>CM022400.1:70343564-71543564 GCA_011833715.1 Carcinoscorpius rotundicauda
AGTGTAATGTAGATAAGTAAGAAGTGTTTGATCTTCAGTCAGAGTGATGTAGATAAGTAAGTAGTGTTTGATTATCAGTCAGAGTGAGGTGGATAAGTTAGTAGTGATTGATCTTCAGTCACAGTAATGTAGATAAGTAAGTAGTATTTGATCTTCTGTCATAGGAATGTAGATAAGTAAGTAGTGTTTGATCTTCAGTCATAATAATGAAGTTAAGTAAGTAGTGTTTGATCTTCAGTCAGAGTAATGTAGATAAGTAAGTAGTGTTTGATCTTCATTCAGAGTAATGTAGATAAGTAAGTAGTGTTTGATCTTCAGTCACAGTGATGTAGATAAGTAGGTAGTGTTTGATCATTAGTCATAGTAATTTAGGTAAGTAGGTAGTGTTTGATCTTCAGTCAGAGTAGTGTAGATAAGTAAGCAATGTTTGATCTTCATTCAGAGTTACGTAGATAAGTAAGCAATGTTTGATCTTCATTCAGAGTAATGTAGATAAGTAAGTTGTTCTTGATCTTCAGTCAGAGTAATGTAGATCAGTAAGCAATGTTTGATCTTCAGTTAGAATGATGTAGATAAGTAAGTAGTGTTTGATCTTTAGCCAGAGTAATATAGATAAGTAAGTAATGTTTGATCTTCACCACAGAAATGTAGATAAGTAGGTATTGTTTGATCATTAGTCACAGTAATGTAGGTAAGTAGGTAGTGTTTGATTTTCTGTCAGAGTAATGTAGATAAGTAAGCAATGTTTGATCTTCATTCAGAGTAATGTAGATAAGTAAGTAGTTCTTGATCTTCAGTCAGAGTAATGTAGATCAGTAAGCAATGTTTGATCTTTAGCCAGAGTAATATAGATAAGTAAGTAATGTTTGATCTTCATCACAGTAATGTAGATAAGTAAGTATTGTTTGATCTTCAGTCACAGTAATGTAGATAAGTTGGTAGTGTTTGATCTTCAGTCAGAGTGATGTAAGTAGGTAAGTAGTGTTTGAACTTGAGTCAGAGGAATGTAGATAAGTAAGTAGTGTTTGATCTTCAGTCACAGTAATGTAGATAAGTAAGTAATGTTTGACTTCAGTCAGAGTAATGTAGATAAGTAAGTAGTTCTTGATCTTCAGTCAGAGTAATGTAGATCAATAGGTAGTGTTTGATCTTCATCAGTGTAATGTAGATAAGTAGATTGTGTTTTATCTTCAGTCAGAGTAATGTAGGTAAGTACGTAATGTTTGATCTTCAGTCAGAGTAATGTAGATAAGTAAGAAGTGTTTGATCTTCAGTCAGAGTGATGTAGATAAGTAAGTAGTGTTTGATTATCAGTCAGAGTGAGGTGGATAAGTTAGTAGTGATTGATCTTCAGTCACAGTAATGTAGATAAGTAAGTAGTATTTGATCTTCTTTCATAGGAATGTAGATAAGTAAGTAGTGTTTGATCTTCAGTCATAATAATGAAGTTAAGTAAGTAGTGTTTGATCTTCAGTCAGAGTAATGTAGATAAGTAAGTAGTGTTTGATCTTCATTCAGAGTAATGTAGATAAGTAAGTAGTGTTTGATCTTCAATCACAGTAATGTAGATAAGTAGGTAGTGTTTGATCTTCAGTCAGAGTGATGTAAATAGGTAAGTTATGTTTGAACTTCATTCAGAGTAATGTAAATAGGTAGTTAGTGTTTTATCTTCAGTCAGAGTGATGTGGATAAGTTAGTAAAGATTGATCTTCAGTTAGAGTAATGTAGATAAGTAAGTAGTGTTTGTTCTTTAGCCAGAGTAATGTAGATAAATAGGTAGTGTTTGATTTTCATCAGTGTAATGTAGATAAGAAGATTGCGTTTTATCTTCAGTCAGAGTAATGTAGGTAAGTACGTAGTGTTTGATCTTCGGTCAGAGTAATGTAGATAAGTAAGTAGTGCTTGATCTTCAGTCAGAGTGATGTAGAGAACTAAGTAGTGTTTGATCTTCAGTCAAAATGATGTAGATAAGTAAGTAGTGTTTGATCTTCAGTCACAGTGATGTAGAAAAGTAGGTAGTGTTTGATCATTAGTCAGAGTAGTGTAGATAAGTAAGCAATGTTTGATCTTCATTCAGAGTTACGTAGATAAGTAAGCAATGTTTGATCTTCATTCAGAGTAATGTAGATAAGTAAGTTGTTCTTGATCTTCAGTCAGAGTAATGTAGATCAGTAAGCAATGTTTGATCTTCAGTTAGAGTGATGTAGATAAGTAAGTAGTGTTTGATCTTTAGCCAGAGTAATATAGATAAGTAAGTAATGTTTGATCTTCACCACAGAAATGTAGATAAGTAGGTATTGTTTGATCATTAGTCACAGTAATGTAGGTAAGTAGGTAGTGTTTGATTTTCTGTCAGAGTAATGTAGATAAGTTAGCAATGTTTGATCTTCATTCAGAGTAATGTAGATAAGTAAGTAGTTCTTGATCTTCAGTCAGAGTAATGTACATCAGTAAGCAATGTTTGATCTTTAGCCAGAGTAATATAGATAAGTAAGTAGTGTTTGATCTTCATCACAGTAATGTAGATAAGTAAGTATTGTTTGATCTTCAGTCACAGTAATGTAGATAAGTTGGTAGTGTTTGATCTTCAGTCAGAGTGATGTAAGTAGGTAAGTAGTGTTTGATCTTCAGTCAGAGTGATGTAGATAAGTAAGTAGTGTTTGATCTTCAGTTAGAGTGATGTACATAAGTAGTGTTTGATCTTCAGTCAGAGTAATGTAGATAAGTAAGTAATGTTTGACTTCAGTCAGAGTAATGTAGATAAGTAAGTAGTTCTTGATCTTCAGTCAGAGTAATGTAGATCAATAGGTTGTGTTTGATCTTCATCAGTGTAATGTAGATAAGTAGATTGTGTTTTATCTTCAGTCAGAGTAATGTAGGTAAGTACGTAGTGTTTGATCTTCAGTCAGAGTAATGTAGATAAGTAAGAAGTGTTTGATCTTCAGTCAGAGTGATGTAGATAAGTAAGTAGTGTTTGATTATCAGTCAGAGTGAGGTGGATAAGTTAGTAGTGATTGATCTTCAGTCACAGTAATGTAGATAAGTAAGTAGTATTTGATCTTCAGTCAGAGTGATGTAAATAGGTAAGTTATGTTTGAACTTCATTCAGAGTAATATAAATAGGTAGGTAGTGTTTTATCTTCAGTCAGAGTGATGTGGATAAGTTAGTAAAGATTGATCTTCAGTCAGAGTAATGTAGGTAAGTACGTAGTGTTTGATCTTCATTCAGAGTAATGTAGATAAGTAAGTAGTGTTTGATCTTCAGTCAGAGTAATGTAGATAAGTAAGTAGTATTTGGTCTTTTGTCATAGTAATGTAGATAAGTAAGTAGTGTTTGTTCTTCAGTTAGAGTGATGTACATAAGTAGTGTTTGATCTTCAGTCAGAGTAATGTAGATAAGTAAGTAATGTTTGATCTTTAATCAGAGTGATATAGATAAGTAAGCAATGTTTGATCTTTAGTCAAAGTAATGTAGATAAGTAAGCAATGTTTGATCTTCAGTCAGAGTGATGTAGATAAGTAAGTAGTGTTTGATCTTCGGTCACAGTTATGTAGATAAATATGTAGTGTTTGATCTTCATCAGTGTAATGTAGATAAATAGATTGTGTTTGATCTTCAGTCAGAGCAATGTAGATAAGTAAGTAGTGTTTGATCTTTATCAGTGTAATGTAGATAAGTGGGTAGTGTTTGATCTTCAGTCAGAGTAAAGTAGATAAGTAGGTAGTTTTTGATCTTCAGTCAGAGTAATGTAAATAAGTAAGTAGTGTTTGATCTTCAGTCAGAGTGATGTATAGAAGTAAGTAGTGTTTGATCTTCCGTCAGAATGATGTAGATAAATAAGTATTGTTTGATCTTCAGTCACAGTAATGTAGATAAGTAGGTAGTGTTTGATCTTCAGTCTCAGTGATGTAGATAAGTAGGTAGTGTTTGATCATTAGTCACAGTAATGTAGGTAAGTAGGTAGTGTTTGATTTTCTGTCAGAGTAATGTAGATAAGTAAGCAATGTTTCATCTTCATTCAGAGTAATGTAGATAAGTAAGTAGTTCTTGATCTTCAGTCAGAGTAATGTAGATCAGTAAGCAATGTATGATCTTCAGTTAGAGTGATGTAGATAAGTAAGTAGTGTTTGATCTTTAGCCAGAGTAATATAGATAAGTAAGTAATGATTGATCTTCATCACAGTAATGTAGATAAGTAAGTATTGTTTGATCTTCAGTCACAGTAATGTAGATAAGTTGGTAGTGTTTGATCTTCAGTCAGAGTGATGTAAGTAGGTAAGTAGTGTTTGAACTTGAGTCAGAAGAATGTAGATAAGTAAGTAGTGTTTGATCTTCAGTCACAGTAATGTAGATAAGTAAGTAATATTTCATCTTCAGTCAGAGTGATGTAGATAAGTAAGTAGTGTTTGATCTTCAGTTAGAGTGATGTACATAAGTAGTGTTTGATTTTCAGTCAGAGTAATGTAGATAAGTAAGCAATGTTTGATCTTCAGTCAAAGTAATGTAGATAAGTAAGTAGTGTTTGATATTCAGTCAGAGTGATGTAGATAAGTAAGTGTTTGATCTTCAGTCAGAGTAATGTAGATAAGTAAGTAATGTTTGATCTTTAATCAGAGTGATGTAGAAAAGTAAGTAGTATTTGTTCTTTAGC
Organism: Carcinoscorpius rotundicauda; assembly: GCA_011833715.1. Classification (NCBI taxonomy): domain Eukaryota; kingdom Metazoa; phylum Arthropoda; class Merostomata; order Xiphosura; family Limulidae; genus Carcinoscorpius; species Carcinoscorpius rotundicauda. Next base: position 70,348,217 of record CM022400.1, read on the forward strand.
CAGAGTAATGTAGATAAGTAAGTAATGTTTGATCTTCGGTCACAGTAATGTAGATAAATAGGTAGTGTTTGATCTTCATCAGTGTAATGTAGATAAGTAGATTGTGTTTTATCTTCAGTCAGAGTAATGTAAATAAGTACGTAGTGTTTGATCTTCAGTCAGAGTAATGTAGATAAGTAAGTAGTGTTTGATCTTCAGTCATAGTAATGTAGATAAGTAAGTAGTGTTTGATCTTCAGTCAGAGTAATGTAAATAAGTAAGTAGTGTTTGATCTTCAGTCAGAGTGATGTAGAGAAGTAAGTAGTGTTTGATCTTCAGTCACAATGATGTAGATAAATAAGTATTGATTGATCTTCAGTCACAGTAATGTAGATAAGTAGGTAGTGTTTGATCTTCAGTCTCAGTGATGTAGATAAGTAGGTAGTGTTTGATCATTAGTCACAGTAATGTAGGTAAGTAGGTAGTGTTTGATTTTCTGTCAGAGTAATGTAGATAAGTAAGCAATGTTTGATCTTCATTCAGAGTAATATAGATCAGTAAGTAGTTCTTGATCTTCAGTCAGAGTAATGTACATCAGTAAGCAATGTTTGATCTTCAGTTAGAGTGATGTCGATAAGTAAGTAGTGTTTGATCTTTAGCCAGAGTAATATAGATAAGTAAGTAATGTTTGATCTTCATCACTGTAATGTAGATAAGTAAGTATTGTTTGATCTTCAGTCACAGTAATGTAGATAAGTTGGTAGTGTTTGATCTTCAGTCAGAGTGATGTAAGTAGGTAAGTAGTGTTTGAACTTGAGTCAGAGGAATGTAAATAAGTAAGTAGTGTTTGATCTTCAGTCACAGTAATGTAGATAAGTAAGTAATGTTTGATCTTCAGTCAGAGTGATGTAGATAAGTAAGCAATGTTTGATCTTTAGTGAGAGTAATGTAGATAAGTAAGTAGTGTTTGATCTTCAGTCAGAGTAATATAGATAAGTAAGTAGTGTTTGATCTTCAGTCAGAGTGATGTGGATAAGTTAGTAGTGATTGATCTTCAGTCAGAGTAATGTAAATAAGTAAGTAGTATTTGATCTTCAGTCATAGTAATGTAGATAAGTAAGTAGTGTTTGTTCTTTAGCCAGAGTAATGTAGATAAGTAAGTAATGTTTGATCTTCAGTCACAGTAATGTAGATAAGTAAGTAGTGTTTCATTTTCAGTCAGAGTAATATAGATAAGTAAGTAGTTCTTGATCTTCAGTCAGAGTAATGTAGGTAAGTACGTAGTGTTTGATCTTCATTCAGAGTAATGTAGATAAGTAAGTAGTGTTTGATCTTCAGTCAGAGTAATGTAGATAAGTAAGTAGTATTTGATCTTCTGTCATAGTAATGTAGATAAGTAAGTAGTGTTTGTTCTTCAGTTAGAGTGATGTACATAAGTAGTGTTTGATCTTCAGTCAGAGTAATGTAGATAAGTAAGTAATGTTTGATCTTTAATCAGAGTGATATAGATAAGTAAGCAATGTTTGATCTTTAGTCAAAGTAATGTAGATAAGTAAGCAATGTTTGATCTTCAGTCAGAGTGATGTAGATAAGTAAGTAGTGTTTGATCTTCGGTCACAGTTATGTAGATAAATATGTAGTGTTTGATCTTCATCAGTGTAATGTAGATAAATAGATTGTGTTTGATCTTCAGTCAGAGCAATGTAGATAAGTAAGTAGTGTTTGATCTTCATCAGTGTAATGTAGATAAGTGGGTAGTGATGTACAAACTGGGATCTTGTAAACTAAAACAGTACATATTTTATTACCAAAATGTACAAACTGGGACCGTATTAAATAAAACACTACATATTTTACTATCAAGATGTACAAACTGGAATCGTGTTAAATAAAACATTTTACAATCACGATGTAGAAACTAGGATCATGTTAAATAAAACACGATATATTTTCCTACCAAGATGTACAAATTAGGATCGTATTAAATAAAACACCACACATTTTACAACCAAGATGTAAAAACTGGGATCGTGTTAAATTAAACACTACATATTTTAGTATCAAGATATATAAACTGGGATCGTATTAACTAAAACAATACATATTTTACTATCAAGATGTATAAACTGGGATCGTGTTAAAAAAAACAATACATATTTTCTATCATGATGTACAAACTGGGATCCTATTAACTAAAACACTACATACTTTACTACCAAGATGTACAAACTGGGATAGTATTAAATAAAACACTACATATTTTACTATCAAGATGTACAAACTGGAATCGTGTTAAATAAAACACAACATATTTTACTACCAAGATGTACAAACTGGGATCGTATTAAATAAAACACTACGTACTTTACTATCAAGATGTACAAACTGGGATCGTATTAAATAAAACACTACATACTTTACTACCAAGATGTACAAACTGGGATCGTATTAACTAAAACACTACATATTTTACTATTAAGCTGTACAAACTGGGATCGTGTTAAAATAAACACTACATATTTTACTATCAAGATATACAAACTGAGATTGTGTTAAATAAAACACTACATATTTTACTATCAAGATGTACAAACTGGGATCGTATTAAATAAAACACTACATATTTTACTATCAAGATGTACAAACTAGGATCGTATTAAATAAAACACTACATATTTTACTATTAAGATGTACAAACTGGGATCGTATTAAATTAAAAACAACATATTTTATTATCACGATGTACAAACTGGGATCGTGTTAAATAAAACAGTACATATTTTACTATCAAGATGTATAAACTGGGATCGTGTTAAATAAAACAATACATATTTTCTATCATGATGTACAAACTGGGATCCTATTAACTAAAACACTACATACTTTACTACCAAGATGTACAAACTGGGATAGTATTAAATAAAACACTACATATTTTACTATCAAGATGTACAAACTGGAATCGTGTTAAATAAAACACAACATATTTTACTACCAAGATGTACAAACTGGGATCGTATTAAATAAAACACTACGTACTTTACTATCAAGATGTACAAACTGGGATCGTATTAAATAAAACACTATATACTTTACTACCAAGATGTACAAACTGGGATCGTATTAAATAAAACACTACATATTTTACTATCAAGATGTACAAACTGGGATCGTGTTAAATAAAACACTACATATTTTACTATCAAGATATATAAACTGAGATTGTGTTAAATAAAACACTACATATTTTACTATCAAGATGTACAAACTGGGATCGTATTAAATAAAACACTACATATTTTACTATCAAGATGTACAAACTAGGATCGTATTAAATAAAACACTACATATTTTACTATTAAGATGTACAAACTGGGATCGTATTAAATTAAAAACAACATATTTTATTATCACGATGTACAAACTGGGATCGTGTTAAATAAAACAGTACATATTTTACTATCAAGATGTATAAACTGGGATCATGTTAAATAAAACACTACATATTTTACTATCAATTTGTACAAACTAGTTAGTAACTTTTACTAATCTCTTCCTTTGAATACTTTATTTAAAGATGAAGACGTTAACTGCAGCCATTTTGAATAAACATGGATATTTATTAATATTTTGCGATACCGTGAAGGACAGACTTTTGACAGTTAATTGTAATGATAGCCAAGAATAAAGCTATGTTAAATTAAATTAAGACATTTATTTAAGTCACTTCATGTAATTTACGTATGATTAATATTCCACAGTGATAATCCCTTTTTAGTCAATATATTGTAATAAGACATATGAAATATAGGTTGATTTACAACTCTGTTTTAAAAACATGATGTCCCTGTCTCAACGGGTGATTATTCAATCTACATGATGGGTTGTTTTAAAGGTTATTAAAAGGTTATGTACGCCACTCGGGTAATGGTCCAATACAACAAGGAGAATATGCTTACAGTGTTTTAGTCATGCTGGCCCGGTTAAGGCACTCGACTCGTTATCCGAGGGTTCAAATCCCGGTCGCACCAAACATGCTCGCCCTTTCAGCCGTGGGAGCGTTACAATGGTACGGTGAATCCTACTATTCGTTGGTAAAAGGTGAAGGTAGGTGGTGATGATTAGCTGCCTTCCCTCTTGTCTTATACTGCAAAATTACGGACGAGTAGCGCTGATAGCCATCGCGTAGCTTTGCGCGAAATTCAAAACGAAACAAATACTCTTGTTTAAATGTAATGTTGTTGTTTTTTTATTTCAGTGAAAGACAGATGGAACGATTGTCTTGGTAATTTTTTTATTACTGGCTTACGAGCTAAATTCAAAACAAACACTGATGTTCCAACTGTTTAATGCGGTTAGTACGGTGTAAAGCTACTCGAGGGCTATCTGCGCTAGCCGTCCTTAATTTAGCAGTGTAAGAGTAGAAGGAAGGCAGCTAGTCATCACCACTCCTCGATAACTCTTGGGCTACTCTTTTACCAACGAATAGTGGGATTGACCATCACATTATAACGCACCCACGGCTGAAAGGGTGAGCATATTTGGTGTGACTGGGATTCGAACCCACAACACTCAGATTACGAATCGAACTCTTTAACCCACCTGGCCGTCTTGGGCCTAAGAGTGTCAGTAACGTAGCGATCATCTGTTGGTACAGAAAATGTAAAAAATACAACAAACTTACAGTAAACGTCTAGCAGCAAGATGTCCTCCATGACACTGTCACGGATTTCCGGATTTTCCGCTTTACAAAATAAATATTTTCCGTTGTCTTCTTTCGAAGGCCGGAAAATTAGGATGCTGTGATTCCAGTTTCCGTCTGTTTGGTTTTCATTCGACCTTAACAGTTCCGAACCTTTCCACCAGGTTATATCGGCCGGTGGACGAGATCCTTCAACGTGACATTGGAGTTCTACCACTATCCCCGACGACAGAGGTTTCCCTTCATCTTGTATTCTTACGGACGTGGGTCTAACTAGAATAATTATAATTATTAATATACTTGGCTGCTAATTTTGTCTTGGAGTTTTATATTTCACTAAATATTTGGAGTGATGTGTCTATAAAACGTGATAAACAGATTTCCCTTTGTTCTAAAACGAATTAGATGCAGATCAGTATATAAAATAATTATATAACACATAGTCTCTCTGGTGTACAGGTACACAATCCTCAATCATAAGAATGAATACAAACATAAGTTTTAGGTTCCGCTTGACAGTAAAGTTAAGTTGTGGTTGATTGTAAAAGTCAGTTCTAGTTGTCGGTATGGAAACCTGATTGATAATAAAGGTAAGTTTGGTTGATATTAAGTATGGTTCTGGTTGATAGTAAAGGTAAGTTTGGTTGATACTAAATATGGTTTTGGTTAAAAGTACAGGTAAAATTCTTTGATACTAAATATAGTTCTGGTTAAAAGTAAAGGTAAAATCGTTTGATACTAAATATGGTTCTGGTTAAAAGTAAAGGTAAAATTCTTTGACACTAAACATAGTTCTGGTTAAAAGTAAAGGTAAAATTCTTTGATACTAAATATAGTTCTGGTTAAGAGTAAAGGTAAAAATTGATTGATCCTAAATATGGTTCTGGTTAAAAGTAAGGTTAAAATTGGTTGATACTAAATATGGTTCTGGTTAAAAGTAAAGGTAAAATTGGTTGATACTAAATATGGTTCTGGAAAGATAAGTCAGTTATTCTTCAGTTTTCTCTTCTAACACGACTATTTAATATATCTCTAACATGTAAATATACTCATAACATTTCAAAATATTGGTAACATTTCTCAAAGTTCCCGTTATGTGAAATCTAAATACTGTTTAAATATTGCGTGTAATAAGTGAAAAACAATAAAAGAACACAACTCAAATCTTACGCTACGAGACAAAGTAAACTCACGATTCATATCCAACGTTATGAGAGTTGTCAAAGGGATAGACATGTTATTATTAGATGACTGACACGTTAAGGTTGCCATTAGATGATATCTCTTCAACTCTGGAATGACTAATTTGTTCACAACTGTCCCTCTGGTGGTAGTTTCGTAACTGTCATCCAAAAGTGTATTATCTTTCCACCAGTTTACTGACGGAGAAGGTCTACCTGGTAACAAAAGCTATTAACGAGTTAGTATGACCAGAGCTTGAAACTGATGTCGAAAAATAAGACGATGATTTAATTTCATCTGAACAACAACAATCATCCATTATTGTAAGTAACTATTAGTCAACTTACCAATAGTGGTTCATGTGTTGGACAACAATCATCCATTATTCCAAGTGACAATTAGTCAACTTACCAATAGTGGTTCATGTGTTGGACAACAATCATCCATTATTGTAAGTGACAATTAGTCAACATACCAATAGTGGTTCATGTGTTGGACAACAATCATCCATTATTGCAAGTGACAATTAGTCAACTTACCAATATTGGTTCTTGTGTTGGACAACAATCATCCATTATTGTAAGTGACAATTAGTCAACTTACCAATAGTGGTTCATGTGTTGGACAACAATCATCCATTATTGTAAGTGACTATTAGTCAACTTACCAATATTGGTTCATGTGTTGGACAACAATCATCCATTATTGTAAGTGACCATTAGTCAACTTACCAATAGTGGTTCATGTGTTGGACAACAATCATCCATTATTTTAAGTCACTATTCGTCAACTTACGAATAGTGGTTCATGTGTTGGACAACAATCATCCATTATTGTCAGTGACTATTAGTCAACTAACCAATATTGGTTCATGTGTTGGACAACAATCACCCATTATTGTGAGTGACAATTAGTCAACTAACCAATATTGGTTCATGTGTTGGACAACAATCATCCATTATTGTAAGTGACTATTAGTCATTTTACCAATATTGGTTCATGTGTTGGACAACAATCATCCATTATTGTAAGTGACAATTAGTCAACTAACCAATATTGGTTCATGTGTTGGACAACAATCATCCATTATTGTAAGTGACCATTAGTCAACTTACCAATAGTGGTTCATGTGTTGGACAACAATCATCCATTATTGCAAGTGACTATTAGTCAACTTACCAATAGTGGTTCATGTTTCATGTGTTGGACAACAATCATCCATTACTGTAAGTGACTATAAGTTATCTGATCAACAAAGGTTTGTTTATCTGTTGGATAACACAGTTTCAGGTGATTCGATACATAAACCTTCACTATAATGTTTCTAGTGACTAAGTAGGAGTCTGGTAACTGAAATATTAATCATCTAACCTTCAGCCACCAGATAACATATATGGAACACCTTCAACAATATGTTCTGATTTATAAACTTGGCGTCCTTGCCATTTCAAACATAGATTACAAAAAAGAAGTTCATTTTTCATTTGTATCTGGTTTTACTGGACACATTCAACTCAAAGATCCCAAAAAGATATTTATTCAAGCTTTGCTTTGTTTTTCAGTTTCGTGTTGTAACGCATAACAAGATAATTTTTATATGTTTAGCAATAACTTACCTCCAAACACTTCACATGTCAAAATATAGGGTTCGCCCTCGTTTAGCGGACCAATTCTGTTTTGTAGAATTTTCCCTCTAGTGTCAGTTATTCTCATACTCTGAGGCGGAACTGAGAAACAGTGAAGTGTCATAAATATATATACATACATTATCCTAAGAAATAACATAACACTAATCTGAAAACAAACACCACTATAGACTTTACGATTCACGGATACAGCTCAGATAAAGTTACTCTATAGACATGTAAACAAACAGAAACAACTCACTAAGAAAGTTGTGTAAGATAAAGTTACTGTACACACAGATCTCGTCCTGTTTTACATTTATAAATAATATAAATGGTCTAATGTCTCATTAAACAGTTTAAATGAACTCAATCCGAACTGGTCTGTATTAATTCTATATTAATTCCAGTTATTCAGACATATTTCTATCGATTAGCATTTCCATATAAACGTGACTTATTAATTGATCATAATAATTTAGGATGGATATTATATTTAAAGAAGGAAATTGAAAGTAGTTAAAAATTAAGTGAGAGCCAGAACAAAGTTCTGAAAGTTTAAGTTTCAAGTAAGACATTTTAGAAATAGATAGTAATGTATATTCAGCTTACCAATTACCATGACATACGTTTGAAAATGTCTTGTTCTGCCTAACTGAAAATCGACACGACAACGATAACTCCCTTCGTCATCAGGTACAACTGGATATATCGCTAAGACAGAAGGCCTGTCTACTGTACTAAAGAAGGCTCTTCTATTTAAAAAGTCTGTAACCACGTGCTGTGCTTCATTGTAAGTTCCCACTCGGCCATCATAGCTATAAATAGGCTTAGAGAAGTCGTCTTTATACCACAACACGAGCTCCACAGTATCACCAGTAATAGAAGGAGTGATGTCACAAGGAACCGCTACCTTACCTCCAACTACTGCGATGTTCTCTAAATAAAGAAAACGTGAATATACTGAACTCTTTAGGTTTACCTTTATTCAATACCATGTCTACCTTTACTTAAAACACATCTTAATAAACCAGGCTTACTTAGTTTAGCGTGTCTTCCTTTACAAAAACACATCTAAATAAACCAGACTTACTTAGTCTGGCCTGTCTACCTTTACTATAAACACATCTTACTATACCAGACTTACGTAATCTAGCCTGTCTACCTTTACTACAAACACATCTTACTATACCAGACTTACGTAATCTAGCCTATCTACCTTCACTATAAACACATCTTACTAAACCAGACTTACTTAGTCTCGACTATCTACCTTTAATATAAACAAATCTTACTGAACCACACTAAGTTAGTCTAATCTGTCTACCTTTACAATAAACACATCTTACTAAACCAAACTTGCTAAGTCTCGCCTGTCTACATTTACTATAAACACATCTTATTAAATCAGATTTACTTAGTCTATCCTGTCTTCCTTTACTATAAACACGTCTGACAAAACCAGGCTTACTTAGTTTAGCCTGTCTACCTTTACAAAAACACATCTTAAAAAAACCTGACTTAATTAGTCTAGCCTGTCAACCTTTACTGTAAACACATCTTACTAAACCAGATTTACTTTGTCTAGCCAATCTACCTGTACTATAAACACATCTTACTGAATCAGACTTACTTAGTCTACCCTGTCTACATTTACAATAAACAATGTCACTAAACTAGGCTAACTTAGTCTAGCCTATCTACCTTAACTATAAAAACATCTTACTGAACAAGACTTTCTTAGTATAGCCTGTCTACCTTCACAATAAACATATCTTACTAAACCAGACTTACTTAGTTTAGCCTGTCTACATTTACAATAAACACATCTTACTAAACCAAACTTGCTTAGTCTCGCCTGTCTACCTTTACCATAAACACATCTAATTAAACCAGACTTAATTAGTCTAACCTGTCTACCTTTACTATTAACACATCTTACTAAACCAGACTTAATTAATCTAACCTGTCTACCTTTACTATTAACACATCTTACTAAACCAGACTTACTTAGTCTAGCCTGTCTACATTAACAATAAACACATCTTACTAAACCAAAGTTGCTTAGTCTCGCCTGTCTACCTTTACTACAAACACATCATACTAAACCAGACTTACCAAATCTAGCCTGTTTGCAGACACCTTACAAAACCTGACTTACTTAGTCTGGCCTATCTACCTTTACTATAAATACATCTTATTAAACCAGACTTACCAAATCTAGCGTGTTTGCAGACATATTACTTAACCAGACTTACTTTGTCTAGCCTGTCTACTTTTATAATAAACTCATCTTACTAAACCAGACTTACTTAGTCTAGCTTATCTACCTTTACTATAAACACATCTTAATAAACCAGACTTACTTTGTCTAGCCTGTCTACCTTTACTATAAACACATCTTACTAAACCAGACTTACTTAGTCTAGCCTGTCTACCTTTACTATAAACACATCTTACTAAACCAGACTTACTTAGTTTAGCCTGTCTACCTTTACTAGAAACACATCTTACTCAACCAGACTTACTAAATTTTGCCTGTTTGCAGACATATTACTAAAACAGACTTACTTCGTCTAGCCTATCTATATTTACTATAAACAAATCTTACTAAACCAGACTTACTTAGTCTAACCTGTCTACCTTTGCTATAAACACATCTTACTAAACCAGACTTACTTAGTCTAGACTATCTACCTTTACTGTAAACACATCTTACTAAACCAGACTTACTTAGTGTAGCCTGTCTACCTTTACTATAAAAACATCTTACTATATTAGACTTACGTAGAGTCTTACTATCTTTACTGCTTTGATTTTTCTTTATAAAGCCAGAAATTATTAGTGAAACAAATTAATATTAAAATTATAAACTGTAAACCTGGTTCGTTTGATCGATTTATCTTCATTTGTCATAATGACGTTTATATGGAAATTAAAAGGAAAAAAACAAAACGTTTTAGCCTAATATTACTAAAGGTGGATTTAATGAGTTTCTTCTGGTATTTTTCTGTGGTCTCGCTGTTTTATTATGTTAATTAACAACATCATAAAAAACCTTTCATTAATTATAATATCTTGTGGAAACGATACAATGAGTAACTGTCCTATTTGCTCTGTTTAAGAGACACCATTATGTAAGAATTATATGATAAAACAGTCAGAGCTGTGTTATACTCACACTATACGCAACTTGTATGGTTACATGTATCTCTAATCCAACTAGCAATCTTTCATTCTAGAGGGAGCTTTAGGGATAACATTTTAATCTTCTGGCGTATTTAGTTTCTTTAAGTATGGGTTTTTTTGTTTCTGTAGATAAAACTTAAGTCATGTTTTAATGAATTAATTCAATTAATTGGATTACCTCTTAAATAAGTTTAATTACAAGCATCACGTATTCGGGTGACAATAGCACCAGGTTTCAAAGACCTGTATACTGATTAGAAATGATTGTTGTATCATTTCAGGTTTTAATATCCTCGTCGTGAGCCAGTTCCCAGAAAGCCTTGTGACTTACCTCATTCTTGATACGTTTGGTACCTTAACAGAAGATTTCATAGTGTATAGGTTACATTTCTAATTTGTTGATATTTTATCCAGACTTACGATATACTATACTATTTATAACTAGTGTTACTATTACAAGTAAAATTGCTTTAAATGCCAAACCACGTGGCTCTACTCCTAATACATTTTGTTAGTGTTATCGGTTAATCTACATCGACTCTTTTTTTTGGGGGGGGGGATTGGGGTTGGGAAGGGTTATTAGTAAATCTGTAGCAAAATATACTTCGATGTAGCTCAGTGGTAAATCTGAATTGCGCTAAAAATCGAGTTTTGATACCCGTGGTGAGCAACGTATAAATATTACATTTTGCTAAAAAACAGCACACCATAAAATTCTTATTACTGCCACCAGGCTCTTAATGTTCCCGTGCTGACTCGTGCTTAATGAGTTCGTTAAAGCTGACGTGCTTTGTTTTCTTTCAGGGTAAGAACTGCCTAAATCAAAATTTGTTGGTCATTAAACAACGCGAGGCACAACGGGTTATTCTCATATTCGTACAAGGATAAAATAATGCGATGAACTTCCTACTGGTCGTGCAAGATGTTTGTTTGTTTTGAATTTCTAGCAAAGCAACTCCAGGACTATCTATGTTAGCAGACCCAAATTTAGCAGTATAAGACTAGAGAAAAGACAGCTAATCATCACATGCCTGGCATGGCCAAGCGCGTTAAGGCGTGCGCTCGTAATCTGAGGGTCGCGCTAAACATGCTCGCCCTCCCAGCCGTGGGAGTGTATAATGTGACGGTCAATCCCACTATTCGTTGGTAAAAGAGTAGCCCAAGAGTTGGCGGTGGGTGGTGATGACTAGCTGCCTTCCCTCTAGTCTTACACTGCTAAATTAGGGACGGCTAGCACAGATAGCCCTCGAGTAGCTTTGTGCGAAATTCCAAAACAAACAAACAAACAAAGCTAATCATCACCACCCACCGCCAACTCTTGAGCTACTCTTTTACTAACGAATAGCGGGATTGACATAAAATTATAACTCATCCATGAGCTGAAAGGGCGAGCATGTTTGATGTGACGGGGATTCGAACCTGTGACCCTTGCCTTGCAAGACGTAATCAAGTAATAGGAACAGTTCATAGATTTTGTTTCCAACAATTTTAAATGAATAAAAGTTGTTTCCGAGTCAGAATAAAGGAAATCAAAAACAAGAGTTTAAGTGATTTGAAGAAGAAATAATTTGAAGTTTGTCGTTCCAGAAAGATCTGGAATTACTCTCTGTCAGTCTTCAGTTAAAATATGATTTTCTCCTGTTGATGAAGTCGTAATGGAATTTCTTTAATCACAACACTTGCTGCTGTTTAATCACAATTGTGTCTTGTAGGTTTACGTCTTAATACCAGCAATAGTTCTACAATTAAAAGGACTCCATTTTAACTAACTGAGGTATTTCACATGGATGGACAATGTTCCTTCGAGCGTTAAACCTTTGTTTTTTTATTTTCTAATTGGACAAATGAAAAAAGTATATTCGTCTCACTTTTAATTAAAAATCAACTTCAAAAGATCACTCCGTTTGTTGAAAAAAACAAAAAAAAATGTTATTCATGCCTCTTGACGTTTCTGAAATTACCGTCTACTGAAGCTGATCTCTGAAAGAATGTATTTCACAAACATAGACGATGGATGATATTAGCTTTCGTACAAGTCATATCTTGAATTAAAACCACGCACACGACTGAAGGCCGTTTGAAAAACCCAAACACTGACAAACAAGAAACGAAACAAAATATTTGTAGTCAACTTCAACACAAGTTTAATTATAACGTTTCGCTCTATTGTAATTTATACAGCGTTTCGCTCTTTATTAATTAAAGCAACATTTCATTTTTAATTATACCTCTAGTGGTAAACACGATGCACTTCCGGATGTTTCTGGATTTAGTTTTGACAAATTCAAAGAAAAATATGAAACAAAAATTTATCTCATTTTAAAGAACTGTACATCTTTTTAATATGTTACTGTTCTCTTTAAGACAGCGAATGTGATATAAAGTCAGAAAAAAGAAAACGAGTGTCAAAAGTAATAAAAGAATTCATTAGCTGGTGCAGTATATATGAATTAACAGATAAATGGAAGTTTTGAATCTTCGAGACTGGATGTAAAATTCCTTTAATTAAAATAAAAATTAATTATTACATTTAAATGTATTTTTATTACTTGTATAAATAAACATTTATTGCAAAGAATAATTTATTTGCTAAACAAAACATAAATTAAAAATGGATCGTTCATTCTCAAAATGTCAAAATCCATTGATTATTGCAAAGCAGTAACATGAGTTTAAATGAAAACATTTTTCTTAACGTGAAGAAACACATCATCAATATTAAGTGAATGGGCAATGGAAGACACATGGCTGGTTTTATGAATTCATAAATATATATTTAACTATCACTTTGTATGTGTACATATATTACATCGGTCATTGTGAGCCATTATTTAATGGATTTGTTTTAAATGTATTTCTTCTCCATTTCTACTTTGCCATTGATTTAAATAAAACTAAAATTATTCACTATTTTTAACTGAATGTATTGTATAGTATAACTGCGACAAGGTTTCATAAATATATTTGACTGTCAAAATAACCTTACTTATTCTTGTAACAAGTTAATATTCTAAATATTTATTTGTTTCGACAGCAAGTTAATATTCTAAATATTTATTTGTTACGATACCAAGTTAATATTCTAAATATTTATTTGTTACGACAACAAGTTGATATTCTGAATATTAATTCGTAACGGTAATAAATTAATATTCTAAATAGTTATTTGTAACGATAACAAGCTAATATGCTAAACATTTATCTGTTACGATAACAAGTTAACATTCTAAATATTTATTTGTAACAATAACAAGTTAACATTCCAAATATTTATTTATTTGGGTAACATGTTCTTTGTTATCCTATGCTTTAACAGGTTCATTGATTAACTCAGTTCACTCACACAATGTTAATGCTTATGAAGTTGATAAATGTTTTAATTCAACAGTGAAACTTTGTTCGTGGTTTGTATACATATTGATTAATAAATGCAGAGTAGGTGAAATTAATAAAAATTACCAAACGGGTTTAAAATTGTTAACTTTTCTTTTTCAGTTTGTGTTGAAAAATGGCTAAATAAATCTTGTAATCGAGGAATCTGTCGAACAATGAACGAGTACATTAGACACACGACAAGCACCATCCGCCACCGAGAAAACTGATCATAAACAATAGGAGTTTCGGTTTTGTTCTCAGTCTATTTATTTAAACAAAATGTTAAGAAATATTGTCTTTTTATCGGTTTACTTCCAATAGTAAAAGATAACAAATAATGCCCACTTATTTCAAATCTAAATCAAGGAAAGATGTTGTCACATTTTTCTTGATTTGTTACAAGCTTTGCAATCGAAGGTTTTGATGACAGTTGGTAATGCTACGCCCTGGAGATTAATTTCAATACGAGTTATAAAAGTTTTCGTTACTAACAGCTACCACCGATCTTTCAGGAAATACAAGTTCACTTATCCTCTTGAGTATACCGAGAGACTTGAGTTAACCTGTCAATTTATTTGAAATCAAAGTGGCGCTCTAAGCATTATTTGACTGAACTCATTAATAAATGTGGACTAAGTTGAAAAATATGTGGACTAATTCAAACACCTTGCAACACATAGAAGGTAAAACATTATAAAAATTAGTCAGGCTGAAGCACTCTACAACACATCCATATTAAAACTCTCTACAGCATATCCACATTAAAATACTTTACAACAAATCCAGCTTAAAACACTCAACAACATAGCAAGGTGAAAACACTCAACAACATAGCTAGGTCAAAACACTCTACAACATAGCTAGGTGAAAACACTCTACAACATAGCGAGGTTAAAACACTGAACAACATAGCTAGGTCAAAACACTCTACAACATAGCGAGGTTAAAACACTCTACAACATAGCAAGGTTAAAACACTCTACAACATAGCAAGGTGAAAACTCTCTGCAACATAGCAAGTTCAAAACACTCTGTACAACATAACAAGGTTAAAACACTCAACAACATAGCTAGGTCAAAACACTCTACAACATAGCTAGGTCAAAACTCTCTACAACATAGCGAGGTTAAAACACTCTACAACATAGCAAGGTTAAAACACTCTACAACATAGCGAGGTGAAAACATTCTACAACATTGCAAGGTTAAAACTCTCTACAACATAGCAAGGTTAAAACACTCTACAACATCGCCAACTTAAAACACTTTACAACATAGCAAGGTTAAAACACTTTACAACATAGCCAGCTAACTCTCTTCAACATATCCACATTAAAACACTCTACAACATAACTAGGTTAAAACACTTTACAAAATAGCGAGGACTCTACAACAAAGCCAGATTAATTCTTGATGACGAGAAACCTTCTTGAAATAAAAGTATATTTCAGAACGGCTGTTATGGATATTTACATTTTTATTGCCAAGGAGAGAACAACGTTTTGACCTTCCTACGTCAACTTCAGGTTAAGAAAGAAAGAATTTGAACGAGATAATTGTCGGTGTTGTGTTAGCCAATGTAGTTTTTACACAGTATGGACGATAGTTTTGGTGTTCACTGGAATGTTGTGTTTTGTTATACGTTTTTCCAAATGTTGGTTATTTTTTGCTAATTTCGGGAACATGGTGTGCAGCAGTATAAGGTTTAGATACAAAGCCAGGTCAAAACACTCTACAACATAACCGGGTTAAAGCACTTTACAACACAACCAAACAAGGCTTAAGCATTTCACAACATAGCCACGTTACAACAAATTTTTACCATAACTTTTAGTTTTGTTTGTTTGTTTTTAATTTCACGCAAAGCTACTCGAGGACTATTTGCGCTAGCCGTCCCAAATTTAGCAGTGTAAGACTAGAGAGAAGGCAGCTAATCATTACCACCCACTGCCAACTCTTTTACCAACGAATAGTGGGATTGACCGTCACATTATAACGCCATCACGGCTGAAAGGGCGAGCATGTTTGGCGCGATGGGAATGCAAATCCGTGACCCTCAGATTTCGAGTCAAACACTTTAACACGCTTGTACATGCCGCGCCTATATTTTTTAATATGGCAAATTGAATATCTGAACACTAGGATATCTTCTTTCTAAAAAATATTTAAGCATTCAAACCTATCTCTTTCGTTAATGATACAGTGGGTACGCATAACCCAACCTTTAAAAGTTTAATTAGTCAACACTGCTTTAGCCCTTCTTAACACAATTTTCAGAACTCAACCAAATACTGAATCTGTAAATAAAGTTTTGGAAAATTATACATGAAACCTATTCAGCAATCAAATAAAAACCAATATCTTCAAACATGCTTACTGTACGTGCATCATCTTTCAAATATAAATATGTAATTTGTTTTATTTTTATTAGTATAAAATGACATAAACAATAATTTGAAAATGCACTCTAAAAATTATTTTGATAAGATAACATTACATAAAAATTATCAGTTCAAAATTTTGCAGAAAAAAATGTCCTTAAGAATCGTTTTTAATAGACCTAATACCTGTACGTGTAATTATTTTCCATAAGAATCGTTCTTAATAGGCCTAACACCTGAACGTGTAATTGTTTTCCATAACAATTGTTCTTAATAGGCCTAACATCTGTACGTGTGAATGTTTTCCATGGGAATCGTTCTTAATAGGCCTAACACCCGTACGTGTAATTGTTTATTATTAGAATCGTTCTTAATAGGCCTAACACCCGTATGTGTAATTGTTTATGATAAAAATAGTTCTTAATAGGCCTAACACCTGTACGTGTAATTGTGATTTTGTTGTCGTTTCTTTTTTACGTTTTTCTTTTTCCTTCTTTTTATCTAAATTCATACACACAATGGATGGACAGATAGTGGTTGTTCAGTATAAGACTAACAATGTTTAAATGTTCATATTAAATTAGTTTTAGTTATTTATTTATTCAATAACAGTGCCAAACAAAAGTTAGACTTCGTATTTTGCGTACAACCAATATTTGTATTTGTCTTTGATAAGAAAGATATTGATAAAATGTCGGTTTGAAAGACGTATTTGCAAAGAAAACAATTTTCAAAAATGGTGATAAACAAGTGATCTGTGTTGAATAACTGAACAAATAAATAAAAATTAGTTAATACTTTTCGAACGGCTTCCGGCCTCTTTGGTGAACGTTAGCTTGGGGTACATACGCAGTTTTATAACGTTAAAAATCGGATTTTGATGACCACGATATACAGAACAAATTATAATTAACAATAATTATTGTTAATTATAATCAAACGAGAATATTTTCTAGTTACGTAACATGTGCCAATCAAAACGTCTCTCTCGAAAACCAAACAAACCATTCGTTATTGTAAATTCCTACCGTGTAGATAAATTTAGTGGTCGATATTTAGGATTAATTGTCCACTATACCTGGACAGAATTTTCAATAATGAGATTTAAAAACAAAACAAAAAAACGTTTATTTGTCCTTAAATTTTGTGCAACATTTCTGACTTGGAAACTGTGTTCATAACCTACACATAACTGTGGTTGACTTTCATGTAATATTTCTATTCGAAACTTAGGCATTAGATCACGTATTTATACATCCATTACCAACATGAAACTATGGTTAGCTTTCATGTTAAATTTTTAATTGAAACTTAGGTATCAGATCACGCACATATACGTACCCAAGCAGAACCTATTAGAAAATAAACTTTAATAACAGCGAATTCACAAGTCTGCAGTGACAGTATCACCCAGCAGAAGATTTATTGGAGATGAAAAATTCATTAATTAGTGTTATTTACAAGTGAAAGAAAATCATAACACTATCTAATTACAGGTCCATTTAGAGTAGGACAGAATTTTTCAATATGTGTTTCGTGTGTTGCGACTGATTTGATAAAATTATGATGAGCTTAGCCATTGGGTGTAACTATTTTCTTAATAGTTTCAAATTATGTTGGGTTTGAGTCTATGATGTTACTACCTTCCTGACTGGCTATGTTTTTTTTCAAGCGTAATCTCACAGACATTAAATTTTAAACCCAGTATTTTATTTGTTCACAACTGACATTAGTTTTACATCGCGGCATAATGGTTGAAAGAACGGCTCTAAGTTGTGTTGTTTTCTTCACTACAAACTTTCAGTTCGTAGCTCTGTCATCTCTTGACCGATTTGCGATCTAATTACAGTTTTGGACTCAGGAGGTCAAACCCTTTCGACTGATGTATTTGATCATGTTCAATCTACTCTAATTCTGCCTGAAAGAATTTCAATTTGAGGGTAGGCAGAAAGAAATCCTGATGAGTAATAAAATCTAATTGGTTATATGCGTGGCCTACATTTGATATTGCTGGTGCACAAAAACACAGCTGATACAAATGGACAAAAAGCCTCATAGATTAATTTATTGTAATCCTACTTAAAAGAATTTCAAGAGCCACGGCTATCGAATATTTCCAACTCTTTAGACATATCTTGTCGTTAGTAGAAAAATTAGATTAACATTTTAGTTACCTAAAAAACACGCAATTCCGTGATAAGGCTTAGCAATGTAGAGGTTTGAAAAACACGAGCGATTGTATTATTTTAAGAGATTTTAATTTGTTTGTTTGTTTGTTTGTTTGTTTTGGAATTTCGCACAAAGCTACTCGAGGGCTATCTGTGCTAGCCGTCCCTAATTTAGCAGTGTAAGACTAGAGGGAAGGCAGCTAGTCATCACCACCCACCGCCAACTATTGGGCTACTCTTTTACCAACGAATAGTGGGATTGACCGTCACATTATACACCCCCACGGCTGGGAGGGTGAGCATGTTTAGCGCGACGCGGGCGCGAACCCGCGACCCTCGGATTACGAGTGCACGCCTTAACGCGCTCTCGTAATCCGAGGGTCGCGGGTTCGCGCCCGCGTCGCGCTAAACATGCTCACCCTCCCAGCCGTGGGGGTGTATAATGTGACGGTCAATCCCACTATTCGTTGGTAAAAGAGTAGCCCAATAGTTGGCGGTGGGTGGTGATGACTAGCTGCCTTCCCTCTAGTCTTACACTGCTAAATTAGGGACGGCTAGCACAGATAGCCCTCGAGTAGCTTTGTGCGAAATTCCAAAACAAACAAACAAACAAACAAACAAATTAAAATCTCTTAAAATAATACAATCGCTCGTGTTTTTCAAACCTCTACATTGCTAAGCCTTATCACGGAATTGCGTGTTTTTTAGGAACTGAGATTTTAGCTGTAACAAACGAATACGGGGCGTTGAAAATATGGTGGGGTTTGTTATATTTCACTGTTGACCTGGTAAACTTAATGTTTTGAACTTCATTGTTTAAAATATTCTTCTCAGAAAAGGAAACACAAGATGTGATAAAAAAATACTTGTTCAAAAATTCGCACGCAGTTATTCATTTCAAATCGAAATCAGTAGGTTATATATACATAAGCGAGATTTGTATTTACATAATTAAGACAATTCCCGGAATATGTCATATTTTAAATATTCGTTACTTTTGCACCAACGTCAACTAAGAAAACATTTCTAAAGCGAAGAAACACGAGCTTAAACATTATGAAATCTTTTATAGCCTCGTACAGCTCGGTTCCTGTAAACACTGTGGCGCTAATCAACACATCTCTGTCGATTGTATTTACCTTACATTAAACGAACCTCGCTCTGCAGGGTAATCCAACAGATGAGTTTTTCCGCTTGCAGCCGCGGCACAAAGAACGCATCTGAGTTTGTTCGGTTTTTTAAAGTTCAAACTTCTAATTCCACTTTTTGGACTCAGAAGGTCAAACCCTCTCGGTTAATGTGTTTGACTAGGCCCTCCCTAAAAAAAATTCAATGTTAGCGTAGGTTACTGGAGATTCTCACGAGTAATAGAATCAAATGAATCAGGTATAAGGTCGCACTACACTTGGTATCGCTGAAGCACAAAAATATATCAAATGAGAACGAAAGAAAATTTTCTTAGATTTATTTACTCTAATTCTGCTTTCAAAAATTTCAAATGCCGCGGCTATTGAGAACTCCCTCTTATTTTATTATTTATGTTGTAGTCTAGATTATGTTTGTGTAGATACATTGTTCTGTTTATCATGCACTGGTTCCTGTACCAACTTATCTTCCAGGTCATGTTATACATAAGTAAATCATTTTGTTTATAATACACTGGTTCCTGTACCAACTTATCTTCCAGGTCATGTTATACATAAGTAAATCATTTTGTTTATAATACACTGGTTCCTGTACCAACTTATCTTCCAGGTCATGTTATACATAAGTAAATCATTTTGTTTATAATACACTGGTTCCTGTACCAACTTATCTTCCAGGTCATGTTATACATAAGTAAACCATTTTGTTTATAATACACTGGTTCCTGTACCAACTTATCTTCCAGGTCATGTTATACATAAGTAAATCATTTTGTTCATAATATACTGGTTCCTGTACCAACTTATTTTTCAGCTTCTTTGTATTCATGGTGAAATTACCAGTTTAACGTTGGTATTAACCAGTTTAACTTATCGCCATTTTATATGTCATTTATTACTAACTTACTCGTAGCATTATATGTTTGTTTGTTTTATAGTAACGCCTCTTGGGTTATCTGGTGTGTGTCTACCACGGAAAATCGAACCCCTGATTTTAGCGTTGTTCCACTTTTATTCGCTGTACTAGCATCACTGTTCCGTGGAGTTACACATTCTCTTGGACAGAATACTTATAACACTTGTTCTTTTCAACTTCCTTCAGTTTCGAACGAATACTTGTAATAGTTGTCGGTGCTGTTTTCAAAGTAACATCACATTGTGAATTAAATTTGTTTCGACAAAATATTCAAACTTTAGTCCACCCCTACAGTGTTACAGCGACGATTTAGCTTCAAAGCGATGGCTAAATGGATAATCCGAGATTCGTGGGTTCGAATCCCGGTCGCACCAAACATGCTCGCCCTTTCAGCCGCGGGGACGTTATAATATAACGATCAATCCCATTATTAGTTGGTGAAAGAATAGCCCAAGAGTTGGCGGAGGCTGGTGATGACTAGCTCCCTTCCCTCTTGTCTTAACCACTAAATTAGAAACGGCTTGAGCAGATATCCCTCATGTAGCTACGCGCGAAATTCAAACCAAACTTTAAAGCGAGTCCTGGCGGAGTTTCTCAAACTTTCATTTTTAAAGTAAAAAATATTTTCATGGTAAAACTTCAGAAAATGAAATAAGCAAGACGTTTTATCTTTCATGGAATCAATAATTTTCACGAACGAAACTACGTTCAAAGTAGAAAACACCTAAAAAATTGCTGCTTGCCCTTTGAAAGCGTTGTTTTTATGTTCCTAAATAGAACCAGTGAGGACCGGAACATGCTTCGTTATTTGTGTTGTTTTTATGTTCCTCAATAAAACCAGTGAAGACTGGAACATGCTTCGTTATTTGCGTTGTTTTTATGTTTCTCAATAGAACCAGTGAAGACCGGAACATGCTTAGCAATTTGCGTTGTTTTTATGTTCCTCAATAGAACCAGTGAGGACCGGAACATGTTTCGCTATTTGCGTTGTTTTTATGTTCCTGAATAAAACCAGTGAGGACCGGAACATGCTTCGTTATTTGCGTTGTTTTTAAGTTCCTCAATAGAACCAGTGAGGACCGGAACATGCTTCGTTATTTGCGTTGTTTTTATGTTTCTCAATAGAACCAGTGAAGACCGGAACATGCTTCGTTATTTGCATTGTTTTTAAATTCATTAACAGAACCAGTGAAGACCGGAACATGCTTCGTTATTTGCGTTGTTTTTATGTTTCTCAATAGAACCAGTGAAGACCGGAACATGCTTCGTTATTTGCATTGTTTTTATGTTCCTCAATAGAACCAGTGAGGACCGGAACATGTTTCGCTATTTGCGTTGTTTTTATGTTCCTGAATAAAACCAGTGAGGACCGGAACATGCTTCGTTATTTGCGTTGTTTTTAAGTTCCTCAATAGAACCAGTGAGGACCGGAACATGCTTCGTTATTTGCGTTGTTTTTATGTTTCTCAATAGAACCAGTGAAGACCGGAACATGCTTCGTTATTTGAGTTGTTTTTAAATTCCTCAACAGAACCAGTGAAGACCGGAACATGCTTCGCTATTTGCATTTGGTTCCATTATTCTCATGAATGTTTAAACAAGCCTATAAAATTCATTTGAAATGTCTCGCTGAAGTCCCCATCGGCACGACTGTCTTTTCTACAGAATTACATCTCAATATTGTTTTTATACAAGGGCGTAGCTTCTTTTTAATATCGATTAGGGCGTTACGAAAAGAACATTCGACATTAAGAATGTTTGATAAACACGACTTTGATAAGTTACTTATTCACAAACGGAATAATTCAATCCGACTTCGTATATGAATGACTCAAATATAGATGTAGAAATTAGAAGGCGCTTACAACCAAAGTTAGCACGTGACGGCGGCTCGATCGCATTCATTCTTTGAAATGAAGAAAACGTAATAAATACAGAGCACTTTCATATAGAAAGTTTATCAGTCGAACAACACTCAATAGAGCACTATCATGTGACTTTTAAAACCTTATCTCTTACACTGATAAAGTTCAGTTTAAATCATTCTTCACAAATGTACAAAATATCAGCACAAAGAGAACTGGGTATTACTTAAATTCACTGAAAATTATACCTAGTGTCAGTTTACCGGTATTTATTACTATTACTGTATTTTATATCTTGTGTCAGTTTACCAGTATTTATTACTATTACTGTATTTCATATCTTGTGTCAGTTTACCGGTATTTATTAGTATGACTGTAGTTTATATCTAGTGTCAGTTTACCGGTATTTATTATCATGACTGTATTCTATACCTAGTGTCAGTTTACCGGTATTTATTACTATTACTGTATTTTATATCTTGTGTCAGTTTACCAGTATTTATTACATTTTATTTTATATCTTGTGTCAGTTTACCGGTATTTATTAGTATGACTGTAGTTATATCTAGTGTCAGTTTACCAGTATTTATTACTATGACTGTATTTATATCCAGTGTCAGTTTACCAGTATTTATTACTATGACTGTATTTTATATCTAGTGTCAGTTTACCAGTATTTATTACTGTGACTGTTTCATAGCTTGTGTCAGCTTACCAGTATATTACTATGACTGTAGTTTATATCTAGTGTCAGTTTACCGGTATTTATTATCATGACTGTATTCTATACCCAGTGTCAGTTTACCGGTATTTATTACTATTACTGTATTTTATATCTTGTGTCAGTTTACCAGTATTTATTACTATTACTTTATTTTATATCTTGTGTCAGTTTACCGGTATTTATTAGTATGACTGTAGTTTATATCTAGTGTCAGTTTACCAGTATTTATTACTATGACTGTATTTTATATCCAGTGTCAGTTTACCAGTATTTATTACTATGACTGTATTTTATATCTAGTGTCAGTTTACCAGTATTTATTACTGTGACTGTATTTCATAGCTTGTGTCAGCTTACCAGTATTTATTACTATGACTGTAGTTTATATCTAGTGTCAGTTTACCGGTATTTATTATCATGACTGTATTCTATACCCAGTGTCAGTTTACCGGTATTTATTACTATTACTGTATTTTATATCTTGTGTCAGTTTACCAGTATTTATTACTATTACTTTATTTTATATCTTGTGTCAGTTTACCGGTATTTATTAGTATGACAGTAGTTTATATCTAGTGTCAGTTTACCAGTATTTATTACTATGACTGTATTTTATATCCAGTGTCAGTTTACCAGTATTTATTACTATGACTGTATTTTATATCCAGTGTCAGTTTACCAGTATTTATTACTATGACTGTATTTTATATCCAGTGTCAGTTTACCAGTATTTATTACTATTACTGTAGTTTATATCTAGTGTCAGTTTACCGGTATTTATTAGTGTGACTGTGTTTTATATCTAGTGTCAGTTTACCAGTATTTATTACTATGACTGTATTTTATATCCAGCGACAGTTTACCAGTATTTATTACTATGACTGTATTTTATATCTAGTGTCAGTTTACCGGTATTTATTATCATGACTGTATTCTATACCTAGTGTCAGTTTACCGGTATTTATTACTATTACTGTATTTTATATCTTGTGTCAGTTTACCAGTATTTATTACTATTATGTATTTTATATCTTGTGTCACTTTACCGGTATTTATTAGTATGACTGTAGTTTATATCTAGTGTCAGTTTACCAGTATTTATTACTATGACTGTATTTTATATCCAGTGTCAGTTTACCAGTATTTATTACTATGACTGTATTTTATATCCAGTGACAGTTTACCAGTATTTGTTACTATTACTGTAGTTTATATCTAGTGTCAATTTACCGGTATTTATTAGTGTGACTGTATTTTATATCTAGTGTCAGTTTACCAGTATTTATTACTATGACTGTATTTTATATCTAGTATCAGTCTGCCAGTATTAATTACTATGACTGTATTTTATATCCAGTGTCAGTTTACCAGTATTTATTACTGTGACTGTGTTTTATATCTTGTGTCAGTTTACCAGTATTTATTACTATAACTGTATTTTATATCCAATGTCAGTTTACCAGTATTTATTACTATGACTGTATTTTATATCTAGTGTCAGTTTACCAGTATTTATTACTATGACTATATTTTATATCCAGTGTCAGTTTACTAGTATTTATTACTTTGGCTGTATTTTATATCTAGTGTCAGTTTACAGGTATTTATTACTGTGAATGTATTTTATATCTAGTGTCAGGTTACCAGTATTTATTACTATGACTGTATTTTATAGCTTGTCTCAGTTTACCGGTATTTATTACTATGGCTGTCTTTTATATCTAGTGTCAGTTTACCGGTATTTATTACTATGACTGTATTTTATATCTAGTGTCAGTTTACCAGTATTTATTACTATGACTGTATTTTATATCCAGTGTCAGTTAATCAGTATTTATTACTATGACTGTATTTTATATCTAGTGTCAGTCTGCCAGTATTTATTACCATGACTGTATTTTATATCCAATGTCAGTTTACCAGTATTTACTACTGTAACTGTGTTTTATATCTTGTGTCAGCTTACCAGTATTTATTACTATGACTGCATTTTATATCCAATGTCAGTTTACCAGTATTTATTACTGTGACTGTATTTTATATCCACTGTCAGTTTACCAGTATTTATTACTATGACTGTGTTTTATATCTAGTGTCAGTTTACCAGTATTTATTACTATGACTGTATATTATATCTTGTGTCAGTTTACCAGTATTTATTACTATGACTGTATTTTATATCCAGTGTCAATTTACCAGTATTTATTACTTTAACTGTATATTATATCTAGTGTCAGTTTACAGGTATTAACTACTGTGAATGTATTTTATATCTAGTGTCAGTTTACAGGTATTTATTACTGTGACTGTATTTTATATCCAGTGTCAGTTTACCAGTATTTATTACTTTGGCTGTATTTTATATCTAGTGTCAGTTTACAGGTATTTATTACTGTGAATGTATTTTATATCTAGTGTCAGTTTACCAGTATTTATTACTGTGACTGTATTTTATAGCTTCTGTCAGGTTACCAGTATTTATTATTATGACTATTTTATATCTAGTGTCATTTTACCAGTATTTATTACTATGACTGTATTTTATATCCAGTGTCAGTTTACCAGTATTTATTACTGTGACTGTATTTTATATCTAGTGTCAGGTTACCAGTATTTATTACTATGACTGTATTTTATAGCTTGTCTCAGTTTACCAGTATTTATTACTGTCACTGTATTTTATAGCTTGTATCAGCTTACCAGTATTTATTACTATAACTGTATTTTATATCTAGTGTCAGTTTACCAGTATTTATTACTATGACTGTATTTTATATCCAGTGTCAGTTTACCAGTATTTATTACTATGACTGTATTTTATATCCAGTGTCAGTTTACCAGTATTTATTACTTTGGCTGTATTTTATATCTAGTGTCAGTTTACAGGTATTTATTACTGTGAATGTATTTTATATCTAGTGTCAGGTTACCAGTATTTATTACTATGACTGTATTTTATAGCTTGTCTCAGTTTACCGGTATTTATTACTATGGCTGTCTTTTATATCTAGTGTCAGTTTACCAGTATTTATTTCTATGACTGTATTTTATATCTAGTGTCAGTTTACCAGTATTTATTACTATGACTGTATTTTATATCCAGTGTCAGTTAATCAGTATTTATTACTATGACTGTATTTTATATCTAGAGTCAGTCTGCCAGTATTTATTACCATGACTGTATTTTATATCCAATGTCAGTTTACCAGTATTTATTACTGTGACTGTGTTTTATATCTTGTGTCAGTTTACCAGTATTTATTACTGTGACTGTGTTTTATATCATGTGTCAGTTTACCGGTATTTATTACTATGACTGCATTTTATATCTAGTGTCAGTCTGCCAGTATTTATTACCATGACTGTATTTTATATCCAATGTCAGTTTACCAGTATTTATTACTGTGACTGTGTTTTATATCTTGTGTCAGTTTACCAGTATTTATTACTATGACTGTGTTTTATATCTTATGTCAGTTTACCAGTATTTATTACCGTGACTGTGTTTTATATCTTGTGTCAGTTTACCGGTATTTATTGCTGTGACTGTATTTTATATCTAGTGTCATTTTACCAGTATTTATTACTATGACTCTATATTATATCTTGTGTCAGTTTACTAGTATTTATTACTATTACTGTATTTGATATCTTGTGTCAGTTTACCGGTATTTATTACTATGACTGTATTTTATATCTAGAGTCAGTCTGCCAGTATTTATTACTGTGACTGTATTTTATATCCAGTGTCAGTTTACCAGTATTTATTACTGTGACTGTATTTTATATCTTGTGTCAGTTTACCAGTATTTATTACTATGACTGTATTTTATATCTTGTGTCAGTTTACCGGTATTTATTGCTGTGACTGTATTTTATATCTTGTGTCAGTTTACCAGTATTTATTACTGTGACTGTGTTTTATATCTTGTGTCAGTTTACCAGTATTTATTACTATGACTGTGTTTTATATCTTGTGTCAGTTTACCGGTATTTATTACTATTACTGTATTTTATATCCAATGTCAGTTTACCAGTATTTATTACTATGACTGTGTTTTATATCCAGTGTCAGTTTACCAGTATTTATTACTGTGACTGTATTTTATATCCAGTGTCAGTTTACCAGTATTTATTTCTTTGGCTGTATTTTATATCTAGTGTCAGTTTACAGGTATTTATTACTGTGAATATATTTTATATCTAGTGTCAGGTTACCAGTATTTATTACTATGACTGTATTTTATAGCTTGTCTCACTTTACCGGTATTTATTACTATGGCTGTCTTTTATATCTAGTGTCAGTTTACCGGTATTTATTACTATGACTGTATTTTATATCTAGTGTCAGTTTACCAGTATTTATTTCTATGACTGTATTTTATATCCAGTGTCAGTTAATCAGTATTTATTACTATGACTGTATTTTATATCTAGTGTCAGTCTGCCAGTATTTATTACCATGACTGTATTTTATATCCAATGTCAGTTTACCAGTATTTACTACTGTAACTCTGTTTTATATCTTGTGTCAGTTTACCAGTATTTATTACTATGACTGTGTTTTGTATCTTGTGTCAGTTTACCGGTATTTATTACTATGACTGCATTTCATATCCAATGTCAGTTTACCAGTATTTATTACTGTGACTGTATTTTATATCCACTGTCAGTTTACCAGTATTTATTACTATGACTGTGTTTTATATCTTGTGTCAGTTTACCAGTATTTATTTCTATGACTGTATATTATATCTTGTGTCAGTTTACCGGTATTTATTACTATGGCTGTCTTTTATATCTAGTGTCAGTTTACCGGTATTTATTACTATGACTGTATTTTATATCTAGTGTCAGTTTACCAGTATTTATTACTGTGACTGTATTTCATAGCTTGTGTCAGCTTACCAGTATTTATTACTATGACTGTATTTTATATCTAGTGTCAGTTTACCAGTATTTATTTCTATGACTGTATTTTATATCTAGTGTCAGTTTACCAGTATTTATTACTATGACTGTATTTTATATCCAGTGTCAGTTTACCAGTATTTATTACTTTGGCTGTATTTTATATCTAGTGTCAGTTTACAGGTATTTATTACTGTGAATGTATTTTATATCTAGTGTCAGGTTACCAGTATTTATTACTATGACTGTGTTTTATATCTTGTGTCAGTTTACCGGTATTTATTACTATGACTGCATTTTATATCCAATGTCAGTTTACCAGTATTTATTACTATGACTTTATTTTATATCTAGTGTCAGTTTACCAGTATTTATTACTATGACTCTATATTATATCTTGTGTCAGTTTACCAGTATTTATTACTGTGACTGTGTTTTATATCTTGTGTCAGTTTACCAGTATTTATTATTATGACTGTATTTTATATCTAGTGTCAGTTTACCAGTATTTATTTCTATGACTGTATTTTATATCCAGTGTCAGTTAATCAGTATTTATTACTATGACTGTATTTTATATCTAGTGTCAGTTTGCCAGTATTTACTAGTATGACTGTATTTTATATCCAGTGTCAGTTTACCAGTATTTATTACTATGACTGTATTTTATATCTTGTGTCAGTTTACCAGTGTTTATTAGTATGCCTGTATTTTATATCAAGTGTCAGTTTACCGGTATTTATTACTATGACTGTATTTTATATCCAGTGTCAGTTTACCAGTATTTATTACTATGACTGTATTTTATATCTTGTGTCAGTTTACCAGTGTTTATTAGTATGCCTGTATTTTATATCAAGTGTCAGTTTACCGGTATTTATTACTATGACTGTATTTTATATCTATTTTATATCATTTTGACAGATATAAATGAACTAATTGATTATTCAGTCTTTTGACTGATTAACGGTTTGCTTTATATGACTGCTAAAACTTTATGAAACATAGATATGTTGAAAGAACATTATCCATGTTAAAATAGTTCATAAAGAACCACTTAAATCATTCAACTCAGAACATTTATAAATAAAACCCAGTGATGTTCGAACATTCTGTCAACTAAATAAATGTACACAAGTCAATGCTGTAACCAGTTCAATAATAAATAAATAAATGTACACAATTCAATGCTGTAACCAGTTCAATAATAAATAAATAAATGTGCACAAGTCAATGCTGTAACCAGTTCAATAATAAATAGATAAAGGTGCACTAGTCTATGTTGTAACCAGTTCAATAATAAATAAATAAAGGTGCACTAGTCTATGTTGTAACCAGTTCAATAATAAATAAATAAATGTGCACAAGTCAATGCTGTAACCAGTTCAATAATAAATAAATAAAGGTGCACTAGTCTATGTTGTAACCAGTTCAATAATAAATAAATAAAGGTGCACTAGTCTATGTTGTAACCAGTTCAATAATAAATAAATAAATGTGCACAAGTCAATGCTGTAACCAGTTCAATAATAAATAAATAAATGTGCACAAGTCAATGCTGTAACCAGTTCAATAATAAATAAATAAATGTGCACAAGTCAATGCTGTAACCAGTTCAATAATAAATAAATAAAGGTGCACTAGTCTATGTTGTAACCAGTTCAATAATAAATAAATAAATGTGCACAAGTCAATGTTGTAACCAGTTCAATAATAAATAAATAAATGTGCACAAGTCAATGTTGTAACCAGTTCAATAATAAATAAATAAATGTGCACAAGTCAATGTTGTAACCAGTTGAATAATAAATAAATAAATAGCATCTGAAGTTATAAATGTACAATATAGAAACTTACCAATACCCTCTTCCTTTGTTATCGTCCTTAAACAGTAACAACGGAAACAAACTCCAGTTAATATTAAAATCACTTGTATTCCTTTCATATTTTTAGCGTTCAGATAGATGAAGTTATCCACAGTTTGGGTTCAATCCAGAGTTCCCAATGTTTGACACAATCTCTTTCCGTAGCTCAGTACGCATGATAGTTTTGTATGAAAGAAACAGGTACACTTTCTACCATTGTAACAGTTCGATCTACTGTGTCTACAGCAGTAACGGAATTTCACAGACATCGACAGACATATGACGGAGCGCCATCTAGAGAGATAAATGAACTTCACTAATCTTGGCACTGGTTTTCAGGGTCACGCGTCTGCTGAAGGTAAACCTTAGTAAATATTTTTCTTATAATTGAAGTGTTCTATATATTATTACCTAGATCAGCTCTCATTTTTAAATAATATTTTAAAACAGTCTCAAGCACATAGTGCTGTCACAGTAAGAGTAGAAAAAAGATAAAATATTTTTAGAAATTTTATCCAACAAACTTCGGTAACCATCGTAACTTTTGTAATATAGTTACCATAGTAACTAGCCCTGAGGATGGCAAGTATTTTACCAAAATTAATCTGGTGAACAATTTTATCAAAATGTTATTTTTAATTGTGTCTCCCGTTCCACATAGTAGTACAACTGTAAGTCTTAAGACTAGTAATTTAGAAATCGGGTTTCGATACCCGCCGTTAATACAGTAAGTATATTGTAATAAGAAACAGAGAAATTGATTTGTTATAACCAACTTTGTTAAAATGTGATAATTGTGTGTGTTTTTTTCAAATTATTTATATGCTCGTGGATCTGAAAGTAAAAACGCTGTATGTCAGTTGTATTAGATCGTGTAATCTGTAGTACAATAATCAGTTGTATTAAATCTTGTAATCTGTAGTACAAGGGTAAGTTAGTAATATTAGATCAGTAATCTGTAGCACAAGGATCAGTTGTATTAGGCCAGTAATCTGTAGTACAGGGATCAGTTGTATTAGGCCAGTAATCTGTAGTACAGGGATCAGTTGTGTTAGATCAGTAATCTATAGTACAAGGATCAGTTGTATTGGGTCAGTAATCTATAGTACAAGGATCAGTTGTATTAGGTCAGTAATCTGTAGTACAAGGATCAGTTGTATTAGGTCAGTAATCTGTAGTACATGGGGCCGGTTGTATTAGGTCAGTAATCTGTAGTACAAGGATCAGTTGTATTAGGTCAGTAACCTGTAGTACATGGGACCGGTTGTATTAGGTCAGTAATCTGTAGTACAACGGTCAGTTGTATAAGATCATGTTTCACAGCAGAAAAACTTAAGTTGTTAATCGTTACTTTCCTTTTAAAGTAACGTTACTTTCCTAAAGATTGTGGGCCTCTTGTGTAGAAATAATGAACCCAAATTTAGAATGTGTAATGTTAATGTGTTGTGGATTGTAATGTTAACAGCTTTAGGTTGTCTCCAAACATCTAACTCCAACGTTCTATTGTCCTCTTTTTACACGTTTATTGAAAATCGTCGAATAGTGGTCATTTCTTTTGACGGATATTTTTCTCATAACTAAAGAAAGCCACGAAGTAATCTGAGTCATATCAAGACCCAAGACTGCCATCACACGGTTGTAGTCATGTCGTAGATGAGGCTATTTATCTGTGTAACGGCCCGAAACCACATTCGTAACCGTTAATTTCGATCACTCGGAAAACTTCTATGTTAAAGCAGTACGTAAGTCTGGTTTCCATCACTGTTGTTCTACCGCTTTGAAGCCTTTTACTGGAGAGCACGTGCCTATCATAACACGAGAATATTCTTTTTCCCGAATAAAACATTAGCAGGAAATGTTCCCTTCATATTGATAATAAAAATAACATTAGCATGAAATGTTCACTACATAAAGATAATAAAATTTAAACCTCAGTATGAAATATTCCCTTCATAATGACAATAAAAATCAAACATTAGCATGAAATGTTGTTACCTTCATATGGACAACAAAAATAAAACATCAGTATAAAATGTTCCCTTCATATTGACAATAAAAATAAAACATTAGCTTGAAATCTTCCTTTGTTATTGATAATAAAACTAAAACCTCAGTATGAAATGTTCCCTTCATACACACGTAATTTTTTCATCCTCATATAACGAAATTTTAAATTCTGACCAACAATTACCATTTCTAAACCTCAGTGTCACGAGAACAAATAAACAATTTAAAAGAAATATACAGAGAAATATCATTCATATTTCCTAGAACTGGGCAGATAAAACAAAACAAAATTGAATGTCATAAAGAAGCCAATAAACACAGTCATAGAACTGTGCTCACCTGACAACATTAAGGATAAATTTGGTGAGCTGTCACAAGGTGAATAAATTTCCTACAAAAATATTCGATAGAACAATTGATCAACAACATGATGGACAGCCTAGTAACAAAGAACCCGAAACAACAAACAAAACATTTCTCTGATACACACCTTACTTTCTAGATGTCAGTTACAAACTAATGATCATTTGAAAACTCCCAACCAACTATAACAGTCGAGTAAATTATGAACTTATTCGAAACTAAGGTGCAAAATTAGATGCACACTGTTCTAACAAGAACACTCCCAACGTTGTTGATACAAATATAATAAAACAAATACCACCATTTCTATATTGGAGAAACCGGTCACGGAAAGGTAAAGCAGATTCAATGAACAGAAACCCTTGTCTTTCAACACAGTGTCTCAAATAAACAAAACACGACCAAAGAACACAAATACAAAATTAAAAAACCTCTTTAAACGTAATCAGACGAGAACCAGAGAACACTTTTACGTCTGTACCAATTGTCCCTCAATAATAGCTACATTATATAATACATACAGCGCCCCCAACAATGTTATATCTATCAGAAATGTCGTTCCCACTTCACTGATTAATAATGGTCAGCTTTTCACATCTATTCCTACTGTGGTAACGACATAACGTTG
Organism: Carcinoscorpius rotundicauda; assembly: GCA_011833715.1. Taxonomy (NCBI): domain Eukaryota; kingdom Metazoa; phylum Arthropoda; class Merostomata; order Xiphosura; family Limulidae; genus Carcinoscorpius; species Carcinoscorpius rotundicauda. Next base: position 70,381,242 of record CM022400.1, read on the forward strand.
TTATCTATTTTACTTAAACTACTAGCACTATAAATCGATACGTTGTCATCATTAACTTGATTGGTAATTGGCATAATACTGTTTGAGTTTATTCTAATTTATTAACGAATCAATATGTGATACTTAAATTCATAAATCGTATCTTTTTGAGGATAAAAAAAATTAATATTGAGACAATAATTCATAATCAATTAGAATATATGATGAACTGTTTCTACAAATCACTTAATCAGTAATTTCAGTCCCCAAACATGTCTAAAGCAACACATAAATCTATTCTTTGATAGTTAATTTAGACCCAGTATTCCTCTACACTAGTGCCTTCACAACAGACAGTTGTCGTCCATTCTATAAAGTTTCAAACACTCTAATTGTCATATATTTCAGTCAACAGCATGACTATAGCTACACTAACACTCCACTTGTCTTATATTTCAGTCACCAGCATGTCTATAATATCACTAACACTCCACTTGTCTTATATTTCAGTCACCAGCATGACTATAGTAACACTAACACTCTACTTGTCTTATATTTCAGTCACCAGCATGACTATAGTAACACTAACACTCTACTTGTCTTATATTTCAGTCACAAGCATGACTGTAGTAACACTAACACTCTACTTGTCTTATATTTCAGTCACCAGCATGACTATAGTAACACTAACACTCTACTTGTCTTATATTTCAGTCACAAGCATGACTGTAGTAACACTAACACTCTACTTGTCTTATATTTCAGTCACCAGCATGACTATAGTTACACTAACACTCCACTTGTCTTATATTTCAGTCACCAGCATGTCTATAATATCACTAACACTCTACTTGTCTTATATTTCAGTTACCAGCATGTCTATAATATCACTAACACTCCACTTGTCTTATATTTCAGTCACCAGCATGACTATAGTAACACTAACACTCTACTCGTCTTATATTTAAGTCAACAGCATGACTATAGTAACACTAACACTCCAATTGTCTTATATTTAAGTCAAAAGCATGACTATAGTAACACTAACACTCTAATTGTCATATATTTCAGTCAACAGCATGACTATAGCTACACTAACACTCTACTTGTCTTATATTTCAGTCACAAGCATGACTGTAGTAACACTAACACTCTACTTGTCTTATATTTCAGTCACCAGCATGACTATAGTAACACTAACACTCTACTTGTCTTATATTTCAGTCACAGCATACTGTAGTACACTAACACTCTACTTGTCTTATATTTCAGTCACCAGCATGACTATAGTTACACTAACACTCCACTTGTCTTATATTTCAGTCACCAGCATGTCTATAATATCACTAACACTCTACTTGTCTTATATTTCAGTTACCAGCATGTCTATAATATCACTAACACACCCTTGTCTTTATTTCAGTCACCAGCATGACTATAGTAACACTAACACTCTACTCGTCTTATATTTAAGTCAACAGCATGACTATAGTAACACTAACACTCCAATTGTCTTATATTTAAGTCAAAAGCATGACTATAGTAACACTAACACTCTAATTGTCATATATTTCAGTCAACAGCATGACTATAGCTACACTAACACTCCACTTGTCTTATATTTCAGTCACAAGCATGACTGTAGTAACACTAACACTCTACTTGTCTTATATTTCAGTCACCAGCATGTCTATAATATCACTAACACTCTACTTGTCTTATATTTCAGTCACCAGCATGACTATAGTAACACTAACACTCTACTTGTCTTATATTCCAGTCACCAGCATGACTATAGTAACACTAACACTCTACTCGTCTTATATTTAAGTCACCAGCATGACTATAGTAACACTAACACTCCAATTGTCTTATATTTAAGTCAACAGCATGACTATAGTAACACTAACACTCCAATTGTCTTATATTTAAGTCAACAGCATGACTATAGTAACACTAACACTCCACTTGTCTTATATTTCAGTGAACATACAGTTTGTGTATAGTTACACTAACACTCCACTTGTCTTATATTTCAGTCACCAGCATGACTATAGTAACACTAACACTCTAATTGTCTTATATTTAAGTCAACAGCATGACTATAGTAACAATAACACTTCACTTGTCTTATATTTCAGTCACCAGCATGACTATAGTAACACTAACACTCCACTTGTCTTATATTTCAGTCACCATGACTATAGTAACACTAACACTCCACTTGTCTTATATTTCAGTCACCATGACTATAGTAACCCTAACACTGTATTTGAACGTATATTTCAGTGAACATACAATATGTCTATAGTTACACTAACACTCCACTTGTCTTATATTTCATTTAGCATAATAATACTGATATGATAACACTTGATTTACAAGTATTAACTTTTGTACTGCCTGAGAAGATGTGGTGATTGTTAAGCAGTGTTATCTGGTTATCATCTTCCAGAAAAGCACATGGACGTGTCAAGTCCTGTATATTCCACTATTTTCTGTGATTTTTCAAACGCTGGTTTATTTTATAGTTTTTAATCACGAAGGAATCCAACAACAGATTAACCTTTCGTTTTTAAATGCGACAGCAATTAAAAATAAATCGATTTGTCAATTAATCATATGACATAGAAACAACCATATACCTGACCAAGTAAGCTTGGATTAGTAGCTTTTACACATTTATCGATTGAATTTTCTTCACTGTTATACTGGAGAGTGTTCGTCACGTGGCAATTGAGATATTTACAAGTATTTATTGTATTGAATTTCCTGCGCTAGTCCAGCTAAACAAGTCCTTGACGTGACGAGATCTATAACGAGATGTCAAGGACTATACGATTCGTGTAAGTTTACAATAAAAATGAAATTACCGTTTCTCTGTCCTAACATTTGGCTTAGTCAGGCATTTAACTATTTATTTGTGTGTTACCTCAGTAAAATGAGTTTTGTTCTAGTCTAAGTTTTATTTTGGAAAAAATAAATCGTGGTTAAAGACTATTCATAAAATTCCTTTCAAGTGGTTAAGGCAAACGAATCGCAATCTACAGGCCATAGGTTCGAATACCGTCACCGAACATGCTCATCCTTTCAGCCACAGAAGCATTATAAAGTTACAGTCTATGCCAACGTTTCGACGGTAGAAGAATAGCTCAAGAGTTTGTGTTGGGTGACATAGACTAGCTGCATTCCTTCTAGTCTAAGGACGGCTAACTCAGGTGGCCCTCAAGTAGCTTTGCGTGAAATTCAACAAACAATGTTTAAAATCGGTCTTTAAGATTGCACTGGTTTTGATATGTTATTTTATCAAACAACTATTCTTATTTTAGATTAGAACTTATTTTATTAAAATATGTTGTAATTAAAATTGGTTTCGTTAGGCTTAGGCAAACTTAAGCCTAGTAAGAAAATACAAGTAGGTAAGCCATGTATTAGGTTTCCTGGGAGTCTCAAAAATCCAAACATTCGATTAGATAATGTTTCCTTTTCTTTATTTTCCTCTTGCTATTAAATCCCTAATGACCTCATTAGAAACTTTGTGGAAGGTAATATCTGACCTATTCAGCTTATTAATAGTTGTCTTTATATACAAAGCCAAAAGTCAATTAGAAATGTGTGGCCTATTTCAGTGTTTTATCTCCCTTTGAAGGGAGATATCCTAAAATAAAATATATTATGTACAGCGTTAGACGGTTTTCCAATTATCAACCTAAAATTACATCAATTCTGGATGAGGGATGCGAACACGTACACACATATATATTATTGACCACCTTTATAGTAAGATTTAGTCTTCAAGTTCAAGAAGTATGAAATAACGTCCTTATTTTATTGTGATAGTATTTACATGACGTATGTTCAAGTGGACTTACTTTTTAACATTGTCTATTAATAAAATCTTCTGATTTCTTTAAATTTGTTTTAAAAGAGATGTTGGGTCCTTGTATCCTTGCTAATATGCGAGTTAGTACTGTACCTTGTTTGGCAAACTTTCAGGTGGTAGACAGTATTATTTTTACACGCATTAAACCTTATTTCATAAGATTTTGGTTGTGGTTAGTACTAAGACTTTTTTACATTAGGCTTTATTGGGTTAGTACTCGGCCTTCTTTAATTAAACTTGGGTTGAGGTTAATCTAGGCCTTGTTTTACTATAATTTGTGTGTGGTTAATACCAGGCCTTGTTTCATTATAATTTCGGTGTGGTTAATACTAGGCCTTGTTTTATTATAATTTCGGTGGGTTATACTTAGGCTTGTTTCATTATATTGTGTGGTTAGGGCCTTGTTCATTAAATTGGTGAGGTTAATGCTAGGCCTTGTTTTATCATAATTTGGTGGTGGTTAATACCAGGCATGTTCAAATTCGTGTGTAATACTAGGCCTTGTTTTATTATAATTCGGTTGGGTTAATACTAGTTGTTTATTATATGGTTGTAATACTAGGCTGTTTCATTAAATTTGGTGTTTAACACGAGTGTTTCATTATAATTTGGTGAGGTTTGCTAGGCTTGTTTTATCATAATTTGGGTGTGTTAATACCAGCCAGCATTGTTTCATTATAAATTTTCGGCTGTGGTTAATATAGGCATGGTTTATTATAATTTGGGTGTGGTTAATACTAGGCCTTGTTAAATTATAATTTGGGTGTGGTTAACACTAGGCCTTGTTTCCTTATAATTTGGGTGTGGTTAATCTAGGCCTTGTTTCATTATAATTTGGGTGTGGTTAATACTAGGCCTTGTTAAATTATAATTTCGGTGTGGTTAACACTAGGCCTTGTTTCATTATAATTTTGGTGTGGTTAATACTAGGCCTTATTTCATTATAATTTGGGTGTGGTTAATACTAGGCCTCGTCTCACTAAACTTGGTTGCTGTTTGTACTTATTATCTTACAACTCTAGACTTCGATTATGGTTAATTTTTGTTTTATTGTCACAGTGCTGAATGTTGGAATTTGTTTCATTCGTCTCTTACGAAGATACAATACTTTGTTTCTATAAGTTTTCTGGAAGAAAAAAAACACGAAAAACTGAGACCACAGAAAACTCAAATTTGTGATTCTGTTTACTGGGTGACTAAATTACTGTATATTAAATGTTTCTGGCGGTCTCTGGTCATTATCTGGGCGCATGAGATTTGACAAGATGTCGTAGTTCACCCAAAATTCCATTTGTCAAAACTCATATGTGTTGTATTTCTTTCCGAAACAGCTGTTGGTCATAATTGACTTTGTACAAAATAACTATACGTACGTATGAGTGAAATTAGAAAAGAATATAACAATATACCAGACATATTATATCTGATACACCCAGAGTTTATGAGGCCAATACGAAAGCTCATCACGCTGTCTGGGAAAAAACAAAAATTGTAGTGGTCGAAACGCCATTTAAATCATAAAACACGACTGACTCAGTTTGAGCTTGATTAACATTGATCATTAGGATTAGGTTTGTGAGTTTTATTAACATCGAATTATTAATATATTTATTTCATTTCATTTAACATTACTCTTAATTCAGAAAAACTTACAAAGCAGTTAGATAAATATATCACGGAATAAGTTTATGTAGCAATCACAGCATCAACGGGTTAGGTTTCGTTTGCTTGTTGTTAACACCAAAGCTACACCACAGACCAGTTGTGCTCTGACAACTACTGGTAAAGAACCCTGAATTTTAGCGTTTTAAACTTGCATAATTAAGAATGGGTCACCGGGATAGGATTAAATTGAAGAAAAATCTCGCAATATGTCAACTGTTTACTTCGTAGCTCTTCACACAATTTAAAAATATGTCAACCATTTACTTCGTAGCTCTTCACACAATTTAAAAATATGTCAACCATTTACTTCGTAGATCTTCACACAATTTAAAATTATGTCAACCATTTACTTCGTAGCTCTTCACACAATTTAAAAATATGTCAACCATTTACTTCGTAGCTCTTCACACAATTTAAAAATATGTCAACCATTTACTTCGTAGATCTTCACACAATTTAAAATTATGTCAACCATTTACTTCGTAGCTCTTCACACAATTTAAAAATATGTCAACTATTTACTACGTAGTTCTTCACACAATTTAAAATTATGTCAACCATTTACTTCGTAGTTCTTCACACAGTTTAAAAATATTTATTTTCGTTTTTAACATTATCTTATTTTTGACAGTTACAATTTTATACTTTTTTATTACGTGATATTAATATAAGTAATCTGCCACAAGTCATTAACAACCAGTACTGTAGAAATAAATAATATTTATTTGTGCAATAATCTAATAATCAAACTATTCCTCTGCAATATTCATATCATAGTGAAGGCTCGTATTGAGTTAAATATTATTCATGAAGATTCCATTGCCAACATTCACAAAGACTTCGTACTAAACCCATAAGCATCACATGCTAGTTTGCGAAACTTCCATATCGATACAAAGTTCAACTTGTTTTGTTGTGTGTGAAAAATTTTAAGTAACTTGTAGAAAACTTTTGACAGCTAATATTAGACGGGAATTACAAACAATCGACCAAAATTCTTCAAGCAAACACCGAATATTCGATTTTATGACTGCGTGATCTCATACCGGTATCATTTTATATCAGAAAATATGCCCAGCAGTTACGACCCTAACGCTCAATGTGCCATAAACATCGACGAGCGAAACATATATAACATTCTGCACAATGTATGTTTTAGTAATAGTGTAACACGACTTAAAAACAAATACATGTCTTCAGTGCTAACCACAATATTATTGTTTTTATTTGTGAAGGGAAAGAGGAAAATTAAAATATAATGTTTTCAATTATTCTATCCACATTTAACGTATATTCTAGAGATAAAAATTATAGTTAAAATCACATCTACGAAACATGATTACATACAATAATTTAACAAAGTTACAACCCAAATCATGTGGTAGGAAACACTTACTAATCAGTTTAACAAAGTTACAACTAAAACCTTCATGTACAAATGAAGCTTAACAGAGTCCAGTTTAACAATGATACAACTGAAACCTTCATGTACAAATGAAGCTTAACAGAGTCCAGTTTAACAATGATACAACTGAAACCTTCATGCACAAATGAGGCTTAACAGTCCAGTTTAACAAAGCTACAACTAAAACCTTCATGTACAAATGAGGCTTAACAGTCCAGTTTAACAAATATACAACTAAAACCTTCATGTACAAATGAGGCTTAACAGTCCAGTTTAACTTTGTTTTGTTTGTTTTTTTGGAATTTCGCACAAAGCTACTCGAGGGCTATCTGTGCTAGCCGTCCCTAATTTAGCAGTGTAAGACTAGAGGGAAGGCAGCTAGTCATCACCACCCACCGCCAACTATTGGGCTACTCTTTTACCAACGAATAGTGGGATTGACCGTAACATTATACACCCCCACGGCTGGGAGGGTGAGCATGTTTAGCGCGACGCGGGCGCGAACCCGCGACCCTCGGATTACGAGTGCACGCCTTAACGCGCTCGGCCATGCCAAGCTCCAGTTTAACAAATCTACAACAAAAACCTTCATGTACAAATGAGGCTTAACAGTCCAGTTTAACAAAGCTACAACTACAAGCTTGATTCAAAACAAACCAAACTCTTATCTATCCGCTTCAATATTTTGTTAGCGAATCCTATAAAAGTATCGTTTTTTAACCTATGTTAGTTGATTGCTGTTAATGGAAATTTAAAGTTTACACATATATTAATATATAGAAAATCGGTTTTATCTGAACGTTATTAATTAATTTAAATGTGTTGTGTTTGTTTATTTTTCCTTATAGCAGTCACATCGAGCTATCTTATGTGTCCACCGAGAGAAATCGAGCCCTTAATTTTACAGATGTAAATCCCTCGACTTACCTCCGTTCTAGTGGGGGGAAATCTCCCCATTAAGAACATGAGCTTAGATTATTCCACATGTCTTACTTTAGTCCAGCCTCGGTTTTTCTAACCCTTAAACAGCAGACATTTTGTAGGTGGCAGTATCAATTGATAATCACCGTTTGAGGGATAAATGAAGAAACACACGCCCTGTTTGTTTTACAGAAGAATTTTGAAGTTATTTAGAATACATTAAAAAAATATAAGCTTTGGTTTATAGCGCTCTACTGAGGTGTTTAAACTGGAAATTTTTGACTTATCGAACTTTTGATATAATGTCTAATTAGTTGTATGTATTTGATTATTAATATTCCTCGTGTATATAAAAACAGTGCTATTTAAACATACTTTTTATATGTTTAGCAACTTGAATACCAGATGTCTGTTGCTTAGTTATCAATTTTAAAGCGGTCTTCCACAGTTTAACAAATTATCATCGCTGAGTTCAATATTGCCAGATGAAAGCTACAGTCAGCACTCAGACGTTATGTTTGATATTTTTAAAGAAAGTTTTCCTTGTCGATTGGGAACTTTCCTGATCTAGGAGTTGGGCAAACCACGAGAATAACAAATGCCCAAGTAATCCAACACTGGAAATCACACGTGTGAGAAAGCGCCATATTTATAGGATTTAGCTAATGATTATATGCACGACAGAGAAGTTATAACTTTAAAGACTGTCATGGATAACCATGAGCACAAAGATACACAATGAGCTATCTATGTTGCACTTACAACAGGAATACAAACACGATTTCTAGTGTTATAAGTCCGAAGACTTACCCATGAACCACTGTATGTACGTTAAACCAGGATAAAAGTCTGTGCTACTTAGACGCTGCTACTCCTTGGCGTATTTTTGTGTGTTTCTTTATATATTTAAATTTCCATGAAGCTACTTCAAGCCTTTAAAAAATTTCTAACTCTCGGGTATCACCCCAGTAGCACAACTCAAAGGCTACGGGGTAGGTGGGTGGGTGGGTGTGTATTTTCTTATAGCAAAGTTATATTGGGCTATCCGCTGAGTCCACCGAAGGAAATCATTCGAACCCCTGATTTTAGCGTTGTAAATTCGAAGACTTACCGCTGTACCAGCAGAAGATAAACGAGGTGGGCAGAGCACAGATAGCCCGTTATGTAACTTTGTGCTTAATTTCAAATAAACACTCTCGAATAATTCAAGACAAAAAGTAGGGTGTCTATATAATACCAACACTGAAAAAAGGTTTATATTGGTGAAATGGAAAGAAACCTAGATTCAAGAACCGCGAAACAATTAACATTTTTTTCACACTTTGATCATCAAGTGAACTGACCAAAATGATACACAAAACTGAAAATTATGTGAAAAAACTCGCTCTTCAAACATCTCTCTGAGGATCACATAAAAACGAGTCATTTCTAATGACCTGTGACCTGAAACCTCTTGAAGCTACTGCCATTTTGTTTTCTTAAGGAAATGTTGGACTGAAAGGGACACTTTATTCTCCAAACTAGTTCTGTTTAAATTTATATTCTATAACCGTTTAATGCAACTTTTACATAGTACTCTATATTTCTGGAGACACGCCATGGCCAGGTGTATTAAGGCGTTCGACTCGTAATCTGAGGATCACAGGTTTGAATCCCTGTTGCTCCAAAAAGCTCACCCTTTCAGCTGTTTGGGCGTTATAATGTTACGATCAATCCCACTATTATTTGTTAAAAGAGTAGCCCAAGAGTTGACGGTGGGTTGTGATGACTAGCTGCCTTCCCTTTAGTTTTACACTGCTAAATTAGGGACGGCTAGCGCAGATAGCCCTCGTGAAGCTTTGCGCAAAACTCAAAAACAACAACAACAACATATTTCTGGAATCAATATGCGTTTAGTAACTTATATATTACAAGCATTTCACATTGGCTAACATGACCTTCTGAAGTGAAGCAACCTCTTTGGTAGAAATGAGAAAACGGTCATCTGGCAGTATCCTATTCTAATTGTCCAGTAATAACCAACTTTTAGTCCATTTCACATTGGAAGGGGTTTCTTCGGGAAACGATATAATCAAAATGGTTTTCTATGATCGATAGTCATTGACCGAACCAGAACAAAGTGAGTTTTCTAACGTCAGTAATATGGTTGGTGTTCGTCGCACTAAAGGTTAGCTATGAGAACCCTACAGCTGGACGATACTGAGGTGGTCAAGTGTTATATTGGTCAATCTTTTACAAGGTCTCTTCTGCCAAAACTAAATCGACTTCAATTAGTCATCGATCTAGAAAGTAAAGAACATAAAACGAGTGTAGCCCAGAAAGTGTTTCAGCTGATTACGAATTGGTTGTGGTTAGTGGTCAGATGTTTAACCAGATTCAACTGCATTTTGCGAGGACTTGAAAATTTGAAACATGCATAACATTGTTCCTAAACGTTCAACACAAAATCGATATTAACACACTCGTGTGTGCTGCGTTTAAAACTGTTATTGAAGATTTCGCTGCACTAAACTCCAGTATTTTACAACGATGAGCACGTGACTGAAGTAGGTTGTAACAATCTTACAGTATTGCTGCCGCTAATTCTTTGTTTGTTTGTTTATTTGTAACTGAGCACAAAGCTAAACAATGGTTTATATGTGCTCTGCCCACTACGGGTATCAAAAGCCAGTTTTTAGCGTTGTACATTCGCAGACGTACTACCGTGTCACTGAGGGCCTGTTGACGTCAACGCGTAAACGTGAATTAAATCAGTTTTGATAGAAGGCGCCAGTATTATTAAAACAGAATTGTTAAAATTATATAACTGTTCTTAAACAAGAACAAAGGTATTGTCGAAACAAATAAAACAATATATTATAATTTACCAATAAAATTGTTTTGAAATATTGCTTAACAACTTCACACAATAATAGGTGTTGTATTGTGTTAAACATACAAAATGAACTAAATTGTTTGCTGTGCTTTACAAACTCATGTTTTAACACTTGTTTGTTTTGTAACAACCATTTCTAATGACACAGTTTTAGAAATAGGTTTTGTTCTTGCATAGAAAACACTAACTAAAAACTGTTGCCAGAAATATAATGCTGGACCAAAGACATTCAAGCTCCAATTCAATTTCTGAGAGCACGTCCTTAAAGACATTCAAGTTCCAGTTCGATTACTGGGGGAACGTCCTTAAAGACATTCAAGTTCGAGTTCGATTACTGGGGGAACGTCCTTAAAAACATTCAAGTTCCAGTTCGATTACTGGGGGAGCGTCTCTTTAGTACCCCAGTTAGTACCGTTTCCACTTCTTCAACTTTTTCTGAACCCCATCGATAAAATTATACAATTTTTTAACAACTACATGATCGGTGCGTCTTTACATCTTTTACAATGTGTTATATAGTTTTATACTGATCAGAAGTTTTCCATCTAAGTGATGTGTCCTATTTGTCGAATGACAGAACAGAACCAGCACTGAGAGTTACGGGAACTTGCATCTCGAAGACACATATCCAACGGCCATCGAAACTGGACAGTTCTTTGTTTGATAATTACGAGTTACACCAGAGTAGATTTTCTAATTAATTAAAACAGTCTTGTCATTCACTTTACAACTGAAAACGATTTCACTGATTATTGTTACCAAAATACCACACATTATACGAACCGAATACGATACTTACGCTGTTCCAAAGCTTTTCACTGGAGTTTCTTTCGTTTTCTGTAATACAGTTCTATCCAAAAAATAACAAGTTATGGCTACGTCTTTAAAAGTGTTCCTGACTTTATTAAAGTCACGATCTGTGTCCGTGTGTGTGTTTTTCTTCTTACTACACTTGTAAAGAGTTCTACAAGATATAAAACACTTCGTTTTATTTATTACCCAGTAAACGATAAGCACTTTCGTTGCTATTTCTTGGTCATAATTTTGCACTAAATTTACAAATAACTCTTACAAATCCACCATTACCAAAACAGCTTCCAAATATATTATTTTTTCCATCTTTTCAGAACAATTTAACTGTTATATAATAACATAACTTTTATCGAACACACTTCAAACTCGAACTGTAGAAACGTCGGCCTAGAAAAGTAGTCATGAATTAAGGTTTGTTATTTTTTGTTGCTATAAATGACAACTCGTGTTATGTTAACCACCTTCGTCTAATAAAAATGAATAAAACTAAAGCCTAACTTGTATACTTTAATATCGTATTTCAGGACTAAGATTTAATGCTTTCAAGAAGCCTGCTTTACCATAAATAAAGTTCTAAACGTTCCCCTAAACACTCGCTGAATTCTACTCACACAGAAAGTCGACACAAGACTCAGAGTGCCATCTGGGGCAATTTTGTGATTTGTTTCTGGTCATTACACAAACTATGACATAGCAGGGACCCGCCCGTTATGGTCAAGTGGTTAAGAAGCTGGATTCGTTATCTGAGAGTCGCAGATTCGAATTCTCATCACAGCAAACATGCTTGCCCTTACAGCCGTGGAAGCGTTATAATGTGATGTTTAAACACACTTTTAGTTGGTTAGAGAGCACCCCAAGAGTTAGTGGTAGGTGGTGATAACTAGCTGCCTTCCCTCTAGTCTTAAACTGCTAAATTAGGGAGGGCTAGCGCAGATAGCCCTCGTGTAGCTTTGTGTAAAATTAAAAGAAACAACAACATGAATTTATTTGGCTAAAGCTTTTATGAAATTAAAATCTCCCAAATGTAAATCATATGTAACTGGTTTGTTTTGAATTTCACACAAAGTTATTTGAGGTCTACGTGAGCTAGCGTCCCTAATTTAGCAGTGTAAGACTAGAGGGAAGGCAGTCCTCTAGTCATCACCACCCACTGCTAACTCTTGGGCAACTCTTTTACCAACGAATAATGGGATTAACCATCACATAATAAAGCCCCTACGGCTGAAAGAGCGAACATGGCTGGTATGAGTGGAACTCGAACCCTCAACCCTCGGATTACGAGTCGCGTGGCTTAACCACCATATGTAACTAAAAACAAGTTATTTATTAAATTGCTTCTTCCAGCTGCACGCGCTACCAAATGTTGTTCTTAAATCTAATGTTTTCATTCCTGACGTAAGATTTACTTAACCTGTCAAACCTGTAAAGGTTTTAGTCCCACCAGCTAAACATCTTGTTTAACTCACTTGTTTATATGTTTTATTGCATGATTTAATTTCATACTAGTTTTCATCGTCTTAACAAACATATAAACATTTGTCTGATGTTAAAATATTTCGTGTCTTTAAATCGATTTCTATTCAAAACAAGTGATAAAAAATGGATTCCAGTAGAGAATAGTGACGTATTATTACTCTGCACCATTTTTTAAAAAACAATATCAAAAGGAAACAAATTACTTTAAAACACGCCATCTACTTTTCGAAAACCTTTGTGAACCTGACGATGACCGAAGAAGGTAGAAACGTTGTTTTCTCCGCTACGTAAAAAAAATTCTCAACCCAAACGAGCCGTTTTTACATATATATTTCTCCACAAGTGGGTTTTCTCGACATCACTGATTAAAAGAGGAATTTATGGAAACAAAATGAAGATTTCTATGTTGATCAAACTAAAAGTTAATAATTTTGAATTTTCAACTTCTAGTTTGGTGCTCTTTATACACCCGTGGTTACAGAGTTAATCTGCATTGTTAAAATTACCAGACGTCACAAAATGGTGGCACAGTTCGACGTAATTTTAATCGACCTTAATATTTGTAACCTGCGTGCAACTGAGTAAAAACTGGTCTAACAGTGGTCACAACACTGACATACATGAATATATCGTATTTGAAATAGTGTGCGTGTTTGGGATGATTCAAGTGATATAAACGGTGTAGAGAGCATAATTACGTTAGGCCTAACAAATACATAAGTACCAAAGCTATATCCTTTTCGTTATGTCAAATAAAAACACAGCATTATGAAGATAAATAGTTATCTTCACTGGTTATGCTTAGAACGGTTATTCGAAAGCTGGTTACCAAAAGAATAGAAAAACTAAGTAAAATACAAGAATAATGGTTACCAGTTACTGGTTACCGATGTAACAATACGTTACCGTTAATCATTTTGCAACAATAATGGTAACTTATTAACTTTGTAAGAAATAAAGCCATGTGTGAGTTCGTTACTTAATAACTAATTCAAACAAAGGGTGACATATTCATATATATATATATATGAATAAGGTCGTTTATAAAAACGCATATATGTAACGAGTTTACCCCTATAGCAGTAAAAGTTTGTTCTGTTGGTAAGTTTATGAATCTTGAAAGCGGACACTTTGGTCATTTTTTTGCCACATTAACTTTAATTATTAAGTGATACCTATGTTCCTGTCGTCCAATAAAATTGTCTAAAGCTAGTTAAATACTAAACATTCACGTTATGTCTTCTAATAGTTAGTAAACAGACGTTATGACACCTACAAGGGTAATTAACATGTTAAATCTATCTCCGGGCAATAAACAGATATGATGTGAACCATTACATTAATAAACTAATATTACACACACCACTAGAAAGTCTACAAATGTTATATCTCGAATTGGATAACGTGCACTACTAGTAACAGTTACTACTTTTATCAGTGGGTAACAAATACTTCGTCTACTATTGGTTATCATGTGCCACATCTACTACTGGATAAAGTACGCTACATTCACCAATGGATAAAAGATGCAACATTACCGATAGGTCATAAATGCTATATTTACTAATGGATAACAGGTGTTATGTTTACCGATGGGTACCAGATGCTATGTTTACCAGTGGGTAAAAGATGCTACGTCTACTAATGGGTAACAGATGCTACTTTACCGTATGGGTAACAGGTTAATTAAGTCTTTTGATATCAAGATCCTCGTCACTTCCAACTTTATCATGTATTGTAAACATAAACATTCTTTTAACTGGCTTAATTTAATGCACTTATTATCTCATTTGTAAATTTTAATGGCCACGTCATCCTTCAGTCTCACTTATCAACCATGATAAAATCTAGATACCTTTTACCATCTTCTAAACATATAAACATTACGTTAGTACCTACCAGAGGGAACATGGAGGGGCTTCATAAGATAAACTCTCATTTCTTTCATTCTGTTGATCTATTTAAATACCTCGAGATGATATTTCACTTCACCTTGTTCGATAAATTTTCACGTAAATAAATCAATAACGCTGAAAGACGTGGGCATTTTGAAAACTATAAAACCCCAACAAACACTGGTTCAAGTCCACCGGTGGGTTAGCGGTAAATTTATGCACTTAAACGTTAAAATACAAGGTTCGATTTTCCGCGGTGTACACAGTAAAAATTGTCCTTCGTGCACCCATCCAAGAAATGTTAATGGACTGCACCCCCCCCCCACACACACACAGGAAGTATTGAGCAGCTAGGGGACAAACGTGTAGCATTATCTCTATATGTCTCATTTTTCATTAAAACGTTTGATTTGTAACCATACCATCAATACTTGGTAAATATTAACTAGATAATTATACCTGTTTTTAATAAATTTGTGTTGGTTCAACTGTACACATGTTGGAAAACAAACATTTCTAGCTCAACGCATGCCTCCAGTGGAAACGTATGAGATGTGTGTGCATGAATCACCTCAAGGACCACATCTTACTTATATATATAACCTCAAGTTATACAAGGACTACATCTCTTACTTATATATATAACCTAAAGTTATACAAGGACAACATCTTACTTATAGATGACCTCATGTTAGAAAAAGACCACACCTCTCTTATATGGATGATCACCAGTTACAAAAAGGCCACATCTTTAATGGATGGCCTTAAATTACAGAAAGACCAAATCTTCTTCATGAATGACCTCAATTTATGTAAGGATTATATCTTTCTTATGAATGCCTACACGTTACAGAAGGATCACATCTTCCTTAAAAATGAAGTCTAGTTACAGAAATACCACATCTTCCTCAGTGAATCAGAACAGAGCATAAAGTACTGAGGCGTCTTATACCGCGATATATGGATAAAAAGAAACTACAACACACATTCATGTTTCATGTTCACATCAGTACTGCACCTACGTGATTTCGAAAGCATTTTTTCTCTTCACAGTTGTTCTTGTAACGACATAAAACTTGTAGTACATATAAGAGCAATACTGAACGCCTGGTGCTTTCACGCTACAATTAAATCGAAATTCGTTTGTTGTGGATGGTTTGGTTTTTGAAATGTTAGACACTGGACATATTACATGATAGTAAATGAATGATCTACCCGTTACATTGTGTACGGTTAAAAATTTAAATCACGCAATAGTAGCTTCTTTACCTAACCAATCAGCTTCCTATAATGAACGTTAAATAAGGAAAGTTCATTGTAAAGATAAAATCTACACAGATTGAAAAGACTGTAACTCTCCCATTATTAATAAGTTTACTCATTTCATTTACATTTTAAACCGTGAAAGCCCTTCTTTCGAAACATGAAAGAAAAAATAGTCTTCGCGTCTCACTTTCAACACCAGATTCTCAGAATACAAATTTCTCATATTTCACATTAATTCAACCTGCGAATACTCGTTTTTATCAGTTAAAATGGATAAAAGCTTCTGTCATTTCTGCTCCCCGCTAGTACAGCGGTATGTCCCCGGATTTACAATGCTAAAATCAGGGGTTCGATTCCCCTCGGTGGGCTAAGCAGATAGCCCTTTGTGGATTTGCAATACTAAAAACACACACACATTGTTTCCATCTAAGCACAATGTTACATTGTGAAAAAGCCCCTCCGCTAGTACAGCGGTGTGTCTCCGGATTTACAACGCTGAAATCAGGGGTTTGATTCCCCTCGGTGGGCTCAGCAGATAGCAAGATATGGCCAAACATGCTCACCCTCCCAGCCGTGAGGGCGTTATAATGTGACGGTCAATCCCACTATTCATTGGTAAAAGAGTAGCCCAAGAGTTGGCGGTGAGTGGTAATGACTAGCTGCCTTCCCTCTAGTCTTACACTACTAAATTAGGGACGGTTAGCACAGATAGCCCTCGAGTAGCTTTGTGCAAAATTCCAAAAAAAAACAAAAAACTGTCTTTTCTGTAGTTTTTAAAACATCACAATCGGAGGTAACGATTATTGAAAAATGTATATTTTTCACTTTCGAAAGTATGAATATTGAAGACAGTTTTTTGAATTTTAAAATTGAGCCATACCGTGTCTCGAATATTAAATCAACAGACGTCTTACGTCATCAGCCGAAGTTTAAATTGTAATAGTTACTTTGAAACATAAAAATTCTTTTGGCAAATGTTCCTGCGTTGAACCGAATAGAAAATTAATAACGCTGTGATTTACGTTAATATATTCTGCTTCATCAATTATTCATAAACAAAGAACTTCATTGGTATTCAATCTTATGCATTAAGGAAACTGCTTACTGAAAAATCAATTATTATTATTAACATAAACATTAAGGGGCTGAAATTAAGCCGTCCACATTAAACTCAGGTGTATTATTTTGTTCACTATTTTCTTTTCCTTTGTATTTGCAAACTATCACGTAAATTTCGAAAATGGGAAAATTTAAGGATAGTACATAGTCCTTTGATGTTAAATCTGTTTCTAATGAATAAATATAAAATTATCCCTGATTTCCTGAATAAAAAAATTGTAAAATAACTGAATTGGTAAACGTACATTTAGGCGAGGCCAATTAACATAGTTTTTGTTTTTTTAATTACGCTTAGCTCAGTATAACAGAGCGGCATATTTATAATTAGGGTGAACTGAATATCCAAAACGTTGTACTTATACATTTGGCCCCCCAGTGGCTCAGCGGCATGTCTGCGGACTTACGCGCTAAAATCCGGGTTTTGATACCCGTGGTGGGCAGAGCACAGATAGCCCATAGTGTAGCTTTGTGCTTAATTTCAAAACGATAACAACATCTTATACGTTTAGGTGTTTTGTGTTTTTTCTTATAGCAAAGCCACATCGGGCTATCTGCTCAGCCCACCGAGGAGAATCGAATCCCTCATTTTAGCGTTGTAAATCCAGAGACATACCGCTGTACTACCAAGAACTATACTTACAGTTTGGCTTAGTTTAGTATTTCAAAATGACATACTTACATTCAGTTTAGCTTAATATTACCAAGAGATATATTTATAATTAGGCTTGATTTAATATCCTAAAATAGTGTACTTACATTTGTGTTTAGCGATTTATTAAGCGATGTAATTGTAATTATGCTTAGTTTGTATCTCAAAGTAATATAATTAGGCTTAGCTTAGCATTTCAAACTGATATGCTTGTAACGAGTAAGTCACGAAGTTGTATGCTTATAATTATGTTTATATAGGAAAACGTTTTTAATATATGCACGATCGATCAGTTCAAAACCTCACGCAAGGCGGCACTAATGATAACGTAAAAGGTATTTACTTAATTGTTAACATGTGAATTAGTCAAGCAGTTAAATAAGCTATGCTCTCAAGTTAAATTTCTTACATATTTGTAAAGTAAAAAAAAACAACGTTTTTTCAAGCAAAGGTAGCTTTTCCGATCAAATTCTTCTTATGAAACTTCCATGTATTTAAAAAATATAATTTTAAATTATTTAAATTTTCCAGATAGCTCTATTTTAAATATTTCATAGTATTTTCATGTTTTAGTTTTTAGTTAGATTTATTTAAACAAGTGAAAAATAACTGATAAATTTAAAAGCTTAAAATTTTTTTGTTTAGAAAACCTACAAAAACTTAGACTGATCATATTTAGAGGCCTAACTACCACAATCTGCTTAATTTTCAGTTTGTTTGTTTGTTTTTATTTAGAGTAAGTAAGTACAACTTATTATGAATGTATTCAAAAGTATTTACTAACTTTCAGATAATAATTACAATTAATTGAGACAGTTAACGAATCCGCTCAAGAATTAATTTTGTTATCTTAGTGACGAGAACTGGTTATTGCCAAAAGGCCTCATCGGCACTTGGTGTGACTGACATAACGTATTCTCCTTTGCTTTATCTCCTGGGTTCTTTTGCCCGATACAAACGCATTAACGCCAACTATATTTGAATATATTTTGTCTTATTTAAATAAAGTTACTGTGTTAAATACATACTAATCTATAAATTTTATAATTACATAATATAATTTTGCCAGAAACTAGAGTTTCAAACTTTTTGTCATCGGTTTTCTAATATCATTGAACAGACTGTTATTATTAAAATTTTAGTATTATTATAAAGTTAAATAAATAAAAGCTCATTTGTACTTTATAATATACAATGATATATATGCAAAATTCAACTGCTAGAATGGAAATAAAAGGCTTTAGTTCAACAAAAATAATAATTATTATTTCACAAAATTAAAGTTTCGGTTAAAATTTTACGTCGTCAGAAAACCTTGAGGTTTATATTATAAGTCAATAATGTATCATGTATCAAACATACTGTTGGTGTGAGCGTGGTAAAGAAAAAGTGTCATTAGCCACAATTCACTTTTGATATTATGTAGCCACACAATAGTAGATATAATAAATAAGCATAGTATTACCGAAATGGTTTAATTTAAGAGCTCAGGCCGGAGTAGAATTCTTCTAAACTAATATAATCCAATAAGACACGTTGATCAAAGTGTAAATTACATTGGACCTCCCTTGAACTTAAGACTTCGAGATTAAACAATTCTCTGAAGACTAAGTTTATTTATTATTATGTATTTTGTACTTACAAAATAATGTTGGAAAATATTTTGAGAACCTCACTCTAGTTCCTAAAGATATTCGTAGGATATTCATGTTGTTTCTTCAGTCTTTGAAACTCGACATTTTCTACCCTGACAAATTCTAGGTGAACAAATATATCTGGCATTCTGCTAAAATTAATTATTCAGTATCATACAACAGCCAAGATGTTTGATGATGCTAAGCAATATTTATTTTCTTTTCATTGTGATAAAATACCACTATTTTAAGACGACTTGCTGTATTTTCTTGTTTTTCTAGCCCACATCTTGTTGATAAACCCTAAATAAACAAAAATACAGTCTATAGCAGGGGGCGCTGCGATTCAAAAATATGCTAGGTTTATACGTTATAGATAACGTTTTCAACTTTATCTTAATAACGAAACAATAAATCTATGACATCATTATCAAACAAGTTATTGATAGAGTTTAGTTAATTCTAAAATCATTTTTGATCGGTAAGAGTTTTATATCTCAAGACGTTAATTGTAAATAAGGCAAAACTCTTATATCTCAAGGCGTTAACTGTAAATAAAACGAAACATTTACGACTTAAGGTGACCATCTCCAGAGTACGAGAAAATGACGTGTTTTCCAGAAAAGTCGTTCACCTCTCCTCACCCGTTACCTGGTGTAATTACTTTTGCTAACCTTGCTTCCAAGGTAAGGAAACTAGTTTCGAGTTGTAGCTAGAGGTAAACAGACTTCCGTCAAAACACACCAACTTTAGACCCTAGCTTATAAAATATATAACGAGATGAAAGAGGTTAAACTACAACATTTAAGTTCTTTAGTATCGATGGTAAGATTCCTGAGGAAGACGAAGCGTAGTGAGATACGAGAAAGCCTATGAACGTGAAATTCGTGTTAGACCCTTGGACTAATTGTAGTTTTGTGTATATGTTGTTACTGTGCGTAAATGTTTATAGAGCGCTGTGATTCTGGTTGACCAGCATGGCTTTCAGGTATTGAGCTGGGAAAAAACATCTTTAACAGTGTAACGTGTAAAGTGATTTTCACATCATAATTAAACATTTCTAACTAACTTTGTGTCTTTCACAGTTTACTGTAAATAATTAACCTGAGTGTTCACAAAGACTGAGTTTGAGCTAATTGATGGATCAATGGTATCTGGGTATTTTGCCCTGGAGGGTCAGGTTCTCTTTGACCTCTTTCTCCTTCCTGAACTTATTTTCCCTAACTGTTTGTATGTTAGGTCCTTCTCAGGGCAATGTCCATTTATAGTCTATTATTCACAGTAGGTCAAGTTAGCTGGTGGCAATTTATTTATTTATTTATTTTTTAAATACATAAATATGTAAACTATAAATATAAGATTTAAAGTTTATATACATACATATTTTACTTTAATTTATTTTTCTTTATATTTAAAATATATGTTAATTGGGGAGAGATATTTAGAATTTTCTTCATCATGTATGAGGTACCTGTCTAGTTCGCATAATAAATCATTTTTTCATCCAATTTTTGTTAAAGTACCTAATTGTAATATTTAGGAGTCTATCTGATATGGTTGGTATGTTCGAGTATTTATGAATGAATTTAGATGATGTTGATCTCGGGACTCTGTATGCAGTTGTGAGAAGTGTGTTTTGGATTGTTTGTAGTTTAGTTTTGATTGTTTTATTACTTACAGTTACCCATGCTGGAGCTGCATAGTCTATTACTGGTCTAATATATGTTTTGTATATTTTCAAAATGTTATCTGTAGATGCTCCACTGTTTTTAACAGTTAGACTCCTTACATAGTTGGTTCTTCGCCAAATTTTATTTTCAATTTCGTTGACATGATTGATCCAAGTTAATTTTGAATCATAAGTCAGACCTAAAAATTTTGCTGATGGGGCAATCTGGAGTAGAGTGCCATTCACATATATTTCTGGCTGTTGTTTTTGTGTTTTGTCGATTTCGTAAAGACTACGAGCTGAGTTTTTGCTGTGTTTATTTTAATTCTATAATTTTCACAGTATTCACTAATTCTATTTAATTGTGGTTGTATGTTTGTAGCTGCTATCGTGGGTGTTGCAGCACTTTTCCAGATTGCCACATCATCTACGAACTGTGATGAGAATCCATGATTTGGATCCTTCAATGGCATATTGTTTACATACATCATGAAGAGTATAGGGCTAACCACCCCTCCCTGTGGGACACCAGCTAGTGGAGTAAAGTATTCGGAAAAAGTTCCTTCTACGTTTACTCTACATTTTCTGTTTTCCAAAAAGTTAGATAACCAGCGAATAATTCCTCGCGGTAGTTCCATTTCATTCATTCGGAACCTTAGACCGTCGTGCCAAACGGTGTCGAATGCTTTCTCGATATCGAGGAAGCAAGCGACTGTACATTCGTTTTTGTTGAAACTATCTATTATGGTTTCGGTTAATCTTATTAAATGGTCTGTCGTTTGTCTAAATTTTCTGAATCCATTCTGTTCTTCTGGTATGATGTTATCTCCAAGAATGTGGAGAGTCTATTACTTATTATTCTTTCAAGAATTTTGCCAACACAGCTGGTCAGGCTGATTGGTCGGTAGCTATTTAGTTTATTCGCTGGTTTTCCTTCCTTATGGAACATTAAAATATTTGCTAGCTTCCAAGAAACTGGGATATATCCTGAGGATAGCGATAAGTTAAATAGTGAATTTAGGTGGTCAAACAATTTCGGAGTGCCCTTTTTTAGGAGAATAGCTTGTATTTCATCTTCTCCTGGTGCTTTGTTTTTGGTGTTTTTTATTGCTTCTAGTATTTCATGTAGGGATATTTCCTTTGTTAGTAATGTGCTTTCATAATCAGTGTTAGAACTTGTATTTGTATCAGTTATGTTTACTGGAAATATTGGTTCATATTGATGTTTATTATTTGCTATGTGATTAGTGACTTTATTGTAGAAGTTTGTATTCATATCTGGATCTGTGTGAGTTTTAAATGTATTTTGGAGTTGATTCTTGAAAGCTTCGGCTATTTCTTTATTTGTGTGTGCAGTGGTGTTATTATGTTCAAGTGGAGGATATTTCTTTGTGTTTGTGTTTTCATTTGTGAATCTTTTAAGATGTGACCAGAATTTTTTCGGGTCAGTTATGTCGTTTAGTTTATTACAATAATTGTCCCATTTATTTTGTTTTTGTTGTTTTATTTGAGTTCTGATGTGATTTCTAATGTTGTTTATTTGTGTTTTTTTGGCCTGGCATGGCCGAGCGCGTTAAGGCGTGCACTCGTAATCCGAGGGTCGCGGGTTTGCGCCCCCGTCGCTCTAAATATGCTCGCCCTCCCAGCCGTGGGGGTGTATAATGTGACGGTCAATCCCACTATTCGTTTGTAAAAGAGTAGCCCAAGAGTTGGCGGTGGGTGGTGATGACTAGCTGCCTTCCCTCTAGTCTTACACTGCAAAATTAGGGACGGCTAGCACAGATAGCCCTCGAGTAGCTTTGTGCGAAATTCCAAAAACAAACAAACCAAAAACAAACATATTTGTGTTTTAGTTTCTCTGTTTCTTGTAATCATGTACTGTCTTCTCAGTTGTCTGCGCTTTTTGATTAGGTTGATTATTTCTGTGGTGGGTTTCCATGTGATGTTTGTTGTTTTATGGTGTTGTTTTGGTATTGTTAACTTTGCTGCTTTCTGAAGGCAATCCGTGATTGTTTAACAATAGTTGTCCATTTCGACATGCGTTTTAACTTCTTTAATAATTTTATTAGGTAACAGATTATCTAATTCTTGTTTATAGCATTGCCAATCTGCTTTACTGTAATTAAATTTTTCTTTCCTATATGCTATATTTTTATAGGGGGCGAGATCGAAGATGCAAAAAATTGGGAGATGATCACTATCTACATCTTTTCCCACTTGAAATTTTACTAATTTCTGGCTTAAAAGCTAATTGAGAAAGGCAGAGTTTTGAAAGTTTGAAAAAGAGAGTTTTCGCAGATTGTAAAATACGGTGTTTTGTCTGGTTGAGAAAGAATATTTTACCTAGCTGATAAAAATTTCAAATAGATGAACTGAAAGTGTAGATAAATAGTTAATTTTTCTGAAGCATGTCATATTTTAACATAAACTCAGAATACACATATTTATTAGTGATGAAAACTACAGTAGCAGACTCTACTCTCTTGTTACGGAAAGGGTGCGACCTTACCAACATTTCTTTACCTTAACGTTTTGTTCTTTAGATTCAGAGTAAACAGTTTTTAAAATATTTGTTTTCTGACTCAAGATTTTTATAGTGTGATGTCTTCCATCCACCTTGCTTATCACACCGATAAAGCGACAACCTCGGGAATAGTTTCCGTCAATGACAATTTCTTTGCGGCCTATAAAGCGAAATAATCTGGTTTACGGCTGAGTGCACCTACGGCGAGTTAGGGGCCCAGTCCTCGAGAACTTTATATACGTAATTCAATATTAAAGTGACATCAGTAACGTTAAACTAATAGATAACTGTCAACACAATAGCTGGGTCTCCTTTTATCTTTAAACACGAGGTACATTAGTGGTAAGAATTTCTATGGAAAAGCTACAACGTGCTGATAAGTCCCAATGGAAAAGCTTCTGTTTGGGTAAAAATTACGGTTTATAATTTCTGTCTTGAAAAAATTATCACCGTAATTCAGCTGATGGATGAAATTGTAAAAGACTTAAACTAAATATCAACAAGAAGTAAGCGTTTTATTTTCATCCTGAAATGATTCTAAACATGCTTCATTCCAAAAACATTTTACCCCTGACGACAAACGTAATAAACGAAAATATTCAGACGTATCTCGCGACAGGATGAGTGTTTTATCAACATTAACTTGTTACGTAGACAAATCTTGGTAAAATTAAAGTGACGTCACTCACGTCATGTTTTAAATAACATTTTTACTTATAGCTTTGTTATAATGTTGAATAAAAGTAGAGACATAGAAGACAGTCACTGACATCTAAATAGATAACAGAAAGTGCAGCCACTGACAAGTAATATTTTTACTGTTTAATAAAAGTAGTAACATAAAGTACAGCCACTGACAAGTAATACTTTTACTGTTTAATAGAAGCAGTAACATAAAGTACAGCCACTGATAAGTAATACTTTTACTGTTGAATAGAAGTAGTAACAGAAAGTACAGCCACTGACAAGTATTACTTTTACTGTTGAATAGAAGTAGTAACAGAAAGTATAGTTACTGATAAGTAATACTTTTACTGTTGAATAGAAGCAGTAACATAAAGTACAGCCACTGATAAGTAATACTTTTACTGTTGAATATAAGTAGTAACAGAAAGTACAGCCACTGACAAGTATTACTTTTACTGTTGAATAGAAGTAGTAACAGAAAGTACAGCCACTGACAAGTATTACTTTTACTGTTGAATAGAAGTAGTAACAGAAAGTATAGCCACTGACAAGTATTACTTTTACTGTTGAATAGAAGTAGTAACAGAAAGTACAGCCACTGATAAGTAATACTTTTACTGTTGAATAGAAGTAGTAACAGAAAGTATAGCCACCGACAAGTATTACTTTTACTGTTGAATAGAAGTAGTAACAGAAAGTACAGCCACTGATAAGTAATACTTTTACTGTTGAATAGAAGTAGTAACAGAAAGTATAGCCACCGACAAGTATTACTTTTACTGTTGAATAGAAGTGGTAACAGAAAGTATAGTTACTGATAAGTAATACTTTTACTGTTGAATAGAAGTAGTAACAGAAAGTATAGCCACCGACAAGTATTAATTTTACTGTTTAATAGAAGCAGTAACAGAAAGTACAGCCACTGACAAGTATTACTTTTACTGTTGAATAGAAGTAGTAACAGAAAGTATAGCCACTGACAAGTATTAATTTTACTGTTGAATAGAAGTAGTAACAGAAAGTATAGTTACTGATAAGTAATACTTTTACTGTTGAATAGAAGTAGTAACAGAAAGTATAGCCACCGACAAGTATTACTTTTACTGTTGAATAGAAGTAGTAACAGAAAGTATAGCCACTGAAAAGTAATAGTTTTACTGTTGAATAGAAGTAGTAACAGAAAGTATAGTTACTGACAAGTATTACTTTTACTGTTGAATAGAAGTAGTAACAGAAAGTATAGCTACTGTTTTTCTGTTAAATAAAAGTAGTAACAGAATGTATAGCTACTGTTTTTACTGTTAAATAAAAGTAGTAACAGAATGTATTGCTTCTGTTTTTACTGTTAAATAAAAGTAGTAACAGAATGTATAGCTACTGTTTTTTGTTAAATAAAAGTAGTAACAGAATGTATAGCTACTCTTTTTACTGTTAAATAAAAGTAGTAACAGAATTTATAGCTACTGACATATAATGTTTCACTGCTAAATAAAAGTAGTAATAGAATGTATAGCTACTAACATCTAATATTTTTATTTTTAAATAAAGTAGTAACAGAATACATTGCTCCTGACATCTTATGTTTTTACTATTAAATGGAAGTAGTAACAGAATGTATAGCTACTGTTTTTACTCTTAAATAAAAGTAGTAACAGAATGTATAGCTACTGTTTTTACTCTTAAATAAAAGTAGTAACAGAATGTATAGCTACTGTTTTTACTGTTAAATAAAAGTAGTAACAGAATTTATAGCTACTGTTTTTACTTTTTAATAAAAGTAGTAACAGAATTTATAGCTACTGACATATAATGTTTCACTGCTAAATAAAAGTAGTAATAGAATGTATAGCTACTAACATCTAATATTTTTATTTTTAAATAAAGTAGTAACAGAATACATTGCTCTTGACATCTTATGTTTTTACTATTAAATGGAAGTAGTAACAGAATGTATAGCTACTGTTTTTACTCTTAAATAAAAGTAGTAACAGAATGTATAGCTACTGTTTTTACTCTTAAATAAAAGTAGTAACAGAATGTATAGCTACTGTTTTTACTTTTTAATAAAAGTAGTAACAGAATTTATAGCTACTGACATATAATGTTTCACTGCTAAATAAAAGTAGTAATAGAATGTATAGCTACTAACATCTAATATTTTTATTTTTAAATAAAGTAGTAACAGAATACATTGCTCTTGACATCTTATGTTTTTACTATTAAATGGAAGTAGTAACAGAATGTATAGCTACTGTTTTTACTGTTAAATAAAAGTAGTAATAGAATGTATAGCTACTGTTTTTACTCTTAAATAAAAGTAGTAACAGAATGTATAGCTACTGTTTTTACTGTTAAATAAAAGTAGTAACAGAATGTATGACTACTGTTTTTACTGTTAAATAAAAGTAGTAACAGAATGTATGGCTACTGTTTTTACTGTTAAATAAAAGTAGTAACAGAATGTATGGCTACTGTTTTTACTGTTAAATAAAAGTAGTAACAGAATGTATGGCTACTGTTTTTACTGTTAAATAAAAGTAGTAACAGAATGTATGGCTACTGTTTTTACTGTTAAATAAAAGTAGTAACAGAATGTATGGCTACTGTTTTTACTGTTAAATAAAAGTAGTAAGAGAATGTATGGCTACTGATAACCAGTATGGGCAGATGTTATTCTACATTTAAGTCAGGAAAGTTTTAAAGAATCTGGAATTTTAAATTAAACTTTTGAACGATTAATGGAAATTCTTTTTTCTTTCCTTATCTTTATTTAAATACAAAACCTTCATTTATCATGAAATAATAGAACTTTTAGGTGTTTCCAGACTACATTGTACCTTCAGCTTATCTTCTGATTCATTGTCATCTGTTTCTGTTGTCACCACGCGAGGATTACATTAAATTTTGTTTTTGTTTCATCAGTTCGCTCTTTTGAACGAAATAAAAGTGTAGCACACTGTAAGTACATACACAGTACTTACGTTAATATCCAAAGCTCGTCGAACGTAAGTTCTGTGTATGTTAATAGGATGTGAATGGACACACGTCACGAAACA
Organism: Carcinoscorpius rotundicauda; assembly: GCA_011833715.1. Lineage (NCBI taxonomy): Eukaryota > Metazoa > Arthropoda > Merostomata > Xiphosura > Limulidae > Carcinoscorpius > Carcinoscorpius rotundicauda. The sequence continues at coordinate 70,408,758 of CM022400.1, forward strand.
ATAAAGCGTCTCAAGTGTGAGAGTCTGAAACTGATTCGTGAATAAATTACCTGTTCTCTTTGTCTTCTCAGTATAATTTACAGAATGCATTATTTTAATTGTGAATGGTTCATCTTTTCAGACATACGAAGACTAAATTACTTGTATTGTCTAAAGATCCCACTTATTTTTTTAGAAATGTCTCCCTAAGGATAAACAGTAAAATTAAGGTGTTATAACGCTAAAATGCGGAGTTTGATCCCCCGTGTTTCTCAAAGCACAGATAGCCTCTTGTGTAGATTCGTACTAAAACGATAGGACTTTAAAATATTATAGCCAAAAGTTTGTCAGTTTAGGTTTTTCTGCAGAATATTCGTCTCTGCTGTTAAACAATCTGTTGTTTTTTTTCAGTTATCATTTACAGGGTGTCCTTTATCAGGAAAGAAGTCGCGTAACTCTGAAACAATTTGTTTACAGATCCGGCGTTAAACATTTCGCTTTATCCAGTTTCTCTCAAAAGGCTCTTATAGCATTAAAAAAAAAAAATTGAAGATCAAAATAAGTTATGAAAAGTTAACTGAGATCAAAACTGTAAGACGCGCGTGAAGTTGAAACAACGTTAACTGAACTTAGGCCCGGCATGGCCAAGCGTATTAAGGCGTGCGACTCGTAATGTAAGAGTCGCGGGTTAGCATCCCCATCGTGCCAAACATGCTCGCCCTTTCAGCCGTGGGGGTGTTATAATGGAATCCATCATATAGACTTTACTAGATATTTTTGGTTACTGTAATATCTGGCAAGAGATTATCTAGTTACCTTAAAGCCAGAACACTCTGTTTTCACCGTGTGGGAATCGAACCATACATTTTAGTGTTGTGAGTCCATGAACACACCCGAGGGATCCGAAAAACGATAGAAAATTTCAATTTTCGAACAGTACAACTTTGGTTCTGATTGTCACTTCTGTTACAGATTCATTTTTTTCTCGAGAAGTCGTCACTTTCTGTCTCTGCAGAAGACCTGTTTTCAGGCATGAACTAAGGAGATGTCCAAAAGTTACAAGTGAAAGTTTGGACTTTGTGGATGGAATCACGATAGGGTTCATGACGGGTCTTAGGTTGTTCACAAAATGTTAGAAGATCGTCAGAAGGGAAACAAAACTGCAAAGCAGGAAGAATCAGATGACCTCTTCTCCTGGTCATCACCTCTCTTACTGTGGATCTGTGAGTGACAGACTTGGACAGGAAACCACAGTGTCAGAAAGTCATTGAGAACAAGTGAATGACAATTGTTGAGTAGATCATGTTAAACCACTCTATCGTGTAAATCAAGGTTAATATGAAATGACCCTCACAAAAATATCATCTGAGAAGATAAAGACAACGTTTTGCGGATTTCATTACACTTACCGAAGCAAGGGTTCAAACTCTGAAATTGTGAAAAGTTTTGTCTGAGAAATTAGTTTACCTGGTTATGAACGCTCAAGGCCAGGCATGGCCAAGTGTGTAAGGCGTGCGACTCGTAATCTGAGGGTCGCGGGTTCGAACCCGCGTCGCGCCAAACATGCTCGTCCTCCCAGCTGAGGGGGCGTTATAATGTGACGGTCACTCCCACACGCTGGTAAAAGAGTAGCCCAAGAGTTGACGGTGGGTGGTGATGACTAGCTGCCTTCCCTCTAGCGTTACACTACTAAATTAGGGACGGCCCGGTACAGTGGGCTAACAGCCTATTCACTTAAAAACCTGTTGAAGAATCCGCAAGTGGTTGCGGCCCCATGCTCCTAGATGGAATCTAATGGTGATAACTAACTAACTATGGTCGCTCAACTGACAGTTATTGTATCAGATAATATAACGTATACATAATTTGTATTAACATGTCATTAATAAAATATGAAGAGTATTATAACAGTACTCGAAATACACTGAAAACCGTTATGTAGTAAGTCAGTGGTCACGTGTAAGATAACGTTGATGTTGATTTGAATTAAGCACAAAGCTACACAATGGGCTATCTGTGCTCTGCCCATCACGGGTATCGAAACCCGGATTTTAGCGTGTAAGTCCGCAGACATACCGCTGAGCCACTGGGGGGCATGTAAGATAACATTCGTCTTATTGGCTGTTGATAGAATACCGAACCAAAACACCCTCAAGCGGCAAGGATTTGAAATCGCTCTCCTATCGTCAGTTTTTGAAAATTCAATTATTCTGCATTCCATGACATTAAGTTTCTAACTTCTTGTCATTGGGTATGGCTGTCAACTTCGGTTTGACGTTCCTGTCATTGTCTAAAGACGGTTTTCGGGGAAGCAGTTGATGACGCCGTGAGCACATATTCGATGAAGTTTAAATTTCACAAGGCGTCATTATTATAGAAAGAGCAGTCTTTGTAGCTTTGTGATAATTATGGTCATCTCTCTTCAGATATATTCAGTCCTAAAGACGCCCAGAGGAAAGCCGGGCGTAATTAATATTGAACATTCCAAGAAAGCCGAATTATTTCGTGTCTTATTTCGATATAGTATTCTATTTAATTAACTGGTATATAGTCTACATTGCTCAAACTCCACAATGGATGTGTGGGAAGGAATACATTAATGATGAAAATTGGGTTTTAAATAAACTGTTAAGGATATAGTATAGTCTTCTAACTGAAGTTATGAATTAAAATATCTTTGGTGATAGAAACATTGACGGATACTTTTAGTTAAACTAGCTTTCGTGACAAAGATAGCTACTAACAAAATATATTTTATTTCACACAAAGTTAGTAGACAGCCCACTTTACTGGGCCCAACATTTGAAGTGGAAGACAAGAAAGAAGGCTGCGAGTCAGCATTACCCACAAACAGTTCTTGGGCTACCCTTTGCTAACGAATTATAGGACTGACCTTTGCATTATTACGCATCCCCAGAAGAAAACAACCAACAAACAAAACATGTTTGATAACGGGCTTGGATCACGCGACCAGCGGCTTATGAGTCGAGCTTTGTAAGTATCAGGCGAAGATAGCTAGGTAATTCAGCTCTTTTGATATTCGTGGATATGTCTCACACATAACATTAGGTATTTTTTATATAATTTTGATTAGCCCCGCTACACTGAGAAAAACAGATTATTTTAATATTCTAAACTTTCTTATTAATTTAAGGTTGTTTTGTTTCTAGAATTATCCTTTCAGGTGTTTTACACAACGAAACCAGAATTAAAGATATACCTGTTTGGTGTGGTTTCAATTTTGGGCAAAGCTACTCGAGGGCTATTTACGCTAGCCGTTCCTAATTTAGCAGTGTGAGACCAGAGGGAAGGCAGCTAGTCATCACCACCCACCGCCAACTCTTGGGCAACTCTTACCAACGAATAGTGGGATTTACCGTCACATTATAACGCCCCCACGGATGAAAGGGCGAACATGTTTGGTTTGATGGGAATTCGAATATATGACTCTCAGATTACGAGTCGAGTGCCTTAACCACCTGGCCGTGTTGGGCCTAACTAAAATGATTTAATTATTTTCTACTTCTAAAGATTTTCTGAAATAGGAGATGAATAATTTCATCAAAAGTGTTATTTCACAAGAAGGCTGACTGGACTGTCTACTGTGTTCACCGAAGGGTTTGGTTTGATTTGTTTTTAATTTTGCGCAAAGCTACACGAGGGCTATCTGCTCTATCCGTCTCTAACTTAACAGTGTAAAAATAGAGAGAAAGCAGCTTGTCATCATCACCCACCGCCAACTCTTGGGATACTCCTTTACCAACGAGTAGTGGGAGTCATCGTTACATAATAACGCCCCGAGGCTAAAAGAACGAGTGTGTTTGATGCGATGGAGATTCGAACCCGCGATCCTCAGATTAGGAGTCAAGTGCTTTAACCACCTGGCTATGTCGGGCCTCCATCGAAGGGAATCGATCCCCTGATGTTAGTGTTTTAGACTTACCACTGCCCACCGGAGGACAGTTGTCTTCGACTGGTCAGCAACATATGAAAGATGTTCCTTGATGAAGCCCTCTCATTTTCTCGTCCTGTTTCCGGATTCGCCCCTCTCTAGTACAGCGGTAAGTCTACGGATTTACAATGCTAAAATCAGGGGTTCGATTCCCCTCGGTGGGCCCAGAAGATAGCCCGATAAGGCTTTACTATAAGGAAACACACAAACACACACAGATTCTGTGCATTAATTATATTTGTTTTCCATGTTCTGATTTCTTTCTTTTTTTTCATTTTAAGAAGAAGATTTCTCAATTTAACGGGTTAGTCGATGGGCTTAAAGAGTTAAAAATTGAATTTCGATATCCGTGGTGTAATCTGTTGTGCAGTTTTGTGTTTTAGAATATAAAAACAGACAAATTCAGCTGAATAACACCTATTGCATTATTTGATTGAATATTTTCGGGAAATGTTTGGTTTGTTTTGAATTTCGCGCAAAGCTACACGAGGGCTATCTGTGCTAGCTGTCCCTAATTTATTAGTGAAAGACTAGAGGATATGCAGCTAGTCATCACCCATCACCAACTCTTAAACCATTATTTTACCAACGAATAGTGGGATTGACTGTTACATTATAACGCTGATGTTATCGGTGAACTATTAAAATTCTGGGTTGGATTCCCGTGGTCAGTGCAATGCACATCGTCCACTGTGTAGTTTGGCACTTTAACAATAAACACACCTAAAATCCTTGATTTATTGTTATCTATATGTATCGGTCTACGTTTGCACTTTAACAACCAGCACACACAAAAACCTTGTTTTATTTTTATGTATCGGTCTACTTTAGCACTTTAACAACAAGCACACACAAAAACCTTGTTTTATTTTTATTTATATGTATCGGTCATCGGGTGAAACAGCTTCAAATCTCCGGGTTTACATGGCTAAAACCTGAGGTTTGATTACACGCGATGGGCACAGCACACTATGATCACGTTCCTGCCAAGTAATGTGGTTGATTTGGGTCGATACATCGATATACTTTCCAGATTGTTTCTAAGAACATTGAAATAGTTTGTTCCCTCTCAACTTTCTCTGACAAGGAATTACAAACGTGCACAATGAACGAAACAAACAAAATTATTTTAAAGTAAAAACTAGGAAAGTTACAGAGATTTCATTTGTTGACCTCATGACAACTTCATATAAAAGAGGTTATTCTTGATCGCTAATGAACAACCTTGCATGGCAACAGTGCGTGAAATCATAATTCTAGTCATTTGACAGCAGACAACGAGGTCCTCAATCAAAGCTCACTGGAGGCCTTCTGCAAGAAACCCAACAATCATGATCAATGAACCTTTTGGACTTCCTTTTTCAGATATTTATGTTTATTCATAAAGACGGCTGTTTCTAGGCCTGATGAATCACGTGGGTAAGTTGTGTTTGTTTTATTTTTTTTTACTTTTCCCTCTACGTTTAAGCCAATCATAGACATTATTTCTTTCTGTGTTAACTTCCCTTACAAAACAGCGAAAGGACAGTAAATAAACATTGAATTCCAAAGTGTAATATTGGTTGATTCCCACAAAACTAAATACAATATTCAACATTTCAATGCTCGGTTCTCTATCCCAAAGAGAAACTTCTTTAGCTTAGTGTGTCTTGCTTCACAACTGATTTTAAAACTCCAGTCAATTTCCAACAACTTGAGTTAAATATCCTTGACTTATAAAAACATCTGTGTAAAAACTTACAAAATGAATCCTAAGAGTGCTTTATATCAATTGTAAACATCTGTAAACAAACCTTGTTTAAAACATCTAAACTTAAGTAACAAAAGGTGATGACTTCTTCAACTGATTTGTTGGATTGTAACTACAGCTGTTCACAAACTTTGTTTGAAACATCTAAACTTAAGTAACAAAAGGTGATGACTTCTTCAACTGATTTGTTGGATTGTAACTACAGCTGTTCACAAACTTTGTTTGAAACACCTAAACTTAAGTAACAAAAGGTGATGACTTCTTCAACTGATTTGTTGGATTGTAACTACAGCTGTTCACAAACCTTGTTTAAAACATCTAAACTTAAGTAACAAAAGGTGATGACTTCTTCAACTGATTTGTTGGATTGTAACTACAGCTGTTCACAAACCTTGTTTAAAACATCTAAACTTACGAGTTCCTCAACAAAAGGTGATGACTTATGGGTACAGTGAGATTTGTAAGTCGTCTAGAGAAGTTATGTGTAAATAAAGTCAGATCTGTAAGCTATATAATGAACTTATGGGTAGAGTCAGATCTGTAAGACGTACAAAAGACTTATGGGTAAAGTCAGATCTCAAAGTCGTATGGAACATTTGTGAGTAAAGTCGGATGTTTAAGTCGTGTGTAGAACTTACGAGGGCGATCAGATGAAGATAACTCTGTTCTATTCGAAACGCGAGTACAGTGAGATCAGTACAACCTATGCCCTATGTAGACCGTATGAGTAGGCTTAGGTCGTTAAAACCTTTGCTCCATAGAGATCGTATGAGTACGGTTAAATCAGTACAACCTATGCTCTATGGAGATCGTATGAGTACGGTTAGATCTGTACAGTCTATGCTCTGTAGAGACCGTATGAGTACGGTTAGATCAGTAATCAGTACAATTGTACGTTGTGTATAGAATTTATTGTTAGAGAAGGGTTGATAAAAACTCCTTTTAAACTCTCACTAAAATTCGCCCCCCGCTAATATAGCGGTAAACCTACGGATTTACAACGCAAAAATCAGGAGTTCGATTCCTCTCGGTGGGTTCAGCAGATGGCCCGATGTGGCTTTGCTATAAGAAAAACACACACACATTTACTAAAATCCACCGTAAAACTTTAATTTACTACAGTAAAATAAATCATTAAGATCTGGTTTATCGAAGTAAAGTTTACGCTGAAAAAAAATGTTAAAGTCTTTCTTTTAGGGTTTCTTCTCTTCAGTTAAATACCAGACATATGTAACTACTGATAATCGAAAGTGGCCAATCACAAAGGAGTGGAACACTTGAACGTGATATTCGGAAAACTTTTTTTCGTTTTCTGATTAAAGAATCCCTGATTTAGTTTCGTAAAAACGCCCGTCAACATATTCCGTATCTGATGACAAATGAGGCCTAAACGAAACGGCTTCACAACGTTAAACTTACTGAAATTCGAGGCAAGTAATTTGTTATATCAAAAAGTCGGTTCCGGCCCGCTTGCTCGACGGATTATATCATTAGATAGTTTAAAACGTCGGATACGATAGGGCGAGTTTGAAACATGACGTAGCGAGTTAGTGGCCTCAACAGTCGGGCAACCAAGGATGAACTTTGACTTTGTAGCCCAGCAGTATAATTAATATCTCGCATCTCATGATGTACTTATTAGATGTAAAATTTAGGATACATAAATCTATATTATTCGATACTCATTTATTGGATGAGATGTATAGATGCAACAACCATCAATGTGATTTGTTTAATTTGAATTTTGATGCAAAGTTTTAAAAAAGGGTAAAATCTCTACTTATTTGTTGCTAATATTCAACCTGTCCGACAGGTGTATGAAGGCATTCGACTCGTAATCTGAGGATCGCGGGCTCGAATCCCCGTCTCACCAAACACGCTCGCCCTTTCAGCCGTGGAGGCGTTATAAAATTACGATCATTTCCACTATGCGTTGGTAAAAGAGTAGCCGAAGAGTTGGCGATGGGTGGTGATGACTAGCTGCCTTCCCTCTAGTATCGCACTGCAAAATTATGGACGGCTAGCGCAGATAGTCCTCGAGTAGCTTTGAGAGAAATTCAAAACAAAACAAAAACAAAATTTTCAACCCACGAAATAGAGGGAAAGCAGCGAGTTGATAGCACTCAGCGCCATCTCTCGAGCTGTATTTTTTTACCACTCCTTGCCCTGTCAACATTAACCCAAACACAGTTCGTTATTTTGTACTTTCTGATAGGTCTACTTGTTTGTTTCAGATCGTTGTCTAACCAGGTATTTTAATAGGTTTTTAGGTTATTGTATCGAAAAAACATAGAAAACAAATCAGATTTGAAAACTGACAGGGTGAACATATTGGTCAACCATAGAGGCGTTATAATGTTACGTTCAATCCCTCAGTTCACTACTTATACAAGGATTCGTGATGTTAACCATCCGCCTTCCCTCTCTAGTCCTTTACTGCTGAATTAGGGACGGCTAGCGCAGATAGTCCTAACTAGACATGGACGAATTCTACAAATAAAAACAAAAGTTTCACAATATGAATTCCTTATATACAAAGATAAAAACAGAAGAGAGAGTTGTGAACTTTAAATCTCCTATGTATGTAGAACACGTGACATTGTTGTGGACGATAAATGTCCTGTACATACAGAGCACGTGACACTGTCGTGAATGTTAAATGTCCTGTACATACAGAACACGTGACACTGTCGTGAACATTAAATGTCCTATACATGCAAAGCACGTGACACTGTTGTGAACAGTTATTATAAAATTTATTCTAACAGATATTTACTAAGTTTCCACCTGACTGAGACACTAACAGATATTTACTAAGTTTCCACCTGACTGAGACACTAACAGATATTTAATAAGTTTCCACCTGACTGAGACACTAACAGATATTCACTAAGTTTCCATCTGACTGAGACACTTACAGATATTTACTAAGTTTCCACCTGACTGAGACACTAACAGATATTTACCCACTATAGACTTTGATAGGATTATAGACATACCCTTCTAACTTATATGTATAATTATCTACTCAGCGTTTAACAACCCGATTTGTAGTATTATAAATCTTCAGACTTGTCTTGGAGCCGCTAAAAGATTTATAATACTACAAATCGGGTTTCGATTTTTAAGTTTTGTTTAAGACACTCAACAATAACAGACGAAGCTACGTTGTTTTGTCATAAATGCTCGGTGAAAATCGTTCATTTTTCTTAAAGGAATTTCGACCAATTCTATCCATTCTCAGACTCTTATGACGGTATTGAGAAGATGTCTATTACTTCAAACCCCTAGCGGCCACATAAAGTCAGTAGCCCGGAATTAACTGGAAGTTTCTATAGGAAAACTCCCGTTTTATTGAGTTTTCTGCTCCCCCCCTCCGATTGTTAGTGCCATTAATGCCAAACTAAAAATTACCGAACTTTTGAATTGTTAATTCGACAATTGGATTAAAGTTTGTGTGACTGAACTAATTAAAACTAAACTACACAACAATCGATCACCGATATCGAAAATCCGGTTTCTCGCGTTTATAAGTCCCGAAGGCACTACGTTATGCGACTGGAGGGAGGGGTGTTTTGTCTCAGCGATGGTTTAAGCACGAGAACTACGGAATACTTGAAAACACGGCTTCCCTCTGTGACTCAGCGGCATACCTGTACACATAACACTAAAAATTCAGGTTTTGATATCCGTGGTGAGCAATAAGTTTACGGATTTACAATATTAAAATTCGGAGTTCGATTTCCAGGGTAAACGGGGCTGTTGTGTGTCTTTACCCTAAGACAAGTTTGTTTACTTTTTAATTTTGCACAAAGCTGCACGAGGATTATCTGCGCTAGCCGTTTCTAATTTAGCAGTGTAAGACCAGAGGGAAGGTAACTAGTCATCATCGCCAACTCTTAGGCTACTCTTTTATCAACGAATAGTGGGATTGACCGTCACATCATAACGCCCCCACGGCTGAAAAGGCGAGCATGTTTGTTGTAACGGTGATTCGAACCCTTGACCCTCGGATTACGAATCGAACGCCTTAACCACCTGGTCGTGCTTGACCTACCCTAAGACAAAACAAAATGAATCACTTTACTCAAAACCTCGCTACAACTGGGTGATATTTGAATATATATTGCACTGTATTACAGTTATATTGTAATATATTTATTGTCATTTATGTGTTTTGAGAAGATACGAGACGCAGGATGCCGTGCTAGTGCTTTTGGAATTTTTATACTCGTGAACTGTTGAAATTGGGTCGTGGAAATTGTCCTTGTCCTACACTACTATGCAGAGCTTGCAAGGAGAAGCAGTAAGCCTTGAACATGACAGTCTCACGATGAAGTGTTTTGAGGTAGCTGGTATTAGGATTAATGTTAACTTAGTCTTAGCATGTAAAGTTGAAAATTAAACCTATTTTAAGTATGTAATAAAGTTAAACCAAATAACAATAAACATCAGAAACTAATATACAGTAGTAGAAAAGAAAAAATATGTATCTAAGTGTGTGGTAACCTTCAAGTATTTTGACAAGTATGCTTCAGAACACAAGTCACTCAGTAACCCTGATGACTCATCGACGTGTCCAGTACGCGTCACTCACTGCCTGAGGTTGCCTCTATTTCACACTGTCAGTTTCGATGTGAGCATCAGCCGAGGTAGACAAAACCTGGTATGTATGTGTACTGCCCTGTGCAGTATAGTTAGTATTTACCTACTATTACATCATTCCTATGCTGAATAAGCTCTTTTAATGCTATCTAGAATGCCATGAAAAAATAAATAATAAGTTCACATTGTTCACACTTTTTTATGCAGTTTTTCTTTTTCTGCAGATTAAACAATAAAATGTCCAAAAAGCGCACCTACTCTGACACCTTTCTTCGCTATGGCTTTGTGAATTTACCTTCTGGTGGAGAGGACCGGCCACAATGTGTAGTATGTCACAAAGTTTCAAACCATCAAAACTCTCAGCTAACCTCCAGAAGTGCCATCCAAATCTTCAAAATGGGGATCAGGCTTATTTTCAGCGCCGGGCTGTAGCACTAAAGAATGTCTAGTTCGGTTCATCTGGAATTCAAGTCCAAAAGCTTCAAGCTGCGGTCGAAGCATCTTACTTTGTTGCATATAAAGTTGACGAACAAAAATGCCACACCATTGCAGAGAATCTGATTATGCCTTGTGCATACGAGATGGTAAGCAATGTATGTGGGGAGGATCAAGCGAAGAAACTGAGTGTCATATCTCTATCAAACAACACAATCCGCCGACGAGTCGATGACATGGCATCAGATATTCTGTCCCAAGTTACAACAGAGATCAAGGAAAGCTCATAAAGCAAATTCTCCTTGCAATTTGATGAATCGTGTGACGTAGCCAGTTGTGCTGTTCTCCTTGGATTCGTTCGTTACATCCACCAGGACAAGATCAAAGAAGAGTTCCTATTATGCAAAGATCTGCTGACAACCACGAAGGGAGAAGATATCTTCAATATCATCAACAGTTTCTTTACCACGAATGGATTGGACTGAAACAGCGTTCAACAGGTAGGGAGAGATGTTTATATAAAGTCTAGATTAGTATAAATACAATGAATTACATGGCATATAGTCATATAGCTTTATTTATTTTACTAGTAGCTGTAGTGTAGCTAATATTTTATACATAATTCACAAAAAAATATCGTGCCTGTCGTACAGAAATACTAAAGTACCAAAATAAATTAAATTAAAACCATATAATTATAACGCAAAAGATAAGTGAGAATGACTAACTGACGCGATCTATAAGTTTTTCTTTTTTAATCTAGGTCTCCGTCGATGGAGCACCGTCGATGATGGGTCGTAATCGTGGATTACGGGGCCCCATATAAGCTGTGAATCCAGAAATTTTTGTAGATCATTGCATCATTCATCGGTACTCTCTTGGATCAAAAAGCCTGCCTGGTAATCTGAAATTAGTGTTTGAAGATGTGTTGAAAATCGTCAATTTCATCAAGTCCAGGGATGTGAATTCGCGCATATTCAGGGAGCTGTGCAAGGAAATGGGAGAGCAGTATCAAGTTCTGCTCTACCACACCGATGTTCGCTGGTTGTCACGAGGCAAGGTTGTACGTCGAGTCATTGAGCTCCGAACGGCTCTTCAGGAATTTCTGAAACAAGAAGAATCTCCTTTTGCTACCAAGTTCACTGATAAGGAGTGGCTTGCTCGACTTTGTTACTTGGCTGATATATTTGCGGAGCTGAACAGAGATAATCTGCAACTCCAGGGACAAAACGCGACTGTCATTGATGCCCATCACACTGTGACTGCATTTCTGGGAAAACTGAGACTATGGATTCGACGCTTGGAGAAAGGAGTGATCGCTCAGTTTCCCACCCTAGACCAGTTTGTTGAGGAGAATAGTTATGATACTGGATCACTTTTACAAACCATCAACAAAGAGATGAGCGACCATTTGAAGGGGCTTGAAACAAGCATGCAGCACTACTTTCCAGAGAGTGACCTAAAAACAGCCAGTCTTCAGTGGATCATTCATCCCTTTTCTGTACCTGATGAGGCCATTCATGATGATGATTTCCCTGCAAAGGAGGAGTGGATCACAATGCGAGCAAATGAAGCCTTGAAAGTCAAATTTTAAAACCAAAATGCAGATTCCTTTTGGATTTCACAACTAGCTGACTCGCCAACTCTGTCCAAGAGAGCCTTGAAGTTGTTGGTATCATTCTCAACAACGTATCTGTGCCAGAAGGGGTTCTCAACCGTGCTGGGGATGAAAACAAATAAGAGGACTCGCTTGAATGTTGCAAACGATGCCAGGCTGGCACAAAGCCAAGAATTCCTAAACTAGCTTCAAGTATGCAACTCCATCCATCCCACTGATGTTCTTAACATCTTTGGCAATATTCATTAGAAATGCACAATGATCAAATACAATAAATAAAAGTGTAATTCAGTGTAAATAAATTATATAAATAAATTGAAATAAATAAAGTGCAATATATCTCTAGTTTAATTTAGCCATATATATCAATGTTGAAAACATTTTGTGAAAGGGGTAACATGCTTAATGTGGCATGTTAAATTGGGTAACAAGCTGAAAAAGTTTGGGAACCACTGGTATAGAGGTTGTTTTTTATTTTGTATTCTGTAGTTTAGGATTCCCGCACTTTTACCGACAAATCCATACTATGATTTATTTGCATTTTAGAGCAAAGCCACATTGAGCTATCTGCTGTGTCTACTGTAAGGAATCGAACCCCAGATTTTAATGTTGCAAGTCCATAAACTTGTTATTTCTTGGCGGGAGATAGCGCATATGGAAAGATACGTCTGGGCCCGGCATGGCCAAGAATGTTAAGGCGTTCGACTCGTAATCCGAGGGTCGCGGATTCGAATCCCGGTCGCGCCAAACATGCTCGCCCTTTCAGCCGTGGGGGCGTTATAATGTGACGGTCAATCCCACTATTCGTTGGTAAAAGAGTAGCCCAAGAGTTGGCGGTGGATGGTGATGACTAGCTGCTTTCCCTTTGGTCTTACACTGCTAATTTAGGGACAGCTAGCACAGATAGCCCTCGAGTAGCTTTGCGCGAAATTCAAACAAACAAACAAGATACATCTGGAACTCAATAAACGTTTAAAGTTTTTCACGTCAAATGGCAATGAGATAAATTATTTATAAAGTGAAACCCTGAATGCAGTTAAGATGGAGGAAAATCTAAATTATATGAAACATTTGTCTATTTAATAACATCAGTTTTACAGAGCTGTGATTTTCGGATAATGTTACTTATCTGTTAGCAGACTAGAAGGTGTAAAACAGTTATGAAAGTTATAATGTCTCTCGATGTTTTTCTAACTCATAAGATACCAAACTAGTTTGTTTGAACAATTATAGAAATATGATTTACAGACTCGTGATTATGGAACTAAGATGGAAAACGTATATAAACGTGGAAATTGGAGAGCTATCACGTTCAAAGCACAACACTCCTTCCTACTACAATATCATATCCATTTGGCGCGCGATGAAGATGGCTTCCCAGTTTCCGTTGTGACAAACATGTTTTGCATAGAATAGCTTGAATATTTCTTTCATTATCCACCTGCTTGTGATATACGACACCTGATTGGTGGATGGTATGCGATACCTGATTGGCTGTTCTGGCTCCTCAAGTTTACTGTTTGGGTTTCCAATGTTTTTGAATACAAGGGCTGTCCCCATCTTGGAAAGTATAAATCCACAACCCTCAACGTACAGATATTTTTGGTCGAAGAGGATGTTAAAAATGAATTCACAAAAGCAATCAGTTACGTTATCTACGTTACAACAAACAATTTGTACATATATACTGGCCCGTCATGGCCAGGTGGGTTCTACTCATAATCTGAGGGTCGTGGGTTCGCTTCCCCGTCGCACCAAACATGTTCGTCCTTTCAGCCGTGGGAGCGTTATAATGTTTCGGTTAATCCCACTATTCGTTGGTAAAAGAGTAGTCCCAGAGTTGGCGGTGGGTAGTAATGACCAGCTGCCTTTCCTCTAGTTTTACACTGCTAAATTAGGGACGGCTGGCGTCGATAGCCCTCGTGTAGCTTAGTGTGCAGTTCAAAAATAAAATAAAATAAAACAAGTGGAAAATGCTGGGAAGCTAGAGTAAATCTAATGAAAGTTACCTGAGATACACGGAGTCTGGCAAGAAACCTTAACGACAACGTTGAATGAGTTTGTTCATTTTCGAAATAATGGTTGACCAAGTCCAGATATAAGATGTCAGCAAGTAATATGGCAACTAACAACTCTCGTAATTGAAAAAACTGGCTTGATTTCATCACATGTGGAAAGTGACCTAACAGTCTTGGCTTTTATACGATCACATAACAAATGCTCATTTGATGAAAAATGTTATTTGTCTTGCTGTATTTAGTTTGAAATAAAATAATTCATGTGTACTCGAGTAACGTTATTAACTTACAGAAAATAAAAAGCTAAATATTCAGAAAGGCTAATATGACAATCACTAATATGCAGCTTTATCAAGGAGATGGACCTACGTGGGTTTAGTTAGGTTAAAAAGTTCTCTTTTTTAAACTAACATCAGTTTCATGGAGAACAGAAGAATTTGCTTGCTTTAAAATATTCCACTTGGACAAAGAAAACAAGATTCTATGATGTATTTTTGAGATTCTTTCTTGAAAACTTAAACCCCAATTTACATAAAGTTCTCGTTTTGGTTCTTTACAACTGAAACTTAACCACCACCAGTGACTTCCTATTCACGGCCTCTATTTTCATCTATATATCTCTTCTTACGACAATGAAATTGTCGATATTTTCTCGACAAATGTTAGTAACCTTATGTCTGGAGATTTTAAAGGTATTTATTCCCCCGAGTAAGATCTTGCCAGCATTACTGTTTTCATATGAAAAACACACTGGTGTTTGATTCTTTAGACTGGAGAACTTCGCAAACTTAAGTTTACGAAAATAGTTTCACGTCAACCTATATGTACGTAAAGCTGCGAAAATGGAACACGTGTGTAATTATTATCTTTTATGTTCGTCCCTACTCTCAGATGGTGAGTAACAAAATACACTTCAGTGAATTTTTGAAGGACTTTAATAAAATGATTAATTCTTTCAAGGAGGTGTTATAAGCTGAACAGCCAGATTATTGTTTATTTACTGGGGAAGGTTAATCAAATTTAAGTAACTGTAGTTAAAACATTCAGATGTCTCTGTTTACATTTTAAATCTTTCATTTTTTCACCTTTATGAATCTGAAGGCTTTTAACGTTAAAAACCGGGTTTCGATACATGGGATGGACACAGCTCGTGTCGCTTTCAACTGAGAAACAAAAATTCATTATATCTTAGTCGATATGTATTTCTTACTTCATGTTATTTGTTAACACAATGTGGTTTGCAATTATTTCTCATTTAATGTCATTTATTAATACCATCTGGTTTGCAATTATTTCTTACTTAATGTTATTTATTAACAAGATTTAGTTTTGAATTTTTATATGCAAAAACGGCTGTTCTGGGCCCAGAAAACACTTCAAATAGAAGAGCGAACAACGTTTCGACCTTGTATAATTATACAACCCCTCCCAAACATGTGGTCAGCTTCCGACCAGTAACCCTTTCTTTGTGAACCTGACGATGACCGAAGAAGGTCGAAACGTTGTTCGCTCTTCTATTTGAAGTGTTTTCTGGGCCCAGAACAGCCGTTTTTGCATATAAAAGTTCTCAACAAGTGGGTTTCTCGACATCACTGATTAGTTTTGAATTGTTTCTCACTTAATGTTATTTGTTAACACAGTGTGGTTTAACATTATCTATTACTTAATGCTATTTGTTAACACAGTGTGGTTTAACATTATCTATTACTTAATGCTATTTGTTAACATAGTGTGGTTTAACATTATCTATTACTTAATGTTATTTGTTAGCACAGTGTGGTTTAACATTATCTATTACTTAATGTTATTTGTTAGCACAGTGTGGTTTAACATTATCTATTACTTAATGTTATTTGTTAACACAGTGTGGTTTAACATTATCTATTACTTAATGTTATTTGTTAGCACAGTGTGGTTTAACATTACCTATTACTTAATGCTATTTGTTAACACAGTGTGGTTTAACATTATCTATTACTTAATGCTATTTGTTAACACAGTGTGGTTTAACATTATCTATTACTTAATGCTATTTGTTAACACAGTGTGGTTTAACATTATCTATTACTTAATGTTATTTGTTAGCACAGTGTGGTTTAACATTATTACTTAATGTTATTTGTTAACACAGTGTGGT
Source organism: Carcinoscorpius rotundicauda (assembly GCA_011833715.1). Classification (NCBI taxonomy): domain Eukaryota; kingdom Metazoa; phylum Arthropoda; class Merostomata; order Xiphosura; family Limulidae; genus Carcinoscorpius; species Carcinoscorpius rotundicauda. Next base: position 70,425,252 of record CM022400.1, read on the forward strand.
TTAACATTATCTATTAATGTTATTTGTTAGCACAGTGTGGTTTAACATTATCTATTACTTAATGTTATTTGTTAACACAGTGTGGTTTAACATTATCTATTACTTAATGTTATTTGTTAATGCAGTGTGGTTTAACATTATCTATTACTTAATGTTGTTTGTTAACGCAGTGTGGTTTAACATTATTTATTACTTAATGTTATTTGTTAACGCAGTGTGGTTTAACATTATCTATTACTTAATGTTATTTGTTAACGCAGTGTGGTTTAACATTATCTATTACTTAATGTTATTTGTTAACACAGTGTGGTTTAACATTATCTATTACTTAATGCTATTTCTTAACGCAGTGTGGTTTAACATTATCTATTACTTAATGTTATTTGTTAACACAATGTGGTTTGACATTATCTATTACTTAATGCTATTTCTTAACTCAGTGTGGTTTAACATTATTGAAGAGTAATGCTTGTGTATGTGTTTTTCGACTTTATTTTTTTCATTTTTCTTTTCGCCGTCTTTTGTGGACCAAATTTTAATATATATATATGAATATAATTTTAATAACGTGACGCCTAAAGTAAACGCAATAGCATCACCACTTCACCAGAAGGCGCTACAGTAGTAACTATTATTAACCGCTTAAATAAAATGTCGGACTCATACAAATACCAATGTTTTTTATTTCTAGTGGTTGCCTGACGTGGCCTCGTAGTTGAAGTTATGATCTTCGTTGTTTTTAACCTGGTAATTTTATACCATCCTTATTGTTTTTAACGTGGTAGTTTCGTCTACGTTGTATGTATTAGGTATCACTCAGGTTTAAACAACCAAAACAGTACAGTGATTCTAATCGAACTTGCTGAAACGACTACTGTAAACTTGTTAAATAGCAAGTCGTAAGATAACCTGAAGTAGATATCACGCGAACAACAACAAATAGTTATTTTTATTTTTGATAAGTAATTCTAGAAGTAGAATCACAACGAAAGGTTTTAGTTGTTTTTCTCGAAACAAAAGACGGATCTTTGAGAGTCGTAGAAATGAAACTTAAGTGTAGCGAGCGTAGAAAACAACTGAATGCAAGTTGAGTCTTACTGACGTGGTGAGCCCGTCTTGTGATTACTAGATATTTCCCGTTACAAAACTGTTATGTTACTTCAGTTAGATCGGGAAATAGAACAGAACTCGGTTTGTTTGTTGTTTTGCCCAAAACTACGATATAACATGAAGATTAGTTTGAGACATGACGTTTGTTTATGTAAACAGAATAACACCGTCCGCGGTAAGCCTGCGTGGTTACAACACTCGGCTTTATAACATCACTAGTTGGCAGAATACAGATAGTTCATTGTACAATTTTGTGCTTAAAAACACGTAAACACCACCACTCACTGAACACCGTTCGATTTGGTTTGATTGTTAATACTGTCCTTAGATACATTACAATTTCTTTCAAGCTTTCAAAACAAAGTGTTTATTAAAGCAGTGAAGGGTGACACAGGTCAGAGTTTAGTGGACACCCTCACACCGAACAAGGTTTTTATTAAAGCAGTGAGGGGTGACACAGGTCAGAGTTTAGTGGATGGTTTGCCACACTTTAAGCAGAATGAAATTTGTTTTGCCAAACCAAAGTAAGTTAATATTTGACCTTTGATCTTTGCTTGTAATGTATCAATACCTACAATAAAAATGTGAAATCGTGAAACATTATTCATGTATTGTTAAATAAAAACATAACAATTTGCTTAAAGTCATTTTGTGAAGTATCAACGTGATCAGTCACGCCGTTCTCAAATTACAAAACATTTATCGGAATATAGATGACAAAGTCAATACATCAATTTGTTTATTAAGTAAAATTAAGTAAAAGCTGCTGCCCAGTGAAACTTTTAGCAACATTACTTAAATTATATTACACAGGTATGAACCTTGGGTTAGGTAAAATATGAAACGGCAATGTGTCATACGTGCTTGACGACACTAGCATTACACAGTTACTAGTTAACACCCAGAAGCTTACAGCCACCATCTGGCTTTACAGATTCGGTGATGTTTCGATTCGATATGCTTTACTTTCCGTCGGGGCAAACGAGATTTAATATTAAACCTTTGATATATTGAAAAACCTCGATGTCTAGTCTAAAACGATCTCAGAAATCGAAAAACTGGCATCTTATGGCAATCTAATATCCACGACGTCGTCAGCCAGATAGAGAGCTGTCTCCGTGCAGCTGTTTCCGACTGTGTTCGATTTTCATCGACTTTGTCGATGTTCGGTAACCTTCATTTTTCACCTTCCACGTTTCTTAGTTTTCAAGTTGAATGTATTACGAACGTTAGTAGAATACAGAGCATGTTTATTATCGTAGTTGCTGCGTAAAGTTTCAAATTGTGCTTTGTCGACGTATCATTCTTGCCATTCTGGTAATCATTCTAATCGCACCTGGGACTTCTTTAATATTTTATCATTACACATTTTGTTTGGTAGTAAATACAAAGGTATGTAATGGACTATCGTCTATTGACTTACGGCCAAGCTACCTGGAAGAAGAGCACTTCCTTTACATAACAATACTGTAACAGACACTTCAGCACAAATAATATCAGTATTTAATTTGATGTAAGAAAGAGCAAACACGCAGAACGTATGGCCCGCTATTTGTTGCACCCGTAATCCAAATTCTTTACTTTCTGGAGTAAAAATACAAGCAGAAAAACTATAAGAGATCTTTTAACGTAACTTAATAAATTTGTCACACAACTCGTTATAATCTGCTGTCTTTACATCGCGGTGAATCGACACCCGGATTTTAACGTTATAAATCTGTTAACTTACCGCTTATTCAACAGGAGATATTTAAGTTAAACTGTTATTATGTTACACCAGACAACAACTCCCCCTGGTGTTATTATTTAGACTTAGTTCTAATGCTGGTATCACTAAGAAAATGAGTACGTCCCTCACACATACCAACTTTATTTATTTGAAGTTACACATAAAGCTACACGATGGGCTGTGCTGCGCTCAACACGGGTATCGAAACCCAGATTCTAGCGTTGTAAGTCTACAGATACGCCGCTGTGCCACTAGGGGGTACCTCATACAGACGAGCAGAAATATCCGCCCTCAGGAAAGCACATCTGCTAATTCTTGTGACGTTCAACAATGTTCACCATTTATGACAGAAATTACTTTATTGAAATTTTAGTTTTAAAATGAGCTGTCGTCACAACATTACATCACAGTAACTTTTATCTAGGACTCAATTATCAATGAAAGTGCCTTGTTTTCAATTACAACACTCAAGGGGTTTTCACTGGAGAAAACAATGTTTAAAGTGTGTTTTATATTTTACACTTACCACTATTTATTTGTAATTTTTATTGGTTAAGTTTGAAATGTCATTGTTTGTGGTAATTTCAATTGTTTTATATATTTCTCAGCTATAAAGGTTACTGCTTAGTTATAAAAACATTACTCGTGATGATCGATGTGGAACTTTTGGGCGTATACAGTCATGAGAAAAAGTTAGTGCATCCAATGAAATCCTGTGTATTTTTATAACAATTTTGAATATATAGATATTTAACCTCAATTTTTACAATACTGAGATATTATAGGAATAAAACTAAACAAAACTGAAGAAAAGACTTTTCAAGTTCTTCTGTAAATGTCATGCTACAAAAATGCATATTCTAACTGAGGAAAAAGTTAGGACATCCCCACATTTACTCCCACTTAAAATGGCTGAACCCACACACAGGTGCACATGATTAGAAGATCGTTACTCAGCATTGTGAATGAGACATTTAGTTTGGTGTGCTCCTGAGTGTTGAAGTGAGAAAAAAAGAGCTGACTGAAGCCTTTAGAAAGAAAATTGTAGCAGCTTATGAGTCTGGTAAGGGATTTAAAAAGATCCCAAAAGAGTTTGAAATCAGTCACTCCACTGTCTGGAAAATAGTCAACAAGTGGAGGGCTTTTAAAACAACTACCAACATGCCCAGGTCTAGTCGTTCCAGCAAGTTCACCCCGAGAGCAGACCGCAAGATGCTAAACTAGGTCTCCAAACACCCTAACATGTCATCACTGGACCTACAGTAGGCTCTGGCTACTGTTGATGTGAAAGTGGATGCCTTTACAATCAGAAAGAGACTGCACAAGTTTAACTTGCATGGGAGGTGTGCAAGGAGAAAACCTTTGCTCTCCAAGAGAAACATCAAGGCCAGACTGAAGTTTGCCAGAGAGAATGTAGACAAAGACCAGGACTTCTGGAATAATGTTCTTTAGACGGGTGAGTCCAAAATTGAATGATCTGGACACCAGAACAGAGGACATGTTTGGTGTAAACCAAATACAGCATTCCAGGAAAATAACCTCATACCAACTGTGAAGTATGAAGGTGGAAGTGTCATGGTTTGAGGCTGCTTTGCTGCAGCAGGACCTGGACAGCTCACAATCATAGAATCCACCATGAATTCTACTGTGTATCACAGCGTGCTTAAGGATCATGTGAGTCCTTCTGTAAGAAAATTAAAGTTGAAGTGGAACTGGACCCTGCAATACGACAATGATTCAAAACATACCAGTAAATCCACCAAGGACTGGCTGAAAACTAAGAAATGGAGAGTCCTAGAATGGCCAAGTCAAAGCCCAGATTCTAATCCCATTGAGATGCTGTGGGGTGACTTGAAACGGGCTGTACATGCAAGAAACCCCTCAAACATCTGAAAGAATTCTGCAATGAGGAGTGGGAAAAACTTTCTTCAGACCGATGTCAGAGACTGGTAGATGGCTACAAGAAGCGTCTTACTGCAGTTATTTCAGTTAAAGGGGGTAACACTAGCTATAAGGAGGAAGAATGTCCTACCTTTTTCTTTAGTTAGAATACGCATTTTTGTAGAATTACATTTACAGAAGATCTTGAAAAGTCGTTTCTTCAGTTTTAATTGTTTAGTTATATTCCTATAATCTCTCAGTATTGTTGAAATTGAGATTAAATATCTATATATCCAAAAATGTTACAAAAATACACAGGCTTTCATAACTTTTTCACATGACTGAACCTCGCAAGCTCCATCATAATTAGCTCGTGTAAAATATCTATTAGCACTAGCACCCCCTACAGTTTCAATTTTGTACAAAGCTACATGAAATCCATCTGGGATGGCCGTCCCTACTTTTGAAGCAGTAGACAAGAAGGGGGAAGCCAGCTCTCTTTGGACAATCCAGATAAATTGGACTCTCCAACTTACACTCACAGTCCTGTTTTGGGTTTACTGACGGGACATAAATCAAAACCTGAGTTTAAAGCACTAAATAGTGTGTTAACGGTGATCAAATAAATGTTTAAAGATTATATCACTCATTTCAAACTTAGAAACTACTTTTATTTCAATTGGAGTTCTCGCTGTAGTTATTTTACTTACTTTAAACCTTGTTTGTTAATATTTAATCACCAATAATCGTTTTTCGCACATACCAGATATAGAACACCCGATTTTTGGCATTATTAGGCCCCGACGTAAGTAGAACCACCAATGTGATATAATAACATCATCATCATAAAAACGGAAATTATTTGTTTCTTGACATCAACATGAACAACTCCAACTGCAGAAGCAAACGTATATACTCTAGCGCCCTCTTTTATCACATCATAGAAACAACTGTGTATTTGCTGAAGAAAACCAGGGATTTCAAAGATATTTGTTTACACGTTTCTTGCAACATCACTTACATAAACATAATAACAAAATGTAATACTTTCAATTGTTTGTTATTTTTTTTAGAGTTTCTAATGAGAATCATCGATATCTTTATTTGTTTTGAACTTCGCGTAATGCTACTCAAGGGCTATTTGTGCTTCTCGTCCCCAAGTGTAAGACTAGAGGGAAGGTAGATAGTTGTCACAACCCACCACCAACTCTTTTACCAACGAACAGTGGGATTGACCGTCACATAATAACGTCCTAAGGCTGAAAGGATGACAATATTTGGACATGCCACCCTCAGATTACGAGTAGAGTGTCATAACGAGCCAAGTTACAAGTCTTACAAATATTGAATTTCTGATGACCAAATCTCTTGACATACAGATATGGACCTTCTAAGCGATTTAACAAGTCTCTTAGGAAATATATATGCAAAAACGGCTGGTTTGGGTTGAGAAAATATTTTACATAGAAGAGCAAACAACGTTTCGACCTTCTTTGGTCATCGTCAGGTTCACTTAGGAAGTTATAATTTCTTCAGTCAAATACGATTTCCAACCAATTTAACGAGTCCCTTAAAAAAGTGTAATTTCTTTGTAAAAATGGACCTTCTAACAAGTTTCTTAGAAAGTATTTCTTCAACGAAATAGGCCTTGTACTAAATTTAACAAATGTTTAAGAAAGCATATATTTAATGAAATAGGCCTACTAACAAGTTTAACAACTCTCAGAAAGTGTAATTTCTTCAATGAAACAGGCCTACTAACAAGTTTAACGAGTCTCAGATATTACCAAGAGAAACAAATATGCTCGAATAATTTCATCACACAGACTTTTTCCAGATATGCCAACTATTTCAAATGATTGAGTATAATGATTGTGAGCCTGTACAGATATTGTACAACCACTGGATACAGTTTTGAGTCATCCATATCTGTGGATCCATCTGTGGCTAAACTGTAAACACTGTTAGTAAGTATGCTTGAAATCATTTTGTCATCTTCACAACCCAACATTTGTACAATGGCTGTAGTTTTGGTTCCAGCACAGCCATATTTTTTCGCTATATCAGAGTCTTGGAACATTTTTCTAAACAGATGTCCTGCATGATTGGCTACAGCTAGGGATAAATTATGAGCAATGACGAATTGTGTTAACATCACTTCTGTATTTATGGTTTCATATTCTGAATTCTTACTCATAAATGTCGTTATCTGCATCATTTTTGTCTTTGCTTCAGCCATTTGTTGGTAAGATGCTAATTTTATGTCTGGAACAATCGTTTATCCCGTCATGCATAACACAAAACAGTGACAAACTGTACAAACCGCATGACTGTCACTGACTTTTGATACAATGATCGGATATTTTGCACTATACTCTTTTCTAAATTTTTGATTCACAGTTTCAGTCCTTTTGGATTTGCCAGAAACAAGACAATCTGGTGAAGAATGCCTCTTTTTCTTCCATCTTATGAACGATCGCATTGTTGTTTCTATGCCGCTTAGATTGTTTGTTTTGAATTTCGCACAGAGCTATCTGTGCTAGCCGTCCGTAATTTAGCAGTGTAAGACTACTGTAAAGCAGCTAATCATCACCACCCATTGCCAACTCTTGGGCTACTCTTTTACCAACGAATAGTGGGATTGTCTGTCACATTATAACGCCCCAACGGCTGAAAGGGCGAGCATGTTTGGTTCGACCGGGATTCGAACCGCGACCCTCGGATTACGAGTCGAACGCCTCAACACACTTGGCCATACCGCTTAGAAAACGAGAAATACCCATCTACACGAGCGCTGATTGGCTGACAAGCACTGATGACGTAACTTTTGGCAGACGTCGGAGACACAAATATTTTATTATTACTTCAAGCACAAACATGATTATCGCAAGTAGCCATTTGGACTGTTTTTTTATTTATTATCAAAATTTATTTGTATCTCACTAGAAATTTTCTTTTCACCCATTTCAAGCCCTGAGGAACAAGTTGTCACTTTATTATGTAAGTCTATATAATATATAATAACTTGGGAGTTGCAATATTTGTCTGTATGAACGTATACACCAAAATCGTCATGGTTGGCATCTCTACAAGTCAGAGACCTTTCACAGAGCACTTTAATAAAACACATTCAACAGAAGGAACATACTAACTGTTTAATAACAGTATTGGAACTTTATTCTCAGTTTCAACACGTGCACACAAATCCTCCAAACATGATACACACGCGGGCCTACAAAAAACAGTACAAATCAGTCTTCCACTCAGACATGTACGTACACGGCGTTTGTTTATTTCAACAGATATACAATATGTGCAATAAACAAATCTATGATACACTTAGTTGTTGTTCTTTTATTTTAAAAAAATTTAAGCTGAGAGATTAACTCCAAGCTTCATTCTTTACAAAGATGAGTAAATACAAATGTTTGGGTTTGTAAAATTACACATAATCCTGGAAAAAAAAAGGGTAAAATGTTACATATAACAAATTGGTCTGTTTTTACATCGATTATTCCAAATGTAATTTTTCTTACTTATTCTGATTTCGGTGTACGTAGAAATAACAGAAAAAAACAACAAACTGTTCTTAGCAGTTGGACAAATAACATTTCATTTGGTGAAAACCAAATCAAGTCCTCTGAAAATCCTACACTTAGGAATCAAACCACTGCTAAGAGATTTCATAACGACCGAGGAAGAAAACAAAACAGTGTAAGAAGTCCAATAAAAATATTCAAAACCTTCCAGCTCGGTCTTCTCGGTCTTTACGGTCTTTGTCTTTTTCACGACTTCTGGATCTCCGGTCCTTACGGTCTCTGCTTCGACTCCTGCGTCTTCGATCTCTACTGCGAGACCGGCGAGCACGATCACGACTTCTGGACCTGGATCTGGATCGTGACCTAAAACACAAGAAACAATAAATGTAAGCTGGGAATATAAAAACATACTGATTAACTATTTCTTAGACAAATGTAAACTGGCAATATAAAAACATACTGATTAATTATATCTCATACAAATGTAAACTGGCACTTAAAAAACACTGATTAATTAACTATTTCTGACTTAGTTGGTTGTTTTAGTGTTTTACGGCACAAAGCAGCTAGGCTATCTGCACCAAATGTCCGGTAAAATGGTAAAAGTAAATGTAGTAAAATAGAAGAAAATGAAGGTAAAACAAAACAGCATTAAAAAACATAAAGTGGCATAAGACCAATGTTTACATCCAGTCTACAATGGTGAGAGAGAAACTACAGAAAGAGAAGTTATAAAGGACTTTCTGTAACATAACTGTAATTATCATAACTCACCAGGAAGAGTAAGTACAAAAACCACCATCAGTCACCTGAAGTTGGTCTTTCCAGTCCTGCTTCTGAGCTGTGTGTCATTACAGCCATTATCAAAAGGTAAAGTTATAAAAGTTTTAAAAGACATGCAATACAATTGTAATAAGAACTCGCCATGATAACTAATGGGTAGTTCAAACTGATTGTTCAAAGAGTAGCTTCAGTCACCTGAAGTTGGCCTTTCCAGTCCTGGTTTCGAGTTACTTGATGTTATGGCCATTTTCTAACTTCAAATCAAACTAGATGTACTGTGATTCTTAAATAGGAATCAGATTAAAAAATATCTAGTGTGTAAATTAAAAACCTTAAATGGTATTAAAAAGATTAATGGCCTTTAAAAAACTAAAAACATTGCCATGATGGACAGTGTCACCATCACCAATAACACTCGTCCATCACACAGCTTGTAATTTCTAAATAAAGAAAACTGCTGAAAGGTAACTGTATCGGCTGGTTTCAGAAATGTTTCATGAAAGGAGAAACATACAAGATGGGAGGAAGCAATCAGCGTTTTGATGTCATCCAAAGTAGAACATAAAACTCAACAGTTCCATTGTATCAAGGTGGCCATTTTTAATGAAGGGTAGGTGAATTGGGTGGATAACCGTTCTCTGTACGACCACATCTCTTTCCTTTAGTGTTTTTATTTTAGGGAGGTCTATCGACCTCCATGAATCCTGCCCTGGGTCAACAGGGCAATAACTTTGTTGTTGGAAGGAGATTCCAGTGACTGAGGATGCAAACTAATGATCATTTTGTATCTTGGGGTGGGAGATGAAGATGGATCTAAGAAAATGCCTGTACCCAGAACCAAAGGAAATGGATCTTGGGATTTGCTGGAATGTATGTACGAGACAGAGATAGGTGTTGAAGTTTATTCATTAACTTTTTTAACCATGGAGGTCAAAAGACTTTTCATTTGTTTGGAGACTGATTCTTTAGGAGGCAAAGAGAGATCAGTCTGCACTCCCACTGTAGTTGTGGAACGAAGTGCAGCAGAATGTGTCCGAGATGGATTGACGGACAGCAATTTCCAAGTCTCAGGATAACTAATGTTACATATCATTTTAAAACGCTGCACCTCTTTCCTCCAATCATTTAGGACAAGAATGAAAGTAGGATGGGTGAGAACCATTGCATTTGACACAATGTGGATCTGTGTCACATTCATAGACATCGTGGTCCTTGCCACCACAATGAACATGTCAGGGAACCACAACATGACGTCTTTGAGTGACTAAACCTCTGACATTGGAAACATCGGAGAGAGTTTGGAATGTACAGCCATACCCTGCAATTTAGATAACATGCCTGATGGTAGCAGGTGCACGTGGTGATGTAAATGTCAAAACAAGAACATTTGTTGGCAGTGTAATTCCATCTTTGTGAGTGGAGATGCACCTCACTACAAAGACTCGAGTGGAGAAAGCAGCAAGAATCTCTGACTTTGAGATGTTCTTCAAATCCCTCCCAACAATAACTCCTTGTGATGAATTCAAGGTAGCATGAGGGGTAACCTCAATAGGTATATCCCCAATTGCCTTTGAATTCAAGAGGAATTCACTGTATTGGGATGTGAATGTTTCAACCAATATTTCTCCAGATCAAAGCTTATTTACTGACTTTGGAGAGCCAGCAAGACTCTCTAATCCCTTCTGAATAAAAAAGGGGAACATCTGCCCTAAAGATCTTTTTGAAAGAGAATGTAATATGAGAAAATGGGGTACGTATATTACAGATGTTTAAGATTGCTGCTCAGAATCATCAAGACCTGGTCGTTTACCTATGGGCTGTTTTTTCACTATTTCATTTATATTTTTCCAAGAAGAATCCATAGAAAAAAATGAAAATTTCAGTACCCACTGACCCCACCCACCATGGAGCCTTACAAGGGGATGCACTACAGTGTCAAGCAAGGACACTGCAGCAATGCCAGGGTTTCATGAGCACTATACCCAACACCAGTTGAGAACTTCCAACACTGGTATTTGGTTGACTCTAGCCCAAGTGGACCAACCAATTGACCCAAGGAAAGGCCACCCAAAGGCCGCCTGTCTACAGGAATTCAAGGCCAAAGTGATGGTGTACAGGGTTAGACCCCTCAACCACCAGAATCCTCTCCTCCCCTTCACTGGTTACCAAGCATTGCAAACTTCTGGGTGGATGTTTAGATCCCAGAGTTGGTAAACTGAAAGAACAAAATTCTCTTGTAGGGGAACTATTTGTTAAACAAATGTTAACTGGCACCATAAAAACATACTGACTTATTAACTATTTCTTAAACAAATGTAACCTGGCACTATAAAATCATACTGATTAATTATTTCTTAAAGAAATGTAAACTGGCACTATAAAAACATACTGATTAACTATTTCTCAAAGAAATGTAAACTGGCACCATAAAAACATACTGACTTATTAACTATTTCTTAAACAAATGTAACCTGGCACTATAAAATCATACTGATTAACTATTTCTTAAAGAAATGTAAACTGGCACTATAAAAACATACTGATTAACTATTTCTTAAAGAAATGTAAACTGGCACCATAAAAACATACTGATTAATTAACTACTTCTCAGACAAATGTAAACTGGCAATATAAAAACATCCTGATTAATTAACTATTTCTCAGACAAATGTAAACTATAAAAACATACTGATTAATTAACTATTTCTTAAAGAAATGTAAACTGGCACTTTAAAAACATACTGATTAACTATTTCTTAAAAAAATGTAAACTGGCAATATAAAAACATCCTGATTAATTAACTATTTCTCAGACAAATGTAAACTGGTACTATAAAAACATTCTGATTAACTAACTAGTTTTTAGACAAATGTAAACTGGCAATATAAAATCATACTGATAAATTAACTATTTCTTAAAGAAATGTAAACTATAAAAACATACTGATCAATTAACTATTTCTTAGACAAATGTAAACTGGCACTATAAAATCATAGTGATTAATTAACTATTTCTTAAAGAAATGTAAACTATAAAAACATACTGATCAATTAACTATTTCTTAGACAAATGTAAACTGGCACTATAAAAACATACTGATTAATTAACTATTTCTTAGACAAATGTAAACTGGCAATATAAAATCATACTGATAAATTAACTATTTCTCAGACAAGCAAGCTTCTACAATTTTACCCTAATTCTTACATTCTTTTCCGTCGCCTGCCATACAGTTCCCGTCGCAGCTCCCGAGATATTGGTTTCAAGTGCATAAAGTTACAGAATCCACTTCTCGTACATTCACTGGAAAGAAATATTCTTCAATCACATAAATGTTTATTCCCAGAACTTTTACTGAAAATTAAGACAAAATCTTTATTTACAAACATACCACAAAGTGAAAACTTCAAAACTCAAGTCTAATTAGAATGACTTCCATTTCACTGGGATAAGAGAACGAAGATATAACACAACAGACCACTGCTTCACAGTATAAATATGACACAGAATCAGACAATTACAAAGTGATTTGTAAAATAACATACAATATGTGTTCAGAATTTTACAGTGGAAAAATAGGTAGAAAACTGAAAAACAATTTCACTGAACACAGTAAGAAACCTGCCCATGTTTACCACCACTGTGACTAAAAAATACACCTGGGATTTCAGTATACCGATACTAAACAGTGAATTTTTAAACAAAGAACATAACACCAACTGACATTGAAGAAGCTATCTTAACTGAAAAAAACAAACAAAAAACAGCCCACTCTAAGTCAATACCCAAGGTAACAAGACACTTATATTACAACGTGAAGCAGTATCCTCTCATGAGATCTCTATGTTCCCTGTTAAATCATTTTACCTGAAAATGATAAAATATACAGTTATATTTTTTCTTTTATCATCACCTAGTCAAGCTGTCTCAAAACTGGTGTTTTCTTTAAAATGGGTTCTTTGTTTTCAAGTTTTAAATCATGACGAAATAGTTTAGTTTGTTCACTTTGTAAACAATGCACCAGTGTGCAGACAAACTGTCAGTGTATTTACTGAATTCAAACAGCATTTCAAAAACAATACCTGTAATGTCAAATAAAACTTCCAAAAACCACAGATGTCACAAAATTAAAAAGTTACATATAATGTTGTGGTAATTTGAAAATTATACCCAAATAACAGAGAACATTCCAAAGATAACCATGTTAAGTAATATTCCAAAAATTATATTAAAACACAAGCAGTGTTACAAAATATAAATATATAATATCAGATAGTATTTAAAAATGGAACTACCTTCTTTTGTTCTTGATTTCATGTAAAAAACTCACATGATGAAATTACAAAAACCTCAATTCTACAAACATGCTGTCTGTGTCCTGCCACACTATTTCAGTGTTTATACTTTTCTTCAAGGGACACAAACCATGTGTAACCTGTAATCAGCAACTATTTCTCTTCAGACATTGGTAGATAAGCTATGTTAGTTCAAAACTGAAAAATTACATACATGATATACACACACACTGTTGGCCAAAATCTTAAGGTCAATGAATAATAAAGACAAAATATACATTTTGTATTGTTAGACTCAACCACTTATTTGAGTAGAACTTTGAAAGATGGAAATAAGACTTTTTTAACATTTAATAAGGAAAATTTGAACACTAAGAAATTAGCCTAAATACCAGCTACTTAAAAGTTTAAGACCATACTGAAACGAAGCGTTAATTGGTAAACACGTAAAAATATTTTGTCATTTGTGTTCAAGTATTAGCATTTTCAACATCTCCTGTGTTACACTGGGTAAAAACATGGCAAAGATTAAAAAGTTGACAGAGTTTGAACGTGGCAGAATTGTAGAGCTGCAAAAGCAATGTCTCTCTCAACGTGCCATCGCTAGTGAGATTGAGTGAAGTAAAACTGCTATTGCAAATGTCTTAAAATACACTGAGGAATACGGAACGAGAATTTCAAGTGGTCGGCTGATGAAAATTTTGCTGGTGTTGAGCAGGAGGATTCGACAGGTTGTACGGTAAGACACTAACTGATCATTGAACCAGATTAAGGCCTCTACAGATGCAGAATGCAGCTCAAAAACAATGAGATGGCATCTACGAGAGAAAGGCTTTAAAAACTGTAAACGTCTTCAACAGCCACGTCTCCTTCCACATCACAAAATAGCTCAGTTAAACTTTGCTGAGAAGCACCAAACATGGGACGTACAAAAGTGGAAGAAGGTTTTGTTCACTCATGAGAAAAAATTTAGCCTGGATGGTCCAGATGGCTTCCAACGTTACTGGCATGATAAGAATATCCCACCGGAGATATTTTCTACACGACACAGTGGAGGAGGTTCCATCATGATCTGGGGTGCTTTCTCCTTCCAAGAAAAAATGGAGCTTCAAGTTATACAGGGGTGTCAAACAGCAGCTGGCTACATAATGGAGAGAGCATCCTTATTGACTGAAGGCCCTCGCTTGTATGGAAATAACTGAATCTTTCAGCAGGACAACACTGCAATCCACAATGCCTGCAGGACAACACTGCAATCCACAATGCCTGCAGGACAAAGAACTTTTTCATGACGAATAACATGATTCTTTGGGACCATCCAGCGTGTTTGCCCTAACTGAACCCAACTGAAAATGTTTGGGGGTGGATGGCAAGGGAAGTCTACAGAAATGGACGTCAATTTCAAACAGTGCATGATCTTCGTGAAGCCATCTTCACCACTTGGAATAACATTTCATCCAGCCTTCTGCAAATGTTTATATCAACCATGCTAAAGTAAATGTTTGAAATTATTCCCAATAACTCACTACTGAAACCTCTTGTGGGGCATTTCCTACCCTGTTTAGGAATTCTTTTTGGGATGCTCTCAAACTTTTGACCAGCTAGTACTTAGGCTAATTTCAGTGTTCATATTTTCCCAATAAATGCAAAAAAAGTTTTTATTTTTATTTTTCCTTATCTTATTTTTATCTTTTGAAGCTCTACTCAAATAAGTGGTTGAGTCTAATGATGCAAAATGCATAGTTTTCTTCATTATCATCGGCCTTAAGATTTTGGCCAGCAGTGTATATAAGTCAGCTCATTTCTTAAGCCACAAACACAACCACCAGCATACAAAATGACTCAATATAATGTGGAAAGAAAGGAAACACTACATTCATCAGTTGAAACATACCAAAGAGAACTGGAGTAAAAACAGACCAATTATTCAACTCAAATCTCATTAAATTCAGGCAAACATTGGATATTTGTTTCTTCGTCGAATTTTGTGTGAAGCTAGACGAGAATTATCTATACTAATCCCTAATTTAGCAGTATAAGACAAGAGGGAAGTCAACACCACTCACCCTCACCTCTTGGGCTACTTTTTACCAGCTAGTGGTAAGACTGACCATCACATAATAACATCCCCAAACCTTACAGGTGAGCAGGCTTGGAGACAGACTGGATGCTAACTTCAGGATGTTATTTAACTTGCTTGTCCCCAAGTGGTAGTACCATGTTATTATTGTTATTGTTTAATTTTGTCATTGAATAGTTATGTTTTCTTTCTTCTTCTTTACTTTGGAGAGAGGTCACCTTCCCACAACTGTCTGCAGACAATGAAGGCTGATGCACATGTAGACATGAGCATCCACATATCACTCTCCTAATTTCCGTTTCTTTTCCTCTATTTCCTTACTTAATTATTCTTCATGTGAGATCAGCCAATCAAGGTTAAGACTGATAGACAGCGTGTCCCCAACACAATGTGGGGTCCTACTTCCTCAATCACCTCCATAACTGAGGATACATTTCATACCCCACATTACATCCTGTACCCTGGGGATCCTTTCAATTAGTGCAGTTTTTTATTTTTGTTTACACATAATTACAACAGCTGTCATATGCACTTGTTTCTGTTACACTTTCAACTGTAAAAGGAATAAAATTTTAGTTAAAAAGTTTTACCAATCTTTTTATTGAAGTTGTATCATTCAGTCAGTTTAAATACAAATTAATTTTGTACCACAGGAACAAAGTTGACTTGTGTGGAAGTTAACAAACAAAAAAACTATTGAATTCTTTAGCTTAGTCAAGACCTAGAAAACCTACATAATTTGATGTTTAAATATAAGGAACTACGACCTTCAATATCTCCACCCTCGTGCCAGGTTATCTGAAGAACACATCTACGTGGTTTGACCTGTGACTATCTTAATGCTAGTCAAAAAGTTCTGAACCTGTATTATTACCACCCTACACTTCTTTCCAGATCTGTAGGTGAATATTGTCCCTTTCTTCCAAAACAACAGATTTCCTTTCTTTCAACATTAAGATAAACCTTAAAACAAACATTAACAAATGTTATTATTAATGGAACTGTTTTTTTTTTTCCAGTAGAGAGGATAAAAATGTTACCAATACCTCACATCAATATTGTAAAGGAAGTCTTATCACCCTTCTAGTCTTTTAAGGGTCTACAGCAAAATGAAATAAAAACATCCACATACCTTACAAACAGAACGTCACAAGACAAATAAACAATAAGTAAACACATAGCTTCGTCACAAAATAAATAAACAATAAGTTAACACATAGCTTCGTCACAAAACAAATAAACAAGTTAACACATAGCTTCGTCACAAAACAAACAAACAATAAGTTAAAATCATGTTTTTGAACTGTGCTCTATGCTGATTTCATGTAACACAAATGACGATAACCTTGACCAAATTGTCCCCTGTGACGAAAAGTGGATCCTTCACAACAACAGGAAAAGCAGTGGCTTAACCGTGACGAAGCTCAAAAACACTTCCCAAAGTTTCACCAGCATAATATAATGGTCATTGTGTGGTGGTCTAAGGCCAGTATTATCCATTACAGCTTGCTCAATGAGGGCCAGAACATCACTGCAGAGGTGAACTACAATAATTGGAAGAAATTCATGAAGTTCTGTGAAAAATTCCATCATCAATTAATGAAAGAGGACAAATTTTACTCCATAATAATGGTCGACCAGACCTTGCTCAAATGGCATTCCCAAAACTCAACAAACTACCCCAACCTTTTGACTCCCCAGACCTGCGCCCACCAACAACCAGTTTTTCAAACATTTGTCAACTTTTTATAGAACAAAATATTCAACAACAAGACAGCAGCGGAGAATGACTTTCAAGAATGTTTGAATTCTAGGATTTCAGAGTTTTATTGGCCTGGGATGGCTAAGCGTGTTAAGGTGTTGGACTCGTAACATGAGGGTCGCTGGCTCGCATCCCTGTCGTGTCAAACATGCTCACCCTTTCAGCCCTAAGGGTGTTATAATGTGATGGTCAATACCACTATTTGTTGGTAAAGGAGTAGCCCAAGAGTTGGCGGTGGGTGGTGATAACTAGTTGCCTTCCCTCTAGCCTTACACTGCTAAATTAGGAACGACTAGCATAGATAGCCCTCGAGTAGTTTTGTGCAAAATTCAAAATACAAACAAACAGTTTTATTGTCGTGACATAATTAATCTTGTTGGAGTTTGTAGATTCACTACATTCCTGTTTTGGTTAATCAAGTTGAATGTTTTATTTCTTATTAAAATTTAAGATATATTATTTTTCAAAGAACCTCATAATATTCATTTGTTTTAATACTCCTTTATATAAATAAATATTAATAAAGTTCTACTTTCTATATCCAATCGTCATCTCATACTGTCAACAACAAGCTACTCTGAAGTCTGTAAATAAAAAGTTATACCTCACACGTGTGTAACTTGAACCGTATTAAAACACCCTTACCCCATCTCATACTGTCGACAACAAGCCTCTCTGAAGTCTGTAACTGGAGAAAGTTCAGCATACACAGGTCTGCCAGCAAACCATCGGTTGTTTAAGTCTGCAACTGCCTTTTCGGCATCTTCTTCCCGTCGAAACTGGGGTATAGAAATTACAATACTTTAGGGAATTTCTTATAACTATTCTGAAGTTAAAATAAAGTGCAGTCATTATAATGGGGGTTAAATTTGCATGTGTTAATGACACTGTGGTGTATTTAGACAATTTTACTTAGTATCAATTAAAACATAATAACTATTCATAATTCTAAGAGACTTTCTCTAACTTCATCTAACAAAGTAAGACAACTTTATTTTTCACTCCAGTTTCACTCAGATAAAGAAATTTCACTTTCTGTTTCACATGCTTAAAAGAACCACACAATAAGAACGTTTATGAGAATCTTCAGTGGAGTATTTTATATTCTTTATATAGACACTTGAAGCTACTAGCATCTTGTATAAAAACTACTGCATACATGATCAGCCAATCCTTAAAATACAAACACTAGTCAAATAAACTGGAGTTTACATGGATGAGACAATTATCAATATTTATAAAGCAGTGTTCAAATAAACTGTGTTATGTCATTGTAAGCAAAATTTATACTACTAACTACACATTCCAATCAAATTTGATAAAGAA
Organism: Carcinoscorpius rotundicauda; assembly: GCA_011833715.1. Taxonomy (NCBI): domain Eukaryota; kingdom Metazoa; phylum Arthropoda; class Merostomata; order Xiphosura; family Limulidae; genus Carcinoscorpius; species Carcinoscorpius rotundicauda. The sequence goes on from CM022400.1 coordinate 70,443,758, forward strand.
AAACCCAGTCTGATATGATAAAGTGTGAAGACAGTTTGATGGATAAAAATGAAACCCTTTAAGAGAGTTTTGGGAACATCAGGTAGCCTACCTTTGTTACAACATTAAACTTTTGGTAGCTTCCTTCATTACCCATTCAAACAATCATCATTCTTTATTTTGTCAGGAACTTATTTTTGTATACTATTAAATATTCAGATAAATAAATAAATATATGTATGTATAGGTGTTGACAGACTAAGGATTCTTCTACAGTAGGTGTCTGTGACTTACTGGTGATAACTTCAACAATAAATGAAGAGCACACATTTCACTAGTTTTAAAATAATACATTCAAAACAGCTTAAATTTATGTACAAAAATTCTTTACATTATGCTACAACAGTTGAAACTTAAACATTAATCACTCCTTGTCAAAAGTCCACATCAGCCATTTCAACTGCTTTAGAATTCTGTTGACAAGTCCAACTATTATCAGTGTATAGTTCACTTGTTCCTTTTATTACAACAGTATTGATATACAGCTCATTAGTTACTACACTTGTTTCTTCAACTTTCAATATTAATCTGATTTTTCTTTTTATTTAGGCCTACATCCAATAAACGTCTGCTTTTCCCATATAAACCCAGATCCAAATAATCATCCCGTTTCGTGATATTCCAACAGGTAGGTTCAGGACAAAATATTCTTCTAAAATGTTTGAGAACAGTAATCTCACTTCATTGTATCAGCCACTAGACCATTAACTCCTACAACAGTTAATTTTACCTTTTCAAACCTTTCTCTGACCGAAACTATCTTTCACTCAAGCTTTCTCCCCACTCTCGTCTGGTCACCAATGTTTTTATATTTTTCTCTTAGGCATTCTATGAATCTCTGTGGCTCCAACACTGATAACTTACAAACACAACCATCAGAGGTTAACTTCTTGTTCATAAAAAACAAACAAGCTACACAATCATGAAATATTAAGTCACCAAATGAATTAATTAGTACTACCTACACTAAATAATTTGTCATATCTAACAATTACCCAATCATGTGGATTTCTTCACAATGAATTTAATCCTAACAAAACCTGTATGGTTCTAAGCCTCACCTTTACATAAACATTTCCCACCAAATGGTCTCCTAGGTTGTCACATACATTCATTTCTTCAATTTCTCCATACTAAAAAATAAATTCACACAACATGATATCCTACATCATCATCTATTACAAGTTTAATTTAGTCATGCACACGTAAACAATAATCAAACAAATATGTATAAATATTCATGTGGTCAAATACTGTCTTAGTGATAAACAAAATAACTATAAAACCACTATCTTAACAAAAAAACAAGCTTACTAAAGATACAGAAAAACAAGAGAGTGGATGATGATAATGAAAAAAATACAGACTTAAAATTGACTCAGATGTAGGTACAGATACTTGCAGATTAATTGCAGACAGCAACTATACGTCAATAAAGATCTAAATAGGGTTGGACACACTCATGACCCAGAGAGGGAAAATGAATGAGCACAGATAGATTTGACTGACCCAACAAAAGGAACAAAAACACAATACACAAGAACAACCAATACATCAAAGAGCTGGTGAGTACTGTAACATTATAATACATAAGGACAGCTGATACATCAAGGATCTGGTGAGTACTGTTACATTATAATATACAAGGATAGCTGATACATCAAGGATCTGGTGAGTACTGTTACATTATAATATACAAGGATAGCTGATACATCAAGGATCTGGTGAGTACTGTTACATTATAATATACAAGGATAGCTGATACATCAAGGATCTGGTGAGTACTGTTACATTATAATATACAAGGATAGCTGATACATCAAGAATATGGCGAGTATTGTTACACTATAATATACAAGGATAGCCAATACATCAAATAACTCAAAAGAATTTCATCACAAATTTTTGCCTATAGTATCATGAGGTCTACAATAAGATAAAAGTTGTTAGTAGTGTCCCCAATTCTGAACATCATTTTAACATTTTTTTTCATACCTCAAGTTCTGAAGCAACAAACCATCATTATAAAGTTGTTACTAGTGTCCCCAGTTCTGAAGTAACAAATCATCATTATAAAGTTGTTACTTGTGTTCCAAGTTCTGAAGTAACTGTGACACTAGACCTTCCTTACAAAATAAGTGAGTCTGAAGTCACACACAGACTTCCCTTTAATACAAGGTTTCAAACAAGTCTTACATTAAACAATTTTCACCAAGTCATATCCCTTAATGACAATTTGTACCTAACATTCTTCTGTATAACTGTTAAACGTTAACATCTTAGTTAACACTTTACATTAGCTTGAGATAACTTGTGTTCGTTTAGTCTTATGTTCTCCTCTCACCTGTGCGTTATTTATCTTTAACAATAGTTACACATACTTCAAATCTCACACTGTAAGAGATGAAAAGTGCTTATCTAGAAATGTAAGGAACATGGAAACAATAATAAAATACTAACTGAAATCTAACAAAAATTATTCATTAAACAAATTAACCATGAAGGATCCAAAACATAAATGTTACACAAGTGTTTAGTTTTTATCAAGGATCTAGTACAACTAATAGTCAGTTAATACAAAATTAGTCTCACAATAGAGAATAAAAAAATACTTAAGTATTAACATTTGACCAAAACAATCTGACTGTGGAGTTTGGTCAAAGTAACGACCAAGTATTTATCTTCACTATGAAGTTTGGCCAAAGTAACGACTAAGTATTTATCTTCACTTTGAAGTTTGGGCAAAGTGACGACCAAGTATTTATCCTCACCATGGAGTTTGGCCAAAGTAACGACCAAGTATTTATCCTCACTATGGAGTTTGGCCAAAGTGACGACCAAGTATTTATCCTCACTATAGAGTTTGGCCAAAGTGATGACCAAGTATTTATCTTCACTATGAAGTTTGGCCAAAGTAACGACCAAGTATTTATCTTCACTGTGGAGTTTGGCCAAAGTAACGCCCTAGTATTTATCTTCACTGTGGAGTTTGGCCAAAGTAATGCCCTAGTATTTATCTTCACTATGGAATTTGGTCAAAGTAACGACCAAGTATTTATCTTCACTGTGGAGTTTGGCCAAAGTAATGCCCTAGTATTTATCTTCACTATGAAATTTGGTCAAAGTAACGACCAAGTATTTATCTTCACTGTGGAGTTTGGCCAAAGTAATGCCCTAGTATTTATCTTCACTATGGAATTTGGTCAAAGTAACGACCAAGTATTTATCTTCACTATGAAGTTCGGCCAAAGTAACGACCAAGTATTTATCTTCACTGTGGAGTTTGGCCAAAGTAATGCCCTAGTATTTATCTTCACTGTGGAGTTTAGCCAAAGTAACGCCCTAGTATTTATCTTCACTATGGAATTTGGTCAAAGTAATGACTAAGTATTTATCTTCACTTTGAAGTTTGGGCAAAGTGACGACCAAGTATTTATCCTCACCATGGAGTTTGGCCAAAGTAACGACCAAGTATTTATCCTCACTATGGAGTTTGGCCAAAGTGACGACCAAGTATTTATCCTCACTATAGAGTTTGGCCAAAGTGATGACCAAGTATTTATCTTCACTATGAAGTTTGGCCAAAGTAACGACCAAGTATTTATCTTCACTGTGGAGTTTGGCCAAAGTAACACCCTAGTATTTATCTTCACTGTGGAGTTTGGCCAAAGTAATGCCCTAGTATTTATCTGCACTATGGAATTTGGTCAAAGTAACGACCAAGTATTTATCTTCACTGTGGAGTTTGGCCAAAGTAATGCCCTAGTATTTATCTTCACTATGAAATTTGGTCAAAGTAACGACCAAGTATTTATCTTCACTGTGGAGTTTGGCCAAAGTAATGCCCTAGTATTTATCTTCACTATGGAATTTGGTCAAAGTAACGACCAAGTATTTATCTTCACTATGAAGTTCGGCCAAAGTAACGACCAAGTATTTATCTTCAATGTGGAGTTTGGCCAAAGTAATGCCCTAGTATTTATCTTCACTGTGGAGTTTAGCCAAAGTAACGCCCTAGTATTTATCTTCACTATGGAATTTGGTCAAAGTAATGACTAAGTATTTATCTTCTCTCTACAGTAACTTTATTCATTCCAAGACATCAATAAATTTCTTTGTTCCTTAAACAAACCACAAACACAATAAATCATTCAAATAGAGGTACAAAACGTTTGTCATCTAACTCGGAAGTCAGTGTCAAGCATATGTTAAGTTCTTCATTTAAAGCGACTCTGATGAGAACATGTTCAATGGGATTTTGTTAACACTTGTATAGACAGTAACAAGTTCCTGTCCTGGTTCATTTTATGACCAGATCTGTTTCTATTCACCACTGTTATATATTGATCACTGTTTACATGTTTCTATTTAGAGTTAAATATTTCTTATCATACTAAACAAATATTCCCATAGTTTCTGTTACATACTGAATCTCTCTACCCACCTTGTCTTCCAGTTCAACGAAGACATCTTCAAAGAAATTATCGAAGTGTTCCTGTATTTCCTCTTCCCCAACTGCAGCTGTATAAATCAGCACTGTTTTACGTTATTATGAGTTTTCACTTTGAACAAAGCATTTATTCAACACTTGCACAAGAGTAGACAAATTGATAAGTGTAATAAATAGTTTTTTTTCAATTAATACTCGAAATGTCAAATCAGAATGAATGTCACAAAAGGTTCAGGTACAAGTACTTAAACCTAACACCAACTTATCAAACTTATTAAAGGTGAATTTTCAACAAATTTAATAATTGCCTTAGAAACTGTACTTTCTAAACACTTTAGTTTTTGAGTAAAAAAATGAAACAAAATATGCAGGTTCTCAAACCCAAGTTCCTCTCGGTCATTCAGCTGTTTTCGTGATGTTTTACAACTATAATGTAATAGTTGCCAAACACACTTCATTGCTCGCAGACCATTTTGCTCCTTTCGGTGCTGATGTTTTATATAAATCTATCGGTGCTTTTTTCGGATTACATACTTTGTGAGACTATTGTTTGTCTTGATATTGCTACTTTATATTTGTTTTAGGATAACATGGTTTACTGCACTGCTTATGGTTGTAAAAATGGTTCGGCATCGGGCAAAAGATTTTTCTGTTTCCGTACAAGGAGAAGGAACCGGCTAGGTGGTGACAGAGGGTGTGGATGGTTAAAAGGAAGAACTGGACTCCTTCACACCATGCAAAGCTTTGTGAAGATCACTTTGAACGTTCATGTTTTGCGTCGTATCCCACTGTTTTGGATTCTGTGGGTTTCAAGCCAGGCAGGTTGAGACTGTAAAAGCCATCAATAGTAGATAGAACCGTCCCCACCATCTTTCCTCATGTAGAGCTCAGGACTGATCTCAGCCTACAGCGAACAGGTTCCACCCCTCTGAAGCCATCACAAAAAGAACAAACTTAAAGGTATGTGTGTAGTATAAAGCAATAAACAATAACTAGTATAATATAATAATTTAAAATGTACAAGTTTTTGAAGAATGTAACTAGACATACACATTTCACATTCATGAGTGTGTTTTACATTTGTGGCACCTTAAAGTCAGTGAAACCTTGACTTCCTAGTCTAGACAGTGGACAAATCTGTCACAAATAGAGTATATTCTGAGTTTAAAAGTTGGTAGATCATTCTGTAGATGTTTTTGTATCATTTTTAAATGTGGAAAAGTTTAAAGAATTCTACTTTTCAAATTTAACATTTCAAGATAAATTGAAATAAGACTATGTCTTGAACATGTTATAGTAATCAAGTACGTTATTTATTTTTAAGAAAAACATTGTAGACTTGTAAACAATCAAATATAAACTCCATAACATATTTCCATAACTCATCATAATAAAATTAATCCTGACATAGTACTTCGACATTGTCATATTAAATACAAATCTCATAAACTTCATGAAGCATGTTGTTTTAATATATAATCTTATTTCTTCAGTATCACTCACAGTTCCGCTACTCTCACTCGTGGAACTGTCCTCATCACTAGAACTTGTCAGATCTGTGTCAAAAGTAACTGTTCTAGGTTTGTTCAGAGTAGGTTCAAATTAATATGACGCCACTCGACACTGTTCAGAACACAAAGTCAAAACAGAATCCGCCTCTGTTTCTCTGTATGCACTGGCCATGTTTATTTACATTCAACGCGCTGGTGTTGGCAGTTTGTTTGGCAACTTTTACATCACAGTACTTTTCCTAGCGGCAAACGTAAAAACTAAAACGTTTGGATTGTCGCTCGGAAAGGGCTCTTTCTGCACCAAGTTCTATGTTTCATTCATCAGTACATGTTTTACAAAAATTGTGAACCACCAAAATTAATTAGCAAGAGTGCTTCTTTTGACTGCAAAGTTTTCTTTTTTCTGTAAAATTCACCTTTAAGAACCTTTGGGCAAAACATTAAGAGTACATGTATCATAAACTGTTCTACGTACAAACTTAGTTAAAACCTTACATAATTCTCCAGCAGCATTTCTTTGAAACAACTGTATTGAACATTTACCTTTTTCTGTACAAGCAGTATTAAGTAAACTCACACACATGACTTAGTTTGTTTCTTAACTGTTTTCCCTCTGAATCCTAGTCTTCAGCACTGGTTACCATTGCATACTTCATACTTGAAAAAAACAATAACAAAGAAATTACTGGTAAAATCAGTTTACTATATTTTAAATACGTAAATTCATACCACTTCTGCACTGAAAATTGAAAACTACATTTTAAAAGGAATGGATAATTCAAAAATACCTTCACTGAACCGGTTATCAATGAGTTGATTACAGTAGACCATCATTTGGTATCTTGTGAACTCTTATTCAAGTAAAACACGGTTATTTACTGTCTAATCTAGGAGTCATCCTGTCTATTTTATATTGCTCTAAAAACTTTGATAAATATGATAAATTAATAAGTTCCCTATTAAACATTTATCATTCAAATGTTAAAATCAGGTTCTAGCTTAAAAAGATAAAAACCTCATAAAACTAAGGGGCTATCCACTGTTTGTCACTGAAACCTTCCAATAATACAAACACCTGAACACTCTTCCAAGAAAGTATCTTTGAATAAATTATGAATTTAACTGAAAGGAAATAATAATAACCACACAATGATGTTAAATTGGTTATCCTTTAACTAATCAGAAATAATACACAAAGTGCTTTTGGTAAAAGATAGTTTTTCTTTGAAAGATCACCCAATAATCTTTTGACACACATTTCCCATTTGCCACCTTGATTCTTTCATTCTTGTTTTTGATACCTAATTAAACCCTCTCACTGCAGGCTTGGCCGATATGACCAACCTTGTAACCAGCAGTTTTCATACTACAGCTTTTAATATTCATGGTCTATCTTCATGAAATATTACAACCATTTTGCACAAAAATTTCAATATTTTACAAATAAGTATTTGTAAAGAGCCTGAATGCAAAGTGAATTTTGTGTCAACTTTTATTTCCATAATCTCTAAAATCTGCTAAATCAGTAAAATTCCATGCACACTCAGGTGATTTGACCAACCTCATAATCACTATATAAAAATAAAAAATAAATCTAAATTACTGTTTTTTATTTATGACGACTGTAATTTGTAACACAAAACTTAAATTGTTCATACTTTATAAGTAATGACATTTACAACAAACATACATATGTTGATAGCTTATTATTTTATTACACTCTGACCTATATCTAACAAAGAATCCCACTACACACTGGTTGTAAAATCAATTACAAAACATGAATCTCTTATTAACATTTTGACTGATAAAATGCACGAACTGCACAGGAACAAACCTTGTGAAAACTTTTTATTATTATTATTTTTCAGTACCTGACATTATCTAAACATAATAAGTTTCTAATGTTGACATTTTAGTTACTTTTATAATAATAAATAAAGATACATACATAAAGAATTAGAATACATAACCTGTCAGCTGCTGATGAAATTTAAGCCTACTCTTTTATACTGAATAAAAATTTTGTGTAAAAGTACCTTTATTTAAATAATGCATCTAACAACAAAGAATGATAACATACACATGACAAGTAATAATCTGTAACTATCATTATTTATTTGGTCTTTTATCTATGGCATAAGAGCCTTCAAAAATTTATCCATGTTTGTTGATCTGTATATTGTGAAGTTCTCAAACCAAAAACAAACAAAAAATGCTCTGAACATAAAATATTGTAACATAACAGATTAACCTGTTCAGTGCCGTAGATGAGATAACTTGTCCAAGCCGATCAGTAACACAGTGCAACGGACGAGTTAATTTGTTCTCAATAATACCTAACTTCAACGCTAGATGTCAGTACCATACATTCATTTGGTCTACTTACAAACTGTTTCACTTTCAATCCAAAATAGCATCACAATGGCGAAGTTACAAAATGAAGCATCAGAGTTGTATTGTAGCAGCTGAAATACTTGGCAGTCAACAGGTTAATTGTTGGATTAAGATTATACTGGTTATAAATAGTAAAAACATCAGAAAAAACTACTGACAACTTATGAAAGAAAAACTGTGGTAAGTAGATATTATTTTCTAGTTTATGAACAAACAAGATTGAAAGCTATAAAAATTATGCTTTGTCTGAGTAATAACTATATTATAATGAGTAATTTATATTTCATTCTACACTTCAGAGACAGTAAATAAATTCAAGGGAAGACAAGAGAGCAAAAGTCAATTCTTAGAGCAGGGGAGGATAAGGATTTTTTAAAATATTTCAGCTGCTGCAATACAACTCTAATGCTTCTTCATTTTGTAACGCCATTTTAGATTAAAAGTGAAACAATTTGTAAGTAGGTCAAATGCATGTATGGTGCTGACATCTAGCGTTGAAGTCAGGTATTATTGAGAACGAATTAACTCGTCAGTGGAACTGTGTTACCGATCAGCTTGGACGAGTTATCTCGTCTACAGCACTGAACAGGTTAAGAACTTATATAATATTAAAATTTCTTCTATTAACTATGCTGTAATATGAAGCACACTCATTAGAAAGTAGTTTAACTTTTGAACATAACTCTCTAACAAGTTGTGACATTGCAAGATGGTTAATCTAAACAACACCCATTTTCTCAAACTGTTTTCCAATATCATTTCAAACTTTCAATTCGCTTTTTCAAATACTTTTTCTTCTAATCTTCTCTTCCAATCTGTTCTCTTATTTCACTTTTTATCTTCTAGTTTTCTTCAATGTCATTAATGTTCAGTTTGCTCTTATACTTTTTAACATGGAAAACATTTAAACATCTTCATAAATCTATCAAACGAACAAACATTACAAGTTCAGATAAAAGGAAATTTGTGCCAATGCTGATACTGTCTTTACGAACTGACAGATGCAAAGGTAATGTCTGCTCATGCCAAGAAGCATGTTTTTTTTATAGCCTTGTGCTGTCTTTGTCAAGAAATATCTAAACAGAGGCTCCTAGTTCTTTACAATGAAATACAATGCTAGTAACAGTGTGGTAGTAACAATGTCAACTTTTTGTTTCTGACAAACAATTGTTAACAAACTCCTTTTACATCTTACTTATATTCCCTCTTGCAAGATGGGAACATAAAAAAATAGAAGAGATTGTCTGGAAGCTCTTCCACTGCACCCTTTCAGACCTTCAAGACCTTGATGGAGGGAATGAATGGCTTTAAACCTGACAAGACTGACTGTTGACTTGGTTCAAAATCGTCTTACTTCCATTTGGACCATTTAATCACAGGTTTAGCAGGTAAGATGTAAAGTTTACTTTCTTGTAATGTATCTACGAGTCTTTTGGAAACGTCTGCCTCTTTTGTACCTCTGATGTTAGATATTCTAACAAGTACATTTTGTTGAAAAAACATCTGTACTTTTCAAATACCCAAACATCTGCAGCTTCACGGACTGAGCGACTTTCTTTTTCTCTCTAAATTGACCAGCAACTCATGAAGAGATAAAACTGTTTACAGAGAATACTAGTTCTCGATACTGTAGCACCCGAGATCTTTTCACTCGGCTCTGCAGAGACATTGAAAACAGAGTAGGAATGGCTTTTATGAATAACCTTCATCTCCCAAATGAATTTGTAGAGCTCTATGTTTTAATAACATACCTACTTGCCATCTCAACCTTCCAGAATAAACAAAAAACTCTATGTTTCACTACAACTGGCACTTACACTGCTTAAAGATATCTCATAAGATTTTCGGTTGAACAACAAAGGTTAACCAGGCAGCAACGGTGCAGTTCAAAAACCATACATTATTTCTACCAGAGCTACTTTTGTAGGTTGGTCCTCCACAAGTGTCACTGAAGAAGACAGATTCTGTCCATGAAGCCTTTGTTCACCTTAACAACTCTTAACCTCCAAACACACCTGTATTGTGCCAAATTTCACTTCAGTCAAGGTCTAGTGTTTAAAGTAATTTATAATTGTATTTAAATAACTTAAGTCCAGAATTGTGAACAAAAAATAATCTGTTTACAGCATGTACCAAATCTTTCACTGTAGATACATTAATTGTGTGCCAAGTCCCAAATATAAATCCTTGTGAATAATTTTCCTTTACCAACAACAATTAAATGTTAAGTGTCCATGTGGCATTTCATGTGACAATAATTATACATTCAACTTTTGATTACAATTCTCCAAACAGTACATGAAAAACTAATATTCACTTTGGCATACTGTGAAACCTCTGAAACACCCCTTAGTAACTAACCAACCTCTGTAAACTGGACACTTATTCTGGTGCTTTAAACATACATCAAGAACACTGGACACTTCTGTGATCCAATCTAAAACTTCTTCCCAGACAAGAACAGCATCGAGAGATTTCTGTCTACCACTACACTAGTAAGGTGCTACAATACTCCTAACTACATTTTCTCAGTTGTTCTTGACTGGGACTATTACTGGAATACTTTTACTCAATTACTACTTACCTTACTAAAGGGATGACACGGAACAAAACGTATTCTTTTGAAGTATGCTGACAATCATGCTGAAGATGAGAATTCACTGGAAAAACAAGCTTGAAACAGATCCTGCATAACATATAGCTAGAAAACATCGATTAAACAGATTTGTGAAGAAAAACATGCAATAAACACACCTGGACTCACGTTATGTTTCTTTCTCTAAGATATTTACAATACTTTCTACTTCACGAAACAACTAAAATATTGTAACAACTCAATGACTTTTGTTTTTTGACAACTCTATGAAACATTAACAGCATTCCAACAATTTAGCAATTTTAGATCCAACTCAAAGACTAATATATCAAAAACAAACTCAGAGCCTGTACATCTAACTTAACACTCATACATGCATGTTAATCAAGCTAAACCAGCATACAAATGTGTGTGGGTAAATATGTTTATAAACACCACAAACAAGGTCATTCCCATTAAACGTTCAACACAAGTATCTAACATAGCTTTTACTTTCTCTATTGTATAAACAACGCTGTGTTTACAGTTTGTACTTTGTTTCTGGGTTTGTTGTGTTTACAGTTGGTATTTTGTTTGTTTCTGGTGTTATTTGCATTGAATTTTTTTCTTTCTCAGAGTATGAGTACTTAATATTACAGTATGAAACTTAGTACAAACTTAAAGAATAGAGTTTAGCCTGGATAAAACTTAATAAATAGTGTTTAGAATTAGCTTTTAACAAAATACATTTAGTTTTTCTACCACGTTAAATACAGGTTTTCCAAACTTTCACTGCAAGAAGCTATTTTTGAAAAACGTATTCTAATAATTTCATCTTATATTTTCTATACTGTTGATCAGAAAGTTATTTTTTTAAATTCTGTTTACTTTCAAGTTGATTGTTTTTATTTTGGTTATTACAGTGGTTAAAATATCTGGTTACAAGTCATAAAAAACAAAATGTGAACTGACAAGGATTTATTGATACCCAATGACCTTGTTTATCATGATTATCTCACTATTGTCTTTATCAGACTAGGTAACAATATTTGTAATTTATATCAGTTATCATCCAAATAATTCCCTTTATTCACATATGTTGTTTGAATACAACAAATTTAATATCAAACAAGAAAAGAATATGAGTCATTGGAACAACTTTCCCATCACCTACCATATTCACTAAACCTAATTAGGCTTACCTGACATATGGAAATAAAATATTTTTATCATTTTTAAACGGATATAATTCAATTTTCACAAACAAAAATCACATTAAACAATAAATCTGTACTTTGTTCCTAAAATCTCCATCAGATTCCTTTGTTCATCTCTACAAGAGCACCATCTGGTAACTTCCCAACAAAACTATAAATTACTGCTTAAATTTATGCTTTATAATTAACAGGATTTAAGTGTTTCACGTACGTATTTCTGGCCATGTCATTCTTCATTTATTGATACTTTATCATAACAGTTAATTTATCCATTTGTTTACAACAGTTATCACTTTTGGATTTTAATCACAGAAATGTTACTACAGCATAAATGACCCTGTTGATGTCAACAGCTGTAATTATTACATTTTAAATTTTAACACACCAAAATAAGGTGCTCACGATTGTATATTGGAAGTTTTCACTGAGTACGGTTCTCAGTGTATTACAGCAACATTTTCTAATGCACTTTCATGTGCAAATGTTTCAGTTGTGAATTTCACACTGAACTGGTATTCCCAGTATCTACAACTGCACGTCTGGGAAATCCTGCGCGGATCCAAAGTGCCGAGAATTATTTTCATATGTTTCAAAGCTGTGCTATTCGAGCTAACCAATCAAAAGGTATTGAAATATTTAAATCATACACTTACTGACTGATCATGTTCTCTAGAATAGTCTTATACAAGTTTTATTTGTTCACAATGTTGCCACACACGCACACACCAACCAGGACCGCGAATAATTCCATCTCAACCCACCTGAACACTATACTAGGCCTGAACTAGAATGCTGAAGACAAAAGGCAAAGGTCTTTCAAAACAGTGCCCTGTACATTTGAGTTGCATAATTAGCTTGTAAAGTCACCAATAAATTTTAATAGCAGTTTTCTAATGGGCAGTTACTGCCTGTTTTATGTTAAACTCAATGAGGAGACATTCAGTTATTCACTAGTAACAAGTAATGCCCTCTTCTCAAAAACCCCAGTGTGTGACATATTTAGTTTCTGTTGAAATAGAATTCTATAAATCAACATTTTCTTGTTTTTATATTTAAATTACTGGTATTATACACTGCCATCTACATTTTGTCTTGTACAGGTTTTATTGTTACCCATCAATAACCCCTGTCACTGGGACATTGTTATCTACAGACAATGCTTATGATTTATACTTTGTTTCATAAAGAATTAAAATATGATAAATTATTATTCCAAATAATTATAATGGTAATTTTTGATAACTAATTGAATAAACGTAATACGGGTAAAGAATGAAAAATAACAAAAGCTATGTTTTACCTTCTAAATGTCAGGTTTAACTAATCCTAACGGTTCATTCTTTTTCTATAATATCTCAAATTATTCACACAAATATGTTGATGGTATAATAAATCAAGGTTATTACTGTTTCTTTTATGACTACTGACTCTGAGACTAATTTATTAATGCAGCTTATTCAATGAGAACAACCTAACCATTACCAGTAATTAATATCCAGAGAGAACATCCTAATAAAAACTATACATGGTTCTTTAATAACTCTACAAATAATTTGTAAATGTTATCGTGAGTCCTACATGTTTTACTGGTATCAGCATCACTGGTTTGTGGCATATTAATACATAGCTGACCTGGAACCAATATTGCTGGTTTGTAACATATAAATTAGTTTGTACAAACAGTTGTTAACATCCTGAATAAAACATAAAAGGTTTTAGAACATTCATTCCATCACTAACAATATAATCAAGAAACTACATCTGAAACACTCATAGTCTAATTTTATTTGGGTTAAGTACTCATGATAACTAACCCTCAGTATCAGGTTTGTTCTGATTAGCCAAAATCGTACAAACTTGTTTCAAGTTTAGGTTTAGTTTGTAAGAATATTAATAGTGTAAGATTAATTTATTCACCGCAAAAACAGTGTTATCATGTGACATGTGTAGAAGTTGAAAACATATGTCAGAAACTCCGTTTGTAAGACGGTGTAAACGTATTTCAATTAAAATCAATAATTTTGCTTCCTTCATTGTTTAAATCAAATTCTAAATGATCATGTAAAGATACAGTTGCTCTATAAAACTACTATAACAAATATTCCACACTTCTATTATAATAAATAACATTACCACTATTACAAACACCACTTATCCATAAACAGAAGTCAGAGACTGTTAGAACAATACAACTGTTCCATAAAATGTAACACAATATTTTAACACATGCTAAATCAATGAACGATGTGTGACCTGTTTTGAGTTTAGCCTGTCTGTGACATACATTTACGTTTTTGCTCATGAGAAAAAAAAGAAACAATGAAATTAAGAGAAACAAAAGGATGTCTGTTTTGTAATCACATTGACTTCTAGTCACCACACATCATTCTAATATCAACAACAGTCAAATCAGAAGCTGTTGATCCAACCCTCAGTATAAGTAAAACCAAACATTAATACAACAAAATAATTATGAATTCATAAAGGAAAGTTGTACAGCTATTTATATACTAGTTCTTATTTATTATTTTGCACAGAAAGAAAGACCTGGATGAGCTCCTGATGTTCTCTGGCCAGCCATGCACAGTATTTCATTGCCTGTAGAGCTCCCTATAAACAGTACAGGTATTAGGCTTATAAAAAAAACATGTTGTATACATTTTCACATGCCAATTTCTCAATGTTCCCACTGCTTTGAACACATGTTATCAACCCAGTGTCTTCTAGGTAAGTAAGTGCAAAACTGACAAAGATACCCTTGAACAAAAACTGTTTTTACTCAGCCTAATAAAACAAGAGGCCTGAATATAAAGACAGACCAATATATCCAATAAGTTAATTTTTAATTTTGGTTTAAAACACATTACTTTGCAAATTAAAATCCGCCATACTAAATTTATCAACAAAAGAAATATGACAAATATTACATGTACACAGTACTGAAAGACATTTGACTTTTAACAGACTGCTTTTGTGAATTAATGAAGACATGGATCAAAGTTAACAAATGTCCTATGAATCTGAGAGTCATGATTTAAGTCTCTAACACAACTCTACGATATTCTGGTGTTCTATGAATCTGAGACTCATGATTAAAGTCCAACACAAATCTGTGATATTCTGGTGTCCTATAAATTTGAGACTCATGATTTTTAAGTCTAATACAAATCTACAATATTCTGGTGTCCTATGAATCTGAGAGTCATCATTTAAGTCTCTAACACAACTCTACGATATTCTTGTGTCCTATGAATAAGAGAGTCACGATTTAAGTCCAACACAAATCTGTGATATTCTGGTGTACTATGAATTTGAGACTCATGATTTTTAAGTCTAACACAAATGTACGATATTCTGGTGTCCTATGAATAAGAGAGTCATGATTTAAGTATAACACAAATGACAATATTCTGGTGTCCTATGAACTTGAGACTTGTGATTAAAGTCTAACACAAATCTATGATATTCTGGTGTCCTATTAATCTGAGAGTCATGATTTAAGTCTAATACAAATCTGTGATACTCTGGTGTCCTATTAATCTGAGAGTCATGATTTAAGTAACACAAATCTGTGATATTCTGGTGTCCTATTAATCTGAGAGTCATGATTTAAGTCCAATAAAAATCTACGATATTCTGGTGTCCTATTAATCTGAGAGTCATGATTTAAGTCTAATACAAATCTATGATATTCTGGTGTCCTATTAATCTGAGATTCATGATTTAAATCTCTGATATTCTGATGCTGCTCACTGATTTGTTGGAATTGGGAAAATCAGCAATGTCACCTACTACTAAATGTGACCACACCATTAAAAGCCTATACAGACTTGTTTATATTTCCCACAACCACAACTATAGGAAACTGGTGTAAGGGTTACAGACTTATTTCAAGGATATACTTACTTTTAAGCTTACTTGCAAAAACTAGTTGCTGTAATGTTTAGCCCACTAGCAACTTCATGCCTCACAGTAAAAATGTACTACAGTGAAACAACTTTACTGTTATGGAAGTGTCAGGTCATAAGTCTTCAGTGCTTCTATTAACTGGTTCTGGATTAAAAAAACCTACTGCCACCTGTCAAAGGTTGTTCCAAGATTCTACTCACTAATAAAGTATTTCAAGTCAGTTCAAAAATACTCAAAATTATATTATTTGTATCATCTGTAGTCACATGTTTAAATCAAATATTTTAACAAACTTTCACATATATTTTTCTGTAGTCAAGTTTTAGAAAAATATTTTAACAAAAAGCTTTCACATATATTTTTCTGTCTATTATTTTGCACGTTATCAGCCAACCACACCACTTTCATAACATTATACAGCTATTTACAATAAAAAATACTCACTAAAGATGAATCACCTGCTCCATATGACACAACAGCTCAACCACTGTTGACAGAACATTTCTGTCAAGATTATAATAAAATGCAATATTTATTTTTATTTTACCATTTCATGATAGTTTTAACAAATAATTTTGTTTTTTACTTTCCTTGGTCAACTCCCACTTGTTGCAAGTTTCATTCCCATAATTGGTACATTTAAAAACACTTGCATAAGTTAGGATGGTGGAGTACTTTTGGATCAGATGTGGCTTTTGAACACTAAGGAGAACATAAAGAAACCTTCACTAATTCATACCCAGCAGTGCTTGGTAATATGGAATTGTATCTATTCAGTAGAAACCACCACAATAACATGAAAAAGTCATGAAACTGTTAGTGAAAACAAATTATTGCTGTATGTCACTCAATATTATTATTAATATCAAAAAATTATTTTGTAATTAGCTTCTAGTAAATGGCCAAAATGATTCTGATCAAATGTGAATCAGCCGTTAGAGAAAGGCCAAAATGATTCTGATCAAACGTGAATCAGCCTTTAGAGAAAGGCCAAAATGTTTCTGATCAAACGTGAATCAGCCTTTAGAGAAAGGCCAAAATGATTCTGATCACATATGAATGAGCTTTTACTGACTTAACAGAATTCATTAGTTTAACATAATTCTGTCTTGTGCAAATAGGCACTTGTAAAACCAAACTAGACAAAACTACCAACACACAGTAAATCCACTCAAACGTACAAGCTGGTATCAGACCGGATCCCTTCCATTTGGTTTTCCTTCCTTTAAATGTTCCTGCTCATATAGAAATATATTTAATATCACCATGAAAAACGTTTTATAATTTTGTTCAACATCTGTTTACTTTTAGTGACAGTGGTAATGTGGAACCAAAAGTGAAGACTATAACATCACTGTTGACAGGCTATTGTAAAACTCTCAACACATCTTCAAGTGCAGATAAAGTAGCCGCCACACACACACTGAAACTTATGCAATGACTGCTTTGTAAATTTTTTCTCAGATGTTTGCATTCTCAGAAAGCAAGTGTAGATATTCTTACAAAAATAAATCACAGTTCTGATCTCCATAACTTCTATAACTCATATTTCATCTTCTCACCAAGTGTAACTGACTGATAGCAGTCAACAGTCAGAATAACATTTCTGTTATCCTTAGTTTATGTTTCTTCTCACTTCTACACTTCACAATATAAGCTCTTCTTCCCCATGACCCAAAGTTCTTCCACTTTTGTGACATCTCTTGGTAAGAACATTTACCCTTGATACTAAATGTAAACACCTAAAGACCCATCGCACTGTTTGTAAGGTGTCTGGTTTTCAAGATAATGGCATTCACAACATAATCTCACCCGACAAGAAACTGAAATAATTTTTAACACTTAAGGAAGACAGAAACAAACTTTATAAACCTTTATGTGCTGGTCTCTTAATCTGTTCCTCATATGGTTGTCAATAAAATAATCTTTTGTTCTGTATTTTGCTTCTATTGGACACCACAACATCCACAGTTTCATGTGGTGGTTGGATGGGAACATTGTTCCTCCCATTTCACAGAATTCACCACACTGCAATATAACTTGATGCAGCACCATCTACTGTTGCAATAATGTACTAACAGATAAAGAAGACCTTTTGGCAGGAAGAGCCAATACAAAATGAAGAAATTTTCAAATATTACAACAGTCAGAAATTAATAAATGAACAACTTAAAGTTTTGATATTTTATGGTTCATTAAAATCATAACAGAAGCCATATTTTCCACTTGGACAGTTTCCAATGACTGTTAGTGTCACTTCACTTTCCTACTTTTACATCTTTTAGTTGAAACAAACAGAATAAAGAAATGAATAGCATTGTTCATATTTTTAAGGGTTTTTGTGAATTACTGGACTATTAAAAAAAAACAAAAGCTTTCCAGATACCACACTAAACAAAGATCATGTGTTTGGTGTCATTCGAGATATCCAACATTAAATTTGACCCCTGATGGAGTTTTAACAGTACCCACTAAGAAAATCATCAAAAATAAAGCAGCATTAGACTTGTTCTTTCCACAAAGTTACATGTGAAAAATGTGGTCTATTGTGTTCTGTTCCAGCACACTCCAAGTTTGTGTTCAAGCTTTGTTTCAAAACATTTTTAACATCTAGTCAAGACCGTCTGGTAGGATTCTTAACAGAACAAAACTTCATAACCAACTAACCAAATTCAGATATGCATTTTAAACAATATTCAATACTTTATGAAGAACTTGCATCATAAATCTACAGCATCGTGTACATTTCTATATAAAACATCCACAAAAACCACTTATCTCCAAGCCTAAATAATACTATTAACAAGTTACAGAAATCATTATCTTCGTCCAATTTGTTGGTAAAGTTTTATATTTAGGAGCTCAACTTACAGTGTGATCCATCAGCTGATTGGGCAGAGTTCTGGGGATTGTGGTACAGATTTTGAATCAGAACAGTCTGTTGAAAGAAACAAGTACATGTGACACAATACTGAAAATAACACACAAAGTTCTATTGTAATGGTAACACACACAAAACATTTCTCTTGGATAAATGTGTTTGTACAGAATTATTATTTTCTTTTATCTGAAATGAATATTTCATGAAATACATAACTTCAAGAAATAAATTGTTTTAGAGTACAAACAATGTATGTTCCTACTATAACTGAGACCCCACTACTAAATACAGCATAATATGACAAACCATACAAACCAACATCAAATGCTTCCTTTGAGAAATTATCAAAGCTATCAAGAGTATATAACATGCTTACAACCTTATAGTGGCTTTCACCCACTATATTCATACATAGGACTGTGTTAAACAGACCTCAAATCTGGAATAGTTCTGGACTCTTGAAAGTCTGGAACTATTTTAACATTTGTAGAACCCTGAATCAAACTTTGTTTCTCAATATGTTAATGGTGTATTCAGCACTTCATGTGTTTTTCAAGAACAAAGCTTTGAGACAGCACAACACATTACTAATTTCCCACTACTTTGTTTTTATTCTTTCTCTAACTTCAACTAATAAGTGTGCATGTCTAGACTCATACAGGATCAAAAGCAGTTAGTACAGTGCAATCAAGTAGTTGTTGATATCATATGATCATCAGAATTTTGCTATGAAAGTAAACAAATATACTCTTGTCTTGACTATCTGTGCTGACCCAGGAAAAGCAAAAAAAATCACAGAAAACAGAAACAACAGATGGGTCACTTGTGTACCTCACCAGTTAGTTTAATATAAACAAAATTTGTCAGTGTAGGTAAGTTCCTTGTTTTACATAATAACATTTCTATTGTAGTCTGTCAGTGAGTTGGTCACCCTTAGTTTCTCCAAATTTTGTGAGTTACACAAATACAATTTCACTTCTCTCCCTATAACACCTCCTCTTTTGATTGTCAATTTCCATTTAAGTTTAATTACTAACATAAATATAAATAACTTTTCAGCACTGAAAGAGGGCTGAAATATAGAAGTTGGTTACACTTATGTTCATAATTAAACTATAGACATAAACTAACAGACACAATTTGTTTTTTGAAGTGATAAACACTAAAAACAATCTTCACTAGTCACAACAGTCTCTCTGTGCTTGCTAGTTTCTTTGTAATGGTAATTCATAATTGTTTTTAAATAATATGACAAAGTGATTCACATATCACACAAAATATCTGCTTCCTTATTGCTTGACTTGGAAAGGTGTAGAACAGTAAAAACAAATTGAAATACTCCACATTTAAAAACAGATAAAATATCAACTTTCTCTTCATGCAAGACAGGAATCAAACCTCAACAGTTCACGAATGTAAATATGGATTTTGAAACAGTAACGAAACCTCACGCAAAAAATGACATTTGAACGTTTCCAATAAACTAAGGATGAAAGAAATGACCAAATTTCAGCTTTGCTGGAAAATTACTTTTACAGGATATGTACTGAAAATTCAGAGATGACCTATAGAATTTGGATTAAAGCAAATTCACTGCCTTGAAAAAACAAACCCATTAACTATTTGTGAAGGGTTTTAAATTTTAAAATCACTTTTTAGTTCTAAATATTCTTGTGCTTTATTAAAAAAATAAAAAACCAAAGAATATTTTCTTAAATTAAAATATAGTTTGTACACAAACAATTTGTACGTTAGACAACATTCACATCACTATCAGGGTCAGATATACAACATTAGCCAGCACCGACATAAAGTCAGTTTCCATCCTAGGAAAACATACATTTGTGCTACTTTTCCAATAGTTGTTAGATCCTCTGAGTGAAACAAAAGCTCTGTGTTAATAACAATATCAAAACCAGTGCTAAGAGATAACTTAAGAAACATACTTTGTAGCAACACAGACAAAATTGTGAGTTTATGACACCTTTCCTAATATAATGATAATTGTTTGAAATGTAATACCAACACTGACAGCTGTCCACAAGTGAAGCTTTAGTGATTACAATTTAATTAGGTCAAGCATAAATGTTAATATAATTCAAGGTGTGTAAACACATTAACACAAATCGACAATACTGATCTCAACATATATTAGTTTAATTTTGAAAAGGTTTTCAGATATTGATACAAGACCATCAAAACAAATTCAGGAGGGTAGGCTGTATTTATTGCATAGCAGTTAAAAATATCATTATATATACTATGGTTAAAAATACATCTATTATGTATAGTTAAAAACACAGTTACCATATGTTTACACCAAACTGTAATAACCATGTTCTCTTACCACAGAAAAGTGTAGAGAACCAGTTCTTGAAAAACACGAGCACCATACACTGGGGGAGCAAGTTGATGTGTTATAACAACACTGTACTATGATTTATAATTCAGAAAAAGAAATACATTTTTGAAGTCGTTAACTGCAGAATACTTTTTGTGTTTATTGGTTCTGTTGATTTCTACAAGTCCCTTCCATTGGCTGTGGTTTCAAAACATATACATGATGTATTCATAGTGAATTTCTGTGAATGTAGTTTTCATGAATAACTGAACCACCATTCAAGTTTTACAGTTGTAAATGACCAACATCTTTATGAATACATTACAGCACTATTAAAAATGTTCAACTTAATAATTATTCAGTTCTGTGTAATAATTAATGGTAGTTGGAATACAAACAGGTTTTATAACACTATCCAGGATTTTCGAACACTAGAGACTGCTGTGTTTCTTCCGTGGCAAGTACCTTTAGAAAGGATTAGTCACTGGTGACTATAAATATTAAAATTCTGGAGAAAACATTGCATTAGTTGAAAACTCTTCCGAGAATTATTCACAGTTTGTACAAGTATACTGATCATGGCAAGCATTGAGTAATAAACTATGACGAAATTAAAATATATATAAAGTATTAACAGTCTAAATCAGTGAAATCCCTACAAATCAGAAGCAGCTTTAACAGTCTAAATCAGAGAAACCCCTACAATTCAAAAGCAAATTTAACAGTAAATCAGAAACCCCTACAAATCAGAAGCAGCTTTGTCTATATCAGTGAAATCCCTACAAATCAGAAGTAACTATAACAGTCTAAATCAGTGAAACCCCTTCAAATCAGAAGCAGCTTTGTCCAAATCAGAGAAAACCCTACAAATCAGAAGCAACTTTAACAGTCTAAATCAGTGAAACCACTTCAAATCAAAAGCAGCTAATATATAAAAAATTCCAGTTATAAACAGATAAAGAGAGACAAGCTTTCAATTTGCAGGTCTGGATTATTCTTACACCAAATAATTCAGGTGAATGTTCTTTGGACAACAACATAACATTGAACAATACTTATGTATTGCTCATGTTTATAAGTTCCTCTATGTCACAATCACAGTAAACACTAAACATACATTGCTGCACCAACAGAATCTGGAAAAAATAAAAATATAAGAACTGCAGTCTGCATGATGTTGTAGTCAATCAGGATTTGAAACTAGCATTGGATCGTTGGGATTTTTTGTCACTTGATAATCAAAGCACACTATCGACATTCGAAACACATGTAAAAATGGTAAACATGATAATAAAAAACTGTGGTGTCGGCATAACATTTGTGAAGTAAAAACACTGATGATAGATCAATGTGATAACGGACCAATAAATCTTTCTCAATAGTTTACTGTACAAATCTTCTTTGAGCATCTGTCAATTGGAAATCCACAAGTTTAAAAAACAATTAAAAATGTAATTGTCTTCACAAACAAAAATATGTAATCTGATATTAAACTGTAAATAAAACAGTTCCTAAAGTTTCATGTCAGGAGACTGGACATACCTGTTAAAGGCAAGTATCTCATAAATCTTGTTCTTTCTTTTTTAATACTTTTGTAAGTAGATTCACAGTACCTGGCAAAGGTTGGTTAAAAGCCCTTTTGTACATCTTACGTTTGTCATTTACAAACAGGCAGCTTGTTACTTAATATATACATCACTAGATTACTTCCATACAACCAACTCTTGTACATTTTACTGTTCAATTTATCTATATTTTATCCATGTACAAAACACTAATTTTAACAACCAAGGTTTCAACACTTAATATGCTAATATTCTAGTTACTTAAAAATGTTTACCTGACTGAAAGTAGGTTTGTTGTGGATCCGAGAACATCGGTCTCCATGCCGACATGCTCCGATCTTGAAATAAAATGAACAGTTTACCCTATATAAAACAAAATAATGAGAATGGGTCGTGGACCTTTAAAGGATGACAGAATATATACACTTCCTGAAGTTGCTTACATGGCCAAGTTTCAAACATATTTGTTTCCTGTAACTCAACTGACCGTCTAAACCTGGGGCTGACCAACTGATGTTTTCAACATTATGATCTGAAAATTTTATTTTCACCAATTTATTCCAATACACTAACCAATCTTACAAAATTTACTAACTTTATAAATCCTACAGTTATTTTATGATTACAACAGTTTTCTCAGAAATTCATGTTGTGTTCTGTTTGAAAACATGGCTTATCTTATTCTCCATGACCCTTCAAGCTAAACGAATAAATACAAGACCTAGCAAGGGAAAATTTACTACTGACAAGCATTTATCCACTGTTCAGGATATCTGTCTCCTGAAAATGTTTTTATGGAGTGAATATAAGATCAAGAAAACAAACTGATTCCAACTGGAAACATATCCATGTGGAAGAGAATACATGTAGGTACAAGACCAAACAGATTATCAAACCATACAATTTTCAGCAACAGTCACTTAAGGCTGATATCAGCCAGCAAACATATACTGAAATGTACTAAAATTTGCAGTATCTCTACTATGAAAACACAAAACACTAGCATTCAAACATAACCACAATCTTCTAAATTTAAAATATTAGTTCAGTGTTTTAACATGACATTTAGAAACAAATTAACCACTTTAATTCCAACTATCAAGTACTGTTGCTGGTTTTATTATGAAATACTTATACAATTATGTTCAACAATATGGTAACACTAAAAATACTCTAATATGGTAAGCTCTGGCTACATCTTAACTAAAGTAATCCACTTGATTGTAAACACAAGTTCAGTACTGCCAGCAAGTCGCTGGAAATTGTGACAAGTGTTATTTGTGGCTAATCTGCCAGAAAGAATGTGGTTAGGCTCCAAAACTTAATGCCTTGAAAGGTTAACCTCACAGACATAAAACCTTAATAAGTTGTTATCCTCACCAACTTAATGTCTTTAAAAGAAAATTTCTTTCACATTATAATTTACAGCTGTTTCAAGGACACAAGTGTTAGAAAACCACAGAAATAGGTTACATTGTGCAAGTTGTTTGACAAAACTGAGTGTGCAGACAAGTCCCTCACACTCCTCTCTGACATTTACATGAAGGAAAAAACAGTTTCCTAAAAATTTTCAAGTTGAATACAGTACTGAGAATATAGCTTTATCTTGATTAACACCATCTATTTTAATATGTTATCAACATCTGATCTTGTTCTAAACTATCACATAATAAATGATGCAGCTCCCACACAGGAAATAAGACTCTGCAAGAAGACTTGTCTATATTGTATAGAATAGATAGAAACATGATGGTTTAGTTATACATTCCTTCTAGTTTAATGTATGACTGAGCAACAACTAAAATCTACCTCACAGAATGACTTCTATAAATTCTACAACAATAATATATTGCCTGTTCTACATTACTACTTAAAAACTGTAAGGTTCCCTTATCCACAAAGGAACCCTCACCCTCTGACAATCAAGTGGTAGGAACACTGTTCTTTACCAAATATATCTTGTTTTCAAGATATGACTGGGTTGTCAGCCTCATAGTAAATCTATCAAACCTTCCAGGTTTGTTACATAAACATATTACTAATTTTTTAAATAAAATCTGGCTCGATACCAACACCTCACAGCAGTCTAGCACACTACCATTTACAAAAGGAAATGAAGTTCTGATCTTCTCTGTAAACTTTATTCCAGACAACATTTAGTCACAGTAAACAATCTTCACTCTTCCAGGGCACTGAACATGTACTGTCATACAGAATATTGTAATTTGTTGTACAGCATCTATTACACAATCTCATTTACAGAAACAATAAACACACACTACCATGGCAAACCTAGACACCTATAAATTAACTGAGTGTATTGTAAGTCAATGCAACATGCAAGCTACAACTTCAATCACTATAACTCTGACTTACAAAACTTATGTGAAAGTGTGACTGAATGTGTAATTTTTGTTTTTTTTAATTTTGTGCAAAGCTACTGAGGGCTATCTGTGCTAGCCATTCCTAATTTAGCAGTGTAAAACAAGAGGGAAGGCAGCTAGTCATCACTACCCACCACCAACTCTTGGGCTACTCTTTTACCAAATAATAGTGGAATTGACCATAACATCATAATGCCCTCATGATGAGCATGTTTGGTGCAACTGGGATTCGAACTGGCAACCCTCGGATGATGAGTCAAACGCCTTAACACGCTTGACTGTGCCAGACCCAGTTTGTTTCAGTTTAGTGCTTTTAACTTCTATGCCTGTTCATTTAACATTCATGGAACAAAGTACTGGAGCTATCTGTTAAAATTAGTGGTTTTGTGTGTACACTTACCATAAAGAAACAGTACAAAATTAACACAAAAAATGTATCTTTATAATGCAGTATTAGCCCAATACTAACAACAATACTACTACAACTATTAATAATAATAATACTTTTGTTAATAACATCTTTCTAGCGTTACTGTTTTTGTTTTACTTAAATTTCAAGGTTTAACTACGTTAATCCCACAAACTGTCTTTGTTTAACTTTCGTTTTAACTGTTGGCAGTGTTGCCATATAAAACCTGGTTAAATATTAAATACTAAACTTTTTTTTTAAAACAACCGATTAATATAACGTTACTATGATTAGTAGGCTAAAGTACCACTACAAGTATTAGTAATATTACTATAAATTTTAGTTACAAAAAGGTTATATTCGAATTAAAAATGTTTCATTTTTACGATTTTTACCTATTAGGCCTAACAGTGAATCACACTATCATTAATAAATTACTTTACGCTTGGCAGGTATTATAATTATTCTAAGTATTTTGCGCTAATGCAGATCCACAATTTCATTAACGTTAATTTAAAATACGAAAAGAACTTCTAGTTTCTCATATTTAACATACTTATCTTTTTCTGTACCAAAAATCGAAGCCAAATATTCCGCCATTATCTAACAGTAATAATCTACACCAAACAGTACCATCACACGAACGTTTCCTTCCAACGTTGAATTCGATTGGTGCTGACTCTATCTGAGAAAATATGTTATATGTAGCAGAAAGAAATAACAAGGAAAACTGTTCCATTAAAAATAATTACGCGTTATTGCTAATGCTTAACAAACGATGTTATTATCATGTTTAAAAGTAATTCAATACCTTTATATGGTACCTAAAACTATTATTTCAATATAAATCTTCTGTTATATATTCGGACAATTGCATTTATTTTTTAAAAAAAGGAGTTGAATTTATTCCAATTAAATGTTTTTGGTAATTTTGCAATTATTAAACTTGCACCTATTTATATAAAAGTTTATGTAATATATATATATATATAAATTAGAGCAAAACAGCTAGCAAACCCTTGTTCATTACATGTTATTCGTTATTTAAACTTAGTTTCTCAAATTTAGTATTTCTTCATAGCCGCCCTCCAGTGGCTCAGCGGTATGTCTGCGGACTTACACGCTAAAATCCGGGTTTCGATACCCGTGGTGTAGCTTTGTGCTTAACTCAAAACAACAACAACAACAATCTTCATAGCCACTTTTTGCTTTATATCGAAAATTATTATTTTTTAATTCTTTCCTTCAAATAAACAGCCTGTTCTCCAGATCTATTGATGAAGAATGTTACTCAATATTACTTTAATATAAAAAGAGTTTCCTATGAAAGAAATTCATTTGGTCAATACATTGACATTTTTTTCTTATTTCAAAGTTATTCATTATTTTAGTTGCGTTTGTTTGTTATTTGTGTGTGTTTTTTTTCAAACTACATTACTTCCAGAAAATATCTCGTGAGATCATATATGTTTACATTTGTTACGTTATCCATCCTTTTTAGAACTCGAGAAAAATATCTTTCACCTCCGCCCATGAAACTGGTAAAATTTTATTAATTTTAGGGGATTTGATAAATTATTTAGACTTTTTTTTCTGTCTATTTGTACAGGCCCCCCAGTGGCTCAGCGGTATGTCTGCGGACTTACACGCTAAAATCCGGGTTTCGATACCTGTGGTGGGCAGAGCACAGATAGCCCATTGTGTAGCTTTGTGCTTAATCTAAAAAAAAAACAACATTTGCATAGAATTTAGTATAAAATATATATATTGTAGGTCTCAAACAGAGATATTGAAATTTGTGTCTTTCTTTTTTTTTCACAAAGAAAGTGCAGTTTGGGCCTTTCTTGAACTATTCGTGTGTATACCAATCAGTTAACGTGGGATTTTGTTCTAAGATACTTTTTTGCAGGTCCAAAACAGTGAGTGGTCTAGACAGTTTGCGGCCTTGCATGGCCGAGCGCGTAAGGCGTGTGACTCGTAATCCGAGGGTCGCGGGTTCGCGCTAAACATGCTCGCCCTCCCAGCCGTGGGGGTGTATATATGTGACGGTCAATCCCACTATTCGTTGGTAAAAGAGTAGCCCAAGAGTTGGCGGTGGGTGGTGATGACTAGCTGCCTTCCCTTTATGCGAAATTCCAAACAAACAAACAAACTAAACAGTTTGCCATATTTCTGTGCTTTTGACGATACTGTATGAACGTGTGTCAGAAATTGGCTACGTTAAGATTGCATGGTGACCTACTCACAAATATTGGCCTCTTTTGCTTAAACGTAGCAGAAATCTTTTAATAGCTGTGTGTAGATTTTGACGCATTATAATTAACCATTTTAGCTCTAGGTTTCGAAAATAAACTTGGCCAATAGCGATGAAAAACTGATAAAATTTATCTTTAAAATCCCGATGATGATGCGCAGGTACACTATTTCGTAGCTTTGCACACGTTTTGATAAAATATTCATAGCTGTTTTTTATATGTGGAATTGCGAAATAAGAATGATATAAATAATAATACTATGAAAAACGAACGTTTGAATTTTGTCTAACAATCTGAAAATCAACTTTTTTTCGCTGTTAAAATATTTTAAAAACCTTATCAATTGAGCCAGAAGATCTCGAGTGTTGTTTCTGGAACAATGCTGTTTGTTTGTTTGTTTGTTTGTTTTTTGAAATTTCGCACAAAGCTACTCGAGGGCTATCTGTGCTAGCCGTCCCTAATTTAGTATTGTAAGACTAGAGGGAAGGCAGCTAGTCATCACCACCCACCGCCAACTCTTGGGCTACTCTTTTAATAACGAATAGTGGGATTGACCGTCACATTATACACCCCCACGGCTGGGAGGGCGAGCATGTTTAGCGCGACCCTCGGATTACGAGTGCACGCCTTAACGCGCTCGGCCAGGAACAATGCTACTTTTCCAACTGGTATGTTCCACCAAACTGTTTGCGAAATTTCGAATACTTCTATGAATCCCAGTAGCGGTTCATGGTCACATATTTTTTAACATATTCAATTAATTTTTCTAAATTGTCTTGAGGGCTTTCTTTATTTCACATGTTCTTTTTAACCAATTATAGAAAAGTGTACTTAACAGGAAAAAATACATACAAGATAAAATTTGTCTCCGTGGCTTTACATATGAAACCTATACCATTAGGTAACAGTTTGTTTGAAATTAAACAAAAAGCTATACAATGGGCTAGCTGTGTTATTTTCACCACAAAATTGAAAACCGATTTCTGGCATTGTAAATCCGCATAAATACCGCTATGCCACTAGGTGGCAGTAAAAAACGACTAGTAAGCGTGAAGACTTGAACAGTTCTCGTGAATTAAGTTATTTATTCACTTTCCTTTCTTTGCTGCCCGAGTTAATTTTCTTCTTTGCATAAAAATATTTTGAGCTAAGTTTTGTGGGCACTCCTTAATTTATATTTCAGGTCTCACTGAACCTTGGCACTACATCAATAACAGTTCGTTGTCTCATCATGCTGTAGCACAAAAAACCAGCACCATCTCAGATGGATTTCTTGACATAACGATATATTTCAATGATGAATAAAATGGTGATTACAATGACCAGCTTGTTTTACAAGTAAACAAGAAAGGGAAAGATTGCTTTTCTTATTTCTTATTGGTCATGCAGTAAGTTGTTTGACACTATCTGTAGTTTTAAAACGTCTTCTCAACTTCTGGTATACGTAGAAGGTTATTCTTGGATTTAAAGTTTTGGTTTTTATGTATTGCCATATTCCTAACATCTATAATTCTAAGTATGAACATTCAATATTTTAACAATCCAAATGAATGGATATATTTTTAGTATTAAAGGTTCGAAAAGTTTCCAAGCTAATCTCAACAAACTCATTAAAATACACGATAAAGACACCTGGTGAATTCACTGTACCAATTATTATAATTAGTTTTAAAAAAAAACCCTTCTGAAAGTCGATATCTACTGCAGTATTCAAATAGAATAAACTACACAGTTTAAACATTTTGTAGATTTCAATATCAGTTTATTATATAAGCATAATAATTATTACAAGCATGTTATCAAAGATAAAGTAACAAAAGCACTGGTTTCAAAACTTCATGTGATCGTCGTATATACGTTATCAAAGAAAATAGCCATATATGGATAAACTTTGATAAAAAAAAAAAGTACTGTAATACCTACAACAATTATGAAATACAAATTTTCTAAAACATTAAACCTTTACTTCAAAAAATAATTGACAACCATGTATTACTGGTTATAAAACTAGGTATATCTAACAGTAACTGAAGATAAATTTCAAAGCATTATTGTTATTACTCAGTCATGTAATTCGAAGTTTAATACATTTAAGTTTTTTTTTTATTTACTATACATTGTTTTAGAATCAGAGTTTCAACCTCAAGTGACAAGCACTGGTTTGATATTTATAATTGAATTTTACTGTTTGACATTTTAAATTATATACCAATTATTAAAACTGGTACAGATAGTTTCATTAAAACTGATACACTTACTGGGCTGTAGGAGAACAGCACCCTGGATATCAGAATTATCTAACTAAACAATCAATAGTTTGGGTTTGTCAACAGCAATGATCAATACATTTTATCAAATCATTGCATCTTCTAACAAGTCTGGTGCATTATTTCAAATTAATGCCAGATATAACTATAAAAAACCCCAAGTCACTGAACAAAACTTGGCGAGTCAAGTTATTACAAACATGACTACTTAGTCTAAATATTTTACTATAATTCTATTCACAGAAAGTTCTGATATCTGGTTCTTCCCTGACCATTTTAACATTTCCTTTGTTAAGTTGTGATAACAAAAGTGTATAAATCACTACAATATTTTAGAAAAACCAAACTGTTTACTTTTTAAAAATATCCAAGCTGCCTCTTGTTAACAGTATACTTACTTTCTTATAACATGAGGTATCAAAGTTACAACAACAGAAGGATAAAAATAAAATTATCACTTTTAGTAAAAGATGTAGTCTTCTTTGTTTAACAAAACCAGTGCAACAGTTTAAAATAATGAGAAATTAATAACTTATCTATTTGTTTTCAAAGTTACTTCTTCGAAGTTTAGTTACTAACTGTTTCTTTCATACTACTGTGAGCAGTAATTTTAATGTTTTGATTAAGATGTTTGTTTGCCAGTAGGAACTCATCATGACATAACAACACAACATTTGGAAAACGTCATGAAAATGCATGTCTTTGTAGAATGTGGTATGTTCCTGAACTATGGAGAAAACTATTTAGTGTGTGTATACACAGAGTGAATTAAAAGTTCACTGGTTCATCATCAGTTAGTGAGTTAGTCAATTAGTGTTAACTAAATTTATTTTTCAGTGATCAAGGCAATATATTAGTCAATTAGCGTTGATTAATCAGTTAAGGAAATTTTGTAAGCAATTTTATTTGTAAATTAGGCATATACTAGTTTCAGAATTTATGTTCAATTTTTATGAAGTTAGGGCTACCTGTGTACATATCATTATTGAAGAAATAAATTAATTTGTTATCATCACATAGACTAGGTTTTGTATTTTCCCAAAAGTAAACCAAGAGAACCTGTCTAGTGACTGAGCACTTTGTGACAATAGTGTCAGAAGTGGGATTATTTTGGTGAAAAGATGAGAGACCTTTGACTAAACTTCAAAATAATAACTTTGACAACTATGAAAAAAAGACTGAAACTTTGCTGGAGATAAAGAAAACAGAAGAAAGAAGAACAAAGAGAATTAGATGGAGATAAAGAAAACAGAAGAAAGAAGAACAAAGAGAAATAGATGGACATAATGAAAACAGAAGAAAGAGGAAGAGAAATAGATGGAGATAATGAAAGCAGAAGAAAGAAGAACAAAGAGAAATAGATGGAGATAAAGAAAACAAAAGAAAGAAGAACAAAGAGAAATAGATGGAGATAAATAAAACAGAAGAAAGAAGAACAAAGAGAAAACAATAAAGTAGTAAAAGAAAAAATGAATCAAGAGGTAGGAGAGCAACAGCAAAAACAACAAATGGTCTCAGAATGAACCAACAGATAACGGGTATTTCAAATGTAACTTGAAAACACACAAAAATCAGGAGCACAACAAACATCTACATTAAAATATTAAATAATTAGCACAAAAAAAATGTAGTATGGTAATTATATAGAAATGTATAAATGAACAATAAATCCTTTCAGATTTTTATGTATAATTACAGATAAAATAAATCTCCAAACCAACATTTAGATGCAAATACAGACAGAAACTTGCAGGTACTATTATTAAGTCAAACCTATGTTATCAAGCATGCATATTTCAAGTATTAATCATTATAATAGCAAAAGTATTAATAAAATAGTTTAGTTTAACAACATTATATCATATATATATAGCTTACATCTATGTTCATTCTGGTATAAATTTTCTAAAAAAATAATAATAACAGCTTGTAACGAGCATAATTTATTAGAACACCAAAGTAATCCTACTAACCACAAATACACATACAGTAAGGCCAAACATTCTTGGATAAAACTACATTGTATTCACACTAAGACTAAAGGAAAGGCAGCTAGTCATCACTATCCATTGCTAACACTTGGGCTATTCTTTTACCAATGAATAGTAGGACTGATTATCACATTGTAACATCCCTACGGCTAAAAGGGCAAGCAAGTTTGGTGCAACGGGATCTGAACCTGAGGTCCTCAGATTGCAAGTCGAGCACCTGGATACACTGGGCCAAAATCATTAGTACAGTTACCTTTTCATATTGTTGATTCAGCATTTTTTTCTTTCTTTAAAGTACATAACTCCAAGGTAGTAAGATAAAATTGCTCAAATTATACACATGTTCTCTGTGTTATTTACTGTTTGTGGTTAGAGGGATCCTTCCAAATATACGTTATCAATCCCAGATTGAGAAATAATACACAAGTTCATTTGAAAACATGGAACAAAAGAAGATGAAACCAGAACAGTAACTGATAAATTATTTCCATCATACGAAACTAACACAACCTACAAATAAAAACAAATTACACCTCAACTAAAGTATGCTTGACTGTGATTGGACAAAGCTAGACATCAAGTGAAAATATCTTTTTTGTTTCAAAGCAGAAACAAAAACATTCTTTTAAATAAGAAATTAAAGTAGAATGTTTATCCTGAGTCACAGAATATTTTTATTAATTAACTTTGATTATTACATAATATATATAAGAAAACAACTGATATTCGGAGGTATTTAAAACCTAACATTAAACTGAATGAAACTTATGGGGAAGCACTCTTAATGAGAAAGAAGAATTAAAATTGCATGGTGTAAATCATACGTACTTTATTTCAGTCAACACTGACCAAATCAAGTGAGTTGTTCTGTAAGATGTGCTCTTACTAGTCAGTAAAAACATGCCAATGCCGTAAATGGAAGTACTCTTCTAGTGGTCATTGCATAAAGGCTATTTGCACCAGTTGTTCTTTCTTTAGCTGAGAAAAACTGGAGGAAGGCAGCTGGTCATCACAACCCAATGACAACTCTTGGGTTACTCTTTTACCAACGAATAGTGGGATTGGCTGTCACATTATAACTCCCTCATGAGCATGTTTTGCTAGAAAAAGGGATTTGAACCTGTGATACTCAGACTACAGGTCAAGTGTCCTAACTACCTGGACATGGTTTTCTTGATATCAACATCTTATAACACGGGACATATTGTCATGTTTAACTGAAAACATGTACAGTAATACAAGTGAAAACGAGCAAGCATGTCTAAAAATACTTAACACTTAAAGTTCTCTTTAAAACACAGTGGATAGTTCAGTTGCTTAAATATTTCTACTGTTTTCTAGCACACAGGAAGAAACACTGGTTTCTGAACTTTGTATGTGTGCATCTACTGATCACTGTTATAGAATGTAACTGCATAATATTTTATTTGTCACACAAATATTAAAAGAAAGTATTAAAAATTACACAAACTAAGGATATGTAGATTTAAAATAAACATAAACTAAATTATAGACCAAAGTTTAAACAAAATCAGTAGAAAATGCTAACTAAATTATCTCAGGATAATAGGAAGGCAGCTAGTCATCACAACCCAATGACAACTCTTGGGTTACTCTTTTACCAATGAATAGTGGGATTGGCTGTCACATTATAACTCCCTCATGAGCATGTTTTGCTAGAAAAGGGATTTGAACCTGTGATACTCAGACTACAGGTCAAGTGTCCTAACTACCTGGACATGGTTTTCTTGATATCAACATCTTATAACACGGGACATATTGTCATGTTTAACTGAAAACATGTACAGTAATACAAGTGAAAACGAGCAAGCATGTCTAAAAATACTTAACACTTAAAGTTCTCTTTAAAACACAGTGGATAGTTCAGTTGCTTAAATATTTCTACTGTTTTCTAGCACACAGGAAGAAACACTGGTTTCTGAACTTTGTATGTGTGCATCTACTGATCACTGTTATAGAATGTAACTGCATAATATTTTATTTGTCACACAAATATTAAAAGAAAGTATTAAAAATTACACAAACTAAGGATATGTAGATTTAAAATAAACATAAACTAAATTATAGACCAAAGTTTAAACAAAATCAGTAGAAAAT
This sequence comes from Carcinoscorpius rotundicauda, assembly GCA_011833715.1. Classification (NCBI taxonomy): domain Eukaryota; kingdom Metazoa; phylum Arthropoda; class Merostomata; order Xiphosura; family Limulidae; genus Carcinoscorpius; species Carcinoscorpius rotundicauda. Next base: position 70,478,067 of record CM022400.1, read on the forward strand.
GCTAACTAAATTATCTCAGGATAATAGGAAGGCAGCTAGTCATCACAACCCAATGACAACTCTTGGGTTACTCTTTTACCAATGAATAGTGGGATTGGCTGTCACATTATAACTCCCTCATGAGCATGTTTTGCTAGAAAAGGGATTTGAACCTGTGATACTCAGATTACAGGTCAAGTGTCCTAACTACCTGGACATGGTTTTCTTGATATCAACATCTTATAACACAGGACATATTGTCATGTTTAACTGAAAACATGTACAGTAATACAAGTGAAAACGAGCAAGCATGTCTAAAAATACTTAACACTTAAAGTTCTCTTTAAAACACAGTGGATAGTTCAGTTGCTTAAATATTTCTAATGTTTTCTAGCACACAGGAAGAAACACTGGTTTCTGAACTTTGTATGCGTGCATCTACTGATCACTGTTATAGAATGTAACTGCATAATATTTTATTTGTCACACAAATATTAAAAGAAAGTATTAAAAATTACACAAACTAAGGATGTGTAGATTTAAAATAAACATAAACTAAATTATAGACCAAAGTTTAAATAAAATCAGTAGAAAATGCTAACTAAATTATCTCAGGATGTGATAACATAACTAAGCCTTCACTCTCACATCAAATACTTTGTTTTATAGGGATACTGTCTTGTGTGTCAGCTCAATGAATGTAGGAATCTGTTCTGATTATAGTTTAAACAGTATAAAACATTAACTCAGTATGGCTAATAATAAGATATCAACTTTTGGTTTCTAATTTTATAATAAACTTTTGATGAGAAACAGAGCTAGATAATTATTGATCAATTAATCAACTATGAACAGCAATAATAAATCACTGAATAATCAAAGTCCAAATAATCAAGTAACTGATATTCAGTCCTCATTTCTCATTACCATATTTGGTTACTCCAAAGTTGTTCAGGTTAAATGACTTAATTATTATTATTTGGTATCCTTCTTTATTCAATTTGTCTGAGTCTCATGTGAAAATAATTAATTACTTGAAATCTAATTGGTTAATAAGCCCAATGATTAATAAATAACAGTTCTGATAAAGATCGTGGAATGTGGTAGAGGTTAGTAAGCATTAAACAATTTAAAAACTTTGGATGTCTTGTTTGTTTACATGCGGTCTAACGTAAAAAAAGTAGGCCTAGAGGAGAATATTTGTTAAAAAATATTGATATAACAGTACATCGAAACACATGGAGGTGTAAAGTAATTAGGGTGTTGACACTGACAGAAAGAACCTGTTCTAAGCAAGTGTTAGCTCATAAACAAGTGAGAATCCTCAACAGCTTCAGCTGTAATTAGATCTAAAATTAGCAAAAAGTTGATGGAACTGTGATTTAGATTGTACTTGAGAAAAATTCAGAACCAATCTATGAGCCACTATACTGTGGCTACAAATATACACAACACTTGTCCAACATATGTTTACATATGTTAAATGTTAATTTCTTTATTGCTAATGGATTCATCACCTTTATGGCATTAGATGACACGTGACTGGAACATTCAAGATAATGCAAAGCAGATAAACTTACAACACATATTCATCACTAACTTCTATCCAATGTGATACAGGTACGAGTTATTTTGTTGGTAAGTTGGTCCATTGCACGCTAAGCCTAGGTGGTAACTTCAAAATGGAGAAAAAAGTTTAATTAGCAAAAAAACAAAGGAACACACACGATAAATACAATAAACAGAAGTTACACACACGATAAATACAATAAACAGAAGTTACTTTTATTTAAAATGAGTAATAAATAGATGTTGACAATCTGTTCTCTGTTTAATGTACAGTTAGATGTTTAATAGATTTAGTATTAATGTTTTTTAGACAAAATCTGAGCAGATGAGTTAACTTACAATAAACAGTAGTTTAACATCAATTTTATCAAAAATGAAAAACATTTGGTTTTACAGAAATTTATAAGGAAATTTCATATTCTAAAAATATCTTTCCACAAAACATCTTTATAAAGTATACACAAACTAACCAAGGAACTTTCACAATATTTTTAGGATTTGTTCAAGTATACATCTTATATATATTTCAACTTCTTTAAAGCTTTGATTCATATAAAAAAGGCACAGTTAACAATCAGTTCATGTACTGACATTTTAAATAACAATTTAGATTACTGTCCTAGGTGTCTCTTAATCAAAATACTTCAGTTACATTATTTAGAAAGTCAACATTAGAAGCCAATAATTTTTCAAGCAAACATGCAACTACAACGCCTTTTATTTTCATCTAACTCAGCTTGCGACACCTAGTTGAGTCCAAACACCTTTAAAGCGGTGTACGTTGTTTTCAAAGCAATGTCATCAGGCTTCAACTTGAGGTAGGCAGCAATCATCTCGACACTTATCGGCAAGGAGCATGGCTCGTTTCGTTGAAACGTGCAATAACGATTAAGAAAACTTAAGGAACGCTCCGACAGAGCGCCTTTCACATCAGCTGGAAGCTTGGAAGCCCGAATGTTAGGGTACATAAATGGAGAATCAGTTTCAACAAGTAAACGGTCCAGTGGAATTAACTTTTCTTCCAGAATTTTCCGCACACCGTCTTCAGATTTGTCTTTCCACAAATATCCTACAAACATTAACAATCTTAATTTTATCAAGTTTTTTCTGTTAAAATATCATTAAAAACAGAATCAACTGAACAACATTTTGACTTCACTGTTCTCGACATATCTGGAGAAACTATTAAAGTAATGTACAGAAATACCTTTGTAAAGTACCACACTGACTCTCTATGACATAAACACTCTTTCTCAAGTAGGTTTAAGGCACTTTGTGTCTGGTTAATTGTGTATCATCACGTCAAGATCTTCAGTTCATCAGTGACTGAAATACCACGATAGTTACCAACTACAAGAAAAACCCATACCTCAACACGTTATTATAACTTTACCTGCTAATCCAATGTAAAACCACATATCTAAATACTTTATGATAACTACCTGTTAATCCAATGTAAAACCCCATATCCAAATACTTTTTAACTTCCTGCTGAGTGCCTGTGAAACAGTGCATGACTGTACTTGGAAGACGTTCCTGGTACTGCTCCAACACCTTCATGAGGGCGGTGTGTGCTTCACGTTCATGAAGAAACAGAGGTTTTTGAAGATCGCACGCCAGCTTAACCTGAACATAACACTCAAATTAAAACACCTGTTTATTTACTCTTTCAAATTTGTCTTTACAAAACTTTTTCTAAAACATTAAATAAACTATTACACTGTGTAGCTCTCTAAGCTTATTTTACAATTATTTTAACAAATAAATAATTTTCACAAGAAATTTGATTTATTGGCAGAAGCATCAGGATTTAAAATTTGAGCTTTAAAGTTTGCTTTACTTACAAAATAAAAGCTTGTAATCAGTAAATCTGAACTTTTATTGTGCTACAGTTGTAACCTAACCTCCAAATACTGTATACAACAGTATCAGGTCACTGACCAACACAAAAGGTTCTCCTGATGCAGTTATCTTTAATAATGCCCAGTTTATTAAAACTTCAAGATCATTTTGGTTTTCTTTTCTCTAACTGTATACTTTTAGTGACAAAAATATGGATCCAACATGGCAGTTCCTATTCAGATAGTGTTCAAGTTCCAGTTTCATGTGTTTTTATCTTTAATTTTTATAAAACTTGTGTTTTCCAAACATCATGAACTTGCTTTTAATAACCTACATAACTAAACTAGCTAAAACCTTGTACACAAAAACAGTCCTTAGTTTTCAGAATTAACCATAAACTTTCAAAAAATCTCCTACAAGACCCAAAACAAAACTTGCTAGGGGATTACTGATTAGATATATGTTTGTTTCAGAGCCAAGCTACATTAAGTTATCTCTAGTGCCAGCTGCAGGAAACAGAACCTGTATTTTAGTACTGTAATCACTTTCCTACCAAAGGACTTATGGAGAGTTGTCAAGTGTTACCTGCTTTTCAAAAACTTCAATTTGAACGTCTGGAGGAGAGAAGTTACGATTGAAGTCGAGTCCACACTCCCCTATTGCTACACATTCAGGATTCGAAGCAATTTCTTTCAGAGCATTTACAGTTTCATCTTCCCACGACTTCGAATCATGTGGATGGACGCCTAAAACAGACGTACATTAACACTGACAGAATTATATTGACAAAAACATTCAACATTTCCAAGGTTATTAAGTGTGTGCTGTCAATAGAATATTTAATTATAAAACACAGAACAATTATAGTGTTCAACAAAAACAGTAATGTGTGGAACAATTATCCCTACCTGCAGTGCAATACAACGTGCCCGGGAAAAGTCTGGTTAGACGTAATGCTTCTTTAGAGCTTTGAACTGATGTACCTGTAACAATAATTTTCTTCACTCCTGGTGGATAAAAAAAAAGTAATTAAGTTTAGTGATATTTAGGAAATTGTATATATCCTACCTTAACTGAGTTTATATAAAAACTACACTGAGTATATAACCATAAATTTATCAGTTTCTACTATAACAGAAGAATTTCTGGTATTTGCTCCAAGTACATTAAAAATACATAAATATAATACTGTCTTATGCAGCAGAAATAAAAAAGATACATAGACCAGGTTTCTTATCACCACTGTCATGACTCAATCTCTCAATGTTTATCGAACATCACTTGAAACGTGCTCAACATTATCAGTTTTCTTATCACCATGAGAAATGTCTCATATCAGTCATTTCAATTGTAAACAACAATACTGGTTCTCTGACTCAATCTCTTGAATCTCACTGTAACACGAGTCATGATTACATGACTCGTATATCCCAAACTACAAGGTCTCTTGTGCCAATTTGGATTTCACAACCTTTAAACGTGGATCTCTGCACAAAAATATTTGTATCATCAAATACATAATCTACTACTTAAAACAACATGAACAAACATCTGGTGTACACAGCTGTGACGTTACCTGCATCTCTTGACCTCTGTACAACAGCATCAAGGTCCCTAGCAAATTTCTTATTGGTGAGATTTGCCCCTACATCAACAAGAAGGTATGTTCCTTCCATACTTTTAATAATAGCTTCTGCTTCTTCCTGTCCTGACAATGTGACTTCCAAACCTTTATCTACCTTAACGGGGCTGGCCGATGCCATCTTTCAATAAATTAACAAGCAATAACCAGATATTAATGTTTTGGATAAAATAAAACCTGTCTGCATTTTCCACTTTATCTTTGATACACAAACAAGAATAGTTATATTAAATTTTCCAAAGAAAATACATCATGACTAACACGGCTAAACAACAAACCTCTTGGTTTTTCACTTCAACACTAACAATGAATTACAGAAAGATAACCAACCTCATGAGAGTATATTATGTAAACTTTCCAAGAATAAAACACGAATGTATTAAAACAATTTCACAAATACCTTCTTGATTAGTGCTACACAATTATCAAAACCTCCAAAAAAGGATATTTACCACATTTTATCTTTACAAACAATTTAACAATGTTAGGTGTATTCAGAAATTCAGGCCATGAATCAAACTGAATTTTCCTGCATATATAGACTGACTGCTATTTGTCAGTTCCTTGTTGACTTTTCTAATTTATTTCCAAATACACTGTTTTACATCTGTGAAATTCAGTGTGGCTCACAAGTTTAGAATGGTAGGTTTTTATATATGAATCCATTAAAGCTGGTAATCTTTATAGAGTTGTTACTCGTACTGTTTGTGAGGAACTGGAACATGCCTAACAAAGTGTAACTACAGCCTGCTACACTGGATCACACAAGTTCTTACTTGTGAAGAGAGGCTTGGTTTTAGTGCAAAATAAATGATGAAATTCTTACACAAATATTCCAAACTAAAGGGCTATACAGCATTTCAGTGAACAAAAGTACAAATCAGATCTGTTATCATGTCATTACTTATTTTTGTGACTTCCTGAGTAAACCTTGGTTATGGTGATGAGAAAACAACACCTGAAACAAGATATTACAAAATCTTCCAGAAGATGAATTTTTATACCTCATTTCTTATACAGTATCAAGTTGTAGTCACTTGTGAAAGGTTCAGAGAAACACATTTACTCCACAATTAAAGGGGTTACCTCATGGGGATGGGGTGAATAACGTAATTCAAGTTCTTCATTATCTAATATACTAAGAAATTTTAAATTCAGATTGCAGTAAAACTAGAAGTTGCAGTTTAACATGAGATATAACTCCATTTATACAATGTAGTTAAAATTGGAAAAAAAATATTTTAGGTACAAGTTAGATACTGAAAAAGAATTTAAAAAGTAGTTTAAAGTGGTATGGTACTAAATATCTGGATATTTTAGATCACAGTAGGTAAACAAAACGGCACCTTCTTTCCCTCTGCAAATGAATTTTTATGAATGATGAACACGGTATAATGCTTGATAAATTACTTTTCAAATCTATGCCTGAAGTTAATCTGTAATTCATTTGTTACTTTTAAGTCTAGCATACTAATACCGTATTACGACTGCTACTATGATACTTAACCAGTAGTAACTGAATAATTAACAATATTATATTTATATTCAAATGTATGCGTAGGCCTATTCGAGTAATGCTATAATTGATCATTACATTTACATGGTTGAAGTGAACTTTAACTGAAATATACAATTTGATTTGAAATCATTCTATTAAAAAATATGTATCTTCATTCTAATTTATCGTAAAGTACTTTTAAGAAGTTTTTTTTTTAAAAAAATAGTGTTATTTCACTTTTTCAACATACTATCTTTACACAAAATCTTTAAATAACACTCCGGTTCCAAGCATTACAGACCAGACTGCACCGCCCTCTACACTTTAAGCATACGAGACATGAAATTAAAAAAAAAGTTTTATCATAATGTTGAATTAATTTCAACATATAAACACTAATTATCCAGAATAAAAAGGGCGTTTTCGTACATTTAAGTAACATTGAGTCTAACCCTTTCGATAATAAACGAGCTTTGTTGTTTGCTACTGTTTGTAATTAAGCACGAACTTACACAATCACCTATCTGTACTCTAACAAGCATTGATTCTAGCGTTATAAGTCCACAGATATACAGCTGTGCCACGGGAATAGAGCTCAGTTAGTGATATATTTAATGATACCTCAAACACCTTAATGAAACGAATGGTACGCAAAAACATATAATTATTAGATTACTGAAGCCTTCGATGTGTAGTTTATTAGCTACAAACAACAAGTATGTTGATAACTTTGTTTAGTATGGCTCAGTTAAGTCATTTTCTCTTGTTTCTTCACTACCGCTCTTTTGAGATCGTGGGAGTTGGACGTGGTGTAATTTCAACTTTCTTAAGTATACTTTAGGTCTCCATTTAGTAACTTAAGAATGATGTGATTGTCATGTGCCATGCTGAAGATCGAATGGTCCATATTTTCGATTATAAAGTATTTACTTCTTGGAAATACTGAAAGGAAATATATTCGAATCTTGGATATCCAAAGAATTTTTACGGATTAAGTTGTAGTGCCTGTTAATAGAGGACACTATATTATCGCGCCTCAATCACTTCTAGCACTGAAATCTTCTCGTATTTCAACAAATTGTAAATATTGTTTCGGTAATGTGTGTACGAAAATATATATGTAGATAGAGAGAAAGTAATACAACTATGTTTTTGTTGCGCTTCAGGAAGATACTTCATATATCTAAACAACAGAGATTTGCCGTAACAGATGCATGAAATACAAGTGTTTCAATGTAAAAAATAAAAATAATTTCCTTTGACTGTACAGGGTGGCCCGCAAGTCCCTTCCGATCCATACGTTGTGTCTAAATATTGATGAGTCGAAGGCAGATGTTACCGCGGCATGTGGAACAATAACCCCTGCAATGAAGAGGAAAATCTCTCGCAGAGCATAGCGTCCCATAATATTATGCAGCGAGAATGAGGGACAAGTACACAGATATATGGATGGGTGGAGACTTAGGGGCCACCCTGTATAAATAGTTTTAAATGTGCTTGTTTATGACGTATACTCAGATGTTTTAAATTATAAATAGTACAGTTAACTAATCAACTTCGTGATAAATTTATTTTCTTCTAAATTATGTAATTTTTAATATATGTTGCGAAGGTAAAAATGATTGTTTTTGGCTCAATTAAATATTATCTTTAAAATATTTATACTGTCCGCTAGGTGATAGGAACTAAAAGCTCTCCACTGTCGATCCATTCTCAAGGGCCCAAAGCTGTTTTATATGACCCAAGTATATAGATTCTTCTCACCATTTGTTTCCATTTATTGTTCACAACTATGGATATTTGTATTAATATAACATGTTCGTGCAATTTTCAAAACATTTTGAAGTAAAAACTATAATGAATTTTCTTATACCACATGTGTTATGTAAATATTATGTACATGTTATGTAAACGACAACCATGTCTAGTGTTATGTAAATGTCATGTAAATATCATGCATATGTTATGTAAACGACAACCATGTCGAGTGTTATATAAATGTCATGTAAATATCATGCATATGTTATATAAATATCATGTAATGTCGTGTTTGAATTCCCATATTTATTATTTATAATTCTATATTTATATTATTGTTTCGAGGTTTAAATCGGTGAAATTTAAAATAACATTTTAGAATTAATTAAAATTCATTTAGAAATTTTTAAAACTAAATAGATTGATCACTTGTACTGGCCTGGTGTTTGTACTGTGGAATTCTGGGAGGTTACGCGATATAGTATATAAACAGATGGCGATTTACTGGGGTCAAGAAGTAAGTCATCCATTTTATTTGGATTAAGAACTTTGTCTTGTTTGAGAAAGTTTAAACTGAATTTGTGAATAGAGCTAGATCGACTAAAGCGGTGAAAAATTTTATTCCGTCAACCTTTACAATTCAGTCGGATTACGGATTATATCGAAAGTCAATAGGAATGGGACTGTGAACTTTTGTTTGAAATTACCCATTGAAACTTCGAAAATTTCTCCGTGGGACTGAATTCAACGCCTAGATTGGAACTTTGGATTTGGACACTTATCCTCGATCATATTATTAAGCACAAGCCAGTACTTTTTTGTATTGTAAGTTGTTTTGATGGTTGAAATTGGATATCTGTTATTGCCATTAGATAATATATTTCGTGTCTATCACATAAGTAGATAATTATAATAAATTATACAAGCTGCTATCTGTCTTTCTGTTGCGTTCAGTCCACAAAAACGTAACACATGAAATAAACTTGACTGTGGGGAGCAAAAAATAATTAAAATCACACGCATAAAAAAACTATTCGTTATGTAAAGTTTACCATTATAAAAGTAAATAATGACCGGTGTTTCCTGTGAAGGTATGAAGAACTTAGGGTAAAGGTCACAGACTGCCAGAGTTTTTTATTTGAGAACCTTAAAACGTTAGTCACGTGATCACGCAACGGACATACAACTACATGCTGTAATGAAAATCTAGTGATGACAGGTGTTTATAAATAATGCATTATTTAATAACATTGTTTCAAAATACCCTTAATTATGTAATATGGTGACAACTCATCACTTTGTATATTTCAAATATTCAATTTTTTTGTTTATAATTAATGCAAAATTATCACTACCACATTATGCTAATATTAACCATTAAATTGTACTAATGTTCCAATGTTTAAGTAAATTACACAACAATAAAAGTATTTACAAGAGAAATGTAATAAATGTTTGTTCCCATGTTAAATCAACGTTTACCACTTTTTAACTTTCAAATAGAATAACTGAACATTCCAGTTTAATCTTGTAAGAAACAAGTAATTAAAAAAAAAATCAAAGAAAATAAATTATATTTGGATGGTTTGTTTTGGAATTTCGCACAAAGCTTCTCGAGGGCTTTCTGCGCTAGCCGTCCCTAATTTAGCAGTGTAAGACTAGAGGGAAGGCAGCTAGTTATCACCACCCACCGCCAACTCTTACCAACGAATAGTGGGATTGACCGTCACATTATACACCCCCACGGCTGGGAGGGCGAGCATGTTTAGCGGGCGCGAACCCGCGACCCTCGGATTACGAGCGCACGCCTTAACGCGCTCGGCCATGCCAGGCCATATTATATTTGGAAGGAAAAGACTTTCGCAGAAAACTTTCTGATAATTAAGCTGATACATCCATTGCAGCTGATTCTCTGAGCTTAAGGTTTACACCACTAATACTATAGTTTAGTTAATCTGTGTTACCAAATTGTTTCACAACTCCCCGGGTAGATCTGTTTACACAAATTACACTGTCCAGGTTCTAGGTTTTCCTGTTTTTATACCCCAGTAGTAGACTTGTTTATATAGGTGATACTGCGAAGGTTCTAAGTTGTCCTGTTTTTATACCCCAGTAGTAGACTTGTTTATATAGGTGATACTGCGAAGGTTCTAAGTTGTCCTGTTTTTATACCCCAGTAGTAGACTTGTTTATATAGGTGATACTGCGAAGGTTCTAAGTTGTCCTGTTTTTGTATCCTAGTTGTAGATTTGTTTATTGTCCTTGTCTAGGTTGTTCTGTTTAAATAAATATTTACACATGATAAATTTGAAGACTTTGGTTCATAGAAAATAAAATTTGTAATTTTACATGACATTCAAAGTAGGAATGTTACGTCCTCATTCAGGTCTTGTAATTCAATATAACATGCATATTAAATACTTTGGTTTCATAAAATGACAGTTTATGATACAATTTTAAAATGTCATATGGGTTTTAACAAGTTTCTTAAGATATTTAAACCACTAGAAATTTAAGAGTGGTTGAGTAAAAATCACATCAAAGTTCTATTGAGTATATGAATATACAGCTAGTGGCATGACAGGTCGATAAGTGTAAATGAAAAACAACCCTTTCAATGTACACAGTTTTAATATTGTATAATCCAAAATGTTTCCAAAGTTTATTGTACTAACTACATTTCATGACATGTAATTTTTACCAAAATCAAATGTATTATCATAAAATATTATTATTGATTTCTACCAGCACACTACAGTTTTTTATTTATCTCTACAGTTTAGTTACATGTGTTAAACACTTTGATTAAGCAATAATGTGTGCAACGCATTGAAACAAAGTCCACAGATAATTTCACAAGACAACTGTTAGTAACGTATAAAATTCTAAAAACACACGTAACAATTGAAATCACAGTGTAAAAACATGATCATAGACAGTATATCTGTTACTACATCTTTTAAACACATTCCTATAATTTTCTTTAAACAAATCTATAATATTAATTTCTACTTTGTACAAGGAACTTTCATAATAATGTAAATCTATATCTTAATACGGTAAGAAAGCAAAACTATTATAGATACAAAGTGCATTGTTGTTTTTTTTTATAAACAATTAACAGACAGAAGCAAAGTTCAGAATGCAGGAAAAAGGTGATTGAAGTAGTGAGAAGCCATTCTGTGATTAAGACAAGTTCTATTATTCATCAGACTTGGGTTTCTAGACACATTAACCTGTACTGGAATATAAAACCTTGTTATCAAACAACTAAAGATACAAATATTTCAAACTGCAGTTTTCATTGAAATGACTAGAACAACTCAAGTAAACACAAGTTGTCTTAGATGTTAAGAAGTGGCTACAATAGACATTGTCTACTTCATCAATATGTTGGTGTTCCAAAATGACCTCTCAACAGTAAAAATCTGTGATGTGTTAATAACTCAGAGTTATGAATAAAATTTGTGTCTGTTTACACATGGTTCTCTCAGTTCCCTAATCTTTCCGAGGATTGCTTCCACATTGTGTAACAGCACGAATAAGCACCATCAAAATACATGACATGTAATAAGATATTGAGGGTACACAGAATTGCCTGTTGCTACATTAAGGTTTCAATAAAGGCAATGTTAAATAGACAACAGCAGGTATGAACTGTAATAAGTGAAACTTTGTCTGAAGCCACAGCTGTTCTCACTGTATTAAACACACTGAGATTTACATGCCACATGACTGTTTTAAAAGCAAAATTAATTTTTAACATGAACGTGGCTTAGTCCTAACATTACTGGATTTTAATGACTTAGATAAACCGTTGTTACCTAATCATTAGGTGAACATTAACTAAAAACAACATGATTGTCTTCATTTGAAAGGTGTGTTAGCTAAAGTTTTCATTTTAAACAGAGATGAACATAGAATTTTATTACTGAATAAGTTAACTATTTGGTAAAGTATTTCAAGAGGTAGTTTGTTTTTCACTTCATTAATGTGCAAGATAAGAAATTAGCTTTCACTCAAGTATAGTTATTAACTTATCATCAGTAACACTATTCTACATTTAAAGATTATATGAAATAACTGATATGTGGACATAACCATCTAGTAATAGGCTTAGGTTAGTTCTGTATATATATATGTAGAAGATATTGAGTGTTACATTTTATGAAAGATTTCATTTAAGGTAAATACAAAATACGGTTATCACAACTAATTTATTTATATCTCCATCATTGGATTGCAGTTTGGTGTTTAGGTTGGCAATAGAAAATAAAGATACTTAGAAATACATTCTGAAAGATGTACAATCATGTATTAATGGATTCTACATTCTGTTGTTGTGCCTGTTAAATGTGATATGTTCTGACAGATGTACAATCATGTGTTAATGGATTCTACATTCTGTTGTTGTGCCTGTTAAATGTGATATGTTCTGACAGATGTACAATCATGTGTTAATGGATTCTACATTCTGTTGTTGTGCCTGTTAAATGAAATACATTCTGCCAGATGTACAATCACGTATTAATGGATTCTACATTCTATTGTTGTGCCTGTTAAATGAAATACATTCTGCCAGATGTACAATCATGTATTAATGGATTATACATTCTATCAAAATGGCTGTTAAATGAAATGACCTACCTGATGAGAGAAATATGGTTAGTAATTGATGAAAGTAATGTATCATAATTTAAAAAGTTAAAGGAAGTTTTACCACAAAAGCTCTGGTATCAAATCAAAAAACTTGTGAAACAAATATTTTCCACTTGATATGTTTTACAGATACATGATTTGAAGAAATGTAGTCATTTTCAACAGAGAACTATTAACACTTGCTATGAAACCAAGAAAAGCAAAACCTGTTTTAGGCTCCTTACAACCCAGTACAGTTAAGGCTGTTAGTGGGTTTTAATAATAACTTCTGATCTGAAGCTTCAAACACTTAAAGCTCTTTCAGAAAATCCATAAAAATGATCCTCTTACTCTGTAACACCATTAGTTCACAAGGGAATGAATTTTTTTCTTGAACAAGTTACCTGAAATACGGTCACTTCCATCTTATATACTGTACACTTTGGTTCACAAAATTCAAAATGTAGAAGCCAAAAATATACCAAGAGTAGAAAGTTCTGTGATAATGTGTTTTATCTAAAATATGAATATTTTCAAATGTATCTTACAACAGCTGTTCACTTGCTCGTATGCTAAACAATCTAAAATTATTTTGAAGTATGTTACGAAGACAATTAAGAAACTCTTATTTGCTGTATTTTGCTGGAAAGCTGGAAGACATTCAAAAAATAAAATAATCAGATTTGTTTAAAAAACTATAATCTTAACTTGTCCAAAACACATTAAAAAAAACCAAGACTAATACAGATTTTTTTCTCTGTCACACACTAAATAGTTTTACACACTGGAAAATTAGCAGAATCCATTAAAGATCTTCTTTCGTCACAAAAATTGTCTGATGTCTCACTGATGAACAAGTTTCATTCAAATCTGTAAAATTAAGAGATTCTATCAAGAAATACAAAAACAGTTTGATTTTAAGTAATAATAATCATCATGAATGGGGTTACGATTCATGACACTGGAATTCTAAAAGAAGTAAAAAGGAACAAACTGGACAGAAACAGGTTAGAAGTAAAGAACTTTCATATTCTACATGTAGAATGATCAAAGGTAGAAAATAATAAAGAGAATTAATTTTTATGGGACCAGGAGAAGTTATAAATTAAACTGAACAATAACTATTATTATATCGATTCTTTTCATAATGTACGTTTACTTGTATAAAACTATGTTATAGTCAGTATCTCTCGAGATAAATTTCACTTCACTGTTTTCAAGAGTTATAACTTTTGAAATAAAAAAGTGAACAGATTTATAATGTTTTCACCTGTCATTGTTAATTTCAGAAATATCCTGTGATCATGACAATTGAACTCTGGCTAAGACATGAAAGTTAGTTGGTAGATTAATTCTATTACTATGGTATCCTTTACTGCACACGACACAAAGTTTTAATGTCTTGCATTCAAAATTTAGTTTGTTATTTCAATTAATACAGCAAAAAATCTTCTTTGATAAAAAACATTTTAATGATGTACAAGTTGTAAATTCTTAATTCAAGAAAATATTCTAAAAAACTCTGAATTTCCAGTGTGACACATTTTCTCTTAACATGACCCTGAATTTCCCAATGTGACACACTCTCTCAACATGATCCTGAATTTCCCAGTGTGACACACTCTCTCAACATGATCCTGAATTTCCCAGTGTGACACATTCTCTTAACATGACCCTGAATTTCCAGTGCGACACATTTTCTGTTAAGATGATCCTGAATTTCCCAGTGTGACACATTTTCTCTTAACATGACCCTGAATTTCCCAATGTGACACATTTTCTCTTAACATGACCCTGAATTTCCCAGTGCGACACATTTTCTCTTAACATGACCCTGAATTTCCCAGTGCGACACATTTTCTCTTAACATGACCCTGAATTTCCCAGTGCGACACATTTTCTCTTAACATGACCCTGAATTTCCCAGTGCGACACATTTTCTGTTAACATAACCCTGAATTTTCCAGTGTGACACATTTTCTCTTAACATATCATTATCCCCAATTCATGTACCACTCCTTGAAAAAATATGAAGTTAAATGTAAATTACCCAATGTTAAATCATCATAAATCTGACAAACCATATTTTATTTATTATTCAGTTGGTTACAAAGTTATCAAACCTCTCTTGCCACACCCACAAATTATAAAGTGTAATACCACTAGCATAATAATATTAGGATTAACACTCTTTGATAGTTGAGAGCAAGAAAAATTATTTGTTACGTATTTTATTTTTATATTTATCCTTCAAGTATGATGGTAAAAGTAACTACATGTTAAGATAGGGATCTTTTTGGTTAGATGAGATAAGATTAGGTAAAATAAATAATAAGAGAGCAGCTGATAGCAGATTGTGGGTAATATAATGTATTAGTGTAAAATGAGCTGCATGTTCCACAGGTTATCTTGACACAGACATAACTTGGATATGGTTCAAAGGACAATAACATTTAATTATAAATAAGACGTATACTGTAAAAAACTTCATCTTACAATATGAAGTCATTCTAGAAAGAATAAAAGGGTATTTTAGAATTATGTTAATTTCTTTTCTGGTAACGAGGTTGGTCAAATTGACTGATCCAATTTTCAGTTACAGTAGAGAAAATAACAGATAAACTATAAAATTTTACTGAAAAAAAAGTTTCAAATGCATTTAGAAGGAACTTAATAAAGGAAATTTGAGATTTTTGAAATGTAGTGAAGTATTTTTAATTTTAACTACTATTCAAAACAAATAATATATTCATGGGCTAATACTTATTTTATTTCATAAAAATATGATTTTTTGTTTGTAAAAGATTTATAATATCAACTGAAAGACTGCCAAATTTTGTTAAATTATTTACACTATAACATGACTAAACTAGTTAATAAATGATGTTCTTGTAAACTGACATCTGTTGATGTAAACATTACTAACTAGTGTAGTCATGTTACTTAAAGTGATGTTCTTGTAAACTGACATCTGTTGATGTAAACTAAGTAACGCGACTACACTAGTTTGTAATTAGTGATGTTCCTGTAAACTGACATCTGTTGATGTAAATTAAGTAACACGACTACACTAGTTTGTAATTAGTGATGTTCCTGTAAACTGACATCTGTTGATGTAAATTAAGTAACATGACTACACTAGTTTGTAATTAGTGATGTTCTTGTAAACTGACATCTGTTGATGTAAAATAAGTAACATGACTACACAAGCTAGTAATTAGTGATGTTCTTGTAAACTGACATCTGTTGATGTAAACAAAATAACACGGCTACACTAGTTAGTAATTAATGATGTTCCTGTAAACTGACATCTGTTGACGTAAACAAAATAACACGGCTACACTAGTTAGTAATTAATGATGTTCCTGTAAACTGACATCTGTTGACGTAAACTAAGTAACACAACTACACTAGTTAGTAATTAGTGAAGTCTTGTAAACTGACATGTGTTCAGTTAAAAGTGATTACGTTAGTTTGCTCCTGGGTCATCTGGTGGATATTGAGTCCATGTTATCAATGTTTCTGGTGACCGGTACAAGAAGATGAGTTTGGCGAAGAGGTCCTCTTCCAAAGTGAACTCCCCACTTTCTCGCACAAGATATATGTCAAGACACAACTGAAGGACGCGATCCACATAGGGCATGTCATCAAACATTATTGTGAAGCTAGTGCCTGCAACAAAACCTCGTACCAGTCTGGACACCACCAGCACAAATGTAGTATACAGCCCAACAATGCTGAAACCAAACAAAAACAATCATGTTTAAACCAATTTGTAAAGTATTACATTATCTACTGAATGCTTTGAAAATACACTGTAAACTTTTACAAGAAAAGTATTCTGAATCAGGCAATAATCAAGTTATGGTAAAGTTAGATTTGTTGCTGTACTTATCAAGTTATGGTAAAGTTAGATTTGTTGCTGTACTTATCAAGTTATGGTAAAGTTAGATTTGTTGCTGTACTTATCAAGTTATGGTAAAGTTAGATTTGTTGCTGTACTTATCAAGTCATGGTAAAGTTAGATTTGTTGCTGTACTTATCAAGTCATGGTAAAGTTAGATTTGTTGCTGTACTTATCAAGTCATGATAAAGTTAGATTTGTTGCTGTACTTATCAAGTCATGATAAAGTTAGATTTGTTGCTGTACTTATCAAGTCATGATAAAGTTAGATTTGTTGCTGTACTTATCAAGTCATGATAAAGTTAGATTTGTTGCTGTACTTATCAAGTCATGATAAAGTTAGATTTGTTGCTGTACTTACCAAGTTATGATAAAGTTAGATTTGTTGCTGTACTTACCAAGTTATGATAAAGTTAGATTTGTTGCTGTACTTATCAAGTTATGGTAAAGTTAGATTTGTTGCTGTAATTATCAAGTTATGGTAAAGTTAGATTTGTTGTTGTACTTATCAAGTTAGTGATACGATTTGTAAATCACCCAAGTTGTTGGAAGATGTTTAGATGACCATGACTAATTTACTGCTGAGTTTACAGAAAAAAAATCCCAAGTTACTGTTCTAAATCAAGAATGTCACTTAGAGTAACATCACAACAATAACAGCTCTTAAGACGTGACAAGGAGGAAGTCTTATGATTTAAAAAAAAACAACAGAAATTTGATAAGAAAAAATTTCTACATATGAAACAATTTTATTTAAAATAATAGAGAAACACAGCAGTTTAGAATTAAAGATACACAGGAGGAACAAAGATTCCATATAAATAAATACATTACATTGATGTCCATATAATACCATTGACCCCACACTGGATTAACCCTATTTAGATGACTCTCCTTGTCATTACATGTATGTCCATATAATACCATTGACCCCACACTGGATTAACCCTATTTAGATGACTCTCCTTGTCATTACATGTATGTCCATATAATACCAGACCCAAAACTGGATTAACCCTATTTAGATGACTCTTCTTGTCATTACATGTATGTCCATATAATACCATAGACCCATTACATGTATGTCCATATAATACCATCGACCCAAAACTGGATTAACCCTATTGAGATGACTCTTCTTGTCATTACATGCATGTCCAAATAATACCATCGACCGAACACTGGATTAACCCTATTTAGATGACTCTTCTTGTCATTCCTGGTTAAAGGAAATATCATAACTTATAATCAAAATGTTATTAAAATACTTTTTTTTTATATAGTATTTCAAGACTGTAGCAAGTTGTGTGAGAGTCCAGCCATCTTTTATATAAATAACTTTACTGACAAGTCAATATGCCTTTTGGACCGTGGCATGACAATAAAACTTAATATATAGTGTTAAATACCAATTGCTGTTTAATGAATTTATTCTGGCATATACTGGTTTCGTATGCTTGTTCCTTATTAGCTTCTTTCTATATAATTAAGACAATGCATGGAGTACCATGACATTTATCTCGGACCCTAAATTTGATCAGTACATACATTCAAGGAGAATGCTGATGACATGTCCTTGGTATAAACATATGGGAATTCTAAAGAACAGTAAGTAGTCTGACAATCTGGCTCATTGAGTTATCAATATGAACCAATTAAACATTGCCATTGTGTTTAAAAATGTGTGTAATTTATAACTTATTTTTTATGGTGGTTATAAAGTTAGTCAAATCTACCAAACCCATACAAAGATAAATAATAGATACAAGAAAGTTGCAGATATTTCGATACTCAATTTGACAATTTCTTCATGCATAAAAATACTTTTAATCTTAAAATCAAAATTATTTTCCATGCTGGATAGTTAGCATTTATTTGTATAAAATGCAAGCACAAATGGTTAATTAAAAAATGTTATACTATGTGTATGGATTCCTTCAAATATTTACTGATGATGTGCAACACATGATACTTGCACATCGTAAAAAGTTACACTATAACTGCTTTATGGTTAATTTTGGGAATACAGGATAGATGGATACCATTCTAAAAGGATTATAATTAAAATTACAATTCTAACCCATTTAACCTTCTTGCTGATGGCTCGTTATGATGACCTCGTAAGATCAGTTCCCATATTACAACTTTCAACATGTTTCATGTACCTTCAGATAATTCTAAGTTTTTAGTAAGATTAACAAGTCTTTTGTAAACAAAACTCAGACTTTTTCCTTGAGTATAGTTCAGAAGAAACATTGGATGTGTACCTGACTACAATTAACACTCACCCATATCCAGAAAGAACAGACAATTCAGAAGGAAAAACTTTGTCACTGAAAGCAATCAGACGTAGGTACTGGCAATCTCGACTTGACAGGAACGGATAAGGATAGGTGTTACCACTGCAGTCTTCTTGTATCTCCCACCACTCAGACTCAGCACTGAGGTTACGGAAACTTCCGTACCTCAAGTGCAGAAACAGATCTCTATAAAGTTGTTGTTCCTCATCTAAATGTCGTTCTGCAGTAAAAAATGCAATATTGTTACTTGTAATAACATCACTATTACACAGTGGTTTTCACAAAAGACAAATGGTTGGTGATATCTTGTAAAATATACATTTCAGTAGTATTTATGACACCTTAAGAACTTTCTATGAATGAGAAACTGTGTCATCTGTTTTCCATTTCCTTTTTTATTATTAAATTTTGGTCTCTATCCCGAGTACAGTTTACACAGCAAGCTTGATTAGATCTTCCTTCCTAGTTCTATAGCATGGTCCTGTATTTGGTTGGATGTTTCCTACCAGTTATCTAGCAAGGACCTGTTTGAGTCTCAATTCTAATTATGTGCACAATAAGGACAACCTAACAAAACAGGCCACCAGTTACCTATTTATGAAAATCACACTATATATGTAAGAACAACTCATTTGGGTTGAAAAAATATTTTACAATGAGGAGCAAACAACGTTGACTTTCTTTAGTCATCATAAGGTTCACAAAGAAAGAAAGGGTGACTGACCCGGAAGCTAACCACATGTTCGAAGGTGGTTGTGTGACTGAGTGTAGAAATGTAGAGGGCATGCTAAGATGTTTGATTATATTTATTGATATAGATATAAAGGTTTTCCTTTGTATTGGTTTATTTTGGGTTTAAGTTGTTGTATAAGTAAGGCTTCTTTGATTTTGCGTTTCTTTATGTTTGTTTCTTTACTTCGTATTTGAGTGTTTTCTATGGTCATGTTGTGTTTATTTGACTTGCAGTGTTTCAAACATGTGGTCAGCTTCCGATCAGTTACCTCTTTCTTTCTTTGTGAACCTGACAATGACCGAAGAAGGTCGAAACATTGTTCGCTCCTCATCTAAATTATATTCTCAACCCAAATGAGCTGTTTTTACATAACTATTTCTTTACAAGTGGGTTTTATCGACATCACTGATTATGAAAATCACACTATCCCTAGTCACTTTAACCAAAACATTTTAAAAAAGAAAACAGAGCAAGCAGTTTCCCTATCAACAGAAGGTTCTTAAGGCCAGTTATATATAATGGAAATCATTTCCACAGTTGTTCTTTGATAAAAATGAAATTTCATATTATAAAATATTTCTATTTGTTAAAAAAAAACAATATCAAATTAGTTTGGAAACTGATTACTGACTTCTAGTTAAAAATAACCAAATCAATATCAAATCAATTTGGAAGCTGATTACTGACTTCTTACCATTGCTCTTAACTAAAGCTGCGACAGGGGAAGGTCTTCCTCTACCAGGAACTTTCAAGTACTTGGGAAACAAGTATGGAAGAGTTATTTCATCTGTGGTTCTACTGCCATTTAACATATGGGCTAGCTTTTCTCTGAGGTCTCGATCTTCAAAGTTATTTAGTTTTATAACATGTTCATTATTAACAGTTTTTTCAACATCTGAAGATTTGGGATCTCTGGAGAAGGACCATGACAACTTGACATTTAACTCTGTTTCATTGGAAAGCAGCTCGGTAATAAGAGCAGCCTGACTAGGAGGGCTGACAGCCCACACAGAGGTCGAGTTTCCATTCAATTCAACCACAGTGACATCTCGTATGTCGTAATTTGCCAAGAAAGTCTGTGCGGACGGATCTGATCGGTAGTAATACACCATTTTGTCCCAGTCGTTCTGCGTGAACGACTTGAGTGAATTTCGCTGTGCACTCATTTTAAAGATAGGTTCATAGCCACCAACAGTAATTTCCACTGTACAATCATATGGGGCATTTGGTAGCCCCACTGTATTGCCCAAGGCAAAAAGCAACAATGGAAACCATATTATTAAAATAATGATGAAAAGTAGAAAACCTCCAACACCATACTTAACGAGCGAAGTACGCTTCGCTCCTCGTGGAGTTGGATACTCTGCCTCCACTCTCCGTATACACTTCAAGAGATAAATGTTTGTAAAGATGTCTTCCATCTTTAACCAATTACCAATGTTCATGCTGGTATCGGTCCAAATCCAGTCCATCAATGATCGCAGCTCATACAAAAATGGTATCAACATGTAACTAGAAATAAAGACAGATATTTTTCAGTGGAAATGTGTAAAAAATTTAACCATAAACCAGGCTATAAAAATTATAAAATCACAAACTAGTTGTATTATTAGTTGCTCAATACAGTTACCAAATTACTTTCAGTTCAACTAACACACTTATAAAGTTATTACTTGAAGTAAAAATTTATCAAACTAGTTATTTAAATTGCTATTTATTAATCATAACACGGTAAAAGTTTTTATAAATCATAACACGGTAAAAGTTTTTATAAATCATAACACGGTAAAAGTTTTTATAAATCATAACACGGTAAAAGTTTTTATAAATCATAACACGGTAAAAGTTTTTATAAATCATAACACGGTAAAAGTTTTTATAAATCATAACACGGTAAAGTTTTTATAAATCATAACACGGTAAAGTTTTTATAAATCATAACACGGTAAAGTTTTTATAAATCATAACACGGTTAAGTTTTTATAAATCATAACACGGTTAAGTTTTTATAAATCATAGCATGGTAAAGTTTTTATAAATCATAGTATGGTAAAGTTTTTATAAATCATAGCATGGTTAAGTTGTTATAAATCATAACATGGTTAAGTTTTTATAAATCATAACACGGTAAGGTTTTTATAAATCATAACATGGTTAAGTTTTTATAAATCATAACACGGTAAGGTTTTTATAAATCATAACATGGTTAAGTTTTTATAAGAAACACAACAGATGGTTTTATTGTTCAAATTTTACCTACCAGAACTTACCCTTTGAATAAGAAGAAATTAACATAGTTGTACTTCTTGCAGAAGAAATTACCAAGAATACGTGTCGGGTATCCAGACCTGATCTGGTAAGCTGAGAGCAAAAGGTAGACACACTTGATGAAGTACCAGAGTTTCGGAGGTAGGGTGTTGGGACTTGTAAATTCTCTGCAGAAGAAGCATACCAGTTAACTTACATTTTAAGTAGTATTAGTTATCTGGTCAGGTTAACACAAAGTTTGTAAATTATATTGCACATATGTTAATGTTTAAATGCCTTAGTCATCATAAAATAATTCTGAAGCAAGACATTAAGTTTTTGTTGGTTAAATTACAGTAGACATTTGTTCACTAGCAAGTACTTTATAGTTAACTCCCTAGAAATTGTGCATATTGCGTAGAAATACGAGAGTGAGAACCAATGAGTTAAGTAATTCAGTTCAATGTTGTCATTAAAAGTTACATCTAATTAGTTCTTCAGTACATTTGTTTGGTTTATTAGCAATGTAGTTTTGAGAGAAAAATTATAAATAAGTTATGCATATGCACCATTAGTATTGGAATTTTTTTTTAAAAAGTTTATCTATTAAATTAGGCCTAAAAATCAGCATAAGAGGTATTGCAGGAAATGCCATTAAAGAAATAAATTGATCTGTTACAGTTACATGGATTGGCATTATTTTTATCATGAACTCATCCTTTAGTATAAAATATTACAAAAACACCACACTACCCCAAACCAGTAAGTGTAATAGTTTAGTAGTTAACATAATATTGACAATGTAAATGTTTTATGAATATAAGATTTATATTTTACCAAGTAGTAACTATTGAAGAAAACTGAAACATTTTACCCATTTTTAACCAAAGTGGTTCATAGTGTCCAAGTTTATTTCATGTTCAAACCTTTAGCTCCTGTCATTGTAATCACTTGATCAATTTGAGATATTATTACTACGATGGCTATTGAAGATTCCATCTTGTTACAGACATATTTTCATAAATCAGTGCAAACTCTTTAGGCAGATGTATGTGCTTCTAACTTAAGATAGTCCAAAATACAAAACAGTTATGTTTGATCATTTCTTATATCTTCATGTACAGTTGTTTGTTATTGGTTAACATTCAACAACTAGGTGAGAAAAATTTGAATATTAAACAAAAAATTTAAATTATAATAAGCAAAATGACTGCTACAAATAATATGACAATGAACTTCAGTTCAAAAGGGGCTCAGCATGACCAAGCGTGTTAAGGCATGCGACTCGTCATCTGAGGGTCACGGGCTTGCATCCCGGTTGCGCCAAACATGCTCGCCCTTTCAGCCATGGGGGGTGTTATAATGTGATGGTCAATCCCACTATTCATTGGTAAAAGAGTAGCCCAAGAGTTGGCAGTGGGTGGTGATGACTAACTGCCTTCCCTGTAGTCTTACACTGCTAAATTAGGGACGGCTAGCGCAGATAGCTCTCGAGTAGCTTTGTGCGAAATTTAAAACAAACAAACAAACAGTTCAAAAGTAGCAATTATAAAAACACAATATTATTTTTATTACAAGTTACATGTTTTATAGTGAGGGGGAATATTTCATAAGAAATACACATTGCTAGAACACTCATGAACAATCTGAGTATGAAACTACTAATAGGAACACAATGTGTCAACTCAAGAAAACTTGTTTAATTTATATGGCAGTAACTAATCAGAAATACCACAAACCTTTCTGTCACAGCAGGTAGAATGAAGAACATCCATATGTGAACAATAAAAACTAGTACAATTTGAAAGAACAGTTTTCCTAAGATGTATTTACGAAGGTAGAGGGCGCGATCGATTACAATCAAAGCAAACTGAGCAATCAACATGATTAAGAATGGAATTGGAACCTGGAAGCAGAAGAGACATTGTAACACAGGTTTCCTCAAGTGAGTTACAAGACATTATTAGAACGTTTTGTTAATTCAAAATACAGTAATAATCACCAGTGATCAAGTTACAACAATTTTAAACTGGAGATATTTGTCTTTTACTTGTTAAAATATAAGTTATACGATTTTAAGAGTGGATAGACAGAAGAATGTTTATACAGTGTTCATTAGGTTTGCTGGGATAGAACATGTACCACAACACCTGACACAACACAATAACTATACATAATAATCAAACAAAACATTATTATTATTATTATTATAACCTCAAAAGTTTGTTTGGTTACAGAGCTATTGAACAGAAAACCAGGCCTTTCCTGCCATCACATCTGGATATGTTAATAGTTCTCTGTCTTACATTTAATTACCTATAACTAAGAGAACCTTAAGGGTTTCACCCATCAAAATGGGTTACATCGTGTTCCCAACAGATAAACATCAATTTCACTTGTTGTTACTTCCATGGGAACCATAGTTATGACTTTTTAATGGCTCTTGTTGGATAATTATAAATTGTCAGAAAGAACTGTCTACTTTTTACATGTTATTCTTTGATGCATTATTTTATAATTATTTTTCATGTTTATTACTTATTTATTATTATAAAAGTGGTTGAAATGTAAAAATAGAGATATTTTTAGTTAAGATCAGGCAAAATAAAATCATACTAATAAAAATGTTTCATGAGGCAAGCAGCTTACAGGAGTTCATGGGTAATATAATTTAGCAACATAACAAGAGTCCTTGAGTGATTTACAACTTATAATGGTATGGAGAGTATAGTAAGAAATAGTTCAGAGTGCAATAAATCAGTAACATTTAATTACAAATAAATGTGTGCTGTTACAAACTAAAGTGATCCATACTGTTTTGTGTTACAGCCTAAAGTGATCCATACTGTTTTGTGTTACAGCCTAAAGTGATCCATACCGTTTTGTGTTACAACCTAAAGTGATCCATACCGTTTTGTGTTACAATCTAAAGTGATCCTAAAGAAAAGAAGGGGTAATTTAAATTTATTTTGGAAGATTAAAGGTCAGACAAATTGAACAATTCTGTTTTGAGTTAGAGAAAATAACAGACAACATACATAAAGTTAGACTGAAAAAATCATTTGAAATGTATTTAGCAAGTTTCAGAAATTCCACAAAGGCAATCTGAGATCAGAAAAAGTTTTTAATATTAATACGAAAATAACTTTGCATATGATCTTATTCAAAACAAAACTCAATATATTAACTGGACAATTATTCTACTTTATTAAAAATATGATTTTTGTATGTGAAAGACATAATATTAAGTGAAAGACTGCGAAATTTTGTTGAGATATACATACTACAATGAAAGTTGTAAGAATTTATTCTACAAAGACTTTAAACAATTACAAAGAGGTTTCGAGGTTGGTCAAATTGACCAAGCCCATGTTGAGAGAATATATATATATACCAAATAACCTGTAGATGTCTTATCATTCAATATATACAAGTAGGATATTTTTAAGTTTTCTTTATTAAATTTATAAAAAACTAAAAATTTAGAGTATAAAAATATTCACTCTAAATACGATGATATTATAGTATAGTCAATAACAAATGTGATAATCCCATATAACATCTGTACCTTGTTTTCTTCAAAGTAAGAGGCAACTCCTCCATCAGTTCCCCCAGTCTAAACAAACAAACAAAAATTACAACTGCAATAGTAAACTATTATTGGCTCAAAAAAATCAATTAATATGAACAAACATAACAAGTACTAGAATTATAATATAATATTACCCAAAATAACAATGTAATAATACAATGAGTACAGCAATTATTCACATAATAAAAGAAATTATTCATAAGTAAAACAATATAGCAGTGAAAAGGTAATAACTTCCTTAATAAAACAATAAATCAATCAATATAACGAGCAATGTTGACTAGCATAATAAAACAATAAATCAACAAACAGAACAATATACTGACATACATACAAAATAAAACAATAAATCAATTAATAGAACAAGCAATATTGACTAGCATAATAAATCAATGAAGTAACCAACAGAACAAAATACTGACATACATACA
The DNA here is from genome assembly GCA_011833715.1 of Carcinoscorpius rotundicauda. NCBI lineage: Eukaryota > Metazoa > Arthropoda > Merostomata > Xiphosura > Limulidae > Carcinoscorpius > Carcinoscorpius rotundicauda. The sequence goes on from CM022400.1 coordinate 70,504,200, forward strand.
AAATAAAACAATATACTCACATAATAAAAGACTCTGGCAATAAAAAGAACAAATAATATAATCCAATAATTGAATGATCAAACACAAATAACATGCACATGACTATATCTAGTAAAAGAAAAATAACATGAACAGAAAATAGAACCAATAAAGCATCTAGAAGCTACACAAGGCAGTGAAATATTCATAAATAGAGGACAGACATTTCCTGGAAAATATTAAATCAAAATGTGAAAAAGAGGTTTGACATAAGTAATTTTTATCAACCTCAAAGTATTCTATAAAAATAAGAGTTAATCAATATTTTATCATGATACACACTCAATAGAAAACAAGTCAGTTTTTGCTCACAATGCCAAACATGACTGTGTGAACTGTTAACGAATAAAAAAAACAAAACAAAAAACAGTGCTTTTATTTTAATGAGAAACTGATAGCTTCCTTCACTGCAGAAAAGTTACAAAAATGTCTGAGATATTCTATTGGCAGAAGGGATTAACAGAAATAATATATAAAAACAGTTTTGCCCACTGCATCAGATAAGCAAAGGTACAGAATATGTAACACAAGATGTATCAATTACATGATAAGAGAATGATATAACAAACATGAAGAGTGAGATAATGGAAAATAATATATGATAAATATTAGTGTTATAATAAGTGAAAACTTACACCAAATGCCCAGTATCCAAATACCACAATAAGGAAATTAATGAAGTCACAGAAAAACATGAAGGCATACACATCCACTGTCACACGGTACTCTGGACTCAGCAGATTCAAAAAGAATGTCTTAAAAGGTTCTGTGTACCTAAACAAGCTGCCAAAGAACACAGATATCTGAAATAACTCAGTGTACAACTGTGAAAAAATTTAATATTCTTACAAGAAAATCTAACATAACAAAATATCAAACAAAGCTGTCTGAACCCTATTAAAGCTTAAAACTTCCTCTGAAAAGACACAAGTTTTTAAAAAAACAAAAGATGAATGACACTTCTATTTTTACAAGTTTACATATCTAGAATCATAGTGATATTTGTTAAAACTTTCTTATCAAATAATTTTATAACTTACATATCTCCAAAGCTTATTCCTTGCACTGGTTCCTGTTCATCTGAAAATTAAACAATTTTAGTGTTCCCTACAATTTGAATAGAAACATTACAGACAGTTTCAATACGGTTATTTCACACTAATAATAATACCCAGGTTAAAGTATTGATATCCTTTATGTAGTGATGACTAGCACTATTTAATAACGTTAAGTACTGATATCTCTAATGTCATGATGACTAGTACTATTTAATAACATTAAGTAGTGATATCCATCATGTAGTGATGACTACTACTATTTAATAACATTAAGTAGTGATATCCATCATGTAGTGATGACTACTACTATTTAATAACATTAAGTAGTGATATTCTTTATGTAGTGATGACTAGTACTATTTAATAATGTTAAGTGCTGATATCCTTTATGTAGTGATGACTAGTACTATTTAATAACGTTAAGTGCTGATATCCTTTATGTAGTGATGACTAGCACTATGTAATGACGTTAGGTACTGATATTCTTTATGTAGCGATGACTAGCACTATGTAATGACGTTAGGTACTGATATTCTTTATGTAGCGATGACTAGCACTATGTAATGACGTTAGGTACTGATATTCTTTATGTAGCGATGACTAGCACTATGTAATGACGTTAGGTACTGATATTCTTTATGTAGCGATGACTAGCACTATGTAATGACGTTAGGTACTGATATTCTTTATGTAGCGATGACTAGCACTATGTAATGACGTTAGGTACTGATATTCTTTATGTAGCGATGACTAGCACTATGTAATGACGTTAGGTACTGATATCTTTATGTAGCGATGACTAGCACTATGTAATGACGTTAGGTACTGATATTCTTTATGTAGCGATGACTAGCACTATGTAATGACGTTAGGTACTGATATTCTTTATGTAGCGATGACTAGCACTATGTAATGACGTTAGGTACTGATATTCTTTATGTAGCGATGACTAGCACTATGTAATGACGTTAGGTACTGATATTCTTTATGTAGCGATGACTAGCACTATGTAATGACGTTAGGTACTGATATTCTTTATGTAGCGATGACTAGCACTATGTAATGACGTTAGGTACTGATATTCTTTATGTAGCGATGACTAGCACTATGTAATGACGTTAGGTACTGATATTCTTTATGTAGCGATGACTAGCACTATGTAATGACGTTAGGTACTGATATTCTTTATGTAGCGATGACTAGCACTATGTAATGACGTTAGGTACTGATATTCTTTATGTAGCGATGACTAGCACTATGTAATGACGTTAGGTACTGATATTCTTTATGTAGCGATGACTAGCACTATGTAATGACGTTAGGTACTGATATTCTTTATGTAGCGATGACTAGCACTATGTAATGACGTTAGGTACTGATATTCTTTATGTAGCGATGACTAGCACTATGTAATGACGTTAGGTACTGATATTCTTTATGTAGCGATGACTAGCACTATGTAATGACGTTAGGTACTGATATTCTTTATGTAGTGATGACTAGCACTATGTAATGACGTTAGGTACTGATATTCTTTATGTAGTGATGACTAGCACTATGTAATGACGTTAAGTACTGATATTCTTTATGTAGTGATGACTAGCACTATGTAATGACGTTAAGTACTGATATTCTTTATGCAGTGATGACAAGTACATTTTCTACCTAGTTTGTCCACATCATCTTCCTCTTTTAGTGATCCTTCAACTGCAGTGTCATCTTCTTCATCCTGGGTTTCAACTGGTCTATCAGGCTTTTCTTGTGATGACTTTTTATCTGTCGTCTTTTGTGTGTCATCCTAACAAAACACAAATACCAGAAGACCTGAATTTATACCAAAGATTCTTAACAGGTTTCTCACAAAACCTACCATTAATCAAAATAACATACTTGTATCTCTTTAATATAAAAAGTTTTATTTATTAAAAATGCTCAGATCTCTGAAACTTACTGTTGAATCCCTGTGAGACTCAAGCAATGTTTCTTTAGATGAAGTAACTGTCTTGTCATCCAGTGTGTCTTTGGACAGTGTAGTAGCCTTTTCTGTATCTTTCCATAATCCTAGACTCTGGAAATGTAATACAACACCTGTTGTTTTATAGTAGCTAAATGTTGTACACTAAACCACATTATTAGTTCATTAAATAAGAAAGTTTACAGATATAATCTTTCAGTTCATACATCATTAACATCAAGTGATGCACAAACATCCAAATATAAACACAAACCAAACAAAGTAATAAGACATAAAATGTAAATACTGACCAGAGATCACACTTGCCTTTTTGCAGTATCAACTATCGTAACTAAAATTCTCTTTAATTATATACTGTGATAAGTAATAGTTAAGTATTCACTGTCCAATGTTTATACCTGGTCTATAAAACATCATACAAATCAATGATGTGTCTTATATAATACAAGGAACACAACAACAACTAGTGCTGTCTGTACCTATGTATCGAACATAAAACCAATTATATATGTAAAAACGACTGGTATGGGTAGAGAAAGCACTATGTAGAGGATCAAACAATGTTTCGATCTTGTTCGCTCCTCTACATAGTGCTTTCTCTATCCATACCAGTCGTTTTTAAATACATAATTTTCTCTACAAGTGAGTTTACTCGTCATCATGGATAACATTAATTAGTGCTGTCCCTACCCACGTACGGAACATCACACCATTAGAGACATTTACATGACAATGTATCAACCAGCCCCATATGGTGCCAGGTATTTATTTTACCTAAATGTTTGTCCTCTATCAGTAAGAACAACAAGTATACTTACCTTTAGTATAAATCGATGAAAGAACACAATCAGAAGTAGGGCCAAGTCATACACAGCATAATTGTTTTTTTGTTCAATACCCAAAATTCTTGGTGGCCAAAAGGGGGCATTCACATGAGTTTCACCGTTCCAAGGGAAGAAGTCAAACTGGAAGAGGTACTTGACGACAACTATGGCCTAAACATTAGAAAAAGATATCAAATGATCAAGTTAATTAACAAGATTAAAAAAAAAACTGTTATCTCTGTCAATTTTAACTATGTAACACAAATTGTGTTCCTGGATAGTTTGTGTTATTTTTTAACTGCTTATGTTGTAAAAGTACAGAAAATGACCATTATTCCCTTCAAACTTTGATTTTGTGACCTGGATAATGAAATTTAGAAATCAACTTATTTTCTGTATAAAAACAGACAAATTTGCACATTTTCATTTACACGAGGTCTGAATAAAATAACATGAATCAAGATTTACATGTATTTATACTAAAGTTATACAAAAATGTTTAGAAGTGAGTAGTTTTTTTAAGATTTGTGACTGTAATGTAAATCACTTTCACGTATCAGCCCCCAAATATAGTCTCCAATCACGTTTTCATTATACGCTCACAGATCACAAAAGCAAAGTTTAAATAGAAAAGTCGGCCTTTTCCATTTACTTTAGGCAATTGAGAAATAATTCTTTCTGCAAAGATACAAGAAAAATTTTGTTACATAGTGTAATTAGGTTAAGCCTAAAATAGTTGCTGTTTTTATGTATACATAACAAAGGACAGTACCAAATTTATCAATTCAGGTATTTCAGTCACAAGAAGAAAACTTCATATTATAGAAAGAAAACATCTATTTTTATCTTAACAAGTATTACCACACTCTAATTGCACAGAAAACAATGACTAAATAACTTTATTACATACAAAATTGGCCTCAATTTGAACTCCGTAAATGTTACATTTATATCAAACATGAAGTATTATTTGATAACCAAAGGAAAGATACTTTATGATAATGTAAACACAGAAAAAATACACAACCAACTGATATGTGCTGTTTGAATAAATATAAAATTCTAAAAGTATAAAAAATAATTTTTAAGAACTGTCTACAAATTAATTATCTTTCACAATTAGTAGCTCAAACTTTTTAATATCCTAACAAACAATCTGATAATAATACACAACCCTAAACCTAGTATTTCAACCCAATACAGTAATGCACGTCTAAATATTCAAGTGTTTTATCACACTGATACAGAACTGATTTTACAATACTAAGCTTGCTTTACTAAAGTACATTGAGTAACATTTAATTTTATAGACTTATTTAAAAAAAAAAAACACACACCTCAGTATATGTGATAATAGTAATCCAGAAAGTCTTGGAGGGTCTTGGAACAGACAAAGTTCCCCAAAGAAAAGCCATAAATGGAAGAGGCAGTGACAACAGGCTTGCAGACTTTATCTGATTTACAACGATTAACAGATAGCACACTAGTTCAGAACGAGAGACAAGTGCATAGTAGAGAGCCACAAGGAACCTAATCACAGTTGGCTGGCTTTTCTCAAAGTCTTCCTCTAAAGCATCAGGAGTATCAACAAGCTGAATGCTATACAGAAAACAAACACATTTCGTTGTTAATCAAACAGAATTCTGAAACAAAGCTGAACACTTTCATAATACTTTGTGTTGAGAAAGTCCATGTCCAGAAGCCACATTTAATTTACTGGTTGTTGTTTTCTTAAAATATTTTAGTGTCAATTGTAATGATAAAATAACATTAATATTTCACTCAACAGTAATGGATTTCAATATTTAGTGTCAATCGTAATGATATAATAATATTAATATTTCACTCAACACTAAATAAATAATCTGTGATACACTACTATGACTTGGTCTTTGTACCTATCATAATATAATACAGTGATTACATAAGTACTTAGAAACGAACACCGACAGAGACAACTTGTGGTGTTAGAGAACTGGTCTTCTTAAACATGGATCCTAGGTTTAAGTCTTAGTGTCACTTTTAACTCATCAATTTTTCATATAAAATACTTAATACTAACTGTCATGATATAACAATGCTACTGTTTAATTAGTTCCTTATGTTTTATTAACTGTAGTAAGACACTAAATTAATCAGAGGTACAAACGAATGCCTGCCTCTACATTACAGTGGTATTTATTGTCTATTGTTGAATGTTGTGTAACACTGGACAACTGGTGCTGAAAACAAGATAAAAGAACTGTTGTTTGTGGAGAACAAAGATGAGTTTATGTAAACTTGAGATGTTAAAAACACACTGATATATCTAACAAGTTTGTATTGTCAAAATAATAACTTATTTTTAATGGTTGTTCTCTAGAATGGATAACTTTAGTGTCTAGCTTCTTGAAAACTATGTACTTGACTGTGCTAATACACAAATGTAGGTAATATGCTTTGTTTGCAGAAAAAGAACTTTGTTTCAGAGTATTTCAGCTGTGGGGGGATAAAAGTAGTAACACTTGGTGATCAGATAAACAAACATAATACATATTCAGAGTGAAAAACCACACAGTATCAGATATTACTTCCTGATCGTCTTTATCTGGACATTGTACGTTATTTAAGTGAACAAGTTCCATCTGAAGCCATCACATGCATTAGCTGTATCACGTTAGAAACTTTACAATGAATAAAATAATAATCTAAATTTTAAAAGTTCATATTTACATTAAAAATCTAAATATCACTAAGAATATAACTTAGTCTTTCACTACCCATGTCAATGTTGACCTCAAGGGTCAACCCCTAGTGTCATTTTTAGGTACTGTATACAATAGAATGTCATATAATTCTCCTTCAAACAGTTCACTGTTTAGTTTTAAAATGATATCTGATGTAATATTCTTTTCAGACTATACAGTTAATGTCAGTGAAAACAAATACGACACAAGAACATACCTTTCAGCAAGATCCTGGCTGCCTTTCTGGAGACGAATAGAAATTGTAGCAGTTTCTTTTGAAGGTCTACAAAATAAAGTAGGAAACATGAACTAACAAAATTTACATCAACAAGCTAACTGCTGTAATAACTTAATCTTAAGGAACCTAAAAACCATAGAAATAACACGAAACAAAAGTTACTGTAAAATATCAGATAACTTCTATTACTAAAATAAGTATACTTCAACTAGACCTGTACACAAGTAGTGCAGCTAAGTCACCACACTACCTGTAGCAACACAAACACACAACGTTACCTGTAGCTACACAGCTACCTACACTAACACACAACGTTACCTGTAGCTACACAACTACCTACACTAACACACAACGTTACCTGTAGCTACACAACTACCTACACTAACACACAACGTTACCTGTAGCTACACAGCTACCTACACTAACACACAACGTTACCTGTAGCTACACCACTACCTACATTAACACACAACGTTACCTGTAGCTACACCACTACCTACATTAACACACAACGTTACCTGTAGCTACACAACTACCTACACTAACACACGTTACCTGTAACTTCACAACTACCTACACTAACACACAACGTTAACTGTAACTTCACAACTACTTACACTAACACACAACAACCACATCACAACATTACCTGTAACTACACAGCTACTAACCCTGAAACATCTGGATCTTTTACGTATGACATTTTGATGCTGTCACTGCGTTCTATGTTTTCAATTGGTTGAGTTGAGTCGAACTAATGAAAACACCAAACAGAATGCTTTAATTGAAATACAAGTGAATAATGCATATGATTAATACAAATTAATTTGCATTAAAATCAGAGAAACCTTAATTAATTTGGAAATGCATAAACTTACCTGTTCTTTAAGAATTTGTTTTTCATGAAACAACTGTCGAGCTACAAATCTATAGTCCTTGGAAATGGTGTTCAGTTTAGCAGTTGCACTAATCAACACAGACATCAAAAATGCTACACCAAAATCCATCCAACCTTTGACCTTTTGGAGGAAGCTCTCTGTGATACAGTTTTATTATAACCATTACTATAATAACAATTACATATTAAGAATAAATATATATTTGTAATCCAACTATTCATTTGCTCAAACTAAGATGGTTTTTAAATATTACTAATTTCTTAAGTTTCAGCTAGTTCATACAAATCCACTTTGATATATTTGAAACACTTAAACAGTTGATTTACAATGAGCTCACAAGTGGCTAAATTCTACTATTATAATTCTAACAACAAACTAGCCACTGACTATGTCAAAACATTCTAATCTAATTCCACTAAAAAGTAGCCCAACCCACAATATTAGCACCATTAAAAACAAACCAAACCTACGTGTTAGTTGCATCATACCACTAACCCAAACCCACGTGGTAGTCCCACTAACAACTTATCAAACCCACATGGTATTCCAGTCAAACTCACCATGTGAGTCCCTCTAACAACTAGTTAAACCCACAAACAACTGGTCAAACAACATGGTAGTTTCACTAAACCTGTCAAACCAACATGACAGTCTTGCTATCAACCAGCCCAACCCACCACATCAGACCCACTATCCACCTGACAAATCAACCATATTAGCCCTATTCAGAATAATCCAGGTCTTATCCTGTCAGTATTTAGTATTTTAACACTACCTACTAAAACAAAAGTATGTATTTCTACCAATTTATGACACAACTTCACAACTAATTTCTTCCAAACTATACTTAGTTTTATAGCTCACCCTGTGTAGTTTCCTCAGCATCACCACAAGCTGTATCTAAACCAGTCTGTGCTGGGCTAATTGTTGAAGTGTCACTTCTTTCTGTTTCATCAGATGGCAAAGGAGCTGCAACGGCAGCAGATGATCGACGTCGAGCAGCTCCAGGAACATCATAAGGACTAAGCGAGACCCGGCGAGAAGGTTGTTGAGGCTGTAAACACAAAGACATAATGAAAGTACATGATAACAATTATCACCAAAACTGTAAGCAATTCATGTAGAAAAAACCTGCATCTGTTGATGTTCGTGTAACTAGGCATAGTCAACAGACTGGTAATGTTATTAAAAACAACCTGTATTTCGTGAAGTTCATGTAACCAGACATAACCAACAGACTGGTAATGTTATTAAAAACAACCTGTATTTCGTGAAGTTCATGTAACCAGACATAACCAACAGACTGGTAATGTTATCAAAAACAATGTTGGAGCAAAAGGTAACAAAAAATATAATTTACATGCTGCATAATACACACTAAAAATGGATATGTTTGATGATGATAAACTTTTATAAAAATAAAGAACTTGTCTCTGTTGATGTAAAACTGGTATAAAAATAAAGAACCTGTATCTGTTGATGTAAAACTGGTATAAAAATAAAGAACTTGTCTCTGTTGATGTAAAACTAGTATAAAAATAAAGAACTTGTCTCTGTTGATGTAAAACTAGTATAAAAATAAAGAACCTGTATCTGTTGATGTAAAACTAGTATAAAAATAAAGAACCTGTATCTGTTGATGTAAAACTAGTATAATAATAAAGAACCTGTATCTGTTGATGTAAATCTTGTATAATAATAAAAAAACTTTATCTGTTGATGTAAATCTTGTATAATAATAAAAGACATGTATATGTTGATGTAAAACTTGTATAATAATAAAAGACATGTATATGTTGATGTAAAACTTGTATAATAATAAACCTGTATATGTTGATGTAAAACTTGTATAATAATAAACCTGTATATGTTGATGTAAAACTTGTATAATAATAAACCTGTATCTGTTGATGTAAAATTTGTATAATAATAAAAGATCTGTATCTATTTTAATTCACAAAGAATTATGGGGAAAAACACAAGTCTGTCATTGAATGGGCATACAAGTTTACCTGAGATGAGTCTGAAACAGTACGAGAGGCAGGAGACCTGTCTGCACTGATGATAGCTGATTGTTCACTAGATTCTCCAATGTCATCATCTTCTACAGAACCTTTTTTAACTTCTTCAACAGCGTACTTCAGGTTGCTCTTCAAAGTTTGACTCAACAACTGCAAGTAGAAACACATGACTTTATTCAAGAACAAAGGTGGATAACTGAAGATCATATGTTATTAAAAGCTCAACTCTTTAGATAAGTACACAGGCAACTGTTAGCATACATAACATTGGTCATTAACATAGATTACTTCCATATGCAGGCACAAGAGGTGACTGTCCAGTGTGAGGTTGTTGTGGAACTGAAGCAGGAGTAATTATATTTTCTCAGTAGTTTTCACTTCGTTAGTTTTCTACTGTTATTCATATTAAGTACATGTATAACAATTAAATATTTTATACAATAAACATATATTCGAGCAAACTGAAAACTGTTTATTTTTATAGTGAATGCAATTCATTAATTCTAAATACCTTCAAGTTGTAAAAAAAATACAGAAACTCACAGCATTCAATCCTTTCTCTCTAACTTCGGAATCTTCATCAAACTCTGTCTTCTTGGGAGACAAATCCAAGTCCAAATCTTCATCATGAAATTCTTCAAACATGTGATAGTCACCAGAACGAATGGCTAGAAAGACCCATAACACGGTTTTCATCAATGCAAGTCAATGAATATTTGATTTATCTCCTAATGGATTTTAAACGTAGTTTCTTTCATTTATAAAACAGTACAATGAAACATTAGACTGATGAAAATAAATCGTAAAACTAATTATTTGAAATGTAAAAAAGATAGAAAATGAAGTTTGATTCACTTTGTTTTGATTCGCATTTGACTGTATATACATTTTTCAGATGTTTTTTTAAATAACTTATCCCATCTGATTTTACAATATTTTACCAAAAATGTTTGCTCGTAGTAAACAGATCTAAGAAAACACTTATAATTTATATCCATTTGATGTACACAAAAACATGGCAACACAAACGAGTTAGAAAGTCGTTCAGAATTACCTTTAAAGCAAATAAATCTTTACAGTACTGTTTATTTGGTAAAGTAGTAAGGGCTTTGCCCTTAAAAACATTGGAAAGGGAGAAGGCAGTTCTTTACTAATTTTCAACTATAACTTAAAAAATGTCAGTGCCGTAAAACAAAACAATATCAAATAAACCTAATGCAAATAGCTAATAATGGGAACCAAGGATATTTGTGAATTTTTATTATAATAATTTCCAGGGGCATAGATTTTTTTTTTTTTACACAAGATGGGGGTGGGATGATTTTTGCAACCATTTATGTGGACTGTTCAATTTACAAGTTGGTAATCTCTGATTAAGTAAACCTAAAAGCTGTAAACATGCAATCACAAAGTAATCTTGTTGCCTACTTCTAGGCCTAATTATGTAATTCGATTGGTAAGAACAAGAGAATCACAAGAACAAACGCACAGTTTGTAGGCCTGTGACGCAATAATACAATTCAACAGACCAAAGTGCAAGGAGGGATGATTATATGCATCATACACCCTCACCTAAAATGAAGGGGGAATGCATACCCCCTCCCAGGATCTATGCCCCTGATAATTTCAACGCAAGTTATTGATTCCTAATAAGTACATAAGTACTCAGCAACTAAACATACTGAAATATAATGCAGCAAAATAATTTATTTTAATTTACTTTTTACATTCTAAAACTGGGTTTTCTCTCACAAAAACAAAAAAAGGAATGCTTTCCTTTTTATTTCTTCTTTAGAGGCAATTTCTAAAAACTGTGATAAATACAAACAACCCCAAGCTGGACACATTACATACCATGCAAAGTAAAAATACAAAACATAACAGTAAAATGGAGAATGAACACATAGTGTGAAATCATAACAACTTATATCACAAAGCCATGAACGTAAAGACATGATGTTAGATTCATGCTGAACTCCAACAGAAAAACAAAACTGTATGTCTCTGGAAGTTTGTAACATGTTCTCATGGCAACATGAATGCAATACAAGTGATCCAATAAATGTTTAGTTACATGCTTCATGAGAAGAAGGGACTAGGGAAACAGCCGATCGCCGAGAATAAGTACGGCGGGGTGGAACTGGGTGGTAAACCCACCCCTGTGGATGAGCTGCTACACTTCCTGGGTATGCCATTCGAAAGAAACCTTGTTGGACGACGCTGGTGGCAACAGGGTAAGGCGGGGGAGAGAACACAGAACAGGAATCTTCAGATGGAGAGAGGACCCGTCCTTGATGAAGATGATGTGACGGTTCGCCCATGGAAAAACGTGGTTCCATGTAACTCTCTAGGTATGTGGTGAATGCTGCAGAGCTGGGGGACAGGGTAGTGCGTGGTGGGGAGGGAACCAACGGAGGAGGAGAAACGGGCTGTTCTGTTTGAGGAGAAGTTGTGGCTGAGTACAAAGGAGTAGAGTAGGAGCCAAATTCTGCTCCTAGAGAGCCATGAGACAATGAGGAGAAATGATGTTATTAACAAACATACATAAAACATTCATTTAACAGTAAGAAAATGAATTCTTGAAATATCTTTTACACACAACATTCAATGAGAGAAAAGAACATTTATTTATAAATATCCACATTATTAACAACAAACACTAGCATACAACTACCATCCAAATCCAACAATAATATAACATTTGTGTTGTATTGCAAAATACATTTCAAAATGTACACTGGTTGCAACTAACATTCATACATTAATACTGACCGTTTATAGTTTAAACATTAATATAAAATATATTGAGTATATTAAACTTCAACAAACAAATAAGATATAACCATATTCAATTCTAAAAGACTTGCCGTTATGACAGAAAGTGTTCATACCCCTGTAACTTCAGTAGTTTAACTCATTACTTAAAAAGTATTACGATTAGCATAATGATTTATGTAAACTGAATGACAAATAAACTGTTCATAAACAAATAACCAAACATAGGCTTTAAATATGGAGTTCTACGAGGACGGCATGCTTTGAACCCAGAAGAGTGTAACATGTTCATAACTGTAGAGATGCTTACTTCAACCACAGTTTCCCTTACCAGTTTCTGTATATCATTACATGTTAAACGAGGGTTCCTACTAACTTCTCTGGGAACCTTAATTTTGGTTCTCTCTGGAATTTTGGTGAGACGTCCGGAATGAGGGAGATTAGCAGTTGATCCTGTAAGCTTAAACTTGGCAATTATGCTTTGAACACTAGATTTTGGCACATTAAGTTGTGTAGCAATACCAGAAAGAGACACGAGACTTGTAATTTACAATAATTCAGTTTTTTTTAAATCACTGGACAGTTGTTTCCTTTTCACCATGATGACCAAGCAGATAATGACGGATACAGCACTAAATTGCCAGAAGTACATTTTCTGCTGGCTAAATTCCAATAATTATGAACCCAGTGTCTAGTTCTGGAATGGTATAATGTGGTTTATTTGCCAAACTAGACAAAATGTTTATGGGAATATCAGTTTCTTTCACACGTTCTAAACTGTATGAACACTTTCTGTTCCTCCTATTTTTGGTTATTTGTTTATAATTAGTTTATTTGTCATTTAATTTACATAAAAATTCATTTAGATGTGTGTTAGTACAATATTTATAAGTCTATTAGCCTAATTATGATACTTTTCAAGTTATGAGGAAAAAACTATTTGGGACACAGAGGTATGAACACTTTCTGTTGTAACTGTGTATCTGCACAACTCTTACAGCACAGCGGCACTGTGCACAGAAACTAGTCATAGTTTTTTTGTTGTGTTATGCTAACACATAATTCGTTCTCAGCTTTAACTTGGAACACACAATGATGTATACAACTTATGGGAGTCTAGCTTTTTACTTCAGACATATTAGTTAATATTACATGTCACAAAGACATTTGATATTATTGTTTATCATTTCCTGACTTTCACTAAAGTCAAAATTAAAAACAGCATGGCAATCCTTGCAGGACATCGATTTAACAGGCATACCACTTCGAAATTCACCACATTTCTCAACTGGTCTCGGCCTAACAACACTGCCAACTTTTCTGTTGAGTAAAGGTCTGCTACCAACAAGGTCACAATGTTCAACTTCACTTTTTCTTTTCTTTTTTTAACCTGATCGGTTTTTCATTGAAAAAAACCAAACAGTCCAGGAACATTTTATACAAATTATAATCACTGTGTTTGTACAAACAAAAAATAACTGTGTTTAACCTTCCATTTCATAAAACAGTGAACAACAATTAGTTTCACAGATGATAATTTATATGTATTACAACATATTACAATGTGTGTGCGTGTACGATTGTTGATTCAGCCAGACTGCAGTGCTTAAAAGCTCCAAAACTGTTCGTAATCGACTTTATTTTGATATAAATAAATGTAAAGGAACTTCACTGAATGTAATTAACATATTCTTTCAACTGCCCAATTAATAAAACATAAGTTGAAATTATGAAACAATTCTGTTACAACTAGATTCAAAACACCCATCCAATACATAGCATATCGAGAAGACAGTCTGCATGGCCTCAGGTTTCATATCATCTTCAGGTACTTACACAAACATTACCACACACAGTGAGAAGCAAGATTAATTCACTGTTTACCTGCTATGATCTTTATGCACTTTTATGTTACACACAGACTTTTAATTTCATTCTTCAGAAATCTTCAAAGACATGCAATGCAAAAAAACAGATTATTTGAAACCACTGAGGTCTTTAAAGTCTGGCACTGCACAAAACCAGATTATCTGAAACCACAGAGATCTTCAAAGTCTGGCACTGCACAAAACCAGATTATCTGAAACCACAGAGATCTTCAAAGTCTGGCACTGCACAAAACCAGATTATTTGAAACCACAGAGATCTTCAGAGACTGGCACTGCACAAAACCAGATTATTTGAAACCACAGAGATCTTCAGAGACTGGCACTGCACAAAACCACATTATTTGAAACCACAGAGATCTTCACAGACTGGCACTGCACAAAACAAGATTATTTGAAACCACAGAGATCTTCAGAGACTGGCACTGCACAAAACAAGATTATTTGAAACCACAGAGATCTTCACAGACTGGCACTGCACAAAACAAAATTATTTGAAACCACAGAGATCTTCACAGACTGGCACTGCACAAAACAAGATTATTTGAAACCACAGAGATCTTCACAGACTGGCACTGCACAAAACCAGATTATTTGAAACCACTAAGATCTTCACAGACTGGCACTGCACAAAACCAGATTATTTGAAACCACTAAGATCTTCAGAGACTGGCACTGCACAAAACCAGATTATTTGAAACCACTAAGATCTTCAGAGACTGGCACTGCACAAAACCAGATTATTTGAAACCACAGAGATCTTCAGAGACTGGCACTGCACAAAACCACATTATTTGAAACCACAGAGATCTTCAGAGACTGGCACTCCACAAAACCAGATTATTTGAAACCACAGAGATCTTCACAGACTGGCACTGCACAAAACCAGATTATTTGAAACCACAGAGATCTTCACAGACTGGCACTGCACAAAACAAGATTATTTGAAACCACAGAGATCTTCACAGACTGGCACTGCACAAAACAAGATTATTTGAAACCACAGAGATCTTCACAGACTGGCACTGCACAAAACAAGATTATTTGAAACCACAGAGATCTTCACAGACTGGCACTGCACAAAACAAGATTATTTGAAACCACAGAGATCTTCACAGACTGGCACTGCACAAAACAAAATTATTTGAAACCACAGAGATCTTCAGAGACTGGCACTGCACAAAACCAGATTATTTGAAACCACAGAGATCTTCACAGACTGGCACTGCACAAAACAAGATTATTTGAAACCACAGAAATCTTCACAGACTGGCACTGCACAAAACCAGATTATTTGAAACCACAGAGATCTTCACAGACTGGCACTGCACAAAACCAGATTATTTGAAACCACAGAGATCTTCAGAGACTGGCACTGCACAAAACCACATTATTTGAAACCACAGAGATCTTCAGAGACTGGCACTGCACAAAACCACATTATTTGAAACCACAGAGATCTTCAGAGACTGGCACTGCACAAAACCAGATTATTTGAAACCACAGAGATCTTCACAGACTGGCACTGCACAAAACCAGATTATTTGAAACCACAGAGATCTTCACAGACTGGCACTGCACAAAACAAGATTATTTGAAACCACAGAGATCTTCACAGACTGGCACTGCACAAAACAAGATTATTTGAAACCACAGAGATCTTCACAGACTGGCACTGCACAAAACAAGATTATTTGAAACCACAGAGATCTTCACAGACTGGCACTGCACAAAACAAGATTATTTGAAACCACAGAAATCTTCACAGACTGGCACTGCACAAAACCAGATTATTTGAAACCACAGAGATCTTCAAAGACTGGCACTGCACAAAACCAGATTATTTGAAACCACAGAGATCTTCAAAGACTGGCACTGCACAAAACAAGATTATTTGAAACCACAGAGATCTTCAAAGACTGGCACTGCACAAAACAAGATTATTTGAAACCACAGAAATCTTCAGAGACTGGCACTGCACAAAACCAGATTATTTGAAACCACAGAGATCTTCACAGACTGGCACTGCACAAAACAAGATTATTTGAAACCACAGAGATCTTCACAGACTGGCACTGCACAAAACGAGATTATTTGAAACCACAGAGATCTTCAAAGACTGGCACTGCACAAAACGAGATTATTTGAAACCACAGAGATCTTCAAAGACTGGCACTGCACAAAACAAAATTATTTGAAACCACAGAGATCTTCAAAGACTGGCACTGCACAAAACGAGATTATTTGAAACCACAGAGATCTTCAAAGACTGGCACTGCACAAAACAAAATTATTTGAAACCACAGAGATCTTCAAAGACTGGCACTGCACAAAACCAGATTATTTGAAACCACAGAGATCTTCAAAGACTGGCACTGCACAAAACCAGATTATTTGAAACCACAGAGATCTTCAAAGACTGGCACTGCACAAAACCAGATTATTTGAAACCACAGAGATCTTCAAAGACTGGCACTGCACAAAACCAGATTATTTGAAACCACAGAGATCTTCAAAGACTGGCACTGCACAAAACCAGATTATTTGAAACCACAGAGATCTTCAAAGACTGGCACTGCACAAAACCAGATTATTTGAAACCACAGAAATCTTCAAAGACTGGCACTGCACAAAACCAGATTATTGGAAACCACTAAGATCTTCACAGACTGGCACTGCACAAAACCAGATTATTTGAAACCACTAAGATCTTCAGAGACTGGCACTGCACAAAACAAAATTATTTGAAACCACAGAGATCTTCACAGACTGGCACTGCACAAAACAAAATTATTTGAAACCACAGAGATCTTCACAGACTGGCACTGCACAAAACAAAATTATTTGAAACCACAGAGATCTTCAGAGACTGGCACTGCATAAAACCAGATTATTTGAAACCACAGAGATCTTCACAGACTGGCACTGCACAAAACAAGATTATTTGAAACCACAGAAATCTTCACAGACTGGCACTGCACAAAACCAGATTATTTGAAACCACAGAGATCTTCAGAGACTGGCACTGCACAAAACCAGATTATTTGAAACCACAGAGATCTTCAGAGACTGGCACTGCACAAAACCAGATTATTTGAAACCACAGAGATCTTCAGAGACTGGCACTGCACAAAACCACATTATTTGAAACCACAGAGATCTTCACAGACTGGCACTGCACAAAACCAGATTATTTGAAACCACAGAGATCTTCACAGACTGGCACTGCACAAAACAAGATTATTTGAAACCACAGAGATCTTCACAGACTGGCACTGCACAAAACAAGATTATTTGAAACCACAGAGATCTTCACAGACTGGCACTGCACAAAACAAGATTATTTGAAACCACAGAGATCTTCACAGACTGGCACTGCACAAAACAAAATTATTTGAAACCACAGAGATCTTCACAGACTGGCACTGCACAAAACCAGATTATTTGAAACCACAGAGATCTTCAGAGACTGGCACTGCACAAAACAAAATTATTTGAAACCACAGAGATCTTCACAGACTGGCACTGCACAAAACAAGATTATTTGAAACCACAGAGATCTTCAGAGACTGGCACTGCACAAAACAAAATTATTTGAAACCACAGAGATTTTCAGAGACTGGCACTGCACAAAACCAGATTATCTGAAACCACAGAGATCTTCAAAGTCTGGCACTGCACAAAACCAGATTATTTGAAACGACAGAGATCTTCAAAGACTGGCACTGCACAAAACCAGATTATTTGAAACCACAGAGATCTTCAGAGACTGGCACTGCACAAAACCAGATTATTGGAAACCACAGAGATCTTCAAAGACTGGCACTGCACAAAACAAAATTATTTGAAACCACAGAGATCTTCAGAGACTGGCACTGCATAAAACCAGATTATTTGAAACCACAGAGATCTTCAGAGACTGGCACTGCACAAAACCAGATTATTTGAAACCACAGAATTATCTGTGCATATCTGCTGACCTACCATTATTTCTACATCATCTGGTAACAAATCATAAATAAATGTTTAATCAAAGTTGAGAAATTTAAGGCCTATGAACACTTCACTGCCGACTTGTATGTTTCTTCATTTAAAAGTTTGCACACTTTTAGATGTGTAAACAAACTTCTAGACTCACTGTACATTAAGTGAAAAATATATTTATGTATAGCCTTAAAACATATCCATCTGTGTCTCTTCAGATTGAAGTTCTTTTGATGGATGTGTAAAGACATCAAAACAAATTCAAACAGAAATCATTTTTTAAACAAAGTGTTCAGGTGTCTATCACACAAAACACCTATAAAACAAAGTGTTCAGGTGTCTATCACACAAAACACCTATAAAACACAGTGTTCAGGTGTCTATCACACAAAACACCTATAAAACACAGTGTTCAGGTGTCTATCACACAAAACACCTATAAAACACAGTGTTCAGGTGTCTATCACACAAAACACCTATAAAACACAGTGTTCAGGTGTCTATGACACAAAACACCTATAAAACACAGTGTTCAGGTGTCTATGACACAAAACACCTGCAAAACATTATGTTCAGGTGTCTATGACACAAAACACCTGCAAAACATTATGTTCAGGTGTCTATGACACAAAACACCTGCAAAACATTATGTTCAGGTGTCTATGACACAAAACACCTGCAAAAACATTATGTTCAGGTGTCTATGACACAAAACACCTGCAAAAACATTATGTTCAGGTGTCTATGACACAAAACACCTGCAAAACATTATGTTCAGGTGTCTATGACACAAAACACCTGCAAACATTATGTTCAGGTGTCTATGACACAAAACACCTGCAAAACATTATGTTCAGGTGTCTATGACACAAAACACTCTGCAAAACATTATGTTCAGGTGTCTATGACACAAACACCTGCAAAACATTATGTTCAGGTGTCTATGACACAAAACACCTGCAAAACATTATGTTCAGGTGTCTATGACACAAAACACCTGCAAAACATTATGTTCAGGTGTCTATGACACAAAACACCTGCAAAACATTATGTTCAGGTGTCTATGACACAAAACACCTGCAAAACATTATGTTCAGGTGTCTATTACACAAAACACCTGCAAAACATTATGTTCAGGTGTCTATTACACAAAACACCTGCAAAACATTATGTTCAGGTGTCTATTACACAAAACACTTGTAAAACATTATGTTCAGGTATTTATTACAAAAAATATAATTTTATCATACTAAAGCCATTGTGGACATTATCTCATTCTGCTACTACAGAAAAACATAAAGGAGAGTTTATTTTAAGAGTTGATGCCGTTTCAGCTTACCACGGAAATGGCTTTCTGGTTCTTTGTACTTTCCTCTAGTCTTCTGTTGATGTGCTCTGATTCTGTCCATCTTCGTCTTTATTTTCTCCATGATCTCCTTCTCTGCAACCTGCTGTTCCTGGACTTCCTTCATCTGGATTTCATTTATGAGTTCAGCTCCCCTAATGAGTATTATAGCTAAAGCATGTTGACATTTTCATACAAAGAACTTAATGTGAACTAGAAAACACAACAAAAATTAAAATTATACTTTTATAAAAACAAAGTAACAATCTGTCCAGCAATCATAACACATACATACAGACTTATCTTAATCCTGGATAACAGAAGAACTTAAACATTTACATGTATCAATGAGGTTAAAATTACCCAAACATCACATTCAACTTTTCAACAACAAACTGTAATTATTACAGAGAAATTGAATTTGGCTAAAAACATAGTTGTAAAATATCATAATACATTGGTGAACAGTAAAGGCACATGGTAAAAACAAGACTTGCACATGTATCTTAGGCCTAGACTGATAGAAACTCAGCTTGACCAAAGTCTATCTAATAATTTTGATAATTGAAGTTTGTTTTTAATAACAAGACAGTACAGGTATGTTTTTCTGTCAAGTATCAAAATCACACACACAGAAAGGCTCTTGTGCTATCTTAGTAGTTTCTGTCACAAAAACACACACACAGAAAGGCTCTTGTGCTATCTTAGTAGTTTCTGTCACAAAACTTCCACACAGACCTGTTACTGAGCTAATGATAAATTTGCACATTGTGAATGTAGCACAAATAACTCTCAGACCATTTGTCCTGCTGACCAAACAAACAGAGCCATGACTTTATAAAAGAGGGTCATTGTTGTTTTTATTATTATTTTGCAGGATCATTTAGGATTATAACTAATGTTTCCAAATGGGAGATGTGTACAAGATAACAATGTCTGATCTAACTTTTGCAAAATCTTAGTGAAACTTACCTGGATGCTAACATCTGTTGAGCACGGATCTCTCTCACTAAGTGCTGAAAGTAAAAGCTATAAAATATTCGCTTCTGTAAAAGTAAAAATCCAAAACAAATTCCATCCCACAAGAGTCCAGCCTCATCAATTGGTACAGTACAATCTTCTTCAGGTATCTGTTTGTTAATGTCTGAGGAATTTAGTAATATATTAATTAACAAATGAAATTAAATATAAAAATCTTACAGTTTAGAAAACAATGGAATTTAAAATGTAGTTGTTTTTTTTAACATAAGGACAATTCAATATCATCTTGTAAAGTGTATATTGGTTTTCTGTGGTTCTCTTTGAAGTCAAGGATTTTTAAACTTTCTTTATGAATTATTATTGTGCCATTTCATGTATAAAAATCGTTCTTACTCTATCAGGAAGTTAACAATCCCGAATAAAACCAATTATCTTGTCACAGACACTTCTGTGCCAGGAAGTTATCAACTCTGAATAAGACCAATTATCCTACAAACTCAAATTGTTACAAACACACTGAAATCACCTAGCCCATATTAAGTTTGATAAAAACAGTTATTATTACCAGGGAATGTCACATACACAAGAGTGTGTGGAATACAAACAAGTTAAAACGTTAATACCAAAAACTTATTGAACGTCTTATGAAAGTGTCTAACCCTAAAGATTCTCATATAATAAACAAACACAAGATTCAAAACATATTTCCTTGCTGGAAAAGATAACTGAACTTACTTTCGCCACATTAAACATTATAGAACAAATTTGGTACAGATCATTTTAATCCTCACGGTGACTTCAATGAAACATTAATCATGACAAAACCATTCAGTGAAACTAATTTCCTTTTTCAAAAGTATGTAACTAAAATATCACAAGTGACACTTTTATACTTTATTTAGCAATATTACTGAAATGACCCAACACTACAAATACCACTCCATCACCACTTCTTACTGAAAACCATACTTACTAGTTACTTACAACCACAGCACATCATGGTTACTAGCTTATCACCACCACCTAACTGCTACAGCACCACATAGTTACTAGCTTATCACCACCACCTAACTGCTACAGCACCACATAGTTACTAGCTTATCACCACCACCTAACTGCTACAGCACACCATGGTTACTAGCTTATCACCAAAGTTAATCCTGTATGTGTTAGTACACAGCTATCAGTAAACTACAACTGTCACCACATGCTGTTATTTATGAATACCGGTTCAAAGTGTTTAGCATAACCTGTTGTATAGCCCAAGAAGTTGTATGGCATGGCAGTGCAAGAAATCCCTTGTCTACGGCAGTGGAAGATACGCTGATAACAGCACCACATCTCTTGTAACTCCTTACTATAAATTCCTATGGAATCACACAGGTGTTACTGAGATTAATGTTGCTCAGCATTTATTATTCCAGTAACTTTCATTTACATTTGTCAAATAATGTTATGGTGCTCCCAGACTATTCAGTAAATAAATAAAAATACAAACATTTTACTATGGAAACACAGTACATCCAGTACACTGTACAAAATACACAGTTGATTCTGTTGTATACTCAAGCAGCTGGTTAGCTTCATTTCTACTTATAATAAATTGCAAGATATTTTGTAAATTTCACAAAACCCTTATTCATGTTAAAAGACTTCAACCATTTTCAAAGGTAAAAAACAGTTTAACATGTCCTGTGTATATTTTATACACAAAAATACTCATACAGTTACAGTACTTCTGATGTGATAATTCTGCACTATTATCAGGTACACACTTGAAAACTGTCATGACATTCTTTATAGACAAAGTAACCTGCATATCAAACAGGGTGGACTACAAGTATGCTGTTTATTAGTAAATTAAATGATAACCAACATTTACAATGTACTTTAACAGCAACAGATCACTGCATGAAAGAAAAACTTGTTATATTAATGTGGTTAATGGAGCATAAAGATTAGGTACAGATGGCCAAATATTACACACAAAACTTCTACACACTAAACTTCCACAGTAATGGTAACTCACAAATAATTTTTGTATTCAGAGTTATACAGAGTAAGCAAATAGAACAAACCAAAAAGTATATATTGTATTTGTACTTCATCTTACCTGAAGTTGGATGATATGCAAGTTTCTTTATGCAAGCAACACCAAGTAATTGGACAACCCAACAGAAATTCTTGTAAAGTTTGGCAAGAAAAACACAACCAACAACCTGGAAGAAAGATAGATGAATAGGAGAAATAAAACAAAATCAAAAACTAAAAAAATAAAAGAATTTTGAAATTATATAATTAAATCATATTACAAGTTATATTACTAAATCATGTTACAAATTATATTGCAAAATCATATTACTAAATAACAAAAATATTTTACTATGATGAAAAGAAAAAATATAACAGATAATAATATTTTGTATTATATACAAGTAGAAAGATATAACACTTCCAAATTATGAACAAGAAGAAAGATTAAACAGGTGTAGTATTTAGTACTTTTAACTCGATAAACAGAAAGGTTAGCTCACACGTAAAGTACTTTAACTCAATAAACAAAAAGGTAAAATTACAGATTTGATTATATCTTACTACTTGTACATCATACTGAATTCATTATCTGTGATTTTAGCTTTCTGTTTTAAAATTCAAACTTATAAAACACTTTGATATGACAAGCACGAAAGTAAAATCACAGGTAGTGAAATAAGTAGGATGTACAAGTAGTAAGATGTAATCAGAGTAACAGACAGAACATCAGATATCCTGTATGTAAACATCACTAAAAAATCTTGCATCAGTAATAATTGACAATAATATGAAAGTTAAGTTAAAATTAGCAAAACTTGCAAGTTGATAGGTCTATTCAGAATTACATATTTATCATGCTCAGAACTGAACTGGGTCTGTAAACTGCAGTACGTTTGTATATGTAATGATTTCTTTATTAAATAAAAAAACAGCTCACTCATAGTTCTTATTTTCTATTCTATAAAGTTGTGACCCAAACCTTAGAAAGCATAAAATATTTATAGATAGAAACACTAGCATTTAAGATATATGGAAATCAGGCAAATATAACCAAAACATAATAGAATGGTTAATTTTTTCTGGCCATTCTTTCCAAAATATAAATAAAATGAAATCATTGAAAAATACATGTATACATAAATACACTAAAATATCTGTTACCTGTAAAATAGCTTTTAGCAAAATTACCACGACATTATATGCAAGTAAACCATTCCACCTGAAACAAAGAAAACATGAAAGTAAGTTTGGAATATAGACTGAGTAAAGGTATTAACAACTTTTAAACTATGACTATTATACATTACTTTATTTATAAACACATTACTTCATAATTTACAGCCACAAACTTACATTCTCATGACTATTATACATTACTTTATTTATAAACACATTACTTCATAATTTACAGCCACAAACTTACATTCTCATGACTATTATACATTACTTTATTTATAAACACATTACTTCATAATTTACAGCCACAAACTTACATTCTCAGAAGGGTTTTCATGGGCTTCAAGTAAAATTCATTACCATTCCAGAGAAATAAGAAGCAACCAATAACATATCCCATAGCAAAGAGACTAACCCTACTGGTTCCCGACAAGAACACCACTGCAAGAGTTATCCAGTAGAAGGAAAAGAAAACAAGTACCTTAACCATATCCAAGTAAGACCTGGAAAACACAGTTTATTTGTCATGAGATATCACACTACTTATAATTCAGATATTGTTTCTAAAATACATTTACATAAAAATTCACAAACATAACTTGTTCTGCAAATGGCAAAATAAAGCCTGAAAAGATAACATGATTTACAAACAAAAAATATTTACTAGAATAGTAAAAAATGATGCTCCAAGTCTCCAACGACACCGTGAAAGACAGAAAAGTCAATATTAGTAAATGTGCTTTGAAACGTTTTCTATAAATTATACACTCTGCACAGACATAATCTTTCAAAAACACATTTAAGCAGAACATAATAAAGACCATAGGAACTACAGTGGAGAACTTTACATATGTTAGTATTGGCTATATGAAAACATAGTTTTGGTTGTCTTGCTTTTACATAATTGTCAGTGATAATGCATTATTGTATGATGAACTTTTATAATAATAAGGTGATAAAATAATATTAACTTTGTGTAAGTAACGAAGTCTGGCACAGGGTTAGAGAGGGTACTGGGATCTTGTTCGAGCCAGATTTCACGGTTGCTTCCTCCTTCGTGCATTTCAGAATACAATCCTGTCTCGATAGTAAACACGTGCAACTGACAGCAGGCAAACAGAAGTTGGAAAAAGTCCACTGTGGAATAGAAAAATTTAAAATATAATATTGAAAACTACACAAAAATTTTGTGAAAGAAACATAAATAAGTTAAGATTATATACTGATTTATACCAATGACATAGGAACGATAACGTTGCATAAGTAATCTGAGAGAAACAGAATTTGTAAAATATTGTTTCAAAGTCATGTGTTTTTAATACAACCATACACACACACACACTCAACACTTAAAACTGTAATTTAATAGATATTTTATTTGCCATTAATATTATGTAAACTCACATCTTATAAACAAGTTTGTACAACACAGCTATTACCATTGATGTGTGTTGAATGTGGTCAATTTAATTTAAAACAACAACAACAACAACAGACTGCATTAATTTCAGGTGTGCAGAGTTGCATAAAAATAGATAGCTTTGAAAAAGTATTTCATGATAATAATTTAACATGTTACAAAAAAAAAAAAACTTTGTTTTAACAGCAAATGTTTATATTAAAATTCTAAGAGAAACAGCTGGATTTACACCTTGTCAACCTGACCAATACAAATTATATAATACCTGGTAATATCACATTTCTCAACATCTTTTAGTTTACAGTCTGAATGAATTTACTTTTTTAAACCTAAGCAAGCTGAAAAAATACTTTAAAATATAAAAACAGTTTAAAAATGGTGAACATCTTAATCAGATAACAATGGATAACAGATATTTGGTCAAGAAATACTGACCATTTTTTCTTAAAATTTTTCTTCTAACTATCTTAATGTTTTCACATTTTATTTAGTACATGTTTTTGTAAGTGAAAAGTAATTTACTCAAACCCAGTAATTAACGGGTAAGGCTTCTACGTTTAGCTTAACTTCAAAAGTACTCATGACGTGTACCTCAACTTATAAAATATTTTTATCAAGAACTTCCATTTACAGACTAGTTTTCTTAATACAAAAATCCATAATTGTAATCTAGCTTTAAAATAACTTTAATGAAGGATTTACAATTCTAGGTTATTTTTACAATTAATAAAGTAGCCCTCAGCTAGCTTTAAAATAACTTTTATCAAAAAAACCTAAACATCAGGGCTAATTTCCATATTATAATAGCTCTACCCTAACCACAAGAAACACTGAGGTACGGGCTGATTTTATAAGTCTGGACAAGGAAATGTACTTTAAAACAGACTACAAACCGAGGATCTTGTAAGAATTTGGTGGAACTATAAAGTTGGGAAGATAAAGCCATTCTCTCAGTTCCTCACTGAAATTAGAACTGATACTCCAAGGATACTCTGTCAAAAAAGGAAAGAAAAAAATTTAAATCCATACTTGAACAGCAGCAAACACTGAACATTATTATACTGTTATTTGTATTATCCCTTTCATAATGGCCTGGGCATACAATACCAAGTGCATTTGCACTTGTTAACTTTAAATGCAGCATGTGCATCTTTCATAGAATTTGGTAAACTTTTAGAAACCTTAAGTGTCTTTTGTATTTAAAAAAAAGATTTTATAATGAAGTAATTTTACCAAGGATTTTTTGTGAACATAACAAATTTGTTTTATTATTTATTTCATCTATTTATGATTTTTCATGTTAAGATGAAAAATACTGTTCTACATCTCAAAAAATTAAATTTCATTTGCAGAAATCTCTAAAACCTCCTAAATATTAATCAAACATTTGTTTTCAGTAAAACATTATATTTTACTTGTTATTTTCTCTGACCTAATTCTATACAAGGTTGGTCAATTTGACCGACTTTGTAACCAACCAAATATTTAAATAAATCTAAACTACTTTTCTTTCTTTTTAGAACGACTTCAAATTTTAACATAAAACTATATTAGTTTATCATAAGAAGCTTTAAACTCATAACAGTATATAACTTTCATATTCAAAGTTTTTTTTTTTTTGCCCTTTGAGTAAAATCTAATTAATATTCACACCATTATTAAGTTCTAAATCACTTGGTAAACAAGGAACTCACATTATGCTATCAAATTACATTATACAAGAACTACTCCAAGCTGCTTGCACTCATGCCTCATGAAAACTTATTTTATTTTACCTATTCTGACTTTAACCAGCCTAAAAAGATTCATATTTTTACATTTTAGTTACTTTTATAATAATAAATAGAGAATACATATAAAATAAAAGGAATATGGCACTTAACCCTACTTTTATATACTAATGATAGTAGTGCACTAAATAATTTTTATTCAATTGAATAATAGACCAAGGAACATAGAACAATTACATACAAATAAAAAAGCAGACAATGTCCTATAACTACCATAGTTTTTATGGCATTTTTAACAATGTGACAAGAACAATTACAAGTACATGATATCTTTTCCATGAGAATGAAGCTTGTACTTAAAAAATAAACTGATAATCTTGTGTTTGGAAAAAAACATTACATAATATGTCACTTGACAGATGAAAACCTTGGCTTTCTGTTGACTATAAACAATGTTACACGTAAGAAATAACCATTAACTACTCCTGAAAGAGAGGATGTGACAAGTGTGTGTTACAAGGGGTCTGACTTTCTGCCACCAAACAAGACTTAAAGTTTTAAAAATATGTCTGAGCAATTACACTATTATAGTAATTTATGTTAAATATCACACTTATTGAAAGAATGGTGAATAAGAGGAGGTGCCCATTGAAAAAAGATACATTTCTCACAGAAGAGAAAACTCAAGATTTTTTAAAATATCATCTTAAAAATCAATAACTTAAAATATATACTATTAAAATATAGATTAATATCTACAATTTTATGCTCATTGGTATAAAATAAAGTAATTTAATAAAACATTTTAATGTAAGTCGCAACAAACTAATGTTTTTTGCTGTTGTTTTTAATTTGCACAAAGCTACATGAGGGCTATCTGCACTAGCTGTCTCTAATTTCTCAGTGTAAGACTACGGAGAAAGCAGCAAGTCATCGCCACCCTCTGTCAACTCTTGAGCTACTTTTTTTTTTTTACCAAAAAATAATGGAATTGATAGTTACATTATAACACCTCCATGGCTAAAAGGGTGAGCATGTTTGATGTGATAGGGATTCAAACCCATGACCCTCAGATTAAGAGTAAAGTGCCCAAACCACATAACCATGCCAGGACTGCAAACCTCATGAAATATGCAGTGAAGGACACCCATGCAGAAAGGATTATTTATTAGTTTTACAATCCTAAATTAATATATTTGTGTTTTTTATTACTCAGTGAAATATAAAATATATAAATCTATATTACTATATATCCATATGTAAATTACCTATTATTTCTGGTTCTGCACATCATCGTTTCTCTACTATTGAAAATACACTTTATAAATGGCCTTTTCTCTTGCTTACCATTGCTTTAGCATGCTTGGAAATATCAAAAATATTATCTTTGATCTTGTTACAAATTTTAGCTTTTACAGCAGAAAAGTAAACAGTCAAGTTTTTACCAACAACACAAAATACGGCAGAAATTAAACAACCAAGTTTTTACCAACAACACAAAATACAGTAGAAAGTAAATGGTTCCACATATCCAAGTTAATATTAATTTCCAATAAAAATGCAACAACCCATATTACAAGAAGATAAAATAACACTAAATCCTGGTGAAAAGAAAGACTGTTATGAGTTGAACTACGAGAACAGTGCTGTACATTTACCAATGTAGTAAAATTTTGAGGTGTATTACATATGACTATCTTACTTACCAATACATGATCCTGGAGGAATACCTATGCACATGATGTACTGAATTGGCAGAATAATGCACTGGTAAGAGACGTAAAAGGGCCACACTCGAGCCATGTTTCTTCTCCTGAGAAGAAAGAGACTACACAACCATGCTGCAGACACAACAGCATATACGTCTAACCTCACTCCAATGCACGCTACTGTGGTCACGAAGCAGAACTGCATATTAAAACAAACAATTTTGTTAACACTTTTTGTTTTCCAAGACACACCTTTGGTTTACAGGTATCTTTCCTATAAGTCACGACACAAGAAGCTATATATTCTTACAATTCTCCCCACAGTTTTCCCAATTAACTGTGTAAAATCATCACAAATACACTTATTTCGAGTTTGTGTGAATGAGATATTATATTTTTATTTTCTATTTATAGGTTAATTCCTGTACTATTATTGTCAGAAAATTTCTTCCATTGTTAACTTGTACCTCAACTGGAACCCACTTAAACAAGGCACACAAAACCTTACACTTGTTCCAAACTCAATTAATATTTCAACATTTCTTCCTAAAACATTATGATAATTTCTGTTACATTATAATCTATTTTTGGGAAGAAGTAATCATTTCAACATTATAGAAATGTATATTTTAGTATTTCACAAGAAACACGTCCACGTACAAAGTGTTTCGAATTTTTAAATAATTGTTATCACATATATTCAACAACTTCCACAGTGAGCCATTAGGACACACAGTATTAGTTCATAACAAAAACCCAGTAATTTCTAAAAAGCTTGAGATACCAGAATTTCAAAAAGGAAAACAAATTCTGCAATTATTGTGTTACTTCCACTTCTTCATAAAGGTATTTTTTATACCAGTAGCAATGTCTGTATCAAATGATTGAAAAACAGATACACTTTACCTCAACTCCAAATTTATAGAAAAAATAGTTGAACAGAAACTTCACACACTCTAGTAATCCTTTGTCTGCATGGGAACGATTAATGTCTTGAAAAATTACTCCATCTGGTGGTTCAGTGTCATTTCTGTGATAACGATGCACTTTCTGACGGATCTTTACCACAGCTTGGATTGTCAAGACCACAATCAGACCGATGTAGCCCTAAAAGAATATTTTAAGACACTATAAAACTGTTTAAACATTTACATTATGCATGGATATACTAGGTAATTGCTACAACTTGACTACCATTTAATATGTTTTGGAAACAATGTATTAAATATTTTTATTACACACGAAATAGCTATAAACTGATCACTGCTTTGTTATGTGAAATGTATTTTTGTAGCAATATATATTAATATAAAATAATTACAGTTTCTCATATTATTTCAAAATGCCAGATCAGTAGTGTGTTGTTCCAGAAAATATTTTTAAAATACTTCATATGCAGGTCTAGCATGAGAATGAAACAGCATGTTAACATAACAGTTTAATTCATCTCAAAACTAAGTAGTAAAATGTATCATAAATATTATGGAAACGTTAAGCACAAGAACTAAAGTTACCTCAAAATAAATAATTTTTTTAATTATTAAAAATACAGAGAAAGAAATGTATTTTACAGTGTTAGAGCTTGAAGAGTTGAATGAAACCAGTCCACATTAAAATGGACACTTGTAATTTACAGAGGGAGTTGAAGCCTGTCCACACTAAAATGGACACTTGTAATTTACAGAGGGAGTTGAAGCCTGTCCACACTAAAATGGACACTTGTAATTTACAGAGGGAGTTGAAGCCTGTACAACTTTAAAATGGACACCTATAATTTACAGAAGGAGTAGAAGCCTGTTCACATTAAAATGGATAATTGTAATTTACAGAGGGAGTAGAAGCCTGTCCACATTAAAATGGACAATTGTAATTTACAGAGAGAGTTGAAGCCTGTCCACACTAAAATGGACACTTGTAATTTACAAAGAGAGTTGAAGCCTGTCCACACTAGAATGGACACTTGTAGTTTAGAGTGTGAGTGTATGTGCATGTGTGTGTTGAAGCCCAAATAGATTAGTCAAACTCTTTAGCTGGTGATAATACAGATATTACTGTTAGTAAAACTTGTTGAATTGTATTATCTATATACTCTTATAAGAACTGATCATAAAATGTAAACCCTTCAGCTAGTAACAATCTAGACATCTCTTTATAATTGTATCTGTATACTACAGTGGTTCTAATGATAACAAAACCTGAACCTTTCAGTAATTGAAATACATATTTTAGTGTTTGGAGAAATATGTCTAATAGTGCCATCTGCATATTAAATTAATTCTAATCTTAACAAAAGATGAACCCTTCCACTGTTCATAATAAATGATATGTTAAGAAATGTTTATTAACGTGTTTCACGCTCTAACTTAGAAAAAAATATATACTGAATAAGAGATGCACCT
Source organism: Carcinoscorpius rotundicauda (assembly GCA_011833715.1). Classification (NCBI taxonomy): domain Eukaryota; kingdom Metazoa; phylum Arthropoda; class Merostomata; order Xiphosura; family Limulidae; genus Carcinoscorpius; species Carcinoscorpius rotundicauda. Next base: position 70,535,419 of record CM022400.1, read on the forward strand.
ATGTGATCATCACCTGTTTACAAAGAAAATTTACTCCCATTAAAGTTCAAACAAAAACTACCTCACAATAAAGAAACTCTTACTGTGTAAGCTTCTTAACCACTCAACATAATTAGTTAAGAGTTTCTAACCTTGCAGTATGCAGTTAGGTTCTCAGTTTTCCTGAAACCAATCCACACTCTGTTATCGACAGTCTCGTTGAAAGGGTAAGGAAATTCACTTGCATTCTGACCTATTCCAATCACATCCTAAAAAAAGAAGGTTTTCACTGCATTTTAGAAACATTCTCTAACATAACTTTTATCAATTACTTCAGCTACATGTAAAACATTGACTAATTTTCTGCAAGTGCATTTCATACAACTGATCTTTGGAAACTATGTGACACAATTAACAACATAAAAATATAACATTAAAAACACAAATTAATTCTAATAATTTAAACACTTAGAAACTGTGACACTTAAAAGTACTGGAGTTGTCCGACTTCAAATTTATCAGGCTTAGCATTCATGATAAAAATGAGTTATGTTATAGCTTGAATAATTTTTATTTCAAAAGCTAGGACTATTAGTTTTCGATAATTCTTCACCTTTCAACATTTAAATCTCATAATAACTATTAATTATTGCCACACAGTTAACTGAAAGCAAACTTACCGAACAGTTCACTTTCCATCCATACTGGTCCACAAATTTCAGCTGATAAATCATTTTCGACAGCAATAAGATGGCAGCCCAGACAGAACAACAATGAGAAAGAAAAGTCTGAAGTGCTTTGAAGGGAAGGGCGACAATAACAAACATCACAAAAACAAGGTGGACGGCACAAACCTGTAAAAATATGGAAAATTAGTGACAATGTTAACAAACATCACAAAAACAACGTGGACAGCACAAACCTGTAAAAATATGGAAAATTAGTGACAATGTTAACAAACATCACAAAAACAACGTGGACAGCACAAACCTGTAAAAATATGGAAAATTAGCGACAATAACAAACATCACAAAAACAACGTGGACAGCACAAACCTGTAAAAATATGGAAAATTAGCGACAATAACAAACATCACAAAAACAACGTAGACAGCACAAACCTGTAAAAATATGGAAAATTAGTGAAAATAACAAACATCACAAAAACAACGTGGACAGCACAAACCTGTAAAAATATGGAAAATTAGTGAAAATAACAAACATCACAAAAACAAGGTGGAGAACACAAACCTGTATAAATGTGGAAAATTAAAACAATATACAGATAATAAACTGCAGTAAGCCATACAAATATTGCTTTGAAAGGCTTACAATAATATATTTTTGTTAATTAACACAAGTCTGCTTAACGATACACACCAGCAAATTTTTATCCATTAGTTTCAGCTGAGATTTGTTAAAACTATGGAATGTTTTAAGCATGTTAAATATCTTTCACTCATTGACTTGTCAAAGCAAGCTACCTACTTAGACTGAAACTAAAAATCAAGTCAGTAACAAAAATGGCTAATTAGGTACACATTAGCACTTGTGTATCAGTTCAATGTTACGAAATGTAACTTCTCACATTTTTACTTATAAAACATTAGCACTTATGTATCAACTCAATATTATGGAAGGTAACTTACATCATACACAGCCAAACAAAGAGCAGAAAACAATACAATTTTAATTAGGTGAATCTCAAGAAAACGCCAAATTAGCTCACTGACGTGCAGACCAACAACCATTCCTTTATCCAGAACCAAGTAAAGCCACTTCTTTAAGGTTTTAATATCTGAAATTGAAAGAAAAAATGTAGAAATTCACACACTAAATAAAGATTGAATCGTGTCAAAAATGGAAATCCATGAATCCTTTTACAGTACAACTGTGAATAAATTTGAACATTTTTTTCAAAATATCTAATGTAAGCCAATAATAATGAAGTAAGTAGTCCACTTCTTGGTTTTAAAATCATTACTACATCTCATCTAAGATAACAACAATTGTAAATGTTTCACATTGCTTCCTGAAAACCTTCACTGAATTTAAAAAAACACCTGAAGTCTTCGTAGGTTGAACTCTGCTAACAGCTTCTACTGAAAACACATTTCTGTAAAGTTAAACTAAGCCTAAGTTTAGTACTTTACAAAAAATTAAGATATAAACTGTAACAATATCAAATGGAGATGGTATATAGTCTGATACTTCAGTTATAGTTCTCTAGTACAACTAAACAAACAATATAAATCTGAACAACTGTTGTAATACAAACCAGAAAATTCATTCTTAGCACCTACTGATTCGTCAACAGTTACATTTTTAATGTTAATCATAATTTATTTTATAATTTTAATAAAACGAACAATATTAAAACTCTAAAAGTTGTGTTTTATTAACGTAGTCATGGTTTGAAGTTCACATTGTCCTCAATAGTTCTTTGGCTGTGGGTTAACAATCAAAGTGGTCACCATAACACCAGTATTAAGTTTTGCTGCAAAATGACAACCAATGATTTGTAATTACACTACCATACAGGAGTTCCAGTATAAAGAGAGATTACTTTCAGTTAGAGGCAGAGTTCACCCATACAGAGGAAGTAGAAATGTTTTCAAATGAGAATTTTTATTTAATTTTAAAATGTCAAATATAACAATAAACTCTGATCATCTGAAGGATTACATGTTTGAGTTATGCAAAATAATAAAAATTTGTACCATGGTGAAAGTCTGTTTTTTTAAGTCAAGAATTATGCGAAATATTTTGACCAATCGTAACTTTGCGACAGTCAAGGATAATGAGCAATTGAGTTTTTTCTGAGAGTCTGATGATTAAAAATATGAAGTTGATACTTGACAAAATCGTATGTTTATTCCTCTTAAATACAATCAATTTTAATATTTGGAGGAGAAGAACAGTGAGAGAGTAAGTTTCTCATCCACAAGACAACAACAAATAAAGAGAAAGTTTCTCATCCACAGGACAACAACAAATAAAGAGAAAGTTTCTCATCCACAGGACAACAACAAATAAAGAGAAAGTTTCTCATCCACAGGACAACAACAATTAAAGAGAACGTTTCTCATCCACAGGACAATAACAATTAAAGAGAACGTTTCTCATCCACAGGACAATAACAATTAAAGAGAAAGTTTCTCATCCACGGGACAACAACAATTAAAGAGAAAGTTTCTCATCCACAGGACAACAACAATTAAAGAGAAAGTTTCTCATCCACAGGACAACAACAATTAAAGAGAAAGTTTCTCATCCACGGGACAACAACAATTAAAGAGTAAGTTTCTCATCCACGGGACAACAACAATTAAAGAGTAAGTTTCTCATCCACGGGACAACAACAATTAAAGAGTAAGTTTCTTATCCATGGGACAACAACAATTAAAGAGTAAGTTTCTTATCCAGAGCACAACAACACCAACAAAAAAATAAATTATTTTCTTTCTGATAACATGTTTGAAAGAATTTTAAAAAGTTATTCAGTAAAACAAAACAAAGAAACTTATTCAACTATTCAGACAGCAAAATGAAATCTGCATTTACAGTACATAAAGAAAAGTGTAAAATCATTAAGTCTCGTTGTCATCAAGTGATGACTGACATTTAAGAAATTTGTTTATTTGTATGTCATACAACAATATAGATTAGATCACAGGAACAAACATGGAAGTTAACATTCTAATTTTACCAGGATCACAACCACCCACCTTCTGACTCTTTCTCTTCATTGGCAGACGTGCACTTATCACCTCCATCGACTTCGTCTCCTTTCTTCGTGGTGGTCTGTGAATCTACGGAAGTGGTGTCAACAGAGATAGTGTTATTGTCTTCCGTTTCTTTTTCTGTCACTCCCTCTATTGTAACTTGAGCGACATCAGCTTCAGGTAGTACTGTTGTTTCTGTCTGATTAACAACAGAGACTGGATTCTGATCCCTATAGACATAAAGTTAATACCTAATTATACAAACTAGATTCAAAACCCTGATAGTAATATAAAAACTTCAAGCACTGAGTTAATATCTATTAATAGAAACTGGATTCAAAACCCTGACAGTAATATAAAAACTTGGTTAAGACTTTTTTATACTATAACACACACTGAAGAATTTTGGTAATATATAGAAATATGTGAAGGGCCTTTCATTATAAAATAAATATTGTTAATTCAAAGACAATTTATACCATAAGGACTCATCTAAACTCTTGTGAAAACATAGAAGTTTCAAATCAAGAGTGTTTGGCTTATCAATAAAATAAAGAGCCTTCTTCACCTACCTATAGTAGATGTCACTAATTTCCAAAAACTCCTTGTGGAAGTAATGCAACTGTATAATGGTGATAATTAAAAAGAACGTAGGTGTTAGTAACTTGAGGAATAAAGTAGCAGGATTTTCCACATACTTCTCTAAGCCAACATCTTTCTGGCTAAAAACAAGAAAACATGTATAAGGTCCCCATGCCAAAGAACAGTTGTCATATTTTAAAGTCACATATGGATAAAACTATTCATCTTCAATAGCATGCTACTGTAGCCCTGACCATGTGGTGAGGGTTTAAAGTGGTGTTGCACAAAATACTCATTGAAAACTCCTACTGGGTCAGTCAAAATGTACTTTATTTAGATCCACAATACTGACTGAAAACATGTACAGGGTCAGTCAAAATGCACTTTATTTAGATCCACAATACTGATCGAAAACATGTACTGGGTCAGTCAAAATGTACTTTATTTAGATCCACAATACTGATCGAAAACATGTACTGGGTCAGTCAAAATGTACTTTATTTAGATCCACAATACTGATCGAAAACATGTACTGGGTCAGTCAAAATGTACTTTATTTAGATCCACAATTCTGATTGAAAACATCTGCTGGGTCAGTCACAATGTACTTTATTTAGATCCACAATACTGATTGAAAACATCTGCTGGGTCAGTCAAAATGTACTTTATTTAGATCCACAATACTGATTGAAAACATGTACTGGGTCACTCAAAATGTAGCTCATTTGGTGAAGCTTGATCCAAATCAGTATCATACGACACAACAGGTTTGTTTTTTATGTAAGTGCTGTATTAAGCACAGGAGTGCATAAAATAAAGCATTGTATAATAGTACATACTTTTCTAAATAATGCATCAAGCTTGTACAAAAGCCAGTGTGCATCATATTATGCTTGATTTCTTGAAATAGAAGTCATAAAAGCCAAATGCATTTAGCCACTAAGAGATTAGAAATAGAGCAAATGAGTGTGCGTGATTGTTTTCTGTGAAACCTTGTAAGTGTAATGTATGTTGATATTACACAGTGCAAGATCACCTAATCTATAGCCACATAAAATTTATCATGAAAGTAAAAATATGCCACGAATTCATTTTGTGAATGATTTTGACTGGTTCACAATGGAATTTAGCAAGTGGTTTTTGTGAGTCCTGACCAAACTAAAAGGATTTAAAATGGGCATTTTTTTTTTAAATACATATCAACATGGTGGCACATGAAATATTATATTTGTGTCAATTTTCATCTTGATTGATGTAAATATGATCAAACAGGAGCAAAAAAATACAAGATCCTGAGAAAGGTTGAGTGTGGGCACACAAAACTGAACAAAGGTATACACCAACCAAGATTCAAGTCAAGCTACTGAGAAATGACAACTGACTGAAATGTGAAGTAGTGATTTGTGAAGACATAATTAAAATCAAGCAGATGTTAAAAAGTAAAAAGTTAAAGCTGTTACAGTAAGTAGTTTTAATTGCCTATAACAATCGACCATAACTCCAGATATTATACAAGTGCATTACTTATATTACTTCACAGTTAGTGTTAGGCTTGTAAAAACAATAGATAAGAATAGTTTTACTGAAAAGAAAATTTTAATATTCACTCAGGAAGTTCTACAGGTTATGTAAAGGAAATATAAATAGTGTAATATCGAAGTAAGGATTTTTATTCTAAGCACAAAATTTACGTTTTACTTTGACTGAACCAGAAAAACATTATAAATTCACAGACAAATGTTTAATTAAAATACTACATTGAAAAAAAACACGAAACAGTTTGCGTATTTGATAGATATTTATTGTTTACTAAAAGCTTATCAAATTTTATGAGACACTTGGTACATTTAGAGATGTGGTAACCTTATTTTTGTAGTTCCAAGGTGGACTGATTACTCAATTCATATTTAAGGCATAAATAAGAAGAAATATGTTAATATTCTTTGAACCAAACTTACAACTGCAATGGAACTCCCAGGTAATCTGCCCAGTAGTTTTCAAAGTTTTCAAACTGATATGTATAGATTAAAATCAACACTAACATTGAGTAAACAATAACTGTCAACCAAAAGCCATACATGATTCTCCTCCAAAGGCCATAAGAGAACTACAAGAAATAGTAAAAATATGACACCAACTGTTAATATATGGTCAAACATAAAATAACTGGTAAAAATATTATATTTACCATAAACAACATGAAACTTGTTACTTCCAAAATCAAACTATCAGTAATTTTAACAAATACCGTATTTTCCTCCTAATAAGCCAAATTTCTGGCCCTAAATTTTGGACCTGATTTTTGGGGGTTGGCTTATTGGCCGATCACCAGCTTTGGACCAAAAAATACCGAAGACCAAAATCGACCCCAAAATCATACCTTTGATCTCATAGTTACGGCAGAGATGTTTCAGTTGAATAAACTTTATTTATTAATACAAAAAGGTCTATACATTACAAATGACATGTATTCATAGAAATAAAAAAATTCATAAAAAAATACACACTTTAATCTCAGAAATTAATTAAAATCCATCAAATTCATCATCTTCATCGTCAGAAGCGCCAAATAATAGATTCCAATCCTCAGCAGAGATCTGGTCGTCGTATGGGTCATTCTCTGGTGTTATTAGCTGAGTGAGTGGAATGTTGTCTTCCTCGTCGTCATCCAACCACAACATATCATCTTCCGTTCCATCCATTGCATTTGAGATGCTAAATTTTTTAAATGACTTCTCTACAGTTTCAACACTAATATCGTCCCACGATTTCACGACCCACTCACAGACGGTAGCGAGTGATGCATATTTCCAGCAGCAGTAAAACTTTGATTGCCAGAAACCATCCACTCATTCCAGCATTGACGGAGCCTGTCTTTAAAATGTTTATTTAAACACACATCTAAGGGCTGTATCACAGATGTCAGCCCACCGTGAATAACTGCAATATCGGTATTGCATCTTTTGATCGCGGCTTTAATGTTTTCACACAGGTGGGACTTAAACATATCCGAAACGAGCAGAGATCTAGATTTCATCAGTCCACCAGGACAACGCACCCACACTTCGTTAATCCACTTGATGCATCCTTCGTCATCCATTCATCCGTTTTCTTGTACATGGACGATCACTCCTTTTGGAAATTTCTTCTTCTTAGCCTCAACTTATTAGGCGGTAATAAGCAAAAACCCTAATTTTCAGAGCTGAAAATTGGCCTCGGCTTATTAACCGGAAAATACGGTACAGTAAATATATTTTCTGATTTATAGAACACATGAAAATATGGACCCAATTAAAAATGTTTACAAGTCCTCAGCCAGCTATTTCAAATTAGGATGTCTTAGAAATGTATAACTACTTCTCCACTATTGTAGTTTTCTTACACTGTTCCATTGTTTACCTGAAACATGAGAATGAAGAAGAGAAACAAAAACATGTAAGCAATTCTGTACATGACGACTTCATCCCCACCCAAGGATATCACCATCAACATGCAAGCCACAATCCATATCCAATACTTCGTAAGAAGATGTTTTATGATGTCACCCAACCTGCTGATGAATGGACTGCCTCGTGTTGTTGGAGAAGTGGCTACACTCATCTGACGTCGGAAATCTGCTTAAATAAATTGTTACAAGCTTGGTACACAAAATCATGTCATATCACAACAGAATAGTCAGTGGTAAAACTTACAAAACTGCTTAACAGAACAAAAGTAGTGCTTCACGTGTCTTACACAGTAATAATACTGCAAGAACTGTTATCAAAGTCAGTAATATTTAAGAGAAAACAACATCTATTGCTGTACAAAAAAAGTTACAAGGACTAATAAAGCAATGTTTAGACTGACATAAGACACCATTTCATCATTATTACAATGAATGAATTTCAAAAAGAGATTAATCGAACTATACTATTTTTCTTGACAGATTTTATACAGTAAGAAAGTACTTAGTTGGGGTATTCTATTTAGAAAGAGTGACCTAGTAACTTGACGGATTTCAATTAGAATAACACAGTTACCAGTTGAGTTAAAGCCAAATTGATAAAATAACAAGCCACACTCAAACCACTCACACTGTAAAAGACTGTACTTTAGCCACAGTCACACAGTGAGTAGCTGCATTTGAGCTACAATAACACAGTAACTAGATTTCAGCCACAGTAACAGAATAATCCATGTTTCAGTCACAGTCATATCATTAACAGCTGTGGTTTAGTCAAAGACACACAGTGACCAGCTGAGTTTCAACCAGGAAAGATTACAAGGATGCATAGATGAAGATTATCCCTGGAACCCCAACTACACAGTAATAAGTTGAAATTCAGTCAACCAATACTATCAGAGAGCAGACAGATGAATCACCTTCAAAATCAATATTTCTGACAAATTGTGAAATGTTTTTCTAAATCCTCACACAAAATAATAACATTCTGAAACTTACAGTTTCTGCTCTTGGGATTACATGACATTGATATAATAACTCCCTTTTCCTAGACATAATACGATTTTATCTTTATTGCCAAATTTACCTAATTTGCCCTTAAAAAACAAAGGCCCACATTTTAAAACTCCTGGAGTTATGGGATTTTTTCTTCGTTTCTATCAAGACTTTGTGAATTCACTTCTGACACCATAAAAACCAGTATAGAGAGATGTACTGTACGAAACAGTAAACATTGACCCGGTCTATAAACACGGGGTACAGATGTACTGTACGAAACATTAAACATTGACCCGGTCTATAAACACGGGGTACAGATGTACTGTACGAAACATTAAACATTGACCCGGTCTATAAACACAGGGTACAGATGTACTGTACGAAACAGTAAACATTGACCCGGTCTATAAACACGGGGTACAGATGTACTGTACGAAACATTAAACATTGACCCGGTCTATAAACACGGGGTACAGATGTACTGTACGAAACATTAAACATTGACCTGGTCTATAAACACTGGGTGCAGATGTACTGTATTAAATATTTACCTGGTCTAGGAACACCGGGTTGAGATGTACTGTACGAAATATTAAATGGTTCCATCATCACACCTTCAGCAATATCTCTATCAGCTTGCTGTCGTTTCTCCTCTACGTACTGGCGAAGTGTTACCCACAACATGACAGTGTATAGTATCTGGTGAGAAAGAGACATATTAGTAAAAGATAAAAATACATCAATGTTAAAATGTGTAACTCTCAATGTTATGGATTGATTGAAAAATGAGGAATCACAGAAAATACACAAAGCTTTTCTGTCTTTATTATTATTCCATTGTTCAAGATGTCACAATTCTTTTGTGTTTTTTTTTGCTTTTATTTTCCCCTCAGTTGTTAAAAAGTAAAGAAAAATATCACTTTCTAGGGCTATCCTACACTATCTTAGCACATTCCAAAAATCCATAGAACTTATCCAAATAAAAGACTGAAGCAGAAGACTTCATTAAAAAAACACAAATTATGTGATTTTTTCCCTAAGAAATACTGATGTTACAGGTTATGTAGTAGTGACGAATTAACTTACTTTGACAAGCAGAGGTTGGTAGGACAGATTGTAGTATTTCACTAGTCCAATCTGTGCTAGATTAACTGTTTCAATCTTGTCTGGCAACTCAGAATCATTGAGATCAAGTCCATATATGTACTGCATGAGCAGCAAGGCCTCGGCATACAGAACAAGAAAAGGTGACGATCGTAAACATGCTTGACGAGAATTGGGCATCATCCACAAAATGCAGGACCACAGCAGGAGGACAAAGGTTAACCAACTATGATATGTGATACTCCAAGTCTACAACAGAAACAAATGTATTCTGACTAACTTCAATTAATGTGGATTATTTCGACTAAAGTAATTTTCTTCTTCACAGTTTAAAATAGCTTATTTTAAATAAGTGTTAAAAAGATACAACTTTCAAGTTTAGAAACATAACATTGTTTTTTTTATTACACTTGTTTGTTTGCTTCTGAATTTCACACCAAGTTGCATGAGGACTGTCTCAACTGTTCCTAATTTATCAGTGAAAGACTAAAAGGAAGGCAGCTGGTCATCATCACTCATCGTCAGCTCTTCAGACTATTCTTTTAACACCAGTGAGTGAGATTAACCATCACATTATATTACCCCTCACCTGAAAGGGTGAGCATGTTTAGAGATGGAGTTTCAAATCCACAACCCTCAAATTACGAGTTAAGCACCCTTAACACCCTGCAATGTCGGGCTTTCTGTTACGCTGAAGATGTAATTTTTACTTTTTATCGAGTTTAAAATTATTAAAATCCCTAATTTCTTGTTATTTTTCACATCAAAATGAATTTTTATTGTCATGGCTGAGAGTGAAACTTTTATTCTGGACACAAATTATAAAAATATTCCTAGTCCAAGAACAGTGTTCATTTGCTTTAATTGAAGAAATGCTACAACCATAATTATCAATTACATTAAATTACTTCAGCTTGTAAACAAGAGAAATATCTTGAAAAATTATATGTAGTTTTAAATATCTTTTAAATTTCCATACATTTATTATATTAATTAGTTGTTATCAAAAAGACTACGTGATCAAAGAAATCATACCATATCAAAATGCATTTCATTCTATACAAACCAGAACTAACACTATTTCAATACAAAAATATTATTACAATGCATAAATATGAAATAAACAAAGTATCCACTATTGTACTCAGCACAGCATTCTCTAATAATTCTTTACCTCATCAAACACGGCACTCTCTAATAATTCTTTACCTCATCAAACACAGACATCTTTACAAAATATTGAACCTTTAAATGGATATAAATAAAGAATAGAAATATGATATCACACTTCTTTACATTTACACTATGAGTAAAATACAAACTTCAACAGTCTAAACATAACCCTACTCAAGAGACTACAAGATGGTAAAAAAACAAACTTTAATGATCCAAACATAATCCTTTAAAAAGTACTAGTCTAATCTTAATTCTACTCAAGAGGATAAAAAGACACAAAAAACCCATTAATGTCAAAACATAATCTTACTAAATGGATGAAGAGACAGTAAGATAAGTAATTCTAATAATCCAAATACAAACCTACTCACACAGTTTAGAATGTGGAAAATTTATCTGAAGTTACAAAACAAATACAAAAAGTATGAAAGACATATAATTAAGAGATTCAAAGAATGGGAATCTACTTATCATTACCATCATTATAATGAGAGTAGCAACATAACTTCCTTTCTTCACTAGACCAATGAAAGATATGAGGGGAAACATATATTTCCGATACTTCATTATGCCAACAGAGGTCACTTCTGTACCTTCATCACCAGCTTCTCCATCAGTAGATAAGATGATACTTCCATTTGGATCGACTGAAAGTCCTTCTTTTAGATCAGTGGAGTGGTAAGATTTTCTGTTTTTGTCATCGTCAAGAAGCTGAATGTAAGGATAAAGGTAAACAATTTGCTCTAATGATTCAAATAATAAGAGCTTTAGAGGTCATTAGAACTCAGATCTCTCATGTTATGTTAAACTACACCTGGAAACTATTAAAACAGGTTCTACGTTTATTACACACGATAACTGCAAAATGTAAAGTAATTTATTGTACTTTATGAAGAGTATTTTTTTTAGTAAAACAAAATTAAACTTAATATCTTATCACTGTATTACCTTTCAATGACCTTTTGATCTGTTCTGTCTACTGATAATGACAAATCAGTAAAGAACACCTGAAGTATAATGTTATGTTAACACTGGATGGTTTCACCACATTCAGAAGAACAAATTTAGAGTTGAAGTATGATAGTTTGTTATACAGACAGTTATATGATGTTTTAGCTGCAAGTCTAACCCATGCAAGTGAAGTGCTCATTCTGTATCAAGTGATTAAAAAAGTCCAAGTTATTACAAGAGTTTAAAAACAATGAACTTTTAAAATTGGAAAACATATTACAGTATTGATGGTAACAATGAAACATAATTATTTCATAATTTGAGTCACTTATACTTCCCTCGATGATGTATAATCGTAATAGAGATCTTAATGATAAAGACAGTTTGTGACTTGTTCCATCCAAATCATAAGAAGATAAATATAAAGCTCTTGTCAAAGTTTGGCATTTTACAGTGGTGATAAAACCAATTAACAAACACTTACTTAGGCTCTCCTTCTGTTAAAATACTATCGCAAATACCAAGCTTAGAAATCAAAGACACAATTCACCAAGAGATGTTAACATAATGCCAGTTAAGATGCAAATTTGAGAGGCATGTTTAGATACTTTAATATTCACACTTGACTGTTAACGTATAATGCTCAAAATAGAATATTTTCAACATCAGAAAATGCGTGACCCAACTAACCTGATACAAATTTACCACGGGTTCACATCGGTTCCCGATACCATGGTAATTTTTACACAAAATTAGAAAATACTCTGAACTTTTCTCCAGGTTTATACTGTTTCAATTCTCTAATGCACAGATAACATCAAGATTGATGTGAACAATCTTCCTATTAAGAGGACATATGGAGATAAGAATGCTGATTAATATATGTTCAGTTGTGGAACCCAAAGCTGATCATAAAGATTCTTTAATAAACCAGCTTAGATACTTAACAAGGCATCTTCTAGTACTCACGTCACAACTGGCCATGTCTAATCAAAGTGAATGCTTACTGTAAAGTTCAACCTTTAAGGAAGATATCAGCTAAAGCCTAATCACATATTCACGATAAAAACCATCACAATAACCGTCAAATGGTTAAAATAGAGCACACCAGGAGCAGCATGTTGAGAAAAAGGCTAATTATGTTAGAGAAGAGAAACATGCCAGCATTTAAAGCAATCAGAAAGTATTAAAATATTTAAGCTATAAGCTACAAAAAATAAAAATATTAGTAAGGAAAGGATGAAGGAAATATAAAACTAAAAACATGCAAAATGATTTTCATATCAAAACTTGTAACACTATCATCAGTATGAGAGACTAGGAAAAATTAATTAATGAACAGCTTGTAATACATTGTTCTAGCTAATGACTGGTACAACCAGTGTTTAGTGTCACAACACTTGTAATACACTGTTATAGCTAATGACTGGTACAACCATTGTTTAGTGTCACAACACTTGTAATACACTGTTATAGCTAATGACTGGTACAACCATTGTTTAGTGTCACAACACTTGTAATACACTGTTATAGCTAATGACTGGTACAACCATTGTTTAGTGTCACAACACTTGTAATACACTGTTATAGCTAATGACTGGTACAACCAGTGTTTAGTGTCACAACACTTGTAATACACTGTTATAGCTAATGACTGGTACAACCAGTGTTTAGTGTCACAACACTTGTAATACACTGTTATAGCTAATGACTGGTACAACCATTGTTTAGTGTCACAACACTTGTAATACACTGTTATAGCTAATGACTGGTACAACCAGTGTTTAGTGTCACAACACTTGTAATACACTGTTATAGCTAATGACTGGTACAACCAGTGTTTAGTGTCACAACACTTGTAATACACTGTTATAGCTAATGACTGGTACAACCATTGTTTAGTGTTACAACACTTGTAATACACTGTTATAGCTAATGACTGGTACAACCATTGTTCAGTGTCACAACACTTGTAATACACTGTTATAGCTAATGACTGTTACAACCAGTGTTTAGTGTCACAACACTTGTAATACATTGTTATAGCTAATGACTGGTACAACCAGTGTTTTGTGTCACAACACTTGTAATACACTGTGACAGCTACTGATTAGTACAACCAGTTCTCAGTGTTGCAACACTCGTAATACATTATTACAGCTACTGACTAGTACAACCAGTGTTTAGTGTCACAACACTTATAATACACGGTTACAGCTACTGACTAGTGCAACTGGTGTTTAGTGTCACGACATGTAATATAGTGTGACAGCTACCAACTAGTGCAGCTGGTGTTTAGTGTCACAACATGTAATATAGTGTGACAGCTACTGACTAGTGCAACTGGTGTTTAGTGTCACAACATGTAATATAGTGTGACAGCTACTGACTAGTGCAACTGGTGTTTAGTGTCACAACATGTAATATAGTGTGACAGCTACTGACCAGTGCAATTAGTGTTTAGGGTCACAACATGTAATATAGTGTTCAATGAAACCATTGCTGAAGTTGTAATTTTAGCTGTTTTTACTTTATATACTCAGTGTTAGCTGGTCTCAATTTCATAATTATACTTAATTGTGTTATTTCATTTTTTCATGTTAAGTAAATTGAAATGTAAAGTCTTTTAGTTATAAATTTTGTTTAACTTCACAAAAGAAGTAGAAGATAACATAAAACATAATTTACAATTTATTAAAAACACAAAATTGTTACGTTTATTCACTTGTCTGTTTCAACATTTATTATTGTAAACCCAACACATGAATGATGTGAAGTTTCCAAAATAATACATCGCTACAAATACACAATTCTTTAAATTTCTGTTTTTATATGTGGGTATTTTAGTTCAGATAACTTCTTTCAAACAAAAGTTATAAACATCTCAGTTGTTTAACACTTCTGACCTTTGACATTATAGGCCATTGGACCTCAGCTAAAGACTCAGAGGTGAATCTGCAAGTTCTAAGTATCTCAATATATGTTTATTTAATTTCATGGCAAACGAGATGACAAAATTTGCACTTATTGCAATCAACCTAAATGGTCAATATTTGCTTTTTGTTATGAAGGCAATTTTCACAATTTAAAGTTGGTGGTTATTACTAATTGTAATAAATATATGCCTTTAAGTTTAATTCACAGATTGTACATACTGGCATAGATTCTTGAAGATCCTGTCTCTTCCGTAAGAGCCACCACCACCAAAAGAACCCAGAAAAAAAAAAAAAGGTGTAGAAAGTAAAGTAGAGTTATGGGAGAAACCAATCTTTAAAGAAATGACATCTTCTATTATGGTTAGTAAAATAAAACAAAAACAATTAATTGAAATTAAAACATAACAGGAAACCTACAATCATGCTTTTACAACACAACTTCCATCTTATATCATTCTACAACTTCTGAAACTCACACCTACATATTTTTGCGTGAACAATGTACTTTATTTCTGACAACACAAGTATCTCTGATGTTTCCCTTCATTAACCTGACATCACCAGCTATGTCCACAATAAATTATAGACTTTTTAAAATTTTATATGTACACATCTTTCTATCTGGACAGCAGACTGTACATGCTCCACCTTTTGCAGGGATCAACCCCTAAATATTAATGTTTCAAGCCCTCAAGTTTACAAATGATCTACTGAAGAGTCGTACCATCTGATATACGAGTAATATTTCATGAGATAAAAAACATGCTAAATTTTAACCAAATATAAAATAACCTGAATAAAGAATAATGAATTAAGACATCTCTGTACATACTGATTTTTTCATTTGTACAAACTTTGATAAAACTTTTTACTAAATATAAAATAATCAAATTAAAATTAATGACTATGAAAATGTTCCAAAACATGAATATCTCAACACCTATAATTGTATGTTCCTTCAATCAATGTGCTTTCATTAACAGTTAGTTATAACATTTAATTTTATCACAGAGATTGTTTAGCATAATATATGTATTAAGGAATACTAATAACCAATGTTTCAGCAAGAGTCACGCAGTCATCATCTGAGTTTCAACCAACCAGGACTACAAAGCTAGCAGTTCATAAAGATTATAGTCATAAATACCCTTAATAGAAAGCTGTCACAAATAATGCATTCTACTTTCTATAACAAAGAATGCAATAATATTAAATTGAAAGAATACCCTGTTGATACTTTACTTCTTGTTTTTAATACAAAACTATTCACATAATAAAACATCTCGATTTCACAGTAAAAACTCTTCATACTGAACAGTAAAAGAAGCTTTACTGACAAAATAATTATACATTCATGTGTACTATTGATATCATTTGCAGGTTATTTCACATCAAATAAAAATTAATAGTTTTTGTTTTCAGTCTTACCATTTTGTTACATATTTAAAATATTATTTTAAAACAGAAACACATGCATCTCAGAATGATCACATCAGTGATTAAAACATCATATCTGTTTAAAAATACTCTTCCTTACTATAAAAGCTATAACTCGTATTAAAATAATAAAATGTTTTAAAAGATCTAAACTTATAAATTTCTCTATTAATTGTAATCATATCCAATAATGTCAGGATAACTTAAAAAAATAGTGTGTTTCTTTATATGGTTAACTCTGTACAAAAAAAATTATTCTTTACTGGTTTTAAAATTACCAAAATTACCTTATCCTTTCGTAAACACAGCTACTAACTTATTCATCCTAGCCTTGTTTAGTTTAACTTGTATTCTAAACTATTTACATAAACACAGCTACTAACTACTTTATCCTAGCCTTGTTTAGTTTAACTTGTATTCTAAACTATTTATATAAACACAGCTACTAACTACTTTATCCCGGCCTTGTTTAGTTTAACCTGTATTTTAAACTATTTATATAAACACAGCTACTAACTACTTTATCCCGGCCTTGTTTAGTTTAACCTGTATTTTAAACTATTTACATAAACACAGCTACTAACTACTTTATCCTAGCATTGTTTAGTTTAACTTGTATTTTAAACTATTTACATAAACATAACTACTCAATACTTTATCCTAGCCTTGCTTAGCTAAACCTGTATTTTAAATTCCTTACATAAACACAGTTAACTATTTTACCCTAGCACTGTTTAATCTAACACTGTTACAGATAGGTCACAGAAGTTTTTCTTGGCTTGTTTGCTACTCATAATTACTACATATTGTTCTTGCAAATTTTGAGAAATTCTTCTGGCAAATGTTTTGAAATAATTGTATTCTAAACACCTCAAATGAAAAACTATAAACCTCAAATCCCATACCAACATATTTTTGAATATATGCATCATGTTCTTTTTTTTCTTTTTTTCTTTTTTATAATAAAACAAATTATTAATAATGGACATTGCAGCTTACTTACCAAATCTCACAGATTTTGAATAAATACATAGCAAGTTATTCAGATTAAAGGTTTATCGTAAAAACACAGAAAAACAAGATAATCACAAGAACAAATACGAGTCAATGAAATTCTAATGAAATGACTGAACAAATACCTTTAGAAAAACGTTCAGATATGTTGAAAAGTTAGGCAAAAAGAAGTATGGGGCAAACAGAAAAACCACAAAAGTAATAAATTACAGCACTGAGACGATAAGCAAAAACACATTAGCATTACCAAACAATAACTTATAAGCACAATAGAGTGGTTTTATTTTGGGAAGAGATACCAATGCATTCTTCTGCAAACAGACAGATGTTATCTCAAAACATGTAGCATGTTTCCCAAAATAAAACTATTTTGTCATGCTCAAAACTGGTGTTGGTCAACTTACATAAAATGTTTTCTCACACCAGCACTGACTGAGGTTGAATCTAAAACTTGCAGTATGAAATATTAGTACAAATAAGTGATTAAAAATGTAGAAATATGATAAAAAAATTCTTTAAATGTTATAACATTTTAATCTGCAGAAGACATAGAGAGGATAAAGAAAGGGTTTAGTTGGGTTGTATTAGTACATACGCTTTGATTGCCTTCTTGCACGTTGCGCCGTCTGCGTCTTAAAAAGCTGGCAGAGGAACGCTGAGAGCTTCTGCTCGACTCACTCCTGGCTACAGGGTGACGTGAATCTCTGTCAAACTCTTGTAATACCTAAACAGCCAGTATGTTACAAAACTTAACCAACCCTTTATGGTTCTACTTCTAAAACGTGTAAACCTTCAGTAACCTGTTTTAAATATGTTCAGCATCAAACTAGCATACAGAGTTTGTTGAAAATTCATTAAAAAATTATGTTTTATTTTATACATTTATTTCAATATTCTGTCCAGGTTTATGCAGGTACACTAAATAAAACAGTGTATGTATATATTAATCACATTATTAAAAACAAGATGAGGTTAGTTTAAACAATTCATTTAAGGCAAAGACTAGTTGAAACAATTAAACTGGCATCAGGAAGAGATCAGCTAAAACATGTGTTGAAACAATTTAACTGGCATCAGGAAGAGATCAGCTAAAACCTGTGTTGAAACAATTAAACTGGCATCAGGAAGAGATCAGCTAAAACCTGTGTTGAAACAATTAAACTGGCATCAGGAAGAGATCAGCTAAAACCTGTGTTGAAACAATTAAACTGGCATCAGGAAGAGATCAGCTAAAACCTGTGTTGAAACAATTAAACTGGCATCAGGAAGAGATCAGCTAAAACCTGTGTTGAAACAATTAAACTGGCATCAGGAAGAGATCAGTTAAAACCTCTGTTGAAACAATTAAACTGGCATCAGGAAGAGATCAGTTAAAACCTCTGTTGAAACAATTTAACTGGGATCAGGAAGAGATCAGCTAAAACCTGTGTTGAAACAATTAAACTGGCATCAGAAAGAAATCAGCTAAAACCTGTGTTGAAACAATTAAACTGGCATCAGAAAGAAATCAGCTAAAACCTGTGTTGAAACAATTAAACTGGCATCAGGAAGAGATAAGCTAAAACATGTGTTGAAACAATTAAACTGGCATCAGAAAGAAATCAGCTAAAACCTGTGTTGAAACAATTTAACTGGGATCAGGAAGAGATAAGCTAAAACATGTGTTGAAACAATTAAACTGGCATCAGAAAGAAATCAGCTAAAACCTGTGTTGAAACAATTAAACTGGCATCAGGAAGAGATAAGCTAAAACCTGTGTTGAAACAATTAAACTGGCATCAGGAAGAGATAAGCTAAAACATGTGTTGAAACAATTAAACTGGCATCAGGAAGAGATCAGTTAAAACATGTATTGAAACAATTAAACTGGCACATTTCTGAGAAGTTTAGAACAACTATGTATTATCAGGTTCAATTCACATGCATGTAAATGTGTAAAAATACAGTAGACTAAACAACCTGCCAAATATTCTAGTCACAAATTAATAACATGAAGCAAGTTCGATAAATGTAAAGGTTTTTATAATTTAAATAAAACAGGAAAAACATAAATCTGATTAGCACAACAAAACATATTAAGTATCAAACTAACATTACAAAGACACACACAACAAAATTAAAAACATCTCATATTTCAACTTACCAGATGTCATGATTATGCTTGACTGGACCAGTTGAAATGTGTGGAATGTTTTTAATTTTGTGTGCGATGTGAATGTGACTTATATTTTTCTTAAGTAGTTGTGGATTATTTGCTGTTTCAATATTTAGAAAATTGTCATGACAATTCTCAAGTGTTATATTTTTAACCAGTTATATGAATTGACCTGAAAAAGTAAACAGGAAGCATCTCATTCACAAGATAGTAATTACAAAATAAAATGTACCTTACGTTGACACTCACACTAAATACCAGACAAAAGCTACAAATACAGCTCTGCTAAGTCATATAAGAATCATAAACTCTTAAAATCTCAGAAATATTTTAAAAATTATAAGCAAGTCTTTTTAAAATGTAATAAAAATGAAGTGTTTCAATAAGTATGTAAAACAAAGCTAGTTCTAAAGAAAATGTTAAAGTTAAAATTATAAACACAAAAACAGCTTAAACAATAAAGGCATTGATAAAAACAGTCCAATAACTAGGAAAGTGTTAATCTATGTACATTTAATTATGAGAAGAATGAAACGCACTGGTTCAGAGAGTCTGTACCGAGTGAGGAAACAGATAAGCCAGTAAAGACCCAACACAATTAAAGGTTGGACATACGCAGTCCAGTCTTCTGGTCGATAGACGATACTCCGACTATCATGGTTAATGCTACATGTAGAATCCACAAGTCCCACCAAACCCAGCAGCCTACAGTACAAACAAACAATCTTTAGATTTGTGGAAATCATCATCCACATTTTTAATCAAAATCTTGCACCCAAATTATCATCCACATTTTTAATCAAAATCTTGCACCCAAATTATCATCCACATTTTTAATCAAAATCTTGCACCCAAATTATCATCTAAATTTTCAATTAAAATCTTGCACCCAAATTATCATCTAAATTTTCAATTAAAATCTTGCACCCACTTTCACAAAATCACTTTGGTTATCAATTTGACCTTTTTTAAACTTTCAATCAACAGAGATTAGTTTTCAATCTGGAAGCTGAACAAACTCAAATTTTGAACAAATGTATCCAGTCTTTGTATTTTTAACTTCGACAAGCAATAATTAAACACACCTAATACATATTTAATAAAACATATTCTATTTCATATGGATTTATTTTTCACTGTTTACTTTTTGCTTTCTTTAACTCTCAAATTGCTGGTGTAATTTCTTACTTCCTTTGGAGAAGTCATTCATTGAATAATGGAAATTTTGTGGGGTTTTTTGGCACAAGACAAAACTGAATAAAATAATCCCATGAAACAAGTCACTTTCCTTATTAAATAACTTAATAACAGTTTTTATAATAGTGATATAAAGAGGTATACAAAGTTATCTTGTGAGGACTGTCCTGGACAGCTATACTAAGCCATCTTGTTATTATGTGAGACCTGTCCTGGAGAGGTATACTAAGTCATCTTGTGAGGACTGTCCTGGACAGCTATACTAAGTCATCTTGTCATTATGTGAGGCCTGTCCTGGAGAGGTATACTAAGTCATCTTGTCATTATGTGAAGCCTGTCCTGGAGAGGTATACTAAGTCATCTTGTCATTATGCGAGGCCTGTCCTGGAGAGGTATACTAAGTCATCTTGTCATTATGTGAGGCCTGTCCTGGAGAGGTATTTTAAGTAATCACACGGAAGTAAACTTGTATTAAATGTCTTAAGCAGCTGCACTGGAACTACATAAGCATCATTTTTTTTACATCACAAAAACAGAGTTTCAGCAAAACCCCCTCTGCAATGTGCATGAGTATGACTTTGTCTATAATAACTAAACAACATCTTGATACTGATTTGTTTCTGGTAGTAACTTATGCCAAACATGACCTTATCTCTGATAACTGAACTTCAAACACAAAGTGTTCCTCTTTAACAATTAACATTCACTCATGGATAATGTTATTGTGTCTCCCATTGTAACAATAAACTATGAGTATGGTTAAACATGAACTTCTGTCCCAATATCTTCCAAGCAAAGTTCAATAACATCTACAGTTGTTCAGCACAACTAACACTGTTGGGTTCGTGGTTACTTACCCTAGATTTTTTGTTTGATTTTTCAGTTCCTAGTTTGCTAATTGATTGAATGTTATAATTTATGACTGCCTCAGTGTAGGATTTTATCACTTCATATCTCAAGTAATAATAATAATTTTCTCATTTAACAGACCTAGCTTCTAGACTGTCCACTTGAATTAACTCCTGGGCATAATCCAGTTGATAGAGGTACAACAGAATAAAGTAAAGAGCGGTGTACACGGCCAAAGCTATTCTGCTCCAGATGTAGATACGACCCAGCTTACAACCACTTGCCAACCAAGTAGCAATGAAAAGAAATAACAGGAAGTATACAGATGAAATGAGTGAAGGGTGGAGGACCCCAGCTCCAGCTAGAAATACAAGGAAGAGAACTTCTCCAATGAAAACTAGGAACTCAGAGGATCGTTTCCTTCTCTTCCTAACAGGGAACTCCGGACTTTGGTCGGACTCACTGTCTCCTTCACAAGGGATTGGAGTGGTATCAAAAGCTTTCTGACAGGTAACCATAACTCCCACTGTAGATAGAAATACTAGGAAGTCCAGCCCCATGAGACGCATGGCATCCACGGGATGGATTTTATCTAATCTATGCAGTCCAAACAGAGCAAACAGCCTTCCTTCCCACGTGCCTGATAACAGAAATGAAAATTAAGATAACATGTTTAGGTTGGACTTTGTTTGATCTACATATATCTGAAATACAAACAATAAAATTGTGATATGCATTATGTACATGAAATTTTAGTATAAGAACAGAATTCTTAGCTTCTCTTACTTCAAAGTAGATATTACATGAATAAGATACTTTAATATATCTGACTTGACTATATAAGCATGTCCTGCAAAACAAAATTGTTACTCACATTTGTAATATGTGATTTTACTCTAAGTATATTAACTACTCACTAAATACATGAGAAGTACAAACTTCACAGATCAGAGTTTTGTCATCAAATGTACATAATCATCTCGGACACTGAAACTACTTACACTGCACTGGAAACTTTCCATAATCTCCAAGGCTGAGTAAGACAGCCTGAAAGACTACATGTGCTAAACAACTAATACAGCTAAGACTGACGACTGCTTTGATGTAGCGTCCGGTGTGACCTGAAACAGAAACCAAGGATTTTATTCATTACAGAACTCTAAGAATATAATGATAGATAATATGAACAAAAACATTTTAAAAACATTTCTTCTGTAATTATAACATATTAACTGCACTACTTTAACAAACTGAGAGAAAGAAACTATTTAGAGAAAATAGAATATTATAATTACTTCCTAAAAACCAATGGTTGCTGATTTCTGAAGCTCCGTGTCCACCACAATATTAATGAAAGCATGATACTGACTCTATGGGAATTCAACTTCCAAATTAAAGAATATTTCAAAATATCCCTAATTTAATTAATCTCATTTTAGCATTTACTAAACTACTGTCTCATTTTGCATTCTGCCTGAACCCGTCTCTGAAAAATATATTTATAAATTTATGATTTCTAGCCAACATAAATCATACTCCATTTCATAATTGTATTTGAGCCAAGTCTCTAAGCCCTTGTCTGCATATGAGATGATTAAAAAATAATATCTCTTTATTTGTTGGACTCCAATATTTCCACACAGAAACAGTTTGTGTCTAAATGGACTGTAGATTAGTGTTGTAATTTCCATTATATTTACTGTAACTGGCATGATATGTTTACCCATGAGTGACAGTAATCATATAGCTTCATAGCTGATGACATGTTCACAATGTTAAGGATAAATGTAGATTAAACAATTCAATTCAAAAATACAAAACCTCATTTCAAAATACTCAGGTTATAGGTTATCATATTTTTGAGTACGGTTCTCGAGTGTGAAATTTTCCATACAACCTACTATAGGAGATTTATAACTACTAATTCATTACTTTGTAAACTTCTATAACAGTCAATACTTGTACAGTTTCAGACAGTTAATGTGATATGTTATG
The DNA here is from genome assembly GCA_011833715.1 of Carcinoscorpius rotundicauda. Classification (NCBI taxonomy): domain Eukaryota; kingdom Metazoa; phylum Arthropoda; class Merostomata; order Xiphosura; family Limulidae; genus Carcinoscorpius; species Carcinoscorpius rotundicauda. The sequence goes on from CM022400.1 coordinate 70,558,962, forward strand.
ACAGATAAAACCTTTATGACAGTCGACACTTGAACAGTTTTCAGACAGTTAATGTAATATGTCATGACAGATAAAACCTTTATGACAGTCGACACTTGAACAGTTTTCAGACAGTTAATGTAATATGTCATGACAGATAAAACCTTTATGACAGTCGACACTTGAACAGTTTTCAGACAGTTAATGTAATATGTCATGACAGATAAAACCTTTATGACAGTCGACACTTGAACAGTTTTCAGACAGTTAATGTAATATGTCATGACAGATAAAACCTTTATGACAGTCGACACTTGAACAGTTTTCAGACAGTTAATGTAATATGTCATGACAGATAAAACCTTTATGACAGTCGACACTTGAACAGTTTTCAGACAGTTAATGTAATATGTTATGACAGATAAAACCTTTATGACAGTCGACACTTGAACAGTTTTCAGACAGTTAATGTAATATGTTATGACAGATAAAACCTTTATGACAGTCAACACTTGAACAGTTTTCAGACAGTTAATGTAATATGTTATGACAGATAAAACCTTCATGGCAGTTGACACTTGAACAGTTTTCAGACAGTTAATGTAACGTTATGACAGATAAAACCTTTATGACAGTCGACACTTGAACAGTTTTCAGGCAGTTAATGTAATACGTTATGACAATCAACATTTGCACCATTTTTAGACAGTTAATGTGATATACTATGATAGATAAAACCTTTATGACAGTCAACACTTGCATTATTTTGACACTAAGTAATATTGTGTTATTTTCATGACAGTGAGTGATATTAAAATATCACAAAATGATATTGTATAGTCAGTACATTTCTATGAGAGTCAACTCCATCTAAAGAATCCACTTTCATACCTGAGATAATGCTGGTGGGTGAGGGACCTGGAACAACAGGAGCTATCAGCAGGAGAAGAAGGTATACGAATGATAGTGCATTGAAACGAAAAATGACAGCTGAAAACAGTTAAATATTAAAGATTAGTTGTTTACTTAGCTGCCATAAAGTATTATACAGAATTTGTTGTTGATAAAATAGTACTATTATCATGAAAAACATGCTTACAATATACAATGATGTACAATTAGGCACAGTTTTATTCCGTTTTAAAAAACAGGTACTTATAACAAGGCTATCTGCCAAGTATATTTTACAAAACTTGCTTCAAAATAATTGCTAGATACCAAAGGGAAGCAACATTCTATTACAAATTCATCTTTTTCTATGAATGTCTGAATGGCATCTGACAGGTATATCACACACTGGTAACTTAATAACAGACTCGACACTGTTCTACATTCCTAATTAAAAGGAATTTTCATAAATGAACATAGCAGATGCATTACACACTTGAGTAAACACCTCAAAAATTACAATCTCAAAAATTCATACATTCAGTGGCACACACAAAAGGGTATTGGTCTTGGTAGATGTAGAAAATGGAAACAGAGAAGTTAGAATTTTAAAAAAATAGGCTTTACTTGGATAGAAACATAATGTTGATGTTTCATGTCATGTGTTCACTAACCCTGCCCCAGTATGTAATATTTTTATTTCACTACTTAGGTTGAAAAAAACAAAAAATCCCATATAGATTCCTCTACCAATCAATTGAATTTCTACTAATCTATACCATTCAGATGAACGGTTCTAAGAAAGGTATAATAGTATTCTGTATTGCTTCTAAAAATATCACATCAAAAGAGGTCATGCTTTTAATAATTCTATTAAAAACCATATGACTACTATAGCAGAGAAAACCACATTTGGGAAAGAAGCAAACATTTATAGACCAAGCTTACTAAACAAAGTCTACAGTAATTGTTGAAAACAAACTGAAGCCACAACATGATGTCACCAATTAAACTCAGAATTAACAAGGTAAATTAGGTCCCATAAGGTTTTCACTAAATTACTCTAAACTATTTTTATGTCATCATCCTTATTTGAAAATGACTGTGTTATAGTCCCTAATAACACAAAAGTTATGAACAAATGTTAAGTCACAAATGAAATTAATAACACTAATTACTTCTAGTGTTTTACACAGAAAATATGTGGTTTTTCCCTAATTTCAGTTCTTTATACTGAGTATTCTAACAGGAAAAACATAAAACAACTCAATATCATGCAATACGTGGACCATACCAGTAGCAAATATAAAAGGAAGTGGGTCAATTGAGAGACCACCACTTTAAAACTGTTTGAACATTAATAGCCAATCACTAAACTATAAGAACCTGACCCAACACTCAAATAAAAGAATCTATTATCACTCCAATTATGGTATCAAAATCCAACAGACACCAAAAACCTTAAAGTCCAACAACACAAATATGAATTACAATCTTGAAAAGTAAACGTCTTATCACATCCAAATCTCTCAAAGCACATCAGTACATAAACTTTGTAAAATGGGTTTCAAGATCCTACACTCATTTTTTTATAAAATCTTACCACTATCAACACAATATAACTTTATGTTCAGCTTGTGAATACCTCATTAAAACTGTCCAATATAAACCACTTGTAACTATATTATGTATACTTTTAACAATATATATATATATATATATATATATATATATATAACCTACCTTCATCTAATTACTGATCACTTCATATTTATTTCTATAATCAAAAATGCATATCAATTCATTCATTCAAACAAATAAATATTCTAGTGTTCACTACGTCTCTATTTAGTCAAATATAATTTTAAATTTTCTATCCATCTTTACAAATATACAACTATTCTTCCATATCTCTAGTACCTACAGACTGATGTTATAACGTTTCATCTGACACACGTGCTGTTCAAACATTCAGCGATCCACATACCTATTGATCTATAATCAATCGATATATTTTATTGTGCGTTTGTTCACCTCTCATTATTGTATTTTTCCGATTCTCTGAATATAGTGGATTCTCGCTATCAACTCGTTTGTGTTAATATGACTAAATCAGAAAATACTGCCTGTTCAACTTTCAGCTACGTGTACAAGTTAAACAAAATTTAAAAAAATATATGATAAAATAAAAGAACATTATTTGTCATTTCGACAAAGAAACTAAATGATCATTACATGTTTGCATGTTGATGATTCATTCGTGTTACTGAATAAAATTTCACAAAATAACAAACATGTGTTTCTCTGGTACTTCTGGCTCTGTCGAATTAAAAATAAAAAGAAGGCTTAACTTATAAATATTAATAATTAAGCAGTTTAATATGCATTTTTCAACGAATTACTCGTGGATTAAAATGTTACGGCATAATAACAGATACGCGTGTGTATTCTTTAAAAATTGTATACATAAAGTTCTATGTTCTAATTATATTATTTAAAATAACTAATGAATATTTCTTAATACAAACACAAAAACATGTCCTCAGTGTCTGTTTGAAGTTAAGCGTAAAGCTACACAATACCCTACTTGTGCTCTGCCCACCATGAATATGGAAGTTCGATTTCGAGCATTGTAAGCCCGCTGTGCCACTTGGGGGCAGACTTGGTGTAATTCTTCCATTACACCTTTTCGTTTTCCATCCAAACGTAAAGCTAGTATTTCGACCGGAAGTCAAGTTTCGATTTGTATTTTCAAGACGACTGGTATAGGTATTTAAACATTAATTAAAATAAAGTACAAAGCAACATTTCGACCTTCTTTGGCCATCTTCAGGTTAACAAGTTAACACATTATTTTAATTAAAGTGCTAATACCCATACCAGCCAACTAGAGAATACATTTTTACCTCGAGAGAGAATTCTCGTAATCACAAGTTTTAGTGTTATAACTAAAAACTGCAATTTATTATTTATTCCCAGTCGTTGTTGTTTTCTTCGTTTTTCTGTGGCCCGGCATGGCCAGGTGGTTAAGGAACTCGACTAGTAATCTGAGGGACGCGGGTTCGAATCCACGTCGCACTAAACATGCTCGTCCTTTCAGCCGTGGGGGCGTTATAATGTTACGGTGAATCCCACTATTTGTTGGTAAACGAGTAGCCCAAGAGTTGGCAGTGAGTGGCGATGACTAGCTGCCTTCCCTCTAGCCCTACACTGCTAAATTATGGACGGCTAGTAGCTTTGTGCGAAATTCAAAAACAAACTAACATCCTCCATAGTTGAGAGGTACAGCATATCCAAATGACTTAATTTGAGCCATTAGCCATTCATCGCGAGTTGAGTGCCCTGATCAGTAGGCTAAACTAGGTCTGAAAGTATCTGCACAGAACAGAAAGTAACGTTGCGAATACAGAATATTACTACATTACACCTTGAAACCAAGCCTCGATAATACCTCATTGATTTTATCGGCATACCACATTAATTATATTAGCCAAGATCACCATATCATTTAATATATATCACAAGTAACAGCTTTTATAGTGAGTTAGACCTGTTTTTAGAAAGGGCGTTTCGGTCACTGGTGCGATAATTTTCCAAGTAAACTTAAAACGAAACTATAAATATATCGCTTCAGAATATTACTTTTCCCACAACGCTATGGTGGGATTTTCTTTTTCTTTTTTAACATTTTTGATTTGGAAATGAACAGTGCTATGACATAATTCATGCAGAAGATATGAAAGCAGTAGAAATTACGCGAATCTCTACCAAACTCATGCATCAGGTTCGTAAAAAACAACCGCAAAACAAACAGAATACATGTTTTAATTTTATCTGTATTAACACCGATACGACACTAAAGACATTCCAAATATCTTACTACATTCAAATATGCAAGTATAATTTTTGCTAAAAAAAACGTACAATTGGAACAGTATGTGTTACTATCATATTTTTACAGGCCTTTTACACAAAAATCGCTCTCTAGTTATAGGTCAAAATTAGTTCTATTGACAAAAGCGCCAGTATATATATAGTCACTAAAACATGGTTACAGTGATTCAAAAATAAAAAGTGTGAAAAATATAAATACACCATTATTACAACAGTAAAATAAAGAGGGCGCCAAGTTTCAAAGTCAGTCATATAGAATACATTGTGTTGCATCAATTTATAAAGGTATTTTTCTTAATTATAATACTTTTAAAATGTCATCACAGAAATAGAGAACGTTAGTGTTCATATTCTTATATAAATTTGATCATGATTTGATTACGTAACTGTACATTTAAAGTTATTTATCTTGTTGATTTAGAGATATTCCATAACCAAGTTGGGACTAATCTCAAATGTTTTTTTGTATTTTCAAAACAACGTATCGACTATTTTATGACCTTCGTTACTGATATATCAAATGATTATCAGATAAAAACTTTTCATCAATAAATGACAAAACCTTAAATAGTATACACATTTAATTTTTTTTGCTAGACGTTTTTTCTTACATAAAATGATTTAATTACATATAAATCATTATTCAGGTCTATTCAAAAATGGTACGACTAAAACTGGTTTTAAATTCTAGGCTTTTTCGCTACCAGACTTGTAAGAATTTATTTCAACGGTTTAATTTTCAACTAACATCATACTTAGAGATGCTTTTGTTTTCGACTAAAATGCGGAAATCGAAATCTGAGTTTATTGAGTGTTTTGTAAATTTTTATAACCGTGGTTAAAACTTTGACGTATTCTTGACACCGTAATGATCAAACTATACCGAAGGCCTTTTATCTTGGCATTATGACAGGCGAAAACACAGTTTCATTGGACTTACGAATAACGCCTTAAGTAGTTGGTAGGCTTAATCAATTTTTTGTTTAATTTCATAGCGGTAAAAATTACATCCAGTGCTTACAAATACTAGAAATAAACGTTTATTTCTAGAATTAATATGCACTGAAGAAATTAAATATCCAGTGCTTGTTTTCTTTAAAATTGTAGCGCAAATTCATGTACAACTCAAACAGGAATAGCTATGAAATCTGAAGAGGTAACGCTAATTATCTAACACTATCTTCCTTTCGTTTTTGAAATGGAGTGAAAATATAATCCATGTTTTGTTTGTTTGTTGTGAATCTAGCTACACATTGGGCTATCTGTACTGTGCCTACTACGAGTATCAAAACACGGATTCTTGTGTTATAAATCACCAGACTTTTTTTCTCACAATCTCAAGGTAAGCTTAAAATTTAAATATATTTCGAATAGTTTATTTCATTATTTATAGTCTTAATCATTATCGATTAGCTGTGAGTATGTCAGCACGAGTTTTTCTCTCAATTAGGCCTATAGCGTCAAGTTTTTTGAAAATTTACAAACTTGTCCTAAAATTTGCGTAGGCTTAGAATGAATCTACTATTCTACAATTTATAATAATCTGACAAACAAAACAAGCAGATTACAGCAAAGATACCAAACTAGTGACCAATAATTTTCATTTATTTATTATTAAAACTCATGAAGGATAATTACCGTTGATACTTAATATGAAATAGTAACAGCTTATTCATAACAAATTCATAATCCATTCCCTTAGATCTATTCGATGGATCAATCCGCAATGAATTAATTGAAGAAAAGCCAGCTACAAAATAGAATTAGAGTAACCTATGCGCGGTGACAAAAAAAAAAAATAAAAAAATCCACGACCAAATATACAAGTAATAAACTTAAATTGCTATTTGCAGTAAAACGTCTCGCTGTCCGTTGACATGTAACTTTAGCCTTAAAATATTAAATCAAACTTCAAGGAGCTTTGCTCCGGCTCGGATGAAAGTAAACTCAAACATATAATAACAGCGTTGCATTAGCAGACGATTTTGTGCTAATTTGTAGACGACGCTAGGTATTGTGGGAATTTCAGCATTTTGTTACAGTTTCGATTTCCATCTATTTTTGTTAAGAAAATTTCAACCGGTTGCTGCCATAATTGTTTTACCATTTTGAACTTAGCCGTTGTAAGATGTATGAATTCAACGTTGTGAATTTTAATTTAGAAATATTCTTAAGATCTCGAAGCCGCGCTGAAAGGAAAATCAAAAATGGCACAGAGCACGATGGACAAGAAATCCACTCTGGTTCATGTAAAAATTTGTAATGGCCTTTGTGTCTACCCGTAAGGCGAAATACCTCGTTCATTAAAATTAGATTAATGTTTAAACTATGTCCAAACAGGTTTTTTTACACGAATCATAATGACATAATATACGAAATAATGAATGAAACACAATAAAGAGCCAGTATCATAGATTACACATAATATAAAGTTTATAGCAGTACGACATCTTATACGGTTTGTTTGTTTTGGAATTTCGCACAAAGCTACTCAAGGGCTATCTGTGCTAGCGGTCCCTAATTTAGCAGTGTAAGACTAGAGGGAAGGCAGCTAGTCATCACCACCCACCGCCAACTCTTGGGCTACTCTTTTACCAACGAAAAGTGGGATTGACCGTCACATTATACACCCCCCACGGATGAGAGGGCGAGCATGTTTAGCGCGAACCCGCGACCCTCGGATTACGAGTGCACGCCTTAACGCGCTCGGCCATGCCAGGCCAAAAAATGTGTGTCCCGCGCCGGGCAGGGAGCCTGATAAAAATAAATATATGTGCGCATTTTTAGTTTTCCCAACTTTAAAGGAACATTTTCAAACTTTTTCGCAAACCTGAGAAAGTAAAATAGTGTGATTGTATGTTCGCAGCAATATATTTTGTTAAGACTGTTAACTTTAATGTTTAACTACAATGAAATTTAACACATCAAACTACACAAGATATCTGTGTTCTACCCACCACGGGTATTGGCGTTTTAATTTTGCAGACTTAACACTGAACCACTTGATAAAGAAACGTTAAAATTATATAAATATTATTGAAAGAAACTACAAACACCTGCACTGTAATAGTAGTGTAAGATACGTAAAAGAAGCGATGGATATAACACTGAAACTTAAGTCAACGTGCGTCTTTAAAAGATTTAAGTTAAAAAGTTACGGTAGAAAAGAAAAGGTAGGAGTGAAAACGTGGATGATGTTTAAGAGAAATAATTTTGTGCAAGTTTTCTCTTATATTCTCGGCAGAACAAGATATGAAGGTATTTCTTGGAAAACGTGCAGGTCCGTTTTTGATTAATGAAAATCCATATTTTTTTTAAAAGAAATTTACCAATTACCTGTAAACAGAAAAAACAATAACAACATGACATGGTCTATTTTGATTTTTTGTTTTGGATTATGAGTTTCCAATGATCTTGTCAGTTTTACAATATATCTTTACACCGTACTCTGAACGGAAGTAGTTATTAGAAGTAAAACAAGTGTTTGTGGTGGTAAAGGATAAGGAAGTTTGAAACAATCGAAATGCAAACATGCTTCATGATTTAATAACTTCTAGTAGTTAATAACTTGATATATTAGTTAAGTGCAGTATAGAATCTGAACAAGGTAGTTTATTTGCTGCAACACATGTCGTTTCTTGTTATACACTATGTTATATTATGTAAATTGCAAATTACTCAATCATTGAAAACGCCAGTCCTAAAGGCGTAAATTAACACTAATTATTGTGTTTTCTTTTGTTCTGTGACTTTACAAAGTTCCTGTAGCGTCAGGAAATAGCGGAGATTCTAGTTTTGTGATAAACAAAAGTTTAAGAAAAAATAATCTCACAAAACAAAAGACCTGCATATGTTATCTTCTGGTGCATATTGTTTCGAAAGACACAGCTGATAAAGACAAGCAGTCCACGGTTAAAAATGTACAACCACAGCTGTTTATGAATACGTTTGTTATGTCATCTCTCTGTTGTCGTCCAACTGTAATGCTTGCGCCCTCTACAATATTAATCCATCGATTAACATTACATTTTTTTTTACCAGCAAATAAAAGGAATGAAATACGATTTGATGATATTTTCATATTAATATCAACTGTAAATGTGACCGCACTGCAAACTGTCGTAATCTGACAGAAATGTCACGTGAAATGACACTCAAATGTTAACAATATCATTAACATTTCAAATTTCAGTATCAAGCAAGACGTTAAATATTAGGTGAAACCAATTTTACCTGGTTCACATCTCACAAAAGCTCATTCTGGTTTCACAAAATAATCCAATCTCATCGATTCTTTATCTGCAACCTGAAGTATGAATCTTAATAATTCTATTATATTTTTGTATGATGTTAATAGTTCTATGATATTATAGTACGATATTATAGTATATTAATAACTTTATTGTACTTCGATACAATTCTATATTGTAGTATATTAATAATTATATGATATTACACTACGATATTTATAATTATATGATTGTATAGTGTAATATTAATGATTATATGATATTATACTGTGATTTTAATAATTCTATAACGTTGTAGTAAGATCTCAACTGCCGGTCTGTTACAACCATCTTGCCGCCTGGTGAGATTTTATGACAACAAATAAACAAAAACCAAAACAATATTCATAGATAAATCATGATGGTTTATTTCTTTCTACTTGGATTTCAATGGGCCAGAATTAGTTGAGGTGAACTATACAAAACCATCAAAAGTCTAGTTCTCACACCATCACAGTTTCAGAAACTGGTTTTTCTTTCGCATAAATTCGCTTCATAAATCTCATTAAATACCATAAAATTACCAGCGATTGCGAGCATTTTAAAGTTCAATTTGTTCACATTTTTTTTCTAGCCAGTAAAAGGTGCGAGAAACTAAAAGCAGATCCGTAATAGTTAAATAACATGTTTTAAAAACAAACAAACTACATTTGACCAAAATGCCTCCATGGCAAAGTATGAAACAGAATATAAAAAAAATCAATTTTTGCTTCTTTCAGCTAAAATAGTTACTCTCTCTAATTAATACCATTCTTCACTTTCGAAACACAGCGCGTGCCCGGGAAGCTGTCACCGGGACTATTATTTAATTAATCCAAACGATTGAAATCACCTGGTGGAAGATTGTGCTAGTGGAAACCGAATTTGCTTCCTAATCTCAGTAATGACCGACTACGCTTCCCTAACAGGCACGACCAAAAACAATTTTTTTTTAATTACAAACGCAGCGCCCTCTCATTAATAATTTATATTTAGTAAATAGATTTTATCGACGTACGTAAAAAAATATTCAATATATTGTTTATGAAATCTACAAATTTCGTTAATATAAATATTTAAGTACAACCGTGTGTAGATAAACTTTTATAAAGCAAGTTCTTCCGAGTACAAAATGTCCTATCAATCGGTTCCTTCGGGTGAATGAAAGAGAACCGTAACAATTTAAGCCTTGTTCAGCCAAACTGTCGACTAGCAAGAAATCTACGAGATTTCGAAAAGGTGTTAATTGACTTTGACATGTTTTAACTCGAAGGTGGAAAGCTGAGAGTATAATATGTAAATTTTAATCACAAACAGTTACGGCCAGGAAATAATTATCTATAAAACTAATATGACAGAGTGATTACACACAAACGTATGGAAAGGAAGTAATAACACACTCGCTTTACGTACTCCTAGTGAAATATATCGCAGATATATGGCTGATATACCATCAAAAACTGTTATTTATAAAAACACAAGTAGAAGTAACAATGTTATAACCCGCTTAGGTCATCATTTGGTTAAGTATGACTGAAAGAGTTAGCGTTGTTTCTCAGGTATTGTGTGAACATGATTCGTAGGGGGCGTTTTATTTAGTTATTATATTGGTAGTTACTAGTGTAATATCATACGTGAACACATGAAATAAAAACATTAATACAGATTACAAAAGCGTTCCTTAGTTCTGGTTTAACATCGCTTTAAGTCCTGGTATTAGAAAAGGTTCCTCGAATTTTAATACGTTTTTATTATATGCATTTGAGATACAATGTAAGAAACCTAATATTGTGTACGTGTGTTAATTTAGCCTGGCGTGGCTAGGTGGTGAGGACGCTCGACTCATAATCTGAAGGTCTTAGGTTCGAATCCCCGTCACACCAAACACGCTCGCCCTTTCAGCTGTGGGGGGAGGCATTATATTGTAACGGTCAGTATCATTATTCGTTGGTAAAAGAGTAGCCCAAGAGTTGGCGGTGGGTGCTGTTGACAACGTGCTGTCTCTCCAGTTTTACACTGCGAAATTAGGGATGGTCAGCACAGATAGCTATCTCGTGTCGCTTTGCGCGAAATTAAAAACACAACTAAATAACACGTTACTGAGCCTAACGTCCATTTTTCCGGTCCGTTTCTCCGATATAGAATTCGCAGAAGTATTTATCTTGTATTTATACAAACAACATTGGTAGTTGATTTATTCGAATAATTCTTACATTGTTTAGCTACGAGTTTGGTAACATTTGTCATCCCTGATATATATATTTGGGTTTCCTGACATAATAAACCTAGACAAATGTACAAAGTCAACTACTTGTATTTTCAATTAATTTGTTAAATACAAAAGGAAGACCCGCAAATATTATCACCTGAGTACAGACGTATTACGTTATCACCAAAGTACAGACTTGTTTCTACTGTCAGACTAACGTCGAAGACTTTCGATCACACAATGCGATTTGTTTGGATCGTTTTGGATTTCGCGCAAAGCTACTCGAGGGCTATCTTCGCTAGCCGTCCCTAATTTAGTAGTGTAAGACTAGAGGGAAGACAGCTAGTCATCACTACCCACCGCCCACTACTCTTTTACCAACGAACAGTGGGATTGATCACATTAAAACGCCCCCACAGCTGAAAGGGCAAACATGTTTGGTGTGACGGGGTTTCGAGTGCCTTACCCACCTGGGCATGCCAAGGCCCCCCGCAATACGAAGTGACTTATTTTTATTCGATCCGTTCATTTCTGTGATGTTAAGCGAACTTGAAGTCTGTACAAAAAGGTGTGTTCCAATCAAAGCATACACATGATACACATTAGATAAATACACATGTATTGCTAACAAAAATTCTGTTATTTACGTGTACTCAATGTACATTTCTTGCTAATTTTTATACGTAAATCAGTTACTCTCCTACCTGCGGCACGTACTCGTACTTTCTGGTTTCGAAACAGATCATGACATTCGCAACTTTGAAGTGACGTAATACGTATTATGATTTCATTACCAAAATATCCACTTAACATTATTGAATCCACTTTCAATCCATAAGGCACAGTGCAAGTTTAAGTATGAATATTTTATTTTCACTGGGAGTTACTGTCAGAAATAACCGCTGGTTTTGAATATATATCACGTGTATTCGCTTTAAGCCTACTTATTTATTGAAGTTCCTTTGAAACTGTTATACATTTTATCAAGAAGTTCCGTGTATTCGAAAGTGTGGTAATTATGATAATTAGTATGGGTGGAGAAAGCAATTTCTGATTGGTCAGTCGACTCAAAATCGTGTTCAGTTTTTGATTGGTCAGTCGACTCAGAATCGTGTTCGAAGCATGCTAGTCTCTAAAACATGCGGTCCGATATTGGATTTGATCTAATTTTGTTGAAATGTATTGGAAATGTTCATCACTTGCAAGTAATTATTCATGATCCACAAAAAAACTGGTGCTGTATAACACATACTCACCACAGGTGTAACCATCCAGACTACACATGGAGTTTATCTTCAGTCGTTATAATGTTTCCTACGTTACAAGTTTATCCATTTACCGAGAAACAATTTTAAAAGTTCAAGTTTGGAAAGCCCAATGGTTTACTCTAACAAAATGTTGATCCGGCGCACACGTTACATGATTTTATACAATTGAAATAAATATCTAGCTGACAGCATATCTGTTTTTCATATATTATTTATATTAAGCAAATCCTTCTCTTTACCCGCAGCAGAACGGATGGTTTATTTGTTTCAAGTACAATCTTTTTTGCGCATACGTCCGTCAGCTCTGGTGTGATTTGAGATCTAAATACAATTTTGCATTCCGGATGTCAAACATTTCACCATGCGCAGTGTCTCTAATTCTGCGTGAAATTTGAGGGTAGTCTGATAAGGATCTAAGTGAGTGATACAACCGGGTACACGCACACACTTCGCTTGGTGTTATTATAGGATAAAAATATAACCAATGATTAGAAAGTTTGTTTGTTTTTGAAATTCGCACAAAGCTACTCGAGGGCTATCTATGTTAGCCGTCCCTAATTTAGCAGTGTAAGACTAGAGGGAAGGCAGCTAGTCTTCACCACCCACCGCCAACTCTTGGACTGCTCTTTTACCAACGAATAGTGGGATTGACCGTCACATTGTAATGCCCCCACGGCTGGGAGGGCGAGCATGCTTAGCGCGACTGGGATGCGAACCCGCGACCCTCAGATTACAAGCGCATGCCTTAACGCGCTCGGCCATGCCAGGCCTATAAACAGAAAGAAGAAACGACTCTAATCCACGTTAAAATAATTTCAAATACGGCGGCTATTGAAGATTCCTTCTTGTTTCCTTTTATGGAAGTGTTAATCCATGTAGTTCACAAAAGTGTACTTCTTAATTTGCGTTTTTCCAAAATTTTGGACCAAATGTAAAAGATAAACATGTCATTAAACTATTGATAGTTCATGAAACTAATGATACACCCTTTGTAAAATCCGGACAAATTTATTTCCTGTATGGTAATTACAATGATATGTACCACATTTTAATTTTAAAATGCCCCCTCGTTGACACAGCGGCATGTCTGTGACCTCATACCGCCAGAAACCGTGGTGGGCAGAGCACAGATAGCCCATTGTGTAGCTTTGTGCTTAATTCAAAATAAGAACCCACAAGAACAAACACCTAAAACTTAGACTGTTGTTGCTACATCGGTGTTTTGTCGCTGTACACTGTAAGGTCTGGTTCGCTCGGATCTCTACATCATAATTGGTTTGTTTTTAATTAAAGAGCTAGACAGCCAGTCATATAAATTTCAAATAATTACGTAAAGGCGTTAACTAGAAACCCGTAAAAACAAATTATAAAAACTACGTGAACGTTGTAGGAGGCCAAATGTTTTATGTTGGCATGTCGCTACACGTAAATCACTTTATTTTCGACATACGTTTCATCACTACAACAACTGTTGTGGTGTGAACACATTTTACAAGCTGACGAAGCATGATTACAATTAACTTATCATTAGGTATTGCATTACATTAAACCTATTACTACATTACGTTAAGCCTATTATTACATTACATTAAACCTATTATACTTTTAATATTGGATTCTTTCTCTAGTCCCTTGTGGGTTTTCAAGACGTGAAAGATTTGTTCGAGTTTGAATTTTATGGAAAGTTACACGAGGGCTATCTATGCTAGCAGTGTATAACTAGAAGAAAGGCAGCTAGTCATCACCACCGCCGCCTATTCTTGGACTACTCTTTTATCAACGAACAGTGGAATTGACCGTCATGTTACTAAGTCCCCACGACTGAAAAGCAGAACATGTTTTGGTATGACGGGACACAAAAGAATGGAAAATGATAATAGTATATCATCCATACTGCCGATGTCGCATTTCGCGCAATCCAGAGCTCATCAGCTGGTTGTGATAAAGCCAACACTGCACTGGTGGGAACACAGTTTTAACGACATTAACTGTTGTCTTGTGAATGTCTTTTACAAAACTGGTTGTTAGAATTGAGAGAATGCTAATTTCAACAGAGACTCAATTTGAAACGCACTATTTTACAACTACGAACGGTTCCACGACAAGTTTAGATTACCAGGTCGTCTCACAAGTAATGTCCGAAAATTTAATACAGAACGTGCATCATCATTTCTATCGTTGTAGAAGGTTTTAATGACTAAAATATATAGTAGGACGTGTATAAAAATGTTCAGACAAATGAAAGAAACTAACCCAACTCCACTTTTTCAACTCATTAATCAAATAAACCCTTATGAAGATGGGCGTGTCTGAGGAGTACATTAGGCATATAATGCTTTATGAGTTTAAAAAAGGCAATAGTGCAGTAGAAACTACATGGAACATTCAAGGTGTTTATGATGTGGAATCTCTCAATGAAAGAAAATGTCAAAGGTGGTTTCAGAAGTTCAGATCAGGTCACTGCAGTTTAAGTGATGCACCACCTTCAGGTCATCCTGTTGAGTTTAATGATGACTTGCTGCTGGCTGTACTTGATAAAGATTGTGCTGTAACAGTTGAAAAACTAGCACAGAACCTTAATTCAACCCATTCACCAATTCATTGTCATCTGCAACAGCTTGGGAAGGTGCCAAATCTTAGAAAATGGTTCCCTCATAATTTGACAGAAGCCAACCTTTGAGCAAGAGTGGACATTTACACTTCTCTGCACTCTCATGAACGTAACTCACTTTTTTTGGACAAGTTAGTGACTATAGATGAAAAATGGACATACATTATAAAAATGTTAAGCATCGCAGACAATGGATTAGTGCAGGTAAACTGGCTAGAGCACAGCCCAAAATGGCCCTCCACATTAGGAAAGTCTTGTTAAGCATTTGGTGGGATGTTGTTGGTGTGATCCTGTTTGAGCTGCTGCCACTCAATGTAACAATTACATCAGACTTCTATTGTCAACAGTAAGAGCACTTGAATGTTGAACTGAAAGAAAAGAGGCCTACTTTGATCAATCATAAAGGTGTTGTGTTACACCCGAATAATGCACGGCCCCATACAGCAAGGATCTGCAGAGACTGAAGAGATAGACTGGGGAAAAAAAACTTCCATATCCTCCATATTCTTCAGACTGCCCATCTGATTATCATATATGCCAAAGTATGCAGAACTGTCCTGATGGAAAAAGAGAGCTTGGAACACATGAAGATGTCAAAACTACCCTCTCTATATTATCCAAGAATTGTAAAAAAGTGACATTCAGAGGAAACAATGAATAATAATGAAACATACATTGTTGATTAAATAACATTAAAAGTGTTTGAAATACTTTCTCTTTTTCTGACCCTAAAATAGGACATAACTTAAGGGATGACCTGGTATATACACATTACCACCTCTCCAACTGATCACCTTAGTTACTGTAAGTTGTGACAACCTGTTGTACATTACCAACTTTCTAAACTGATTTTTGTTGTAACAACGTATTCACCTTTTTTGTTTTAATGTTCGAGCTTGTTTTTGTCTTGGGCAGTCAGTTTTTATATCAAAAGACAGTATTAGTTACCTTTATCACTTACAAACCTACGAGGAATTTAGATTTTCTAAAAGTAACACGTGTCCAACAGTTATACATTTAAATTGAACTTATATTTACCTATTATCAAATCAGACTAAATACAATCTATGGTAGTTGTAAAAATGACTGATCGTGAACGGATGTAACAAAAGTTGTGTAAACATGACTGATCGTGAGCGGATGTAACAAAAGTTGTGTAAACATGACTGATCGTGAGCGGATGTAACAAAAGTTATGTGAACATGGCTTATCATTAATAGATGTAACAAAAGTTAGTGTTCCTACACTGCTGTCTAAACGCTAACTTTCCGTTTTATCAAGACGAACAGGAAACGTTCCAGTGTTTTTATTAGCAGCAAATATTTGCACGTGCAAAGCAGCTCAGCTGAATCACCACAAATAGCGACAGCACAGAGAGTCTTCCCGTACAGTTACACACAACGTACAACAAAAATACCGTGAATTCTTCAGTTTTTCTGTTAGACACCGACAGAAGGGAACATCGCTGGCGTATCAAAACACAACCCTGCAAGTTTGCACGTTACTAATTACACACGTTAACAAAATATCTGTCATTCTACTGACTTCGTACAGCAAGTTAATGATAGCAGCTCTAAAGTTTCGTACGCTGATAGCTAGACGGGGATTGGATATTTCATGTTTTACACTGTGATTTAATTATACTTTGGTAGTGACAATATGACGGTTTATTGCACTACTGGCGCACATAAACTTACACGTGGGTAAATAAAAACGTGGCACGTGCACGTTAATGAACGGCGTATAGGCTTACAAAGAAAATAACATATTGGACGTATTGTGATTAGAACTGGAACCGGATATTAACGAACAAAATCAACCGGATGTCAGTAAAGCGAGCCGATACATCCACAATGTACTTTTGTACCAGAAAACAAACATCATCAGTTCATTCAGGTAAACACACAAATACTGGATGTGTTGGTACCACATCGTCACGGTTTCAAAACTGGCCTGGTTCCATGATACATTATACAATACTTGTACGACCCTATTTAAACTCCTGGAACGTGTACTATGTAAACCCTACATGTGTGTTGAAGGATGTCCTGTTTCTTTATGATTTAAAATTATCCATACTCACCAGAAGTCATTTTGATAAATAAACTTAATTTGTAAATATATATCTGAACTACTAAGCCTTTACGTTTGTCCTAACTTGTAAGTCAGTAATATTGAAATCTCTTGTGTTACAAACCAGCAAATGCAGAATTAATTATACACTCTTAATGAATCAGATATATTAATATGATATTACATTATTTGAAATGTATTTGTTGACGTTATGACATTAATATGTGTGTCACAAATGTATGAAATACCAAAATATTTTACACACTTATCCTTACGGGTAGTTTTGACGAATGGAAAATTCCAAATTTTTTATATGTTTTGTAGACAACTTAGGATTATACAAATCACACAATGCTAGGTATTGTGATAAAGCACAAAAGGAAAGTACCGATACGTCATTTTCTCATCAGCCAACAAACCAGTACAGTGTGTACGGCCACATGTTTCTAAACATGTACGAATTACTATTTATACAGATGAGCTGGTTTTACACGCGTATCACTGAGCACAGACAACTTCCTCAAAATTCAAAATATTTATGTTATAAACAACTTATTTCGAAGTTGGATAACATTACTGCTATACGTACAAAGAGGGTAGAGTTAGATAATCCATTTGTAGTGACGATTTTAGACAGAAGCCTGTTTATTGGTTTCCGTTTTCTTATTTATAAGACAACGATAACTCAGGATTTACAACACTAAAACCAGGGGTTCAGTTTTTCTTTGTGAAAACAGCAAATAGCCTGATGTTGCTGTACTATAAGAAAACACACACGTGCACACTTCTCTGTGTATTCACAAATACAGCAAATAGCCTGATGTTGCTGTACTATAAGAAAACACAAACGTGCACACTTCTCTGTGTATTCACAAATACAGCAAATAGCCTGATGTTGCTGTACTATAAGAAAACACAAACGTGCACACTTCTCTGTGTATTCACAAATACAGCAAATAGCCTGATGTTGCTGTACTATAAGAAAACACAAACGTGCACACTTCTCTGTGTATTCACAAATACAGCAAATAGCCTGATGTTGCTGTACTATAAGAAAACACACACGTGCACACTTCTCTGTGTATTCACAAATACAGCAAATAGCCTGATGTTGCTGTACTATAAGAAAACACAAACGTGCACACTTCTCTGTGTATTCACAAATACAGCAAATAGCCTGATGTTGCTGTACTATAAGAAAACACACACGTGCACACTTCTGTGTATTCACAAATACACTTAACGGCGTAATCTCGACCGACTCGTACAGCCAACGGCGTAATCTGGACCGACTCGTACAATGCGTTACGTTAAAAATATGTAGGGACTCTTAGTTTTCTTGTTCATTCTTATGTATGAAGCACGTTCGTGACATCACTGAAACTAATGATTGTTCATTCTTATGTAAGAAGCATGTACGCGACATCACTAAAGCTAATGACGACACCCGACAGGAAACCGCCAACCATTAGGTTTCAAAGTAGTTGTAAATGAATCATTCCTATTGGTAGTTGTACAAATATCGGTCACTGTCAGAAAGAGAAAAGTACTTTCTTACCTGCTAGTAGCACCAGGGGTAGCACCACACGAAAAAGACAGGAGGACACTATGGAATTCACCATGTTGCATAGCGAAGGAGAACCTGGAACAAACGATAAAATAATAAATACAAACTATGGAATGTCTTCCGTAAAATTATGAAGTTGTGTAAACAATTCCTGAATACATGCACCGGTTGTTTCGTTCAGAAGTTAAACCACGTGAGAGAATAACAAATAAAGTGTACATTACACCTCTTTAAAAGGTGACAGGTGTGTTGAAATAGAGTGACACACAATGTATACTTGTGACGAATTTACGTAGCACCAGAACCATGTGGAGAGACTCACTAGGGAGTGTAATAAATCGTTTGTTTGCTTTGATTTCAGTGTCGCGTTCATCGAAAAACAATCGTTTGGATGCCCCAGGTTTCCAGCCCCATTATAAACGAACCCATTAGAAGGTCAGTTATGCTCTGAAAGCACGTGCCAATTGTGCTAGTTTGTTAATCGTTAAGCTGGACAATGGGCTGACTGCACTGTACCACTGCAGGTATCGAGTTTGTTAACAGTGCTAACATTGACGATCTTAAGTCGTTCGTGAACCATTAAAATATGCTTGTAATGTATAAAAATATACTTTCAAATTTGTACCACAAGGTCTACTTATCAGTTACAAGTATTAGACTCGATAGATCATGATAAATTAAGCCTAATAAAAGTTGCATTACCTAATCACAAACCATTCGTACTTTTTTATTTCATGCCTCTATTCTCGTTAAAGTAAGTGATTTATATTCCTACAGTTTGCTGGTAACAATTACGACAATAACTAGGTTTGTTACTGACGTTATCACTGACAAACGACGACTGATACAAACTTACGGTTTGCTCTCGGCCTGCCATACAATCAATTCTCTTTACAAACACGATTTGTACACAGCGTCGATTTGCGAGTCTCGCGCTGTACCAACACTTATCACAACGCACGTGATGCCAGCCCAGCCTACTAACCACTACATCTAGCAGATGACGAGTGTGTGTGTGTGCGCTCAAGTAATCACGTGCACGAACCAATCTCCGTTCTCCCATTGGCAGCCCGATAGTGTACTCTCGTCTGAACCATTGTAAAGGAAGAAAGGCATGGCCATACTGGTTAATTAATAGTTCCATGTAGAAAGGCATGGCCATACTGGTTAATTAATAGTTCCATGTAGAAAGGCACGGCTATACTGGTTAATTAATAGTTCCATGTAGAAAGGCACGGCTATACTGGTTAATTAATAGTTCCATGTAGAAAGGCACGGCTATACTGGTTAATTAATAGTTCCATGTAGAAAGGCACGGCTATACTGGTTAATTAACAGTTCCATGTAGAAAGGCACGGCCACGTTGTTTAATTAACAGTTCCATGTAGGAAGGCACGGCCACGTTGTTTAATTAACAGTTTCATGTAGAAAGGCACGGCCACGTTGTTTAATTAACAGTTCCATGTAGGAAGGCACGGCCACGTTGTTTAATTAACAGTTCCATGTAGGAAGGCACGGCCACGTTGTTTAATTAACAGTTCCATGTAGGAAGGCACGGCCACGTTGTTTAATTAACAGTTCCATGTAGGAAGGCACGGCCACGTTGTTTAATTAACAGTTCCATGTAGAAAGGCACGGCCACGTTGTTTAATTAACAGTTCCATGTAGGAAGGCACGGCCACGTTGTTTAATTAACAGTTCCATGTAGGAAGGCACGGCCACGTTGTTTAATTAACAGTTCCATGTAGGAAGGCACGGCCACGTTGTTTAATTAACAGTTCCATGTAGAAAGGCACGGCCATGTTGTTTAATTAACAGTTCCTTGTAGAAAGGCACGGCCATGTTGTTTAATTAACAGTTCCTTGTAGAAAGGCACGGCCATGTTGTTTAATTAACAGTTCCATGTAGGAAGGCACGGCCACGTTGTTTAATTAACAGTTCCATGTAGGAAGGCACGGCCACGTTGTTTAATTAACAGTTCCATGTAGGAAGGCACGGCCACGTTGTTTAATTAACAGTTCCATGTAGGAAGGCACGGCCACGTTACGTTGTTTAATTAACAGTTCCATGTAGGAAGGCACGGCCACGTTGTTTAATTAACAGTTCCATGTAGGAAGGCACGGCCACGTTGTTTAATTAACAGTTCCTTGTAGAAAGGCACGGCCACGTTGTTTAATTAACAGTTCCTTGTAGAAAGGCACGGCCACGTTGTTTAATTAACAGTTCCATGTAGAAAGACACGGCCATACTGGTTAATTAACAGTTTCATGTAGAAAGGCACGGCCATGTTGTTTAATTAACAGTTCCTTGTAGAAAGGCACAGCCATGTTGTTTAATTAACAGTTCCTTGTAGAAAGGCACGGCCATGTTGTTTAATTAACAGTTCCTTGTAGAAAGGCACGGCCATGTTGTTTAGTTAATAGTGCTATGTTTATGTAGCCCGGCATGGCCAAGTGGTTAAGGCACTCGACTCGTAATTTGAGGGTCTCGAGTTCGAATCTCCATCAAAGCAAACATGCTCACCCTTTCAGCCGTGGGAGCGTTATTATGTGATGATCAATCCCACTACTCGTTGGTAAAATAGTAGTCCAACAGTTGGCGGTGGGTAGTGATGACTAGCTTCCTTTCCTTTTGTCTTACACTGCTAAATTAAGGAGAACAGCGTAGGTGGCCCTCGTTTGGCTTTGCCTGAAAATGCTAAACAGACATGTTTGTGTATTATAGTCGAAATTTATGAAGAGTTTCTCTCGTTTTGAAAGTTCAGTAACCCTAAAATTAATATATAACTGCTGTTACTAGTACCCTAATGGGAATAATATGAACTACGAGTTAAAATCGGTGTGTCAATAAAAAGATATTTTGAAACAAAATCCACTGCTACACTTTTCTACTCATCTCGGTGAAGCGCGACACAGAATCATAAAGTTTGCAATATAACAACCAATCCGTTAAAACAAAACACGTTAAACTGTTAAAACGTATTGATTAATCAAACAGTTACAGTAATTCCACAATATGAAACACGAATCAGGTCTAGAAAATTGAAATTGACTGTCGCTGTCAGTTGTGGTTAATTGAAATTATAACCTGTCTCAGAACTGACACGTTTCAATCAATCTAAATGTTTAAAACTTCTTGTACAACTTGCTGTGTGTCTTATTAAGGGTATAGTTTTAAAGATAATATTAAAAACAGCTTGTCCTATCGTAGGATACTAAATTTATCATTATTTCTTAGAAAACATATCTCTGGTGTTTGCCGGTATAATCTAAAATTGGTGGATGGTGTTGCTGGTAGAGGTAACGCATGCGCAGTACTCTTGCCACACAAACAGCCTTTCCGTGTAAAATAATCTTGACACAGCAGAGAATCTGAAATAAAGTTTAATAAACAAAACAATGTAGTTATTGTCACATTCAGCGGTCATACGAATTGATTTACCTTTATTGTTTCTGTTACATACTAATTATTAATTACTGTGTATCTCTACACTTCAGCTGTTGGTAAGTCCGCCATTTGATGGAACGAGCTAGTATTCGAACCTGGGTCTTCTTGACATAATTGCAGGCGTGCTGTTAAAAAGTTCATAACTGATCATCACATTATTAATGTTATTAATGATGGTTTCTGGAACTACTTAGGAAAGCGTAGGTTTAAATCGCAAGCACACATGGACTAATAAAAAAAATGGCGCATTACTATACTAATAATCACTAGATGTAAACGTAGGTTTGCATTATGCAGGAATGTAGATTCATCAGACTAATACACTCTTGCAGTAAATTAAAGTGGTTCCGGTGTAAGTTAAGTGTGAGAAGGAAAGATTCAGAGTATATATAAATAATGTGAAAGGTAGAGGGCGTACTTTATTATGTGCACAGCAGAGAGCCCCGGTCTATTAGTTCTACAGGTACTGTTTACCGACTTGACTGGAGTTAAGTTGTCATCCTGGAGAGCGGTATTGCATGTTACCTGGGGATTTATCGCTCATTTTGACCATCCTCTTACTGTCCAATTTGCAACATCGTGAGGATACGTGAGGGGTTCTTTCGTTCGTGAAATACATTTTGAAGTTTTTAATCTAACTCTATCTGTACATGTTAGTTATTTGCATATGATGTCATTAAAACGATCGATTTGTATTCTCGGGGGGGGGTGTCTTTTTATATTTATTGTTTTGTTAAACAGGTTAATAATTCGTCACTTCGTACATACAAATGTTGGGCGGTTCAGGTTAAAACTGTTCTAGACCATCACTACGTCGTTACAGTCTGTGTCACCACGTCCGGTTATGTTCCTTCTAACGACAGACATCTTGACAGTAGCATTGCAACTTAGTTTCTATTACAAAAAGCCTCTTCGTGTGGTTGTCATGTCCAAAACACACTTCTCCAAACTCCACCTAGTGTATGAGAAAAAATGTTTTTCCAACACCTGTTTGAACAGTTCAATTATAAATAACTTCATCTGTGCTGTGCCCAGTACGTTGATCTGCATGTTTTCATAAGGTGTAGCATGAATAACTTCTGTTAACTACCTGCTTGTCATGATACAGTTGTGATGGAAAAACTTGTGTTTACAGAGAGAAATCTTTGTTGATTCTGTTATCTCCTGTAATCCTGAGCATATGGCCGTAACTTGTGTTTACAGAGAGAAATCTTTGTTGATTCTGTTATCTCCTGTAATCCTGAGCATATGGCCGTAACTTGTGTTTACAAGAGAAATCTTTGTTGATTCTGTTATCTCCTGTAATCCTGAGCATATGGCCGTAACTTGTGTTTACAGAGAGAAATCTTTGTTGATTCTGTTATCTCCTGTAATCCTGAGCATATGGCCGTAACTTGTGTTTACAGAGAGAAATCTTTGTTGATTCTGTTATCTCCTGTAATCCTGAGCATATGGCCGTAACTTGTGTTTACAGAGAGAAATCTTTGTTGATTCTGTTATCTCCTGTAATCCTGAGCATATGGCCGTAACTTGTGTTTACAAGAGAAATCTTTGTTGATTCTGTTATCTCCTGTAATCCTGAGCATATGGCCGTAACTTGTGTTTACAAGAGAAATCTTTGTTGATTCTGTTATCTACTGTCATCCTGAGCATATGGCCGTAACTTGTGTTTACAGAGAGAAATCTTTGTTGATTCTGTTATCTCCTGTCATTCCGAGCATATGGCCGTAACTTGTGTTTACAGAAAGAAATCTTTGTTGATTCTGTTATCTCCTGTAATCCTGAGCATATGGCCGTAACTTGTGTTTACAAGAGAAATCTTTGTTGATTCTGTTATCTCCTGTCATTCCGAGCATATGGCCGTAACTTGTGTTTACAAGAGAAATCTTTGTTGATTCTGTTATCTACTGTCATCCTGAGCATATGGCCGTAACTTGTGTTTACAAGAGAAATCTTTGTTGATTCTGTTATCTCCTGTAATCCTGAGCATATGGCCGTAACTTGTGTTTACAAGAGAAATCTTTGTTGATTCTGTTATCTCCTGTAATCCTGAGCATATGGCCGTAACTTGTGTTTACAAGAGAAATCTTTGTTGATTCTGTTATCTACTGTCATTCTGAGCATATGGCCGTAACTTGTTTACAAAGATAAATCTTTGTTGATTCTGTTATCTCCTGTCATCCTGAGCATATGGCCAGTTCTTCTACCGAGTGTGTACTAAGAAAGAAACATGTTTCTCATTTTTCATGAAGAAAAATACCCCTTGCCCCCAGCAGATGTCCATTGACAGATTCATACTCTACGTTGAGGTTTAAGATGATGTACTGGACACACAAACAGCTTCAAAACGTCCAACAGTTTCAAAGGTTTTTCTTCTCTGTATTCAAATATTATTATACAAAGGTTACCTGTGGGCAAAAATGTAATTTCACGAGACATGTAACACATTTTGTTTCCCGAACAGTATCAAATGAGTGAAAATACTTTCCTGATTACCCGAACAGTATCAAATGAGTGAAAATACTTTCCTGATTACCCGAACAGTATCAAATGAGTGAAAATACTTCCCTGATTACCCGAACAGTATCAAATGAGTGAAAATACTTCCCTGATTACCCGAACAGTATCAAATGAGTGAAAATACTTCCCTGATTACCCGAACAGTATCAAATGAGTGGAAATACTTCCCTGATTACCCCATCCAAAAGTTCAAGACATACTTACACAAGGACAATATACAAGTTGACCTTTATCTAACCTTAAGAAAGCATGATCTGATAATGCAAGGTTTGGGAAGGGGGGGGAGGACAAACCAAGGTAGTGGGACCTACTGTCCCCTTGGCTTATGGTAAGTGATATCCCTTCCTTCTATTCTAATATTTAGTTGACCTGTAATTTATGTTTTTGTTCTTGATATTTCAAAACTATAAAGTTTGTTGTTGATGGTAAAGCTACACAATGGGCTATTAATGCTGGTATCAAAACCTAATTTATAACTTCACAGTTCTTCCAACTTGCGGCTGGGCTACTCTATGTGGCTCTCTGTTTACACTCTGTTATTCAAAATCGGTTATAAAAAGTCAGTTTAAAAACACAGCAAAAATGTATTACACAGCTTCTAGGAACAGAGTTAACTGGTTAATTTAAAAAATAATAACAATCCTACTTAGCATCCTTATGAAGATCAGGTTTGTGTGCACAAAAAAAAATTGTAGATTCATCAACTAACATTGATACGTGTAGCACAGAAGTGGAGAAAAAGTACTAAATTATGTTGAAGTCTTGATAATAAATCCTTAAAGCTCCTTACACTGATAATGAATATGCTGTATTGGTAATTACGGCTCTTATGTTTTGTGTAAAGAAACAAAGAAGACTGGTGTATCAGGGGAATTTTATGTACATTATTAATGCTCTTCAGGCCTACTGGGATATGACAGGCATAGTAGAAAACATTCCTTTTATCTGCACTCTTCTGGATTATTTTCCATTTTAATGCTCTTCAGGCCTACTGGAATATGACAGGCAAAGTATAAAACATTCCTTTTATCTGCACTCTTCTGGATTATTTTCCATTTTAATGCTCTTCAGGCCTACTGGAATATGACAGGCAAAGTATAAAACATTCCTTTTATCTGCACTCTTCTGGATTATTTTCCATTTTAGGTGGATCGAAGCTAGAAGTGTCTCACAAAAATGACTTTATTTGGAACCTTATCCAATAACTTCTTTGGCAGATGAACAATGCACTACCATGCCTCTGTTTGAAATTCTAAAATATCTCTCTAATTCGCATTTTTGGAAAATAACAGTCTTTCCTAAGTCTGTCTACTGAAAAGCCAACATTCATTTTAGAAAAGAAAACTTGGTAAATCCACATCTTTAACATCATACTTTGCAACCCAGGAGATCCAGAAAGTGGTTTAGTGATGTTAGGTTTGAGAATTCTGTTCATTGCATCCTTTATCGTGTTTCTCCAGTTAGTTGACACAAATGATGTTACTGGATCATCTGTTTGGCACTTTTACAAAGAGCCAGATGTGTGGTTTGTCACAAAGATGAAAAAAAATGCAGCTATGGAAGGAAGAACAGAGGGCAAATGTTTCATATTTTGAGAGAATCAAACTCTTGCAGCTTTCAACCTTACAAATAAAAAAATAAGACAGTTTAATCCAAGGATGGTGTTGCTACAGTAATGTTCTCTACCTATCGGTAGACACAACACTTCAGTAGCTACACAAATGCGCCTGTCGTGGCAATAATATGATCAGATCAACCAAAGGTATCCTTAAAAAGCCTTCAAAAGACCTGTAGTGTGACTTCTAGGTACTAACTAGGGTTGCTAAATGCAGTTTGGAAAGTTACATATTGTGTAAAGTACATGATCCAATGTCTGTAAAGTCATTCAATACAGTAGATGTGAAATTTCAACAGCACTTGTGGATAACTGCACAATCCGGTAATATCTTGAGTAGGTTTTCTAAATTAAAACTTTCTGTCAGCAAGCTGATATGAGAGAAACAATATACTGCTGTTTGTGATGACAAGAAACCCACTTGAAGTAAAAATACGTCTCAGGGCAGCTCTAGGAGATATTAACACTTTTACTAAAACAAAATGGAGAATAACGTTTTTGCCCTTCTTCAGGTTTTACAATGAAGATGACTTAGGAAGATAAAAATGATGTTCTCTGCTTTACTTTGATGAAGTGTTAACACCAGTATCAGTCATCCTGAGATACACATTATACTGCTGTGTTATGACCCATTAAAGCTGAATCCAGATAATGGGCTGTCAAGAAATGATGGGTAATCTGGTGCTGTGTTACAACCAATAAAACTTGAATCCATGTGATTTGCAAATTGATTTGTTACTTGTTCCAAAACTTGTCAACCAAGTTAAAATAACTAATTTTTGTGTACGTAGTTTGTCCAAAGGAAGACAGAAATATGGAGCAAGGCATGATTAACCAGATCTCTCCCAACAACTGCACCATCAGGAAACGTTTAGAATTATACTCTGGACTTTCACAGTTGAACTTTGTTTTTTTACTGTCCAGAACGTTTCTGACAATCATGTATCACTGTCCGTTATCTATTATGCAGTGTTTTTTGTTACAGAAACAGATCAATGATACTTCTCATGAGGAAAATTAACAAGAAACTTTCATTCATTGGTTTCATTAATTAAAATATTCATATACAAGTGTGTGTGAAAATATAAGTATGACATATTTTCTATTTTTTATTGTAGTAAAGAATTAACAAGATATAAAACACAACACTTATAAAAAAAATTTTAATAAAAATGTTCTCTAAACTTGGATCTTGGCATATTACAACGTTACTAGACCCGAGTCAGTAATACACAATGGTGTCTAAACTTGAGTTTAGGCACACTACAACATTACCACACCCAAGCCTTTTTATTATGTGGAAAGAAACTGTTTTCTAGTTTTTGTAGTGGTTAAGAAAAATATTTTATCTTCAAGTTTATAAAACCCGTGCTGTTATTGAATGTAACGTAAATGTAAAACTGTCACTTTTAGATAAACTTCTTCTAAGCCAAATAACACAAACTTATATACACGATGCACAATGGTTGACGGACCACACCACACGTATTTTACAAGAAATTCGTAACCATATCCAGTTTCACTCTTGACTAATTTTTAACCAAAAATCCCGAGGTTTGCAAAAGAATCACTAATATTCGATTTTCACCCGACTTTTGTATTATTTGAATACATAAAAATAAGTTATAATATAAAGAAAATACAACACATTGCATGATATATACGTACAGACACAGTACTTTAGTGTGTGTGTGTGTGTGTGTGTGTGTATACAGGTTATTGAAGTATGAATAGAAATGTAGAAGTACAAAAACAAAAATCAAGGCAGCCCAAGTGTATGCGTGGAACTGAGCATGCTCATAAAATCTCGTGCCCACAACGTGAGCTGGGACTCACACTTTCATTCCCATTGTATTCATGTTTTAAAACATTGGACACTAAGTTGCTAAGTGTAAATATTTATAGACTAATAATTGTAATTCTTCAACAGTAAGATGCTGATTCAAAGGAAAAATTATGTTTTAGGATTAGAGATATAACGTTTTATTAAACTCAGAGACGGTATCAGGTTCTGAAGCAAACTACGGTAAATTTCGTTCAAGATACATTTTAGTTGGTTTGATTCATTTTTAGTTTCGCGCACGAGGGCAATATGCGCCATCCATCCCTAATAAAGCAGTAATAAAACAGAGCGGCGTCATCACCATCCGTCATAAATTTTTGGACTATTGTTTTACCAAAGAAAAGTGGGATAACAATCACATGTAACGCTCATTATGCCCGGCTTGACGGAGCGAGCATGTTTGGTAAAGGGTACTGGAACAAGATACCCTTCGATTGAGAGCCGAGCGGTCAGAGCGGTGGGCCAGATAATTTATCCACTGTAAACGTTTTCTCCTGACAACCATAATAAAGTACGGCGTTTAATCAGAAAATGTATACCAACATAAACTCTGATATTTAACCAGAATTGTCCACCGAAATAAACTCCGGTGTTTAACCAAAAAATGTTCGCTAAAATAACTTTTTTAGATAATTTTGCGCAAAGCTACTCGAGGGCTATTTGCGACAGGCGTCCCTAATTTAGCCGTGTAAGACAAGAGAGAAAAACGCCTAGTCATCACCACCCATCGCAAACTCTTGGGGAACTCTTTTACCAACGAATAGTTAGATTGACCGTAATTTTATAACACCCCCACGGCTGAAAGGGAGAGCATGTTTGATGCGACAGGGATTCGAACCTGCGATCCTCAGATTACAAGTCGAACGCCTCAACCCACCTGGCCATAATGGGGCAGCTAAAATAAACTTCGACGTTTAACCAGTAAATGTTCGGCAAAATAAACTCCGGTGTTTAACCAAAAGAAACAGTAGTCAGTATTTTATTTATTTGCATTGGTTCGTGTCTGTTTTGTTTCAATAAAACATCCACAAATGCAAGGTCTTACCAGTAATAATTTCAACCATACCTTTGGCTTTATTGTCAGTGTGGAGATACATGTGTCGTAAACGTAATCGTAAACTATCCAGACAAAAGATACAAATATATGAATACACAGAAAATCAACGGATAAAACACTGACGTTTACAACTACTGTCAAAACAACGAGGCAAACCAATTATGAAAGTATTTGAACATTTTAAACAGAAATAGCACATTGAGTTTGTTATATTAAGTAACATGTTCCTGTTAAACTCAAGTTGTTGTATTAGCTATGTTTACGTTCTTTCTTGGAAACTAACTGGTTATATCTAACACATAGTTTGTAGACGTGCTGAATCAAACCTTGGAAACTAACTGGTTTTATCTCAGATAACAGAAATCTAACACAAATTCATCTGGCGGTAAACTTTCAAAACTAAATAAAACACAATGATATCTGTTAACAAATGAAATATATTCAGGAAGACAACTGGAATTATTAAAAAACACATTATAGTGCCAGAAAAACCACTATACTAAATATCAAAACACTAGGCTTTAAAACAATAACACACTAAATATATAACTTACCTTCTTTGGCTAATGTATAAAGTGCTCTTTCATACCTTAACATGTTTCTGTTGTTGGCAAGCTAAGACTAATATAAATCACCCGAGCTACACTTAACTTAAAGATAATGGGATAATATGCTTAAACAATATGAACTAGATATCAGCTGTGAACATCTGTCACATCAAAAGAAACCAACAGCTAGTGGCTGTGACAGTGCTCAGGCCAACAGCCAGTGGTCTGTGACAGTGCTAGAGGCCAACAGCTGGTAATATGTGATGGTAACATAAGCCAACAGTGAGTACGGTAATTATTTCTTTAGTGTAACTGGTATTGATTGTAACATTTAATATAAGTAATTGTTTTACTTTTTAGTTTTCTTATTTTTATCCATTTATCATATCAATTGTTTTTCAAAGTTAGCTCATATGTATTTACGCCCAACCTAAAAGTCCCTGAGCTGGCCAATTCTCATGAGATGTTATCGGGATTATGGCTACAAACATCATTTACAGTAATGTTAGCTGTGCAGTGGAACAATGCTTTATACACTTTATGACCAGAAAAGTAAACTTAGTTACCTATAATCATGACTAAACCTATTTGTTTAGCTTTTCTTTAACTTGGTAGCCTTCTATGATCAGATGTTAATATTAACTTATTTCTGTGTATAATTGAAAGTAAAAAAAACTGGAATTTAACAAGCAAGAATTTGGCTGTTTTTATTATAATATGAACAATGGGAAATAGAATTTTATAATGTATTTACCTGATGCTTTACAAATTGAGAAAATGTAAGTTTAAATTTGTTATACACACGTACAAGTTTAGGACAACAAGGTTCACAAAGTTAGCCCTTATCATTCATACACTTATCAAGCCTTTTCTTAAACTCATTTAAATTCACTGCCTTCACAATATCAAAAGGTAACCCACTCCAGAATACAACCACCCTGTTAGAAAAATAAAACTGTCTCAGTTGAAAATGACTTCTACCCTGCCCAAATGTACATTTGCATCCCCTGGTTTGATTGTTCTCATGGTTAAATATTTAAAAATATGATGTATCAGCACAATCAGTTTCTGTTAAAATCAACACCTAAATCAGTTCCTCTCAAACTCTTCAAGAGTAAAAGAGTTTCAAAGATCCAAACCTCTCCTCATGTTATAACTCTCTCAATCTCAGACATCGTTCTCTGAACCGTTTCCAACAATTCAGTACTGAGGTAAGGAGCCCCAAACTGAACACACAACTGAAAATGTGGTCAAACCAGCTTTCTACAAACTGATATTATAACCTATTTAGACTATTGTTCAATATTTCTGTGGATACAACATAAAGTTGTATTTGTGTCATAAGAGTTACTTATGAAAAAAAAAATATATATATATATATAAAACATGACTCAATAGATACATTTTAATATCAGTAACACACTTGCAATGTCTTAAGAATAACATGATTTATCCTGTTTTAAATAGTTTTCTATTAAGAATAAGTGTCATTTGTATTAATGTTCATAACTGTCAAATAATTTGTTGACAAGTTTGGTTCATAAAACTTCCATGTTAACACTCCTATGAAAAAAATATTTACATCCACTAAAGTGATACCCTGAGTGGATGTTTTAAAAAAAAATTTAAATATTATTTCACAAATGTCTGAAAAGTCAAAATATTATTGCTCCTTAAAATATAAAGGGATAGGGTCAGTTAATGGCAATTTCATTTAAATACAAAATTATTAGCCTAATATTAATAACCTTTCAAGTTGCTCTGGGGCCTATTAGGCCCCAATTTTCATAGGAGTGTTAAAAAACTGTTTCAACTACAAAATAGAATAATTTGAATTTATGTGTTCAGATTTCCTACTTCGAATAATAATTTCTGTAAAAATCCCAATATTGCAAAACTTGCTACTAAAATGTATTTTATAAATCCTTGTATTTTCCAGTAGTACATGTGTGTATATATATAACCATTTCTACATCATGTTTCTGTATTTTTCAGAAGTGTGTGTGTGTGTGTGTGTGCATAACCATTTCTACATCATGTTTCTGTATTTTCCAGTAGTAGGTACATATATTTTTCCCAGATGACAATAATGATAATTTATATATATACACACACACACTAACAGTATTATCGTACAAACAGAAACATAAGTGTTAAAATATTAACACTCTTTATAATATACAATATTTCCCAAATATATCAATTGTCTTTTATTATCATAACTCTGTATCTTGTAGATAACAGTTAAATATTTAAAAGTCGTGTCTAACTGAAACTTAAACGTTGGAAAATGAATTATAGAAATTGTCTTAATTGTGTATCGCAGCTAACTTAAGAAATATTTGTGCTGTTTGGTTTCTCTTCCATTCTGGTTTATACTCGTGATATTTGATTGGAAATAATACAATAACACATCGTTGTTCACATACCTGCTAGTTCCGAATCTAAGCTTCTGTCCAGTAGTTTGAAGAGTACTTCACATGCAGTTACGTTGACATCTCTTTAAGTTTTAGTTTTGTTTTCCACTGAAAATTGGATGTTCAGTTCCAAATCACTTTGGTTAACATTTCCTGACGAGCTCGTGACAAAATAAAGCAGAAATATCAGTATTAATACAAAATAGATAAAAAAATATATAAACTTTTTTGGTTCAACCACAGATTACAACTTTTATACGTGTATAGAATCACGCGCAGTGGGAAACCGAAGCGCCATCTTGAGGTGTAGCATGGTTTACCGAACAGACAGTTCTGTTGCCAACTATTAGTTGCTTTCTTACGTGCTAATAAACCAAATAATTTGTGTTAGTGCATGTAAGTGTTAATAATCCATATATTAAATATATTAGAAAATAAACAATTATTTGATAGTAGTGTTTTGATTAATTCTCTTGCTCATACGAAGGTCAGTGCCATAGCAACACTGGGGACAGATAGAAGTCAGTGGACAAAGCCGAACTAACAATGATTGTGGTCCTGTATATTTAGCGCACCACTTGCTTTCATTATGTATTTAATATTTGTAACACATTATAAATTTATTCATATTATGTCAACACAGCGCGAGCCTTCTATCCGCAAGCTGCAGTAATAGCTGACGACGTTCAGTTATTTAAGTTTCTTTCAGAACAAAACTACACCGTGGGAGAGCTATGTTCTATTCATAATGGGTATCTGAAACCGGTTTTTAGCGTTAGACATACATTTCTGACAAATTTGATTGTAACCAAACTGTGCCTAGTTGCAGACATAAATGTTTACCTGTAAACTTCTACAAAATTTGACAAAAACAACATGAAATTTTACCAGTAACTTCTTTAGCCCATGAAATACATCGAAGAAAAATGATTTCGAGAGAGTTAGTCGGAGCCCCGAAAGCGAGAAAGAAATCATTTGGTTTTGTGGCTTTACATGTGACTTTTACTTGTTTAAAACTGACGTTAAAAGAGGTACTCAAAATGATAATTTAAATAAAGATTTCAGAAATTGTAAATTCGAGCGTAGATATTGAGGTTTTGAATTTTTGTTTGCTGTTAAGCACAAAAACTACACAATGGGCTACCTGTGCTGTGCCCACCACGGGTAACGAAACCCAGTTTTTAGTGTTATAAGCACGCTGTGACGCTAGGGGGCGAGGTTTTGAGGATGGTTTAATTGGGTGTTGATTTTTTTAGTGCGAAACAACACAATGAACTATTTACCCTCTGTCAACCGCAGGGACTGGAACCATGGATGTTAGCATTATCAATCAGGAAAGCTAACTGCTGACTCATTGGAGCATCCATGGATTAGATCCACGAAATTACAAGATTTGGAGAAATTTAATTGTTTTTTCTGAGAAAACTGACAAGAACGTGTTGTTGTTCAAACCAACATATTTCGAAGTTTGTGATTATTGTGTTCCGTGAAAGTGACTACTTATAACCATTTGTTGTAGTTCATGTGGTGTAATGAATCTCACTAGTGTTTCAACGCATTGTTGAAACTGTGCTAATATTTTTAACAATTGTTACTATTTATCGATGTGACCCCTTTGGTTGCTCAGTGGTAAGTCTGAATCACTTGTAACACTAAATGCCAGGAAATCAGGTTTCAATACCTGCGTTATATTCAGAGAGACTTACATGTAGCCTAGAAACAAACATATCAGTTAACTTGAGTTTATTTACTGTGCTCAGAAGACCCTACTGAGTTAATATGTTTGTTACTGGCAGATATTATCTTATCGTTATTTTTAATATTATGTTGGCACTTCGCCATAAAGAAACACAGTCTGTTTTCTTCTAACCCTGGGTATCGAAACTCAGTTTATAGCTCTGTAAGCCCACAGACAGACCAATGTGCTACTGGTGGGCAAACTTTGAATATTTGCTCAAAGCTACACGAGGGCTGTCTGTGCCAGTGTTTCATAATTTCGCAGAATTAAGACTAGAGGGAAGGCAGCTTGTCATCAGTACCTATCGCCATTTTTTGAGTTACTCTTTTACCGACGAATAATGGTATTTACCGTAAAACTATACGACTGAAAGGGCGACCATATTTGGTGGGATGGAAATCCGATCCTTCTAACCACCTGACCATGTAAGGCCCATCAATACATCTGAGCAAGCTGTTATTTTAGTGGAAATCTATAGAACATATCGAACACTGGATTTGAGCTTCATCAGTCTGTAACCTTATTGCTGTTTTTTTCCCCTGGTACATAAACATTGTTATAACAGTGTGGTAACTCTGTTCTATGTACAACAGAAGGCAGCTAGAAATAAAGTTAAGGTTTTGTTTGTTTTAAATTTAGCTCAAAACTACATGTGGGCTATCTCTGTTAGCCGTCTGTAATGTAGTAGCGAAATATTAGAGGGAAGGCAACTAGTCATCACTGACCACCGTCAAGGCTTGGCTGCTCTTTTACCAACGAATAATGGGATTGACTCTCAATTGTTTGACATCAACACGGCTGAAAGGACAAGCATGATTGATGGGACAGGGGTTTCGAACTCGCGATCCTCAGATTGTGATTAAAGCGTCTTAACCACCTTGTCGTTGTTGTTGTTGTTGTTGTTTTGAATTAAGCACAAAACTACACAATGGGCTATCTGTGCTCTGCCCACCACGGGTATTGAAACCCGGATTTTAGCGTGTGAGTCCGCAGACATACCGCTGAGCTACTGGGGGACAACCACCTTGTCACGCCAGGCCTAACGTTGAGGGTAAAAATAAGCTTTTTTTTATTATCATTACTTGGACTTCAAATTATCTTCAGCAAATACTTTTAATCAGCCTCTTCAATGAAAATACAACGCTACAACATAACTAGGATATTTATGTTATTAGTTTCAAAAAGATAAAAAACAGAGTGAGTTTTGAGAAAATATATTATACAGCATTAAGTTGCTTTTAAGTTCTATTTGTTCTTTTATTCCTCAAACAAAAGTGTTATGACAAATAAAAAAAAACACCTATATATATATATCGTGGCTAGACCTTGAACGTTTAGAACGATAAGGTTTTGTTTTTGTAGCACTTTTGTCATTGGTCTGAAACATAGGTTATTTGTATATATATGCTCGCGCAGGACATGAGTTGCCGAACTTAGCGCACAGCGAATGTAAGACTATTGATCATGTTATGATCAATCAATAAAAAAACAACAAAAAACTTTGAAACGAGTAAAGTTTCCACAAGAGGGCGTTATGTACAAATAGGCGACGGTGTGAAGGGAAGATGGTTGTTACGTGAGGAAACGAGTGGGAAATGTGTAGTGTGTTTACTTCATTATTTATTTTGCTTTGCATTATTCACTCATGCTTTACTAGTTACATAATTCCATTCCAAAATAAGAAATCCTGTCAAGATGACGAATATTTTGATCCTGAGCGCCTGTCATGCAAGAAATGTGGCGCTGATAATGACGAAGTTCGCTTTCTTTTACAAGGGAGTGATGGTTTGTAATATTCGTGCTAACGCTAGTACATAATTCTAGGTACTTTTACCAAGCTAACTGAGACACTTTGTGTAAGGAACCGGTTGAAGCCGGTGATGTACAGGTTCCAGACCGATTTTACCTTAATCTCACAGTACGAAAGCAAACTGGTTCTAACTCTGTTTTTTTATGTATAAATATATCTGTATGTGTGTGTAAATAATTGTCGATTACGTAAGATATAAGGAAAAGTAATTTAGCGTAATGTGTATTTTCCTTTAGTTTAAGAATTATTATTTGTTCTGATGCCACAAAAATAAAAGCTAAATTTTCTGTAGTCAAGAGGGCTTAAGTTTCACGATTTTCTTGACTGAAAGTGTGCCAGATTAAGAGTAAATTTTTAGTAACCTGAAACGCACGTTTTTGAAATTTGGATATTATTTGCTCAAATAGGATATTACTTACAAATATTTGTTTAATTCATTCACTGTTATAACTTATTTTTTAATCTTCATTATAATATAAATATTCACCTAGTTACTTTGTGTACTTGCTTTTAGAAATTGTGTGTACAGTTCATTTCTAGTTGTGTTGTTTTTTGTGTTAGAAGAATGTCTGTTGTAACAGTTCTAGTGCTAAACCAACTGATGTAAGTCTTTGTTAGAAGAATGTCTGTTGTAACAGTTCTAGTACTAAACCAACTGATGTAAGTCTTTGTGTTAGAAGAATGTCTGTTGTAACAGTTCTAGTACTAAGCCAACTGATGTAAGTCTTTGTGTTAGAAGAATGTCTGTTGTAACAGTTCTAGTGCTAAATCAACTGATGTAAGTCTTTGTGTTAGAATAATGTCTGTTGTAACAGTTCTAGTACTAAGCCAACTGATGTAAGTCTTTGTGTTAGAAGAATGTCTGTTGTAACAGTTCTAGTGCTAAACCAACTGATGTAAGTCTTTGTGTTAGAATAATGTCTGTTGTAACAGTTCTAGTACTAAGCCAACTGATGTAAGTCTTTGTGTTAGAAGAATGTTGTAACAGTTCTAGTACTAAGCCAACTGATGTAAGTCTTTGTGTTAGAATAATGTCTGTTGTAACAGTTCTAGTGCTAAACCAACTGATGTAAGTCTTTGTGTTAGAAGAATGTCTGTTGTAACAGTTCTAGTACTAAGCCAACTGATGTAAGTCTTTGTGTTAGAATAATGTCTGTTGTAACAGTTCTAGTGCTAAACCAACTGATGTAAGTCTTTGTGTTAGAAGAATGTCTGTTGTAACAGTTCTAGTGCTAAACCAACTGATGTAAGTCTTTGTGTTAGAAGAATGTTGTAACAGTTCTAGTACTAAGCCAACTGATGTAAGTCTTTGTGTTTGAATAATGTCTGTTGTAACAGTTCTAGTACTAAACCAACTGATGTAAGTCTTTGTGTTAGAATAATGTCTGTTGTAACAGTTCTAGTGCTAAACCAACTGATGTAAGTCTTTGTGTTAGAAGAATGTTGTAACAGTTCTAGTACTAAACCAACTGATGTAAGTCTTTGTGTTAGAAGAATGTCTGTTGTAACAGTTCTAGTACTAAACCAACTGATGTAAGTCTTTGTGTTAGTACAGTGTCTGTAATAATCTTTCTAGTACTAATCTAACAAATCCAATTAACCTGAGGTTCATCATATTTGAAGAGGACATTCAGTATAATAAATGAAATGTGAGAAACTATTGAATCGTAAGTAGTGGCTTATATTTTGTTTGTTTCAACACAGGTTTTCATGATGGTTGTAAAAAATATATTCCATAGATTTATATATATATCCATACAAGTATGTATAGCTTTTTGTGAAAGTAAATTTAAGTGGGATTAATGAATAGTTTTAAACCAGTTAATCTTTTTTCTTTTAGGCCTTTCTTGCACATGTAAACCACAACACAAGCTGGTTGTACAACAGGGTACAAATGTTAAGTGTGAGCCTTGTCCTGAAGGTCAGGTATGTTTATTTTCCCAGGTCTGTCTTTTCTCAAATGTACATCTTTTTTGTATGTTTTGGTGTTGATGTTCCTGGGTGTTAAAGCTCTGATATTTATCTCTTTGATTACAGACAGTAAAGCCCACATCTCTCTTTAACAGGTAACTTGTTTATTTTGCATCACTTAATAGCCAGGAAGACTTGTTGTTTACACACAGTGAGGCAGACATCTGATGTTAGATTACTGCTCTGACAGTAATATTGACTGAAAGTAGAACTTAAGCATTTCTTCTCTGGATTTAAAATGACTAGAATGAAATAAAGTAGATTGCTGTGTGATTATTATGTCATACCAAGACTTGGGATGTACTCAGAGACGTATTTAGGATTTCGGCGCCCCTAGGCACAAGGTTAGGTTGATACTTTTGCCGCCCCCCCCTCAAATATAATAACTGAGGTGAGGGCGGATGGGTTGATGATGTGGGGGGGGGCGAGGCGTATTAGGTGGGACTCAGGGAGGGAAGGTTAGAAATCTTTTAAACTTGAAGCGACCGACCCGATGGTGTGGTGGAATAGTGAGTATGTGTGTGGGCGGGTCTAGATTCAAGAGGTTATTGGGGCAGCATAAATGGCAGGGGGAATTAATAACCAGGGACTACATTTTAAAATGGTGTCCATTCTTTTTCTTTTTTTTGGTCAAAATTTGCTGTCCCCTAAAATCTGCCGCCCCAGGCACGTGCCTCGTGTGCCTGTGCGCTAATACATCCCTGGATGTACTACTGAGGTGCTTAAAATAGTGATCATTTCACGGTGCTTGTGAAACAGCTTATAAACCTGTGAGTCTGTATTGAACTGGCTTCTCAAGGGAATGACTCTTTCACATACAAGACTGATACAAGATTATGTTGCAGGAAAAGTGTAGTAATGAAAGTTTATTTTCTGTCATAATTCACATAGGACAACAGAAGTAGCTGAAATAGAATGTTAAACAGTTGCAAAATGAACCTTGGTAGCATCTTGATCATATTATTTCATATCATATCTTGTCTATTAGGTCTCATCTCTTGATGGCTGGCATTGTGTTACATGTAAATCTTTTGGAAATCTTACTGGAACGTGTTCATCTTGCAGTAATGGAATCAAAGGTAAACCTTTTGTTGTTTTGTCTAATCTGTCAAATGAAGAACAATTAAAAACGTCACAGATTGTAATAGTTAAGTTCTTATTTCTGGAAACAAAGTTTATATGTTATCGTTTGAATGTTTGACAAAGTTTTAATGTTTTTAGAAGAAAGGTTTGAAGGTGACAAACCTGTCGAGCAGTTTTGTAGACCTTGCCCTCCTCGAATGTGGCCTGACACCTCCAAAACACGGTAAGGGATGAGATACAATTGTGTTTAAGGTAAAAAAAACTGTTATTTTGTGTTCTCTAAGATTTTGATGTATTTTTTTTTATTGATTTTGAGGTTTCAATTTATAATTTTAAGTTTGTTTTAAGATATTACATAAGTATGGGACCTAGTGTTTTCTGGCCATAAAACTACAAGAAGAAATTGACGAACTATTTCTATTGGAATGTGTGTTAAAATTTCATAATTTACATTTTACTGCTTGTTTATTTCTGTCATTGTGTAACTTGTTTCTATACAATTCAGAAACAGGTTTTTCTGTTTTACTTCTCCAGTAGACTTTTAATATTCAGCCAGGACTGAGGAATAAATTACAAGTAACATAAATTATTTCACTGAAACTTACAACTGGATAAATCTACCAAAACTTGGGCCATGCCTGTTTTGTTTTTGCTCTAAATATTGAGATATTAAGTTAAATATTTTTTATATAGTTGTGTTCGATGTGCAGACGATTTCCTGGTAGCTGGTGGAGGCACTTGTACTTGTCCACAAAAAGAGGTAAGCTTTGTTTATCTTTTCCAGCCTCGGTGTTACAAGGTAAGTTATGATGATTTTGTTTGTGTCCAACTAAGTCCTAACTCAGTAACAAGTGATCCAAAAAACACACAAGGATGAAACACAGAAGATAGTTCACACATTGGGTGATGGACCCAACCAGATGTAGTAGGGGACAGTTCATACATTGGGTGATGGACCCAACCAGATGTAGTAGGGGACAGTTCATACATTGGGTGATGGACCCAGCCAGATGTAGTACGGGACAGTTCACACATTGGGTGATGGACCCAGCCAGATGTAGTACGGGACAGTTCACACATTGGGTGATGGACCCAGCTAGATGTAGTAGGGGACAGTTAACACATTGGGTGATGGACCCAACCAGATGTAGTAGGGGACAGTTTATACATTGGGTGATTGACCCAACCAGATGTAGTAGTGGACAGTTTATACATTGGGTTATGGACCCAGACAGATGCAGCAGGGGACAGTTGACACGTTGGGTGGGGAACCAGGACAGATGCAGTGGGGACAGTTGACATGCTGGGTTGGCGACCAAGAGAGTAATGTATGCATAAGCAATAATAATAAAAAGTCTTAACTCTGACTTTTCTCCAAACTTGGGTGTTGAGGATGTTTGTATCATAAGTCAGTTTACACAGATGTTACTTGTTTATCATTATTAATACAACACTGCAACACAAGCCAATCAACAGTCAATATCATGTGACTATAACTGGAGTTTAGTCATTGGAAGTATAAATAGAGAAGTTAAATAGAAGGTAGGTGTGTGATAACATGCTACTATATGTTCCAACAGATGACCACATTTGAAGGAACGAGTAACAGTGTAATTCAAAATGTGTCATGACTTTCTGACCTTAAACTTCAACTGACCCGATAACCATGTTTTCAATTTTATCAAGATATTTTATTAATTTTTGTTTTTACAGACTGTTAAATTA
This sequence comes from Carcinoscorpius rotundicauda, assembly GCA_011833715.1. Lineage (NCBI taxonomy): Eukaryota > Metazoa > Arthropoda > Merostomata > Xiphosura > Limulidae > Carcinoscorpius > Carcinoscorpius rotundicauda. The sequence goes on from CM022400.1 coordinate 70,599,493, forward strand.
CTGTATATGATTATGTCTGTGTATTTTATTTACAGTATGCAGAGGTAGGAGGTATGTGTGTACCAACCTCGGAACTTCCACCAACCACACCATCACTCTTCACTGTCAGGTACAAGGTGTGTGTGTTTATCTGAATTGGAATGTAGGGTTATAGAAAGTACGGAGAACATAATGTAAATTTGTATGTTGTATTGCAGCTGTATACAAGTTACAGTGTAAGTTTACGAATATTTTGTTGTACTTCTTATGGTTGGCTTTGAAAGTTTGGGTAGTATGATTAATTATTGTCGTAAACTTAAGATCTGCTATCACCTAACAGTCTTTCTCCTGGAACGAGACTAGTAGAAGTCCATATGTGTGAAGTAGTCTGTAAATGTTTCATTACCCTGCACTTGCTAAGTGTTTTCTTGTGTGTATATTAAAATGTGTAATGCTCACTTTTTGCCAAAGAGTGTTAGTTTTAAGTATGATTTGGTACAAACAATTTTAATTTCTTAAATGTAATAAAATTTTAGTTTCTGCCCTTACACAGAGCTTTTCAAGAAGCTAATACTCCTCACCCCCATCCTTGTTATCAGCATCCACTAAGAGCTGATACCCCTCACCCCAGTCCTTGTTATCAGCATCCACTAGGAGCTGATACCCCTCACCTCAATCCTTGTTATCAGCCTCCACTAGGAGCTGATACCCCTCACCTCAATCCTCATTATCAGTATCCACTAGGAGCTGATACCCCTCACCCCCGTCCTCGTTATCAGCATCCACTAGGAGCTGATACCCCTCACCCCCGTTCTCGTTATCAGCATCCACTAGGAGCTGATACCCCTCACCCCCGTCCTCGTTATCAGCATCCACTAGGAGCTGATACCCTTTACCCCAGTCTTCATTATTTACTGGAACAACAGTGTTCAGTAAGTATGTGTGAAGACTTAGAGAGAATTAAAGTAAATACTAACTGTTTTACAGTTGTACCTTGTGTTGTAATGAGAATTCATTATCTGTGGTACACTTTAAAGAGGATTTTGAAACTCCTTATTTGTGCCATTCAGTTTTCTTTATGTATTTTTTAACAGCATGAAGAAACGTTGACATCTTCTTATTTTGTCGATCATATCCAAGCAGCAATCTATAATTGTAAAGTAAGTTATTTTACATAAGACATTTTAGTAATAAAGTTGTTATTAGTTGGATGTATTTAGAATGCTTTTATTCAATTAATTATTTAGTACGTTATATTTCTTAAGAGTTCAGTGTTAGACAACTTTGAACTGTGTTTGATATTAACAGATAAAACTACTATTAATCTTTCTGGTAACTTTAAATTGGATTTTATTGATCAAAATCAAAGAGAGAAAAAACTGGTAGTGATTGTGATTCAAAATCTACATTTTATTTTCAACAGTATTATCTTTCACAACTTGTAACTGTCGCCACAGATTACTGTATCGTGTGTTAACTTTAACAACAGTTACTTGAATTATGCTGTCGTCACTAGGTTAAACAGAACGGTACAGCTTGTCAACTTTTGGGTAACTTCTGTGTAGTTCTTCACTACTACATGAATAACTACAACAGTGGGACAGATAAGGATGCCTGCTCGGTGTATCTTGACATGACAAGTGATGACCACGGGCGGGTGATTCAGTGGTATGTGTGAAACATTACCAGTGATGAGAAAATAATATTGCTGTCTTGAAATTTACTTATTTTGTTAACTTACTAGATTGTTATATTTAACCCTTAACTTGTAGGACGAGGTCCACGTTGGTTCTTCCAACTCGGCTAGTGCTGCTTTCTATCTGACTTTCAGTACTCTTTTTCTAATCAGTTTTTGAATGTTAAATAGAGTGGATGTCGTGCAACATTTCTCTGTCTTGTTGTTTTCATCCTTTGTTTGTTATTTGTAGATCATTTTTGTCCCACCCTATGATATAAAAACAGTATTTTTGTAGTTACATATGGGCTATTTTAACCCCATGATGCAAGTACTTTGTCAGTTGAAGGTTAAATCAAAAGCAAGATTTGAGATGGTTTTGTTTCCTTCAAAATTACTACAAGGTTTTACAAAGATCTTATTTTGAGGATTAAAAATATTTTCAACATAAACAGTTTTTATTTTAAACAAATTAAATAGAGAGAAGATTAATTAGCGATTATTTTTATTATATTATGTATTATTATTATTATTTTTATCATATAATATTCCAAAGACTTGCCGTACTTTGACTTAATGGACAGCCTAGTGCTTAATATGTTTGCCAATGACATCTTTTAGTCCATGGTGTGAGTTTTTAGTGAGTTACATTCAAAAGTTTAATTACATTACTCTCCTCAAGGTACACAATGTGTTACGGTATGCTCTCCTCGAGGTACACAATGTGTTACGGTATGCTCTCCTCGAGGTACACTGTGTTACGGTATGCTCTCCTCGAGGTACACAATGTGTTACGGTATGCTCTCCTCGAGGTACACAATGTGTTACGGTATGCTCTCCTCGAGGTACACAATGTGTTATGGAATTCTCTCCTTGAGGCACACAATGTGTTATGGTATTCTCTCCTCTACACCCACAGTTTGTTACAGTATTCCCTCCTCAACGCACACAGTGTATTGACATAAAACATAACTTATAATCCAAGTTTTAATAATTTATAAACTTAATTTTCTAATACAACATTTAAAACATACATCCTGGATTTTCACAAAGGGTAAGAATTATGACATTTTCTTTCTTGATATCCATGCTTTAAAGATTTACAGACTACTTGAACATAATTTGAGACTTTTCAGATTAAGAAAAGTACTTCTAAACATGAAAATCTTTTTTCACTTGGAGCACTCGAACTTGACATGTTAGATGTTTAATGAAAATATTTTATTAAGAATTTGATTTTTGCTCTAAAATGATCCTTAATGGTTACTGAAATCCAACAAAATATTGTGACAATACACAAAACATATCCGACTTAAAATGGTATGGTACCTATGAAGTTCAGCTTTGGACCACAAACTTGGGTGATTCAACTTAGTCTATGGGGAGAGAAATTAGGCTATTTTGTATTATTTCCCGATTAAACAAACTTGTAAAGTTTTGGGAATGTTTGTTAGTAAGCTTACTGTTACTTCGTTATTTTGTACTTTCAGTCCTAGCTGCACTTTAACTAAATGTTTTATTTACACCAGTACTTACAAAGAAAAGAAACAAGCAAACTTTACTTAAAAATAAGTTGTTTCTTATCCATTTATTTTCATTTGCTTTGATTTGTTCAATATTTTGGGAAACTTCTGCAAAGTAATAACTGATTTGTTTTTAGGCCTCAGAATTCTCCGTGGTTGTATTATCTGGAGAATGAAGCAAAGAGTGAACTCTATCGAACCAACGTTCCCAACCAGTTTTCTTTAAATCCATCATTACCAGTGAGAATCTTTGATAAATTTGTATTTTTTAAATTATTTTTAATGAAAAGAAAAGAAAACTTTGAGAAAGAATACTATTTTTTTTAACATTTTAATCGTAAATTTCAAACTACCACCAACTGATAGTTTCACAGGTGTTGAGGTGAAGTGCACTGTGATATAAGGAAAACAGTTTTAATGAGTTTGGATTCTCCAGAGCAGTGGTTCCCAAACTTTTTCAGCTTGTTACCCAATTTAACATGCCACATTAAGCATGTTACCCCTTTCACAAAATGTTTTCAACATTGATATATATGGCTAAATTAAACTAGAGATATATTGCACTTTATTTATTACACTTTATTTTTTACAATTTATTTATATAATTTATTTACACTGAATTACACTTTTAATTATTGTATTTGATCATTGTGCATTTCTAATGAATATTGCCAAAGATGTCAAGAACATCAGTGGGATGGATGGAGTTGCATACTTGAAGCTAGTTTAGGAATTCTTGGCTTTGTGGTTGAAAGTGCCAGCCTGGCATCGTTTGCAACATTCAAGCGAGTCCTCTTATTTGTTTTCATCCCCAGCACGGTTTAGAACCCCTTCTCGTACAGATACGTTGTTGAGAACGATACCAACAACTTCAAGGCTCTCTTGGACAGAGTTGGCGAGTCAGCTAGTTGTGAAATCCAAAAGGAATCTGCATTTTGGTTTTAGAATTTGACTTTCAAGGCTTCATTTGCTCGCATTGTGATCCACTCTTCATCATCATGAATGGCCTCATCAGGTACAGAAAAGGGATGAATGATCCACTGAAGACTGGCTGATTTTGGGTCACTCTCTGGAAAGTAGTGCTGCATGCTTGTTTCAAGCCCCTTCAAATGGTCACTCGTCTCTTTGTTGATGGTCTGTAAAAGTGATCCAGTATCATAACTATTCTCCTCAACAAACTAGTCTAGGGTGGGAAACTGAGCGATCAGTCTTTTCTCCAAGCATCGAATCCAGAGTCTCAGTTTTCCCAGAAATGCAGTCACAGTGTGATGGGCATCAATGACAGTCACGTTTTGTCCCTGGAGTTGCAGATTATCACTGTTCAGCTCCGTAAATATGTCAGCCAAGTAAGAAAGTCGAGCAAGCCACTCCTTATCAGTGAACTTGGTAGTAAAAGGAGATTCTTCTTGTTTCAGAAATTCCTGAAGAGCCGTTTGGAGCTCAATCACTCGACGTACAACCTTGCCTCGTGACAACCAGCGAACATCGGTGTGGTAGAGCAGAACTTGATACTGCTCTCCCATTTCCTTGCACAGCTCCCTGAATATGTGCGAATTCACATCCCTGGACTTGATGAAATTGACGATTTTCAACACATCTTCAAACACTAATTTCAGATTACTAGGCAGGCTTTTTGATCCAAGAGAGTACCTATGAATGATGCAATGATCTTCAGAAATTTCTGGATGCACAGCTTGTATGAGGCCCCTTAATCCACGATTACGACCCATCATCGACAGTGCTCTATTGACGGAGACCTAGATTAAAAAAGAAAAACTATTATAGATTGCATCAGTTAGTCATTCTAACTTATCTTTTGCGTTATAATTATATGGTTTTAATTTAATTTAATTTATTTTGGTACTTTAGTATTTCAGTACGACAGGCACGATACTTTTTGGGAATTATGTGTGAAATATTAGCTACACTACAGCTACTTGTACAATAAATAAAACTATATGACTATATGCCATGTAATTCATTGTATTTATACTAATTTAGACTTTATATAAACATCTCTCCCTACCTGTTGAACGCTGTTCCAATCCAGTCCATTCGTAGTAAAGAAACTGTTGATGATATTGAAGATATCTTCTCTCTTCATGGTTGTCAGCAGATCTTTGCATAATAGGAACTCTTCTTTGATCTTGTCCTGGTGGACGTAACGAACGAATCCAAGGAGAACAGCACAACTGGCTACGTCACACAATTCATTAGATTGCAAGGAGAATTTGCTGTATGAGCTTTCCTTGATCTCTGTTGCAACTTGGGACAGAATATCTGATGCCATGGCATCGACTCGTCGGTGGATTGTGTTGTTTGATAGAGATATGACACTCAGTTTCTTCGCTTGATCCTCCCCACATACCTTGCTTACCATTTTGTATACACAAGGCATAATCAGATTCTCTGCAATGGTGTGGCATATTTTTTGTTTGGCAACTTTATATGCAACAAAGTAAGATGCTTCTACCACAGCTTGAAGCTTTTGGGCTTGAATTCCAGATGAACCGAACTGGATATTCTTCATTGCTACAGCCCAGAGCTGAAAATAAGCCTGATCCTCATTTTGAAAATTTGATGGCACTTCTGGAGGTGAGCTGAGAGTTGTGATGGCTTGAGGCTTTCATTTGTCAACACTTTGTGACATTCTACACATTGTGGCCGATCCTCTCTACCAGAAGGTAAATTCACAAAGCCATAGCGAAGAAAGATGTCAGAGTAGGTGCGCTTTTCAGACATTTTATTGTTTAATCTGCAGAAAAAGAAAAAAAACTGCATAAAAAAGTGTGAACAATGTGAACTTATTATTTATTTTTTCATGGCATTCTAGATAGCATTAAAAGAGCTTATTCAGCATAAGAATGATGTAATAGTAGGTAAATACTAACTATACTGCACAGGGCAGTACACATACATACCAGGTTTTGTCTACCTCGGCTGATGCTCACATAGAAACTGACAGTGTGAAATAGAGGCAACCTCAGGCAGTGAGTGACGCGTACTGGACACGTCGATGAGTCATCAGGGTTACTGAGTGATTTGTGTTCTGAAGCATACTTGTCAAAACACTTTTAGGTTACCACACACTTAGATACATATTTTTTCTTTTCTATTACTGTATATTAGTTTCTGATGTTTATTTTTATTTGGTTTAACTTTATTACTTACTTAAAATAGGTTTAATTTACAACTTTACATACTAAGACTAAGTTAACATTAATCCTAATACCAGCTACCTCAATGTTTTTTTGATTTTCAGAATTTTAACTTTTTTTCTGTCACCCCTCCATAACTCCCGATAAATTGTTAAATTAACCCCAGAGGGTAATTTACCCCTAATTTGGGAACCACTGCTCCAGAGTAATTGTTTTTCATGTGTGAATATCAAGAACATGTTGTAATCTGATACACAGTAAGAAGAAACTTTATACGTTTTGTCCAGTTATCGAGTTATCGTTAAACTTATGAAGAAAGGCCCAAGAGGTGTTGTTTGCTTTTTTATTTTTGTTTGTTGTTTTTATAAAACTGTATTTTACTTTCATTACATATACTGATTTATATGTTAACAGAAAAAATTGACAAATAATTAACTATGACCTTTACTGTTGTCAGTGTATTTTAATATTACAATAATAGTGTCTTCCAGGTTGAAAAATAAAACACGGTAATTGCATTTTTTGTTACCAATTTTGTGTGTGTGTGTGTGTGTGTACCCATACATTTTGGAAAATTATTCACCAGCTATGAAATCAGTGTCCATGGTTCTGAAATTTCTATTGCAAAAACAATAAAAATATGTTTGCTTACTTTAAATTACAAATCTGTTTACAGTTTGATATGTTACAAGTTTTTAGTGTTCATGGTACAGGCCTGGCATGATCTTGTAGTTATGGCACTCATCTTGTAGTCTGTGATTACATGTTCATTTCATGTCTTTGAACATGCTTTCTCTTCTATTTTTATATCTAAGATCATTATAACATGAGTGAAAATCTCAATATTTGGTGGTACAAGAGTAGCCTTAGAGTTGGTGGTGTTGACTAGCCTTACTTTCAGTCTTTCCCTATTATATTAAAGATGGGGTATTGTACATAATCCTAAAGTAGCTTTATGAGAAACATCCATCAAGTGCCTGGATAGCTGGTGATGGTTTAACCAAACTATAAAAGCTGTTATTCATATTCGAGTTACTGCAATGTTTTTTAACAACGAACTGTTTGTAAAGTAATGTAACACTGTTATAACCGGGAGTAAATGTGCATGTTTTAAATCCAGTCATCCAGGTTAAATATCACAACTGCTGCATTCCATCTTAATGGGACATTCCTTGGATTTCTTCCATTTCAAGAAACAGTCAGGCAGGTAAGTTTTACCAGTGATCCAATTAACGTGTTAATAATCTTGGTTCATGTTTATTCCAGTTTACTCTTTAATGTTTCTTTCTTCAGTACACACATTATCAGGTAATATAATGTTGTAAACAAAATTAGTAAAGTCCACTGATAAATTTAACTTGATCTGTTTACTTTAAGACATCATTAAAAATGTTAATGTCTTGCATTACAGCTGTGCTCTGAAACTCCTACCAAATTGAAGTCAGCTTTTACTTTTGGAACAATATATAAACATAGTGTAAGTATTCTTTCTTTGTTGCTTGGATTGTATAACAATATTACTTTTGAAAAAGCAGATATTGACTACTTTTTATGTATCAGTATATCTTAATATCATTTAGCAATCCTATCTTTACAGTGCAAAAGGAAACTTCAAGAATTCTGGGATTCCTCGGAGTTGATAATTTATGATTTGTGTATCCTTTGAGTTGGCTTAGCTACAAAATAGTTACATTAGATTTTAAAATATCAATTCAAATGTATTAGTTTTAAGCCCAATAAAAATATCTAGGTAGTTTTACTTGTAGAAAGTTAGAAGTAACGATACTGTGATAAATGTAACAGTTTAAAAGTATGGTAAGAGAATACTAACTAAGTATTCGAATCTCAAGATATCTGGAATAGGTATTAAAACTTTTATTACAATAATATAAAGAACAATAGTTTTAATCTTCTCAGGTCAACTAAGAGAGTTTGTAAGTGACCGTTGCGAGGCACATCTTAGGAACAAGAGTTTAAACGGTGTGCAGGATTGTAGGGGGCGTCCCTAAGACGTGCCCTGCAATAATTAGTTGCAAACTCTCTTAGTTAACCTGAAGATGACCTAAGAAGGTCAAAGTTACTGTTCTCTACACTATTGTAGTAAAAGTTTTTTAATACCCACACCAGCCATTTTGAGATACACTTTTTACTTCAAGTGGGTTTCTCGTTATCATGAATGACTTTGCATTTGTTGGATGTTTTTGCATCGTCTTCAAAAATATGGACTTATTTGCCAAAAATCCAGATTTTGCTATTAGAATGTACAGATTTTACCAATACTGAACAGTATTTTTTATGAATCGGTCTCAGCCAATGGTAATCAAACTTCGGATTGTGTGATGCTGATAAGTTTCCTGGTCTTATGTATCTCTTACATGAGTACCTAATACAATATTAGATTTAAACTTGTGTTTATACAAAACAAACCTTCACTGTGTTCAGATTTAGTAAGTGAAAAGAATAACAAATCCCAGCTTTATCCAATACCTGTCCTTGTTTCTAGTCTGGTGAAAAATGGAGATTATGTGAACAAAGGTAATCACATGTTTTCCTTAAACAACATTTATGTAAAAATACTTAAAGTTGAATACAACTTCTTAAATCTGACATTTTTTAGAAAAAAAGTAAATCATGACCAGATGGTTGAAAATCACTTTTATTGAAATTCGTGTTTTATATCTTTAAACTAGTCAAGAAAAATATAAATGTTAAGATTTTTTCTTGCTTTTGGCACTTTACACTTCTAGGTTTACTTCAATCGGTTATTAAAATATCCCCTAGTGGGACAATGGTGAAGTTTTACATTAAACCCTGGAGTTGGTATTTTCAAGTGCACTGAGTGCAAATAGTCTGTTGTGTAGCCATGTGTTAACAAAAGAAAACAGTATTAATTTCAAAAACTTGTTGCTGGCTCTTTAAAAAGGTTTTTGTTTCACACTTCTGTGCTTTGTAAGTGGTTGTTGAAAAGCCTGGCAAAGTTATATTCTAATGAGTATCTTTACTTATAACACTTTGTTGACAACACAATTCCTCAAGAGTCTGATATGTAAAATGACCAGCGAAGCTTCAAGAAGCAGTGAAATATGAAACTGAGCTGTATAATGATGCTGTATAAGCAGGTTACAAAATCAAAGCTGTTTGTAATTAGTGTTGGTCAAACAAAAATATTAGAAGGTAACACTTTAAGAATTACAGAACAGTAGTAAAAAATCTAGATTTCCTTTTCAGTACGAACTCAGTAAAAATGCCAGAACTTTGTTTTTTCTGCAGTTGTGAAAGATTCTATATCCACATAAAAACGTTTTTTGAGCACTCGACTTACAATTTGAGGGTTGTGAGTTTGATTAGTCGTAGCACCAGACTTGCTCACCCTTTCAGCTGTGGGGGTGTTATGTTGTTACAGTCAATCTCACTACTTGTTGGTAAAAGAGTGGCCCAAGAGTTGGCAGTGGGTGGTGATGACTAGCTGCCTTCCCTGTAGTCTTTCTTTGCTATATTAAGGACAGCTAGTGTAGATAGCCATTGTGTAGCTTTGTGCAAAATTCAAAAAACAAACTTTTCTTGGGGGACAGATCATTTATGTAGATTGATTATGTGAATATTAGTAAAATAATTAATTTACTAATAAAGAAACTGCTGTCACTAATGTTCACAATGGTACTTTAAACTAAACACAAAGTTTAATTTTGCCCCAAGAAGAACATTCCATAAAAGTCTTTGTGAACATTAAAGTGTCAGCTGAACAACAACATTTTTGTGTTTCCTCCTTCTCAGGAAGGTGTAAATACCCGTGATCCAGAGAAAGTGAACATATTTTGTTATTGTAGGAAAGGACATCTCAAAGTGGCAGCTAGTAAGAAGGATATTTCTGACAGACCCGGTGACAACTATTGAAGCAAGGAAGAAATCTGTTGAGAGGAAACCAACTGCCACTATTTTTCGTTATGCTAAAGATGTTTCTCTCTCGTAAGTTCTCTCTCGTTTCGACCAGTTTTAACAGCAGTGTAGACACCAGCAGACTTCCATTCTCCAGTTATTTGAGGCACAAATGATAGTTTTAAAATAATTTGAAGATGTGGGTTTTCATCTTGCAGCACATGATTTGTTTTATTGAAAACTAGTTTCAAAAATCAGATAAAAGTTTTACACAACAGCCACTGGTCTGTAATCATCAGATACTATTTAGTATATAGTTCCCAGCTTCTAATTTTATTATTAGGTAAAGTTGCTCTCGTAATATTTCATTTATAAAATAAAATTAGAGGATGAAATTGTTTAAAAGTTGACCAAAACATTCCGAAAAGTGTGTAGGTTAAGAAAAAATTTTATTTTTTTGTACTATTTCTAAACAGTGTAAAATAACTGTTATGTAGTTATTTGCACTTCGACTCTGAATAGTTCACCTACAAGGTGATTTTATACGAAGGATAACAAGAAATGCTATTTATTATCTGCTAAAGAAATATCAAAAGTTTAAGGTAAATGTTTTTATTTCATTTTCTCTATTGTGTCACTTACAATTCCTATTATTATTATTGATGTACATTGTAATAAAAGGTTTAGAATTAAATGTGAATATACACACACCACATAGTTCAGTTAAGAAGTGGGAGTGTACACACATACTGTTTAGTTTTGTTTCGTTAAGAAATGAGTACATATGTATTTATCGTTTAGTTTGTGATACTTTTGAAACTTGTTTTTTGCTATTCATAGATTCACATCTTTTATCTATTCATCTATAGTTGTGTAAAATTTTCATTTCTAGTTCTTTGCCAGTACGTATATCAACAAGATTCTTGTGGGGATTTATTGTTATTTTACATTCAGAGTCTTGTGTTCACAAGTGACACCATCGTGTTCATCCACTTTTATTATGAAGGCAACAAGTTAAACTTACAACAATCATTAAACCTTTCAGGTAGCACATAATTAACTAAAATATAAATGTAAAAACACAGTTTAACTGTTTTTGAAACAAAGTAATTGTGATATAGATAACATAAGTTAACATTAATTTCATAGAAGTATGTTAATATCAATGTGGTTTAATTCTTAATGTGATGCAGTACCATGTGCACAAAGAAATGCAGTAATAGTGCTGGGGCAAAAGAGTTAAATATTTTATTTATAAGTGTAACATCTTCCAGAAAGAAAACTCATAATGTAGCATATTCCCTTCAATTACTGAGCAACATGATAAAGTTTTCCAACTAAACTAAGACCCTTGAAGTGACAACTTTGTGCCCAATTTTCAAGCACGTTTTTCATTAATTCTGGTAATTAATATACTCATTGTTTTTATTAACTCTTTACGTCTCTTGATACTGTGGACTTTACAGTTGGCGTAAATTTTAGTGTATCTCTAGTGTTTACTAATCTGAAGCTGGTAAGAGGTTTGGCTTTAATAAACAGCCATGAATGGGTCACTCTAGCTTATGTCTTAGTCGTTAGTATCACAGTTTGGCCTGACTTAATTTTTTTTAATTTTCAGTTTTCCTTTGTTCAGACTAATTCTTCACATTACATACCAAAATATGTCCCTGTACCTGTTTCAATTTATTTTCAAACAAAAGTGTTGTTTTTTTTTATTAAAAGGCTGAAATCCAATATAACACTATGTTAAAGGTGTATGTTACCTTGACCTTATGTGCATGAAGTTCTTATGTCATGAACTGTAACAGAGTGCCTTTTAGTATGGTTTGATATATATTATACTAGTTATGAACTATTTATGTCACTTACCATATGTGGGTTTGAAGAAAGTTTGTCTCAAATTTCAATCTCTTGCACTAGTTTTGTTTAAAATACAATAACACGTGTTTTGTAGCTACAAGTTTATACAAATATCAGTTGTCAAAGTAATTTTTCATAACTGCTATTTAACCTGCACGATATACTTTTCAAATTTCAAACAATTTCATCCAGTAATTTTTGTTCAAAATCCAATGAAACAACCCACCAGGGTGCATCAGTTGAGTAATAGTTACTGATCTATGGCTCATAAAAGAAAGGTACTGGTGATTCTTACCCTCATTTTTCATTTAATAATTTTGTGGGTAACCCCTATATCTTATCTAGCTTCAATTTACCACTAAGCATCTGCAGAACAAATTAAAAATCGAGAAGCATTTTAATTTCTTCTAAACATGTTTTATTGTTAATGTTCTCATTAAACAAAATGCTTGATTTTGTGTCCTTGTTATCCTGTTATTAATAATCAAGTGAATTCGTTTTTAAATATTGAAAATCCCCATGTAATTGTGAGTGGTAATTAGTGAGGTAGTAACAATGTACCCAGAGTGGGGTTATTTGGTGTTAGTAACCAGCAACATATGAATGATACTTACTGACAGTTCCTCAAGTAGCTGCTAGAAGAAAGACTGTACTGTGTGATCATCAATCTATGTGCTTGTCTGTCTGAGTTTTGTAAAAGTTCTGAATAATTGAAGGACAAATTAGATACCAGTGTATATTAAAAACAAAAATCCCATTAATAATGTTCCATGAATATGAAGTACTTGTGTAATAACAAAGTTGTTCTAATTATGAACTAATAAAGATTTTACTCTCAATCATTCTTCTTTAAAAGGAAACACCATTATTAATGTCTTCTGGAAAATTTTGACATGTGCTAAGTCCATAAATCAGATAAAAGTGAGAACTCTACATTTCTGTAGTTAAATAGTGGTATGCTTACCAAGTTTAATAACAGTTGTTTTTTCTATTTGTCAAATATGTAATATAAATATTGTATTTATTTATTTCTGTATTATTGGAGATATTTTGGTGGCTCTTCGTAGTGTAATTGTTATTCTTATTGATTTTACAGTGGAAAAGAAAGTACATTTATCTGGGTAAATGTAGGTGTTTTGTCATGACTAATTTTTCTAAAGATTGTTTATAATAAACTCTGATTAGTGTTGATTAAAATTACATACCTGTGTCTTGTTAGATTATTTTTAATGACGTTAACAAAGCAAAAGTTGTCTTAACATTTTAAACAAATTTTTATAACAAGTGATATTTCAAAACTATTTTTAGCTAATATCTGTCTACTGTTTTCATTTATTTTGATAACTTTTGCAAATGTTTTTGAGTTATCTGTATATTTTACATAAGTTTACATTTGAGGATTTGCTGCAAACAAAATTTAGAATGTAATAGCTACTCTGGTCTCTTAACGTGTTTTATTTGTTGCATCGTAAACAGAGAGGAATACTGAGACTCCAACATTCATTTTCATAGTCTGAATTGGGTAGTCGTAATGTAAACTAAAGAAATATCCCAATCACAATCATCTGGTAAAATATAAACAAACTTAAATTTTCATATTTCAGACAGAAATAAATTCACTTATGTGCCTAAATCAATTGTACTGTTAAATCTGCTAACAAAAAAAAGCAAATTTAGAACCACTTTATTTCAGTATAACTTTAAAAAACGACGACAAAACAGGAACAGTCTACCCCCCTCTGTTGTCTGTCGACTATGGAGAGTCCTCGTACGATGACTACATGAGGGATGCCGAGATTACGGTAGGTAGTGGTACGGACAGTTTCCTCTAGTCTTTGCTACTGTTGTGTTTATTACCGATGAGATTTTAAGAAAAGTAAAAACCTCTTGGTTTGAATCTCAAACCCATAGAATATCAATTTGGTTTAAAAACAGAATTTAAGTTGCTGTGAATTGTAATTGCAAAAGTAGCAAAGACTTTTATGGGAAAACTGTAATAATTTATTTTATGAAGTGACTGATGGTAAACATTTGTCACCAAATAACAGCAGTTTCTCACCTGGTTTTCAGTTTTAAACATTTCTGTAGAAGTTTTTGCCCTTGTTATTATATATCCACATTTTTATTCTTATCAGTTGAAAGTTGTTCTGAAAATTGTAAGTTCATAAAACAGTGTGTTTACAAAACCCAACTTGTGTGTTTTATCCATTTCTGGGAGGACTAAAAGAACAAGTTATATAAATGTCAACAAACAATTCTAGTATGTATTGATTTACTCTGTGTCTGTTTTTCAGATTACTTTCTCAGTGTCATATCACTTGGATCAAGAGGCCAGATGGAAGGACATATCGGTAAATATTTTGTTGGTAGTTAATAAATTCTGCTGGAGTAGCATCGTATTAGGAAGCTGTGTGTTTAAAACTGGATTAGTCTGCTTTGTATCAGTAAGAATCTTCAAGCTGAAGCTTGAGACTTGATTCTTAAAAACAGAAAATATAATTCCATCTATTTCGACAGTTTACCTCACTCTAAAGTTCTGTACATTTGATATTTTATCACTATTTAATACTTGTTTAGTTTGAACAAAAGCTCCAAACATGTTTGGAATTTTTTATCTTTGTGTCTGGAGTGTAAAAGATGAACTTCGCTGTTCCCAAGATTGTGAGAAATATATTCAGTCAAATTTCAGAATATTTGATACTTTTGTGTGTATTTCATGTTTCACGTTTTTATGCCCCCCAGTGGCACAGCAGTATGTCTGTGGACTGACACAACTATAAACCAGGTTTCAATACCCATGGTGGTCAGAGAACACGTAACCAATTGGGTAGCTTTGTGCTTGCTTCTAGTAAGTCAGTCAAGCACTTTGTTTCTTCTGCTGTAAATCTGCTTGTTCAAGTAAACTTTACCTTTGGGTTCATGGAATTGTTGAGAACATTGAATTGTACTAAACATAAAAGAAGGAATCTGATTTGAAAGGTAAACAGTGGAAATAATGACTTGCAATAATGATTATAACTAGTAAATAACTTTAAACAATGCATTAAGAAAGGCAAACAGTGGAAATAATGACCTGCAACAATGATTATAGCTAGTAAGTAACTTTAAACAATGCATTAAGAAAGGTAAATAGTGGAAATAACGACCTGTAATAATGATTATAACTAGTAATTAACTCTAAACAATGCATTAAGAAAGGTAAACAGTGGAAATAATGACCTGTAATTTTTATTAATGATTTAGGCAGTTTTAAGTCCCAAATTCAAGAATATGTCTGATGTATCGTAGCAGTACTTGTATTTCTTCCTCATTCAAAAACAATAAAAAGAAGTTAATAGTGTTCATGTGTAGAATGAACGAATGTTCTTCTGCTGTAGATTGCAGTTGGAGTGTTGAGTGCTTTGAGTAGTGTGTGGTCCTTCATGCAAACATGGGGATGGATGAGAAGAGCTGGAAAACAGACTATCGATGTGGTGGTATGTTGTTTTAGAATAAATACCTTACGTAACTACATCTTTGGGGTTACAGCACGTGATGTAGCTGCAGCTCTGGTTTGTAATTAAGAACAAATTAACAATAATTTAATGTGTAGTATTGTAACATGAGACCGGGAAACTTGCTTGCTTGCTTTGAAGTGATGTTTCGTTGTTAACGTACATAACTGTATTAGACTTGTGGAGAAGTGTTATGGTTTTAACGTACATAACTGTGTTACACTTGTGGAGAAGTGTTTTTGGTTTCAACGTACATAACTGTTACACTTGTGGACAAGTTTTTTTGGTTTCAACGTACATAACTGTATTACACTTGTGGAGAAGTGTTTTGGTTTCAACGTACATAACTGTATTATTCTTGCAGAGTAATGTTTATACTTTCAGGTCCTTGGAAAGTTCATTGTGTTTGTTTCTGGATGTTTGGCCAATGTTTTCTTCGTGGTTATTTTTAGCGCATCACTTAACTGGTTGATATTCTACAAGGTAATTTCTCTTCATCATGTATATATGTAGCTTTGTAACAAATCTTTGTTTTTAAATTAATAACATAGAATATTGAAATATTTCGGTTACACCTTGAAGTTGTTGGAGTTTTGCTTTATTTATTTAGTCAGTGTTTAGTTGATATGTTACATCAGATAATAAAAATAAGAAGTTTTCATAAGATTTTGACTATAAAAAGAAAAACTTGTTTGCTTCTTAAAGCTAGCATGACAGTAAGAAATGTTTCTTAAAGAGTTTCATGTGGCTGAATAAAAACTGACATAGTTTAGCATCTGCCAACTCGTCTCTAAAAAGTGTCACTTGTTTACGTAGAATCAGGATGTTGTTCATTTAATGCTGCCATCTGAAGAGGAAGAGAGAACAATTTCAGTTTACTTGGGTGTAGCTCTTGGTCTCAAGGTAATGGTTGGTTTCCTATGTACCAAACCTAGTTTCTTTTAATACAACTAGTACTAAATATTGTACACTTTAGTGTATTACAAGAAGAAATTGGTTTGAAGTTTTAACAACTTGTAAACCATTGCGACATCAAATATTTTAATATTTGAGGTGTTTAGAGCTGCTATGTACTACAGTTCTAGGCCTGATAGGATTTGAAAAAACGAAACAAATGGGAAACTGTAATAATATCAGTGGGGGTTCTTGAAGATGAAAAACCCACTTTAAATAGAAATGTGTCTCAGAATGGCTGGTATGAGTATTAACACTTAATGATAAGCAGAGAACAACAATTCAACCTTCATAGGTCATCTTCAGACCAAAGCATTATTCTCTGCTTTTCAATAAAAGTATTATCACTTATACCAGCTGTCCTAAGGTACATAAATGGGGTATAAACTTGTTGTCTTGTATTTCAGACTACATATTTCTGTCAAGCTTGTTTCAAACATGTCAGTACAAGTGGCAGACCTGTTGCCATAATGGTTAAAAGGCTTGCCATTATAATTGATATAAACAGTGGATGATCAGAACCTTACTTCAATATGTTTTTTACTTCACTAATATATTCAGATTTGTCATGTTGCAACACAACCTAACTTAATTTTATGATGTTTATTGTGAGCATCTGATCATAATGACATCCTAATTAATAAAGACTACTGTGATCAAAAATTAAAGTTTTAAACTGATAGGACTTGAAATAGTGTTCTGGTAATGTTAAAGACTGTGTAGGCTATTTATTTGTTGGAAGCTTTGTGCTGGTAATGTTAAATCAAAGTTTGCATGTTTTATTGGATTAAGTGCAAACAGTAGTGTACAGAATATGTTCTGATAATGCTAAATCTAAAGCTAGAGAATCTTTGTCTTGATGGCTTCCTTAATTTCAGGTTTAACTCTGTTTTCAGTCTCTTCAGATATTACACCTTCTTGTCATTCAGTGCTCTATTGACGTTTTCTTTGTTGACCGAGAACGCCCTCGGTATCGTTTGAATCCTAAACAAGGACAACAAACAAATGCATCTGGTCATGTTCGGTCATCTCAAGCCAAGGAAGAGAACTCTTCCATTCCAGTAGAAGACAGCACTAAATCCAGTAAAACAGTATCAGGTTCCCGGTTAATAGGAGAGAAACAAACAGATGGATCTGTCAGCATCTGGCGAACTTACTACCTGGCTAGCCACTGGATTGATTTACAGACGATTCGGCGAATCCACATGGGGGTTCAACTGTGTGCTATTCTTATTCTGTTAAAGGTAGCTCACACATGTTTGTGTAAAATGTAAATGTCTATATTACATAAGCAGTATCTGTTACACCTATTACTGATATAAGGAAGAATACATAAACACAGCTTGCTAGTGTTTAACTGGTATTGTAAGGTAGTTGGTGAATCAGACATTACTAGCATGATCTGAGGATTTTAAACTATCAACATTTGTTGTTTAGTTGAATAGTAAAGAGTGCACTTTAAAAGTCACAGAGGAACAAAGAATTGGTGTTGACTTATCAGAGGTTCTTTTCATAAGTTATCAGATTCACTGAACATAATTTCTCATAAATGCTTCTTTGTATTCTTTTAAGATCAAAACTTTCTCTTTAACTTAAGCAAATTGTGTCTTTGTGATTAGTTTTCTGGACCATGGAGCTGAGATTCCACGGTTCATGGTTTGCACTAAAAAAAATGGTGGTAAAGTGCTACTGTTTGGTCAGAGGGAAGTAGCCCATGAGTTGGCATTGGATGCTATTAAGTAGTCACCTTCCTATTGATCTGCCTCTTGCATTTAGTCAGAGGGAAGTAGCCCATGAGTTGGCATTTGATGCGATAAATTAGTCACCTTTCTATTGGTCTGCCACTTGTGTTTGGTCAGAGTGAAGTAGCCCATGAGTTGACATTGGATGCTATTAATTAGTCACCTTTCTATTGGTCTGCCACTTGTATTTGGTCAGAGGGAAGTAGCCCATGAGTTGACATTGGTTACTATTAATTAGTCACCTTTCTATTGGTCTACCAATTGCATTTGGTCAGAAGGAAGTAGCCCTTGAGTTGACATTGGTTGCTATTAATTAGTCACCTTCCTATTCGTCTGCCATTTGTGTTTGGTCAGAGGGAAGTAGCCCATGAGTTGACATTGGTTACTATTAATTAGTCACCTTTCTATTGGTCAGAGGGAAGTAGCCCATTAGTTGACATTGGATACTATTAATTAGTCACCTTTCTATTGGTCTGCCACTTGCATTTGGTCAGAAGGAAGTAGCCCATGAGTTGACATTTGTTGCTATTAATTAGTCACCTTCATATTGGTCTACCACTTGCATTTGGTCAGAGGGAAGTAGCCCATGAGTTGTCATTGGATGCTATTAATTAGTCACCTTTCTATTGGTCTGCCACTTGTGTTTGGTCAGAAGGAAGTAACCCATGAGTTGACATTGGTTGCTATAAATAGTCACCTTCCTATTGGTCTGCCACTTGCATTTGGTCAGAAGGAAGTGGCCCATGAGTTGACATTGGTTACTATTAATTAGTCACCTTTGTATTGGTCTGCCACTTGTGTTTGGTCAGGGGGAAGTATCGTGTGAATTGACATTGGTTACTATTAATTAGTCACCTTCCTATTCATCTGTCACATGTATTTGGTCATGCAGAGAGACATTACAAAGTGTCCTCAATTTGATAAGTTTTTTTTTTTAAATTCGTGATTTATTATATTGAATTTTATTGTAGTTGTATTTTAGATTCATTTCCATCTTAGTCTACAAATGAAATTTCATTAAACTGTATACATTTTTATATCAAATGAAAGTTACTGATCCATTTAAGAATCAATTGTGCATTTAATTGACTCAGACAGAAAAATAATAAAACTTATCGAAATTGTTTCTTGACAGATTTTAGGATTGGAAAATCTAGCTTTGGCTGACACTAGGAAGTCACTTGCAGTAACAGAAGATAGATTAAATACGCCGTTCAGTTCAACCTGTAGGCTTGCAATGGGTGGTGCCATTTATCTCGGAGTTGCTCTTATACAGGTTATTCATCACCTTAATATAGTAAATTATTACACATTTGTAATACAACATTGTATATGAATGAATTATTAACAAGAGTCACATAGGTAACTGTATTTGTTTTTAACTTATAAAAACTTTGTTCTTGTCTGTTGTTTTTTGCTGTTAAAAGAACTGAATAATTTAAAACAATTGGTTTGCAGAGATGGATTTACTATGTGTGCTGGTAAATGTGGTAAAGATTAAAGTATATTTTCAGGGTAAAATGGTTAAACAGGTGTATTATAAACAACAGATATAGTGGAGTACATCCTTGTCGCATAATGGTTTTAAAGATTAGTTTTAACTAGTAACAGGAAAAGGTTAGTTGCTATATTGGTTCATTTTTACTAGATTTTGTCTGGTGAAATTCGTATATATTGAATGTAGGATACATTTTTCAGACGTTCCAAAGTACTGATGACAGACTTTTTCAAGTTTAGTTTGAATAGCTTTCTTGTGTAATTTTGATTTATAAAATTTATTTTCGAAAATTGCTGTGTAATTATATGAAGTGATGAGAAACAGTGCTTATTAGTAGATAGAACTTTACACCATATTTTTGATAAATAAATTTGTGTTTGTGGGGCCTTATATTTTAACATGCCCTTACAGGAGCTATGGGCTGTGTTTATATTACATGTAAACATACTGGTAATATTAACATGTCCCTTGGTAACCAAGGGCTGTCTCTACACGTGAACATACTCATGATGTTAATTTGTCACTCAGGAGCTGAGGGCTGTCTCTACATGTGAGCATACTCATGATGTTTATTTGTCACTCGGGAGTTTAGGGCTGTCTCTACATGTGAGCATGCTCATGATGTTAATTTGTCACTCAGGAGCTGAGGGCTGTCTCTACATGTGAGCATGCTCATGATGTTAATTTGTCACTCGGGAGCTGAGGGCTGTCTCTACATGTGAGCATGCTCATGATGTTAATTTGTCACTCGGGAGCTGAGGGCTGTCTCTACATGTGAGCATGCTCATGATGTTAATTTGTCACTCGGGAGCTGAGGGCTGTCTATACATGTGAACATACTCATGATGTTAATTTGTCACTCGGGAGCTGAGGGCTGTCTCTACATGTGAGCATACTCATGATGTTAATTTGTTACTCAGGAGCTGAGGGCTGTCTATACATGTGAGCATACTCATGATGTTAATTTGTCACTCGGGAGCTGAGGGCTGTCTATACATGTGAGCATACTCATGATGTTAATTTGTCACTCGGGAGCTGAGGGCTGTCTCTACATGTGAGCATGCTCATGATGTTAATTTGTCACTCGGGAGCTGAGGGCTGTCTCTACATGTGAGCATACTCATGATGTTAATTTGTCACTCGGGAGCTGAGGGCTGTCTCTACATGTGAGCATACTCATGATGTTAATTTGTCACTCGGGAGCTGAGGGCTGTCTATACATGTGAGCATACTCATGATGTTAATTTGTCACTCGGGAGCTGAGGGCTGTCTATATATGTGAGCATGCTCATGATGTTAATTTGTCACTCGGGAGCTGAGGGCTGTCTTCAGATTAACCAATTTCAATCAACTCACTAGTTCAAATCACTTTTCACAGTCCCAACAGTAGAAGAGTGCTAGAAATGTCTTATTTTTATCCATAGAAATATCCAAAGCATTTCAGTTAAAATTAAGAAAAACAAGATTGGGTAGATCTTTTTTATTTTTTCCTTCAAAAGTGTTCCACACTGGCTCGTGAGGGACCTAGTTAAAGAAACCAGTATTTGTTAGTGCATTGTACATTCCAGAAACCAGTCACAAGTTTATTTCAGTGATGTATTTTCAGTTAACTGTGTTGCATAGTAACACTCCATCATATATTGCTGATATTGTAGACTCCTCTTTGTTTCTTCCTTTCAGGTGCTCTGCTATAAAATACTGTATGAGAGATTTGTATCAGATAAACTGCATCATTTTGTGGATCTCTGTTCAGTTAGTAATGTGAGTTTTTCACTTAATCTGTTCAACTTGTCGTTAAGTTTCATCACAGCTTCTGATGTTGTTTTTTTATCCAACATGTTTATTTTTGTAATTTATTGTTTCCAGAAAATTGAAGTTTTGACTAAATGAAATCAGAATTATATTACACAGTTTTGAAGTTTGTATGAACAAAACCAAAGTGAAGGTAGTTTTACTAATGAGTAAAAACCATCAGATTTGTCAAGTTTGTATTGTTTGTGTTTTACTGTGTCTGTAAAAGTGAAGCTTTACTGTTGTTTGTTTTTAAAAATCTCTTACTTTCTGTTTATCTAATGGTGTTAACTTTGTGTGGTGCATTACAGGTAAGTGTGTGCCTGTTTACTGGACCAAAGTTTGGGTACTATATCCATGGTCGAGCCGTCCAAGGTCGAGCCGATGTCAACATGAAAGAGATGCATGATATTCTTAAGAAAGAAGAGGTTTGTTTATCATAAACTCTAAAAGATATATAAACAAAATAACTTTAACTAGGTCTTCAGAGACTATAATAGTGTGAAGGTATTAATAGAAATGAAATGTTTTTCAAAAGATCTCTCAAAGAGTTATTTGTAAGAATATTTCACAGATAAACTGTTCTAAAGAAGGGTTTGTTTATACTGATTTATAAAGTTACTTCTAACAACAGTCAATGGAATTAAAAATTGATATAATAAAAAATCTTCTATGGGTGATAATAATTAGTTTGTTGTATAATGGCACTTTCAGACATGAAGTTTGTATGATGTGTGGAACAACAGTTATAGGATGATGAGTTTTGTATTAGTTTAAATTCAAATGTAACAGTGATGAAATGTTAGAACAAGACAATGTTTCATAAATTTTCTATTAGTAGTAATTCTTGAAATGCCTCAGTTTTATAGTTTCTGTTGTTAAAACCTCTAGGAAGACTTGTGCGGAAACAGAGGACTTTTGCCTAACACAGAACAACAAACGTTTATGATGGCTCTACCTAGTGGTGTGCATGAACAGTTCTTGCGAAAGTTGAATCCTTTAACTTCAGTACGTATGGTTTAGGTTTTTATTTAGCTTCCAGTTGTGTAGTATATGTTTATAATTTACCAGGTTTCACTTCATAAATTGTTGACTTTGTGTAAGTCATATTAAACATTTTAATTCTAAATCATTTTTTTACAATAGGTTACAAAACATTATTGAAATTATTTTGTGACAAGAAGGATATTTATTCACCCAAAACTTATTGTTTTGATCACTTTGTGAAGTACCACAAACACCATATTTAATCTCTTTGTATTTGCATTATTGTCAAGACAATAGGATCTGTTCATAATTCTATTAAAACCTGTTTAGATTATTAAGTCAGTTTTTAGTATTTATTTTGATTAATCTGATAGTAAGAACACTTGACTCTCAATTTATAGGTTCTGAACTTGAGTCTGAAACTTTCCATTTGGAGGGCATTATAATGTGACAGTGAATCCCACTGTTTATTGGTAAAATGGTTGCCAATATTTAGCAGTAGGTGGTGTTGACTAGATGATTTTCATCTGTTCTATCACTGGTTAATTTAGGGACAACTAGCATAAGTATCTCCAAGTAGCTTTGCATAAAATTATAAACAACAACATATAAACATCTGTTGTTTTTTTCTCTTACAGTACAGTCAAGGTACAGACAGAATGCAGGGAGGTAAGATATTAAGGATTTCTGTTTTGAAATTAAAATCACACAACAGTTAACTCCTAACCCAGTGGCATTGTACAAGCTGTTTCTGTATTTGGGCTCTTAAAAATAAATGAATAGTGTGTGAAATGTAATATGTTAATAACACTGGTTTACAAAAAAATATTTTTTGTCTGAGGCAAGAATGTGAATAGGTGTGCTGAATTCAAATTTATAAACAGTTTTGCTCTATCACCTCTAGTTTTCTGGCTTTTAAATAGTCTCATTTTAGTATATACAGAGTATATACGTGCTTATTTCAACAGTTGCAGCAGCTTATTACAGATAAAACAGGATAGATAAAGAACATTGACGGAATAAATATACTTGGATGACACAATGTACACAATTCATAGTACCGCAGACAGTTAGAAGTGTGTTTTCTCAGATGATCTGGTGTATTTTGCCTCCGGGATGTCACGCAAGAGCATCCAGCAGAAGTCTCCCATCATGCTGGGGTTCCACTTGCCTTGGTTGTTGCTCTCCATCTTCGTAATGTCTTGGTGGAATCTTTCTCCGTGCTCATCACTCACTGCTCCAAGGTTTGGATGGAAGAAGTTGAGGTGGGAATGGAGAAAATGAATTTTGAGCGACATTCGGCATCCCATATCCTCAAACGTCTTTAGCAACTTCTCAATACAGGCTTGGTAATTTGTGTTACCAAGGAAGCCACTACAGACTGACTTAAATGCCTCCCATGCTGGTCCTTACATCTTCCTGGACTAGGTTCCACTGTTTAAGCCGAGAAGCCAAGAGCTCTGACTGCTGTTTTGACAGATACAAATCACGAGCAAGGTCATTCAGGTCTTCTTGCGTGATCTAGTGTGGCTTGTTGCCACTTGTTCCTGAATAAGAAGAGTCAATATCTTCGGAAGAGATTGACTTGGCAGAATCTTCCCTTGGAGGCATTTCTTCATCTGATGAGGAAAGATCCTTATTTACTGGAGGTGTTGGAACAGGAAGATCATCTGAATGGGGAACGGGTCTCATAGCAGATGGAAGGTTGGGATATTTGATCTTTTTTCTAGAAGATGCATTGAAACCAGTTATATTTGTTAGACAAAAATAACAATCATCTGCATAGCTTTGTGACTCTCTCCAAACCATCGGGACTGCAAAGTTGAAAGCCGCTTTCTTGCCATTAAACCAAGCAGTTAGTCCATTGTCGCAGGGTTTACAACAGATGTGTAAGCCTGATCACCAATTTTACAGTCAAAATAATGAAAGTAGGCAGTTCTGAGGAGGGAAGTGATGGTTTGACACTGTGCAACTGTCGTGAAGTCCCCACACACGTAGCAGAAAGAATTGGCCTTGTTGAGCCATCCTCGGTGTTTTGACGAGCTTGAAGCCATTGGAGAATCTGAAAAAAAACAACGTAAAATTAAATCATATGTAAGGCAATAATAATTATGTGCGTCATTGGAAATTGTAATACAAATATATACCCAAAAGATTGTGTAACACAATTGTCGAGGGACACCAACCTCCTGTGCTGACTGCCAGTGCACTACTGGCTGTTGATTGAGACGTGTTGGCTACGCTTAACTGCCAAAATCCGTCTTGATATATCGCTATATATACATATAATGTAATGCAATCACTTACATTTATTGCATAATAACTAAAAAAGAAGACATAAGTCACACAATATTAGAAATTAACCCTGAATGCATATACGCCTTTATGTACAGTATGTGTACAAAATGTACAGTATGCATATCTAAAAAACTAGAGGTGATGAGTAAAAACGGATTTCAAATCTGAATTCAGCACCCCCAAATTAGGTTAAAACAGCTATTTTTTGCTTCCCCCAATTTCTTTGTAAACCAGTGTAATTATAACATGACTGGGAAAGGTTCAGAGTAGGGTTACTAGAATGGTGGGTTTGTTGTGTGAGGAGAGGCTGAAATCTCTCAAACTTTATAGGGGATCTGATTAATTTAAAAAAAAACATTATTTTCAAGCTACTTTAGATTGGTCTGTTTTTGGATACAATTTTTAGTTCCATATCTATAATTAACATTGTTTACTGGAGTGTTCAATCTTCTGTGTGTATGTTTATGGCAATTATGCAAAAAAAAATCATAACATCTAATGAAATATTTGTAGACAAAATTCATCCATAAATTCTCAAAACGTTTAACAAATCTCCATGAATGTGAAGCAAGTTTCATGTTAAAATTTAAAAATTCAGTACTTTTTAAATATTGATTTGCAGAATTAATAACTTGTATACAATTAAAATGTGTATTAATAGGTAAGGTTCTATGCCAGACGGTTTAACATAAAGAGTAGTTCAATAGCAGTTTGGATGTAAGACTTGTAATGCATAGTAAGAATAGTTGTGGCAATAGGGTTAGGTATAAATAGGTTAACAAAAGTACTGTTTCTTGTTGGACCATTGACTTTACTCTACACAAACCAAGCTTTGTTTTTGAACACTTGGTTGGTGACCAAAATAAACAGTGTTGTCAGGTACATGCAAGCTAGAATATAATCTTTCTGTTCGTAAGCATTGTCATTCAAGAAGTGGAAGCGATTTAATAAGTGTCCTGAAGCGATAGAAGGAAACCAAAAATATGTAAGTTCTTAGTTTAGTGTTCTGGCCCATCAGTATTTATCAATACTTTTTCAGGTTAGATGAACAAACTAAAATGTAAGATAGAAAATCTGAAATAAGGAATTGAAAGGAGAGGTGTGTTACATAACACAGAGAAGTAGATGTTGAGAAGTTATTTGAAAAGAAATTGAAGCATTCCTAGTATGAATCTTCAAATTGTGAACCATATTTTCTAACTGCGTTTTTGTGATAAACCTGTTTGATCAAATTTTGAATGTACCCGTAAAATGTACATGTATAGTTTTGTGGAGCTGTAATAATATCTGTAAAGAAGACTTTCCCTGAACATACTCTGGTGTGTTTGTGAAGGTTGTTACTTTCCCTGAACATACTCTGGTGTGTTTTTGAAGGTTGTTTACTGTCCTTGAATGTACTCTGGTGTGTTTGTGAAGGTTGTTACTGTCCTTGAATGTACTCTGGTGTGTTTGTGAAGGTTGTTACTGTCCTTGAATGTACTCTGGTGTGTTTGTGAAGGTTGTTACTGTCCTTGAATGTACTCTGGTGTGTTTGTGAATGTTGTTTCTTTTCTTGAATGTACTCTGGTGTGTTTTGTGAATGTTGTTTCTTTTCTTGAATGTACTCTGGTGTGTTTTGTGAATGTTGTTTCTTTTCTTGAATGTACTCTGGTGTGTTTTGTGAAGGTTGTTACTTTCCTTGAATGTACTCTGGTGTGTTTTGTGAAGGTTGTTACTTTCCTTGAATGTACTCTAGTGTGTTTTGTGAAGGTTGTTACTTTCCTTGAACGTACTCTGGTGTGTTTCTGAAGGTTTCTAATATATTTCTTTAATGTGCTTTAAATTAGTAGATTTAGTGTTTGTGAAGTGTTAATTTATAAGAGATACATAAGACCAGGAAAACTTGTAGTTATTGTTCCTGTAGTAAGTTAACTGTGTATGTTTTTAGTAGGAGGCCGTTTGTCAAAGGTGGACGTTGACAAAGTTTCAGGAATATATCAAAACACAAACAAGTTTCTAGCTGGTTTTATTGATCATGTAAGTACTGTATAGATCATTTATAGTTTGGTAGACCTTGGTACATAGTGGTTACATTATGGTTATGACAGAAAGTATTGGTACTCCGGCATCCAGAGTAGTTTTTTGTTCATAACTTAAAACTTTTCACAGTTAGGCTAATAGCTTTATAAATATTATACTAACACACATCTAAATAAATTTTTATGTAAATTAAACAACAAACTGTTTATAAATAAATAACCAAAAATAGAAGGAGCAGAAAGTGTTCGTACAGTTCAGAACGTGAGAAAAAACTGATATTCCTGGAGATATTTTGTTTAGTTTGGCAAATAAACTACATTATACCATTCCAGAACTAGACACTGGGTTTATAATTATTGGAATTTAGCCAGCAAAAAATGTACTATGGAAACAACTATCCAGTGATTTAAAAAAACGAATTATTGTAAAATACAAGTTTCGTGTGTCTCTTTTCTTTCGTTTGCTTCACAACTTAATGTGGCAAAATGTAGTGTAGCATAATTGCCAAGTTTAAGCTTACAGGATCAACTGCTTACCTTCCTCCTTCCAGATGCCCCACCAAAATTCCAGAGAGAACCAATAGGAAGGTTCTCAGAGAAGTTAGAAGGAACCTTCATTTAACATGTAATGACATACAGAAACTGGTAAGGGAAACTGAGGTTGAAGTAAGCAAGAAAGCATGTAGATGAAACCTTTACCTATTGGAAGAGTATTCTTTGGTCAGATGAGACTAAAATCGAGATTTTCGGCTACAATGATGTTCGCTATATTTTCCGTAAAAAGGGGGAATGAAATCTTCCAAAGAACACCATTCCTATAGTTAAACATGGAGGTGACTTAATCATGCTATGTGGCTCCAGCTCTTCTGGTGTAGGCAGCCTCACAGCATCAACGGAATCAAAGTGCATTGATATATTAGGCACTTATATCAAGAATGATGCTTGGAACTTGCTGCTTGGGTGTCATTGGATCTTCCAGCATGATAATGACCCTAAGCACACATCGAAACATGTGCAATCCTGTTTGCAGAGGAACCATATAAGCTTTTTGGAGTGGCCATCGCAGTCACTCGAACTCAACCCAATTGAAAACATTTAGTACGAGTTGAAGACTAGGGTTCATCAGCGTCATCCGAAAAACTTGTAAGAGTTGGAGGTTTTCTGCAAAGAAGAATGGAAGAAAATACCAGTTAAGCACTGTCAAACAATCATGGATGGCTATGAGAAGAGATTGCACCAAGTAATTCACCTGAAAGGCTATGCAACAGAAGTAGATTCATGAACACTTTCTGCCCCTCCTGTGTTTGGTTATTTGTTTACAAACAGTTTATTTGTCGTTCAATTTACATAAAAATTAATGTAGATGTGTATTAGTATAATATTGTAATGTACCATACTTTCATTATCCTATTTATGATGCTTTTTAAGTTATGAGCAAAAACTTACTCACGATGCAGGGGTACAAACACTTTCTGTTGTAACTGTAGCTTCTTTCCTAGTACCAAAATCTTGGTTATGGCACTAGTTTAGCACCCTTTGTTAGAAAACTTACTTTTCTCAGAAAGCACTTTTCAACATAAGTTGATGTTGTAAACGTTTGACAAAAACATTAAGTGCTCAAAATTAACTGAAAGCAGTTGCAATACATCTTTTTATTGAAAGAACTCTGAGAAATGCAACTATAATGCTCTAATTGCGTTTGTAATATTTGAACAATGGTAGGAATGTTTGTCTTTTAAAATACAACATTTCACACAGCATACAGAAATTAACATTCCAATGTAATAAACACACAATGATTTTTCACCAATAAGATATTGGATTCTCTGGTTTTTTGTCACTTCTTTAAATACATAACTTGTTATAATTGGGACTTAATAGTTTTCTTGTGTGCTACCAATTTAATATACTGTTGGTTTTTTTCTAGTCTTACAAAGACCTTGACTATGTTGTGAAAGATCGCATGTTTTTAGAAAACTTGTTCGACATAGAGTTTTATGAACCTACAGAGAGAGGATATTTTTATAATGGTAAGTTGTTTATTAAAAGTAAGTTTCATTGTATTAATGTAGCTGATTTTTGTTTTGGATTTTATTACAGGAGATGAAACTATAAAATACATGATAGTGTAGTTCACTTGAAATGAAACTATGGAATACATTATCGTGTTCTTTACTGTACATGAAACCTGAGAATAATATGGATTCTCCACATAGCTGAAAACTGTCTTGGAAAGCAGGCTTGTTTTTGAAAGAACACTCAAGACCTCTCTCAATGGCTGAGGGTGCCAAAGTATTGATAACAGCAAAAACTGTTGATTTTATGATTGTTAGGCAAAATTCGTTTATTTGTTCTTTACGTTATTTTACAAGCCTACAAAAAAAACACAACTGAATATTTGATTAAAAACTGGGCAAACCTACCAAACAAATATTCCTACACAAGTGAAAAGACTATTTTTATATTGAATTTTAAGAGAAAGATAGCTTTTAACTATTATTATTATTATTATTATTATTATTATTATTGGCCAAGTCTCTATTTAAAGCAGTTCAACCACTAAAGTCTACAGCAGAAATGGTTTCGTATACTGTGTCA
Organism: Carcinoscorpius rotundicauda; assembly: GCA_011833715.1. Lineage (NCBI taxonomy): Eukaryota > Metazoa > Arthropoda > Merostomata > Xiphosura > Limulidae > Carcinoscorpius > Carcinoscorpius rotundicauda. The sequence goes on from CM022400.1 coordinate 70,628,944, forward strand.
AAATCTGTGCACAGTTACTAAATAAACTCCTGCAAAGGTTGTATGGCTGATTCTTGTGAATTGAAATGTCCACCTTTTTAAAATTTTCCAAGTTTTTTTGCAACCAACATAAGCACTTCAAAGCTGTTTAATCTTCTAGGTAAAAACACTGCACTTGTACTCATCAGAAATGTTTTGTTTTATTGTTGTGAATATATGTGTATATTTATAACAATGTCTTCAGTTTTATTATTACAGATCATAGTGTTACAAGCCACTTAAGGAAAAAAAAGGCTGTGGATATTTTGCTGAAACATGAACAGTAGTGATGAATGAAACACTGGGTGTGTCAAGACGCGAACAGTAGTGATGAATGAAACGTTGGGTGTGTCAAGACGCTAACAGTAGTGATGAATGAAACGTTGGGTGTGTCAAGATGTGAACAGTAGTGATGAATGAAACACTGGGTGTGTCAAGATGTGAACAGTAGTGATGAATGAAACGCTGGGTGTGTCAAGATGCAAACAGTGGTGATGAATGAAACGTTGGGTGTGTCAAGATGTGAACAGTAGTGATGAATGAAATGGGTGTGTCAAGATGTGAACAGTAGTGATGAATGAAACGCTGGGTGTGTCAAGATGCAAACAGTGGTGATGAATGAAACGCTGGGTGTGTCAAGATGCAAACAGTGGTGATGAATGAAACGCTGGGTGTGTCAAGATGCAAACAGTGGTGATGAATGAAATGCTGGGTGTGTCAAGATGCAAACAGTGGTGATGAATGAAACGCTGGGTGTGTCAAGATGCAAACAGTGGTGATGAATGAAATGCTGGGTGTGTCAAGATGCAAACAGTGGTGATGAATGAAACACTGGGTGTGTCAAGACGCGAACAGTAGTGATGAATGAAACGTTGGGTGTGTCAAGATGTGAACAGTAGTGATGAATGAAATGGGTGTGTCAAGATGTGAACAGTAGTGATGAATGAAACACTGGGTGTGTCAAGATGTGAACAGTAGTGATGAATGAAACGCTGGGTGTGTCAAGATGCAAACAGTGGTGATGAATGAAACGCTGGGTGTGTCAAGATGCAAACAGTGGTGATGAATGAAATGCTGGGTGTGTCAAGATGCAAACAGTGGTGATGAATGAAATGCTGGGTGTGTCAAGAAGCGAACAGTGGTGATGAATGAAATGCTGGGTGTGTCAAGAAGCGAACAGTGGTGATGAATGAAATCCTGGGTGTGTCAAGAAGCGAACAGTAGTGATGAATGAAACACTGGGTGTGTCAAGACGTGAATGGTAGTGATGAATGAAACACTGGGTGTCTCAAGACGTGAATGGTAGTGATGAATGAAACACATTAATTGGAAAGTTTTATGTTAATGATTCATTATTTCTTTAGTTTAGTGTATTTTGTTTTAGTTTGGTGTCGTACTTTGTTTCTAAATGGCTTTCTGTGACTGATTTGGTGGTTGTTCCAACAGTATGAGTGATAAAGTATTCTAGTGATTTGTTTGTAAGTTACTGAAATTGTGGGTGTTTATTTTACTTTATTATTTGAATTTTTGTTTCTCAAGCCTACAACAAAATCAGTTGGATATCGTGCATTGAAACCTTGAAAGATACTTCATGTGTCCGTGATCTACTTAAAGAGTTGATTTGATATATATACACAGTATGAGCAGTGTTGTGAGCAGTTATTCATTTGATATCTATACACAGTATGAGCAGTGTTGTGAGCAGTTATTCATTCCACTTGATGTTTGTTGAACAGTGTTTCATATTATAACTTGGACACAAACCCATCTGCTCAGTAAATAATGATTGGGTGGAAAAACGTGACATTCAACTTAATACATGTATTAAGTTAAATTGTAGGCTACACACACATACATGTATTAAGTTAAATTGTAAGCTACACACACATACATGTTTGTTGAACAGTGTTTCATATTATAACTTGGATACAAACCCATCTGCTCAGTAAATAATGATTGGGTGGAAAAACGTGACATTTAACTTAATACATGTATGTGTGTGTGTGGCTTACAATATATTCTCCATAAGTGGACATGAAAGACTGAAATATACAAGTGCTGTATAACATTGAGTCAAAATTGTGATTTGAGAAATGATGTATGCAGTCTTGTTTTTAGAGGTCCTAGTTGTGGGCTTGATTTGATAAATGATGTACACAGTCTTGTTTTTAGAGGTCCTAGTTGTAGGCTTTATTTGAGAAATGATGTATACACTTGTTTTTAGAGGTCCTAGTTGTAGGCTTGAAAATATGATCTTTTCTTTTTGATTGAACTCACCTCTGAACTTTGGTCACTTCCTGTTCCCCTTTTAACTTGATAATTGTTAATTATCTTTGTGACTCTTTCTTTGTTTCAGATAATGGACACTCTTTCGATGCCACTTTGTTTATCGGGAACGAAGGAGCTCTTCTGATGTTTGATGTTTTGTTATTTTGTTTGATTGACAACAGCACTCAAGATTATATTCTTTCTGCCATTTTAACATATTTGATTAACAAGGTAAGTCCAGTGGAGTGTTTTAAATCAGTTTTAAAGTAAGACTTAACCAGGTTTGTTATGATGTAAGCAGACAGAATATTTGTTATCAGAATAACCACATGTCTCAGATTGTGCATGTTTGAAGTTTTGTAGTTACCAGGTTAATTAATGTTGTGCCTTATGACTTGTTGTAATATGTTTGTAAATATTTCAACACTACAGTTTGCCAGCATGTGTGTAGATACTTCAACTTTTCTTTGTTTTCCATCTATCAGGTCATCATGTACGTTAGACACAACAGTGGAAGACGAAACGTTGTGAGAAAAGCACTTATTGACGAACGTTTCCTCACGTGAATAATGTTCTCGTTTCTCAACTTGCTGTCCTGCATTTTCTCAATTTCCAGTGACCTCTGCAGTTTAATACCTTGTCTGTATCTCTCAAATATGAAAATATAACAGTAATTTATTAATCACATTTCGTATTTGTGCTGTGGTGTGCTCTTACACTCCAAGAGCATTGTAGAAGTTTCATAACAATATCACATCAGAATAAGAAACGTTTGGTGTTATTAAAGTCACAGTTATGGTATACATTATTAAAAGTTTCTCCTTGCTCTAGAATGATTAGATAGTTTCACGTTTATTGTTGCTTTAATCACTAGTAGTGAATTAGAGTAGACGAATGGTGTAAACCTAATTCTTCCAATACGTTTTTCTCATCTTGACCATTGTTCTCATTGGTCATATTATCCACGTTCCTTTTTTTAAATCTAGATGTAAAAACCTTACAAAATAAAAGTCAAACTGTGACAACAATTAAGTAGGTTTGATGTTAACGTTAGATGCATGTTATAAACTGATGTTTTATGTTACAATCCAGCACCTGGTGGTAAAAGAATTGTTTGTACTCAGAGAAATAGCAGTGTCACTTTGGAGGTAGCACTCATCCAAGTTTCATTTTTACTATTTGTTTTATAAGTGAGTAAATAATGTACGTTCTTGTACGGATATAAATTACGACAAACTTTCCTTACATCAAAAATGAAGTGAACAAAAGTTATAATAATTGTAGTTATCGAAAGTTTCTTAGAACCTGTGTTAATGATGAAAATGCCTTTGTGGGTCTTCAGTACTCTGTGGAATTTTAACTCTGAAATATGAGGTTTAATTTCCCAGTGATGGACAGAGCACTTAATGTCCATTGTCCTGCTGTACGCTTAAAGCAAAGAAACAACTGTTGGAGATTCTCACTATTTGTGAAACGTTTCTTGAACTTCAAAATAAGAATGTCGATTTCTTTAGTTGTGTTTTATGCAGATTTTCTTGTAGATACTGAGTATTGAAATAACTTTAATATTTTTGTGGAAAAGTGGCCTTAAAACGTAATTTCAAGAAAATTAGGTTTTGTCACTTCAGTGATAAGCTAATAATGAGAAAAAAAAACATCTTATATATCATTCTGTTAATTGTCTTTTTGTTGCATATGGTGCCACGCATTTGTAGAATGTTGAATGTGGTACTATTTTTGTTTTGCTGAAAGTGACAAACATCAAAACATTGACATAAAATTTCATCAACCTTAATTCCAGGTAATTACATCTTTTCTGAAAGTCAAAACTCTATCAGAGGTTTGGTTTATTGTTTTTCCTTGCAGTTTAGGTTGAGAGATACAATATGTTGTGTGTAAACAACAAAAATTGTTTTCTAGTTAACCATTGTTAGGCACAGTTAACACTAAAATTTACAAAGTGTGAAACAGAACTCAGTGTGTTGCAATACGTGTTGGACAGACGTCATTACTTGTGAGGAATTGTCCCTCTTCGCAGTTCAATCTGAGGGTCACGGGTCAAATCCCTATCCCACCAAACATGGTTACCCTTTCACCTGAGGGGTTATTATAAAGTGACGCTCAATCCCACTATTCGTTGGTAAAAGAGTAGTCTAAGAGTTTGCGGTGGGTGGTGATGACTTAGCTGACTTTCCTCGTGTGTTTCACTGCTGAATTAGGGACGGCTAGCACAGATGGCCATCGTGTAGCTTTGCTCGAAATTCAAACCAAATCGAATCTTCCAGAACTTTCATCTGAAATATAGTTATCTAATTCAGCACTAGAGGTCACCTTCTTGTTAAATGATCCACATCTTTCCGAATTCTCAGCTGAAAAAGAGAAATACGTTTGTCGTCTGATGTAAATGTTTTATTTGGTGTTTTTTTAGAGTTAAAACATGAAGTATTAAACAAGGGTTACTCTGTAATGACAGTTAATTGGATTTACTGAGGGAGAGTTGTGAATGTTTGTAAACCAGGACCAGCTGAATCAAAGAGTAAATAACAAATAGTCCTTTGTAAATATCATAACTTGTATTATTTTCTCAATAAAATTCCTTTTTTCTACCCCTTTATCAAATTGTCCCCTTGCACACATCTTTGTCCATACTGTGTAGAAACTATTAAAATATTAATAGCCTACTAAATCTATGTCACATCGTATCTAACATATGTGATGTGCAAACTGTGGGGGAGACAACAGGTAAGGGTGTGTATGACTCATTGGAACAAATAAATTGTAACTAAAATACAAACCTGACATTAAAAGAAATTTAAAAGCTTCAGTACAGATATTACTTCTAGGTTGTAACATGTACAGGGTACAAGTTACAACATGGGATTATAAAATATGTAGTGTATTCTGTTTAATTTTAATATATTTTGCTTATGGCTTAAAAAATATGGTTATGATGTAATTAATCAAAGGTTTCGAGTTTCTGTTTTTAACACTGTCTTTCACCATGATTATATTAACTTATTTGGGTGTAGTTCTTTAATTTCGCTATATACATATAGTGTGTTTGTGTGTGCTGGAGGGGGGGGTAACATCTTTTGTTTATAGAAATCCAACATGAACAGTTTGCACATCGCTGAATCCGTTAATTAGTTGTTGCTAAAGGAAAATAAAGATCTTCCATTTCACCTTTAAAATTCTGAATGTGTCTATTGTTTTAAATATAATAATTTAACCAAGACACGAACCATGTTGACCAGTGAGAACTGTTCATTAAATGCTACCAGTATAATGACTTAATTAGAAGATGAAACATGACCTAAGTTGACCTGTTTGCTTTAACTACTTCAGAAGATTTTGTTTTTATCTTCCCATCTGATCAACTAATCTGTTTATTACTTTTTGCTTTTACACACTATTAACCACCGTAAGTCCCCTAGTCAACAGTTGTTATCTTTCCCAGTATGCAAGAACAAACGTGTGATGTAAAAGGCCAATGGTCACTGACCACTTTTTTCAAGATGTATGATTGTAATTGCTCTTACCATATTTCGTCTCGGAACATTTGGAGCAGTTTTATGTAAAATTGATAATGTTGTTAAAAATAAAAGAAAAATGGCTACGATTTCCAAAATAATCAACAAGTAATAAGATTACTGATTTTAATATTCTTAGACATCTGTACTTGTATACCAGCACAGATCGGTTACAAGTTTGATTCTCACACGTGTAGAGTTCTCATTTTTAAACAACTTATGACTATTAAAATCTGTGGAATTTGATAAACATCTCAATTCAAGCGAACTTCAGATTTGAAGAACTGTCACAGTATTTTGTTAACTCTCCTTTGAACAATGTGGGGGGGAAACATGAGTTTGTAACGTATCGAGCTGACTCACCATAAATAGTTTTAACATCGAACTGTTTTTCTTCTTTACAGCAGTAGACAGTTAGTATGGTAAGATTTCAGAGTTGAATGATCCAGTACCTCATCGTGTGCACAGCGGTCGAAAAGCTTACGTGAAGGTTTCAATATTGAATTGTGTTTAAACAGTTGTGTGTGTAAACTTACCCGATAACAGTTCCTCTGATAAGTGCACTTCTGATATCTGGCATGTACAATAAATAAAAAGAAACAAGTAACTCGCCTTACAATTAATGTTTATTGCCCTATTTCTAGCACGTAGAGAATAGTGATGATAAACCATTTAGTCATTGTGGTAATTCGACATTAAAGGTTCGCGCCCGCGTCGCGCTAAACATGCTCGCCCTCCCAGCCGTGGGGGTGTATAATGTGACGGTCAATCCCACTATTCGTTGGTAAAAGAGTAGCCCAAGAGTTGGCGGTGGGTGGTGATGACTAGCTGCCTTCCCTCTAGTCTTACACTGCAAAATTAGGGACGGCTAGCACAGATAGCCCTCGAGTAGCTTTGTGCGAATTTCCAAAACAAACAAAGTAACACATGGTTCTAATCATTATCTAATCCAGTTAAATACCACAGAAATAAAATCTTTTATTATTGTACGCAGTGGGCTGTCTGTTCTGCCCACCACCACGTGCATCGAAACCCTGTGTATAGCAGTCGTACATACCACTGTGGGGCATATTTTATGATAAGAGTGCCACATACTTGTTACGAAAGTTCCATTTTTAATACATACCTTTTAAAGTATGCAACGGTCAGTTGTTAAATCTTTGTCAACCTGAAAACTACTTAGAAAAGTCGAAACGTTATGTGCTATAAAAAGTGATAATACCAGCCGTTCATAGATATATTCCTGTTATATTTATGCGAAGCCCCGGCATGGCCAGATGGGTTAAGGTGTTCGACTCGTAATCCGAGGGTCGCACCAAATACGCTCGCCCTTTCAGCCGTGGGGGCGTTATAATGTGACGGTCAACTATTCTTTGGTAAAAGAATAGCTCAAAAGTTGGTGGTAATGACAAGCTGCCTTCCCTCTAGTCTTACACTGCTACATCAGGGACAGATAGCCCAAGAGTAGCTTTGTGCGAAATTTCAAAACAACTATTTATGCGACTTTTAAAAATATTAATACTTTCTAATACATGAAGGGCAATCCAGTGACTACTGTTATTATCGTACGAAGCAGGGCCATCTATTACACATTACAAACACGCTTCAATTCGAATGGTTACCGATCAGGTATTAAACCAAAAGTTACACTTAATGGTATAAGACCCTGATACCACCACCAACAACGAACTGTGTTGCGAAATGAATAAGCGACCGCTAATGACACTTTATTTAATAATGGAGATAATTTAAGTGAACTACAGTTAGTAGAGGGCAAGGTCTTATGCTTTCTGAGTTGTAGAGGGCCTAAACGATTATCGTGTCTGACCTGTTCAAAGGTGGATCTGTAGTGAATTACAGCCATGTTTGTATATCATATATACACTGCTGGTCAAAATCTTAAGGCCAGTGAACATAAATAAAAAATATGCAGTTTGCGTTGTTAGACTCAACCACTTATTTGAGTAGAGTTTTGAAAGACGACAATAAAAAAAGTGAAAGATAAAAATAAAAAACTTATTAGCGTTTAATAGGAAAAATGTGAACACGATAAAATTAGCCTAAATACGAGCTGGCCAAATGTTTAAGACCATACCAAACAAAAGTCCTAAACAGGGTAGGATATGCCCAACAAGGAGTCTCAGTGGTGAGTTGCACGGCCGTCATTGCGAATAACTTCAAACATTCACTTTAACATGGTCGATATAAGCGTTTGCAGAAGGCTGGCTGGAATGTTATTCCAAGTGGTGAAGATGGCTTCACGAAGATCATGCACTGTTTGGAATTGACGTCCATTTCTATAGACTTCCCTTGCCATCCACCCCCAAACATTTTCAGTGGGGTTCAGTTTGGGCAAACATGCTGGATGGTCCGAAATAATTACGTTATTCGCCATGAAAAAGTCCTTTGTCCTGCTGGCGTTGTAGATTTCAGCGCTGTCCTGCTGAAAGATCCAGTCATTTTCACATCAACGAGGGCCTTTAGTCAATAAGGATGTTCTCTCCAACATGCCAATGTAGCCAGCTGCTGTTTGACACTCCTGTATAACCTGAAGCTCCATTTTTCCATTGAGAAAGCACACCAGATCATAAAGGAACCTCCTCCACTTTGTCATGTAGAAAATGTCTCTGATAGGATATCCTTATCGTGCCAGTAACATTGGAAACCATCCGGACCATCCAGGATAAATTTTTTCTCATCAGAGAACAAAACCTTTTTCCACTTTTCTACGTCCCATGTTTGGTGCTTCTTACAAAGTTTAACCGAGCTGTTTCGTGGTGTGAAAGGAGACGTGGCCTTTGAAGACTTTTACGGGTTTTAAAAGGCTTTCTCTTGTAAGTGCTGTCTTATTGTTCTTGAGCTGCATTCTGTGTTAGTTAGAGCTTTCATCTAGTTCGGCTGTCGGCTGGTGTCTTGTCGTACAACCCGTCGAATTCTCCCGCTCAAAGCCGGCGAAATTTTCTTGGGCCGACAACTTGAAATTCTCGTTCCGTACCCCTCAGGTCTTTTAAGACATTTGCAACAGCAGGCTCACTACGCCCAGTCTCACCAGCGATGGCACGTCGAGAGAGACTTTGCTTTTGCAGCTCGACAATTCTGCCACGTTCAAACTCTGTCAACTTTTTAACCTTTGCCATGTTTTTACCCAATGTAACACAGGAGATGTCATTGGGAGATGTTGGCAACACTAATGCTTGAACACAAATACTTAATTTCGTTAAGTGTTTACCGATTAACGCTTTGTTTCAGCATGGTCTTAAACTTTTGACCAGCTAGTATTTAGACTAATTTCATAGTGTTCACATTTTTCCTATTAAATGCTAAAAAGTTTTTCATTTTTATTTTCTCTTTTCTTATTGTCATCTTTCGAAGTTCTACTCAAATAAGTGGTTGAGTCTAACAACTCAAAATGCATATTTTTTCATGTTCATTGACCCTGAGATTTTGGCCAGCAGTGTATATGTGAGTAAACCTATTTTTATCAGGAGGATAGATGTACAATCTCCTTTATGGATGCTGCTAATCAGAACTACCTAACTCGGTTAATCTAATTCAGCATCAGACGTCACTACTGTGCCCAGAAAGGTATTAATTAAATTGTGGTTCTCCCCGATTTTACCCAAAACAATGTTATTCTTCATTTGTCGCGTCTCATTTTAAAGCAGCAGAGTTTTGAATCTAAGCATGACGGAACTTCCTGTTTACAACAAAAGTGTTGAAAATGGTCGAGCATGAATTACATGCAGTAAAACAAAGGTTCTGAACAGTAAATGAAAACTGAACTCTTTGTTTGGAGAATGATGGCATCACAAAGATTCCTAAATAGTAAATAAAAATGAAACTCCTTGTTGGGAGAACTGAAAACATCAGATGACATCACAAAGATTCCTAAATAGTAAATAAAAACGAAACTTCTTGTTATGAGAACTGGAAACATCAGATGACATCACAAAGATTCCTAAATAGTAAATAAAAACGAAACTTCTTGTTATGAGAACTGGAAACATCAGATGACATCACAAAGATTCCTAAATAGTAAATAAAAACGAAACTTCTTGTTATGAGAACTGGAAACATCAAATGACATCACAAAATAAAGTTTTGAAAAATGCTGGAAAAGTGAAGATTTTATAGTTCAAGCAAATCGTATTTACAATGAAGAAGGACTGAACAATCTACGTTATCTAACTTGGTAATGGCTCCGACAGAGACTGATTATATTAATGAAGGTTGGAAGTTTTCTGTATAAATTTTATCAAAATATGGATCAAAATTAGAGTTTTCATTTCATTTCTCAATACAAGAAACACCTCTGGATCAGTGTATAATGTCGTATATATGACCGCATTTAATTTATAGTGAAACTATATTTTGTTTGTTTGTATTCTGAAGGTTTTATCTGGTATGTTTCTTTGTATCTAAATAAAATGGGTACATGTAGCAAAGTGGTATTTTGAAAGTGGTATTGCAGTCACTATACCTATATTTGTGGGTTACCCATGAACAACGGGTTTCCGAAAAGTTCTATTTTTAAGTAAAGATATATTTTAGTCAGAAGAAAGTCTTCAGTATTGTATATAATGTTGTTTTACTCTGGTTCACAGTACTTTACATAATATTCTTTTACTAGAGTTCACAGTATTGTAGATAATGTTATTTTACTGGAGTTCACACTATTATAGATAATGTCGTTTTACTAGAGTTCACAGTATTGAGGATAATATTGTTTTACTAGAGTTCACAGTACTGTGCATAATGTTGTTTTACTGGAGCTTACACTATTGTAGATAATGTTGTTTTACTGGTGTTCACACTAATGTAGATAATGTTGTTTTACTAGAGTTCACACTATTGTAGATAATGTGTTTTTATTAGAATTCACACTGTTGTAGATAATGCTGTTTTACTAGAGTTAACTCTATCATTATGCCATTGTTCTTTTGAGCAAATGAAAAACAAGAATTAGAACAATTTTTATAGAAAAATACAAATTAAATTCGTGGATCATAAGTGTCGATTTAATCTTAAATTTTTGTGTCAATATTTTAAACTGTAAAAGAGGAAAATTTATTTTTTATTTTGATAAAGACAATTTTTTTCTTAGTAACAGGAATGTCTTGAATTACTTCACGGAAGAACTTATTTGTGTAAGCGTATTTATAAATTGTTAGTTGTAACTTACGTCTGTGTATTATTTACTTTTCAGAGATTATGTTGTAACGGTTATAACTGTTGTTGTTTATTGTTGTTGTTGTTGTTTAGAATTAAGCACAAAGCTGCACAATGGGCTATCTGTGCTCTGCCCACCACGGGTATCGAAACCCGGATTTTAGCGTGTTAGTCCGCAGACATACCGCTGAGCCACTGGGGAGCGGTTATAACTGAGGTGTAATATAATAAATGGTTCGTGTTATATATTTTATCTTAATTAGGTGTAGATAACGATTTAAAAAGATAAATTAAATTTACATCTAGTGTGTTTTTGATAACTACATGATGTTATTATTAATAAACATAAAATAAATCTGTTTTTAATTGAATATTTGGTTTGTTTTTTGTTAATCATAGGAACCAGTTACTGGTTTTTCTGTTTCAAGAGATCTGTTTTCTAAGTATCTGTCCAACTCAGGACCCTGAAATTATTTGTAGAAATAACTTCATGGTGTTTCTTTGAACAGGAACCTTCCCAAACGATTTATCTTGGAATACCACTTGTCACCTTGTGCTACACCCTTGTCAACGTTTCGTATTTCACTGTTATGTCAACGACTGAAGTGTTGCATCGGAAACCGTTACTGTGGAAACCCTTTGTTATTCGTTGTTGTTATTACATTATACTAGCGTCGGAAACCATTACTATATTATCCCTAGAATTAAATATCAGTATTTAATACAAGCTGTGTTAAGTTTTCAGAACTTGTAGTGCGCACTGGATGGATTTACACATTTTGATAAAAAGAAACGTCAGTAGAAAATGACCTTTGCACTCCGAATAAATGTGGAACTTGTATTTTAACCGACGTTTCGACTGAATCTTTTTAAGAGTTTTTATTAATTTGCTGCTCAACGAAATTGAAGGAACAAGAAGGTTTTTTTATCTCAGTGTTTTAATTGTGATGATAATTTTATTTTGTAGGTAATTTGCATCATTTCAGTTCCATCTGTATCCACTTTTTAATGTGTGATGAATGGTGAAACTGGAGAAATAAAATATTTAAATATGACTAATATCACAAAAACTGATATCCCATACGAAATAATACATTAAAAAGTTTACATGAGAGTGTTCAAGAAATGTTTGAAATATCTAGTGTGATCTCCACGGGCTGTGACACACTCATGATACTGATTTGGCACACTTCGAATCAGTCTATTGATGTTACAGATACTGATTTGGCACACTTCGAATCAGTCTATTGATGTTACAGATACTGATTTGGCACACTTGGAATCAATCTATTGATGTTATCTTTAGGTATGGCTGCCCACTTGTCTACCAGGGCTTGTCAGAGTTCCTGTACATTGTGAGGACGGTGCTGACATTCACCAACACGCCTAGACAAATGTTGAATCGGATTTATATCTGGAGATCTGGTGGGCCACTCAAAAGTCTCTTCCTTCCTCGTCAAGTAAGTCCACACACAATTTAGCGACGTGGCCTCGTGCGTTACCCTGCATGAGAATGCCAATAGTACCGGTAAAAAGTCTAACAAGGGGTTCCAGAATTTCCTATCTATATCGTCGTGCTTTCAGAGCATCCCTGTCGAGTATGAGTAAGTCCGTGCGGCCACTCAAGCACGTGCCTTCCCAGACCATTACAGAACCTCCTCTATAAGTGTTGAATGTTACAAACGGAAAACTACTCTTCTCAACACCTTCGCACGTCCATCATCACGAGACACAGTTTGTCCACAGCACGGTGGCCCACTGACGAAGTTCCCAGGCAAGGTACTGACGACCAAACTCCAACCTGGCTGGACGGTGTTGCGTTGTCATAATACTTCTCTTGCAGGCCGTCTGGCCCATAGGCGTCCTTCATGCATATGATTGTGAACTGTTTGGTTCGACACACGGGTTCCAGTGGAATGCTGAAGTTTAATTTCGCAGTGGCCGAGCCGTAACTAACCTGTCTCGCAGAGCGGTAGTCATGATGTATCGGTCATCTTTGGCTGTTGTGCAGCGATGACGGCCTTGACCTGGTCTCCTGCCATGAGAGTTCGTATCCTGGTAGCGTCGCCAAAGTCGACTGATGACGTTTGGTGACACACCAACTAGATATTGTGTCTGTTGTTTCTGTATCCAACTTTGTACAAACCTAAATAAATCTTGTATCTGTTGTTTCTGTATCCAAATTTGTACCAACCTAACTAGATATTGTATTTGTTGTTTCTGTATCCAACTTTGTACAAACCTAACAAGATATTGTATCTGTTGTTTCTGCATCCAACTTAGTACAAACATAACTAGATATTGTATCTGTTGTTTCTGTATCCAACTTTAAACAAACCTAACAAGATATTATATCTGTTGTTTCTGCATCCAAATTTGTACCAACCTAACTAGATATTGTATTTGTTGTTTCTGTATCCAACTTTGTACAAACCTAACTAGATATTGTATCTGTTGTTTCTGTATCCAACTTTGTTCAAACCTAACTAGATATTGTATCTGTTGTTTCTGCATCCAACTTTAAACAAACCTAACTAGATATTGTATCTGTTGTTTCTGTATCCAACTTTGTACAAACATAACTAGATATTGTATCTGTTGTTTCTGTATCCAAATTTGTACCAACCTAACTAGGTATTGTATCTGTTGTTTCTGTATCCAACTTTGTTCAAACCTAACTAGATAATGTGTCTGTTGTTTCTGCATCCAACTTTAAACAAACCTAACTAGATATTGTATCTGTTGTTTCTGTATCCAACTTTGTACAAACATAACTAGATATTGTATCTGTTGTTTCTGTATCCAAATTTGTACCAACCTAACTAGGTATTGTATCTGTTGTTTCTGTATCCAACTTTGTTCAAACCTAACTAGATAATGTGTCTGTTGTTTCTGCATCCAACTTTAAACAAACCTAACAAGATATTGTATCTGTTGTTTCTGCATCCAACTTAGTACAAACATAACTAGATATTGTATCTGTTGTTTCTGTATCCAACTTTGTTCAAACCTAACTAGATAATGTGTCTGTTGTTTCTGTATCCAACTTTGTACAAACCTAACAAGATATTGTATCTGTTGTTTCTGCATCCAACTTAGTACAAACATAAGTAGATATTGTATCTGTTGTTTCTGTATCCAACTTTAAACAAACCTAACAAGATATTATATCTGTTGTTTCTGCATCCAAATTTGTACCAACCTAACTAGATATTGTATTTGTTGTTTCTGTATCCAACTTTGTACAAACCTAACTAGATATTGTATCTGTTGTTTCTGTATCCAACTTTGTTCAAACCTAACTAGATAATGTGTCTGTTGTTTCTGCATCCAACTTTAAACAAACCTAACAAGATATTGTATCTGTTGTTTCTGCATCCAACTTAGTACAAACATAACTAGATATTGTATCTGTTGTTTCTGTATCCAACTTTGTTCAAACCTAACTAGATATTGTATCTGTTGTTTCTGCATCCAACTTTAAACAAACCTAACTAGATATTGTATCTGTTGTTTCTGTATCCAACTTTGTACAAACATAACTAGATATTGTATCTGTTGTTTCTGTATCCAAATTTGTACCAACCTAACTAGGTATTGTATCTGTTGTTTCTGTATCCAACTTTGTTCAAACCTAACTAGATAATGTGTCTGTTGTTTCTGCATCCAACTTTAAACAAACCTAACTAGATATTGTATCTGTTGTTTCTGTATCCAACTTTGTACAAACATAACTAGATATTGTATCTGTTGTTTCTGTATCCAAATTTGTACCAACCTAACTAGGTATTGTATCTGTTGTTTCTGTATCCAACTTTGTTCAAACCTAACTAGATAATGTGTCTGTTGTTTCTGCATCCAACTTTAAACAAACCTAACAAGATATTGTATCTGTTGTTTCTGCATCCAACTTAGTACAAACATAACTAGATATTGTATCTGTTGTTTCTGTATCCAACTTTGTTCAAACCTAACTAGATAATGTGTCTGTTGTTTCTGTATCCAACTTTGTACAAACCTAACAAGATATTGTATCTGTTGTTTCTGCATCCAACTTAGTACAAACATAACTAGATATTGTATCTGTTGTTTCTGTATCCAACTTTAAACAAACCTAACAAGATATTATATCTGTTGTTTCTGCATCCAAATTTGTACCAACCTAACTAGATATTGTATTTGTTGTTTCTGTATCCAACTTTGTACAAACCTAACTAGATATTGTATCTGTTGTTTCTGTATCCAACTTTGTTCAAACCTAACTAGATATTGTATCTGTTGTTTCTGCATCCAACTTTAAACAAACCTAACTAGATATTGTATCTGTTGTTTCTGTATCCAACTTTGTACAAACATAACTAGATATTGTATCTGTTGTTTCTGTATCCAAATTTGTACCAACCTAACTAGGTATTGTATCTGTTGTTTCTGTATCCAACTTTGTTCAAACCTAACTAGATAATGTGTCTGTTGTTTCTGCATCCAACTTTAAACAAACCTAACTAGATATTGTATCTGTTGTTTCTGTATCCAACTTTGTACAAACATAACTAGATATTGTATCTGTTGTTTCTGTATCCAAATTTGTACCAACCTAACTAGGTATTGTATCTGTTGTTTCTGTATCCAACTTTGTTCAAACCTAACTAGATAATGTGTCTGTTGTTTCTGCATCCAACTTTAAACAAACCTAACAAGATATTGTATCTGTTGTTTCTGCATCCAACTTAGTACAAACATAACTAGATATTGTATCTGTTGTTTCTGTATCCAACTTTGTTCAAACCTAACTAGATAATGTGTCTGTTGTTTCTGTATCCAACTTTGTACAAACCTAACAAGATATTGTATCTGTTGTTTCTGCATCCAACTTAGTACAAACATAACTAGATATTGTATCTGTTGTTTCTGTATCCAACTTTAAACAAACCTAACAAGATATTATATCTGTTGTTTCTGCATCCAAATTTGTACCAACCTAACTAGATATTGTATTTGTTGTTTCTGTATCCAACTTTGTACAAACCTAACTAGATATTGTATCTGTTGTTTCTGTATCCAACTTTGTTCAAACCTAACTAGATAATGTGTCTGTTGTTTCTGCATCCAACTTTAAACAAACCTAACAAGATATTGTATCTGTTGTTTCTGCATCCAACTTAGTACAAACATAACTAGATATTGTATCTGTTGTTTCTGTATCCAACTTTGTTCAAACCTAACTAGATATTGTATCTGTTGTTTCTGCATCCAACTTTAAACAAACCTAACTAGATATTGTATCTGTTGTTTCTGTATCCAACTTTGTACAAACATAACTAGATATTGTATCTGTTGTTTCTGTATCCAAATTTGTACCAACCTAACTAGGTATTGTATCTGTTGTTTCTGTATCCAACTTTGTTCAAACCTAACTAGATAATGTGTCTGTTGTTTCTGCATCCAACTTTAAACAAACCTAACTAGATATTGTATCTGTTGTTTCTGTATCCAACTTTGTACAAACATAACTAGATATTGTATCTGTTGTTTCTGTATCCAAATTTGTACCAACCTAACTAGGTATTGTATCTGTTGTTTCTGTATCCAACTTTGTTCAAACCTAACTAGATAATGTGTCTGTTGTTTCTGCATCCAACTTTAAACAAACCTAACAAGATATTGTATCTGTTGTTTCTGCATCCAACTTAGTACAAACATAACTAGATATTGTATCTGTTGTTTCTGTATCCAACTTTGTTCAAACCTAACTAGATAATGTGTCTGTTGTTTCTGTATCCAACTTTAAACAAACCTAACAAGATATTGTATCTGTTGTTTCTGTACCCAAATTTGTACCAACCTAACTAGATATTGTATCTGTTGTTTCTGTATCCAACTTTGTTCAAACCTAACTAGATAATGTGTCTGTTGTTTCTGCATCCAACTTTAAACAAACCTAACAAGATATTGTATCTGTTGTTTCTGTATCCAACTTTGTACCAATCTAACTAGATATTGTATCTGTTGTTTCTGTATCCAACTTTGTAACAACCTAACTAGAAATTGTGTCTGTTGTTTCTGTATCGAACTTTGTACAAACCTAACTAGATATTGTGTCTGTTGTTTCTGTATCCAACTTTGTAACAACCTAACTAGAAATTGTGTCTGTTGTTTCTGTATCGAACTTTGTACAAACCTAACTAGATATTGTGTCTGTTGTTTCTGTATCCAACTTTGTACAAACCTAACTAGATATTGTATCTGTTGTTTCTGTATCCAGCTTTCTACAAACCTAACTAGATATTGTATCTGTTGTTTCTGCATCCAACTCTGTAGAAAACTAACTAGATATTATGTCTGTTGTTTCTGTATCCAACTTAGTACAAACATAACTAGATATTGTATCTGTTGTTTCTGTATCCAACTTTGTACAAACCTAACTAGATATTGTATCTGTTGTTTCTGTATCCAACTTTGTACAAACCTAACTAAATCTTGTATCTGTTGTTTCTGTATCCAGCTTTCTACAAACCTAACTAGATATTGTATCTGTTGTTTCTGTATCCAACTTTGTACAAACCTAACTAGATATTGTATCTGTTGTTTTCTGCATCCAACTTAGTACAAACCTAACTAGATATTGTATCTGTTGTTTCTGTATCCAAATTTGTACCAACCTAACTTGATATTGTATCTGTTGTTTCTGTATCCAACTTTGATCAAACCTAACTGGATAATGTGTCTGTTGTTTCTGCATCCAACTCTGTAGAAACCTAACTAGATATTATGTCTGTTGTTTCTGTATCCAACTTAGTACAAACATAACTAGATATTGTATCTGTTGTTTCTGTATCCAACTTTGTACAAACCTAACTAAATCTTGTATCTGTTGTTTCTGTATCCAACTTTGTACCAATCTAACTAGATATTGTATCTGTTGTTTCTGTATCCAACTTTGTAACAACCTAACTAGAAATTGTGTCTGTTGTTTCTGTATCCAACTTTGTACAAACCTAACTAGATATTGTATCTGTTGTTTCTGTATCCAAATTTGTACCAACCTAACTTGATATTGTATCTGTTGTTTCTGTATCCAACTTTGATCAAACCTAACTGGATAATGTGTCTGTTGTTTCTGCATCCAACTCTGTAGAAACCTAACTAGATATTATGTCTGTTGTTTCTGTATCCAACTTAGTACAAACCTAACTAGATATTGTATCTGTTGTTTCTGTATCCAACTTTGTACAAACCTAACTAAATCTTGTATCTGTTGTTTCTGTATCCAACTTTGTACCAATCTAACTAGATATTGTATCTGTTGTTTCTGTATCCAACTTTGTAACAACCTAACTAGAAATTGTGTCTGTTGTTTCTGTATCCAACTTTGCAGGAACCCAACTAGATATTGCGTCTGTTGTTTCTGTATCCAACTTAGTACAAACATAACTAGATATTGTATCTGTTTTTTC
Organism: Carcinoscorpius rotundicauda; assembly: GCA_011833715.1. Classification (NCBI taxonomy): domain Eukaryota; kingdom Metazoa; phylum Arthropoda; class Merostomata; order Xiphosura; family Limulidae; genus Carcinoscorpius; species Carcinoscorpius rotundicauda. The sequence continues at coordinate 70,647,383 of CM022400.1, forward strand.
TGTATCCAACTTTGTACAAACCTAACTAAATCTTGTATCTGTTGTTTCTGTATCCAACTTTGTACCAATCTAACTAGATATTGTATCTGTTGTTTCTGTATCCAACTTTGTAACAACCTAACTAGAAATTGTATCTGTTGTTTCTGTATCGAACTTTGTACAAACCTAACAAGATATTGTGTCTGTTGTTTCTGTATCCAACTTTGTTCAAACCTAACTAGATATTGTATCTGTTGTTTCTGTATCCAACTTTAAACAAACCTAACAAGATATTGTATCTGTTGTTTCTGTACCCAAATTTGTACCAACCTAACTAGATTATGTGTCTGTTGTTTCTGTATCCAACTTTGTACAAACCTAACTAGATAATGTGTCTGTTGTTTCTGTATCCAACTTTGTACAAACATAACTAGATATTGTATCTGTTGTTTCTGTATCCAAATTTGTACCAACCTAACTAGGTATTGTATCTGTTGTTTCTGTATCCAACTTTGTTCAAACCTAACTAGATAATGTGTCTGTTGTTTCTGCATCCAACTTTAAACAAACCTAACTAGATATTGTATCTGTTGTTTCTGTATCCAACTTTGTACAAACATAACTAGATATTGTATCTGTTGTTTCTGTATCCAAATTTGTACCAACCTAACTAGGTATTGTATCTGTTGTTTCTGTATCCAACTTTGTTCAAACCTAACTAGATAATGTGTCTGTTGTTTCTGCATCCAACTTTAAACAAACCTAACAAGATATTGTATCTGTTGTTTCTGCATCCAACTTAGTACAAACATAACTAGATATTGTATCTGTTGTTTCTGTATCCAACTTTGTTCAAACCTAACTAGATAATGTGTCTGTTGTTTCTGTATCCAACTTTGTACAAACCTAACAAGATATTGTATCTGTTGTTTCTGCATCCAACTTAGTACAAACATAACTAGATATTGTATCTGTTGTTTCTGTATCCAACTTTAAACAAACCTAACAAGATATTATATCTGTTGTTTCTGCATCCAAATTTGTACCAACCTAACTAGATATTGTATTTGTTGTTTCTGTATCCAACTTTGTACAAACCTAACTAGATATTGTATCTGTTGTTTCTGTATCCAACTTTGTTCAAACCTAACTAGATATTGTATCTGTTGTTTCTGCATCCAACTTTAAACAAACCTAACTAGATATTGTATCTGTTGTTTCTGTATCCAACTTTGTACAAACATAACTAGATATTGTATCTGTTGTTTCTGTATCCAAATTTGTACCAACCTAACTAGGTATTGTATCTGTTGTTTCTGTATCCAACTTTGTTCAAACCTAACTAGATAATGTGTCTGTTGTTTCTGCATCCAACTTTAAACAAACCTAACTAGATATTGTATCTGTTGTTTCTGTATCCAACTTTGTACAAACATAACTAGATATTGTATCTGTTGTTTCTGTATCCAAATTTGTACCAACCTAACTAGGTATTGTATCTGTTGTTTCTGTATCCAACTTTGTTCAAACCTAACTAGATAATGTGTCTGTTGTTTCTGCATCCAACTTTAAACAAACCTAACAAGATATTGTATCTGTTGTTTCTGCATCCAACTTAGTACAAACATAACTAGATATTGTATCTGTTGTTTCTGTATCCAACTTTGTTCAAACCTAACTAGATAATGTGTCTGTTGTTTCTGTATCCAACTTTGTACAAACCTAACAAGATATTGTATCTGTTGTTTCTGCATCCAACTTAGTACAAACATAACTAGATATTGTATCTGTTGTTTCTGTATCCAACTTTAAACAAACCTAACAAGATATTATATCTGTTGTTTCTGCATCCAAATTTGTACCAACCTAACTAGATATTGTATTTGTTGTTTCTGTATCCAACTTTGTACAAACCTAACTAGATATTGTATCTGTTGTTTCTGTATCCAACTTTGTTCAAACCTAACTAGATAATGTGTCTGTTGTTTCTGCATCCAACTTTAAACAAACCTAAGAAGATATTGTATCTGTTGTTTCTGCATCCAACTTAGTACAAACATAACTAGATATTGTATCTGTTGTTTCTGTATCCAACTTTGTTCAAACCTAACTAGATATTGTATCTGTTGTTTCTGCATCCAACTTTAAACAAACCTAACTAGATATTGTATCTGTTGTTTCTGTATCCAACTTTGTACAAACATAACTAGATATTGTATCTGTTGTTTCTGTATCCAAATTTGTACCAACCTAACTAGGTATTGTATCTGTTGTTTCTGTATCCAACTTTGTTCAAACCTAACTAGATAATGTGTCTGTTGTTTCTGCATCCAACTTTAAACAAACCTAACTAGATATTGTATCTGTTGTTTCTGTATCCAACTTTGTACAAACATAACTAGATATTGTATCTGTTGTTTCTGTATCCAAATTTGTACCAACCTAACTAGGTATTGTATCTGTTGTTTCTGTATCCAACTTTGTTCAAACCTAACTAGATAATGTGTCTGTTGTTTCTGCATCCAACTTTAAACAAACCTAACAAGATATTGTATCTGTTGTTTCTGCATCCAACTTAGTACAAACATAACTAGATATTGTATCTGTTGTTTCTGTATCCAACTTTGTTCAAACCTAACTAGATAATGTGTCTGTTGTTTCTGTATCCAACTTTAAACAAACCTAACAAGATATTGTATCTGTTGTTTCTGTACCCAAATTTGTACCAACCTAACTAGATATTGTATCTGTTGTTTCTGTATCCAACTTTGTTCAAACCTAACTAGATAATGTGTCTGTTGTTTCTGCATCCAACTTTAAACAAACCTAACAAGATATTGTATCTGTTGTTTCTGTATCCAACTTTGTACCAATCTAACTAGATATTGTATCTGTTGTTTCTGTATCCAACTTTGTAACAACCTAACTAGAAATTGTGTCTGTTGTTTCTGTATCGAACTTTGTACAAACCTAACTAGATATTGTGTCTGTTGTTTCTGTATCCAACTTTGTAACAACCTAACTAGAAATTGTGTCTGTTGTTTCTGTATCGAACTTTGTACAAACCTAACTAGATATTGTGTCTGTTGTTTCTGTATCCAACTTTGTACAAACCTAACTAGATATTGTATCTGTTGTTTCTGTATCCAGCTTTCTACAAACCTAACTAGATATTGTATCTGTTGTTTCTGCATCCAACTCTGTAGAAAACTAACTAGATATTATGTCTGTTGTTTCTGTATCCAACTTAGTACAAACATAACTAGATATTGTATCTGTTGTTTCTGTATCCAACTTTGTACAAACCTAACTAGATATTGTATCTGTTGTTTCTGTATCCAACTTTGTACAAACCTAACTAAATCTTGTATCTGTTGTTTCTGTATCCAGCTTTCTACAAACCTAACTAGATATTGTATCTGTTGTTTCTGTATCCAACTTTGTACAAACCTAACTAGATATTGTATCTGTTGTTTCTGCATCCAACTTAGTACAAACCTAACTAGATATTGTATCTGTTGTTTCTGTATCCAAATTTGTACCAACCTAACTTGATATTGTATCTGTTGTTTCTGTATCCAACTTTGATCAAACCTAACTGGATAATGTGTCTGTTGTTTCTGCATCCAACTCTGTAGAAACCTAACTAGATATTATGTCTGTTGTTTCTGTATCCAACTTAGTACAAACATAACTAGATATTGTATCTGTTGTTTCTGTATCCAACTTTGTACAAACCTAACTAAATCTTGTATCTGTTGTTTCTGTATCCAACTTTGTACCAATCTAACTAGATATTGTATCTGTTGTTTCTGTATCCAACTTTGTAACAACCTAACTAGAAATTGTGTCTGTTGTTTCTGTATCCAACTTTGTACAAACCTAACTAGATATTGTATCTGTTGTTTCTGTATCCAAATTTGTACCAACCTAACTTGATATTGTATCTGTTGTTTCTGTATCCAACTTTGATCAAACCTAACTGGATAATGTGTCTGTTGTTTCTGCATCCAACTCTGTAGAAACCTAACTAGATATTATGTCTGTTGTTTCTGTATCCAACTTAGTACAAACCTAACTAGATATTGTATCTGTTGTTTCTGTATCCAACTTTGTACAAACCTAACTAAATCTTGTATCTGTTGTTTCTGTATCCAACTTTGTACCAATCTAACTAGATATTGTATCTGTTGTTTCTGTATCCAACTTTGTAACAACCTAACTAGAAATTGTGTCTGTTGTTTCTGTATCCAACTTTGCAGGAACCCAACTAGATATTGCGTCTGTTGTTTCTGTATCCAACTTAGTACAAACATAACTAGATATTGTATCTGTTTTTTCTGTATCCAACTTTGTACAAACCTAACTAAATCTTGTATCTGTTGTTTCTGTATCCAACTTTGTACCAATCTAACTAGATATTGTATCTGTTGTTTCTGTATCCAACTTTGTAACAACCTAACTAGAAATTGTATCTGTTGTTTCTGTATCGAACTTTGTACAAACCTAACAAGATATTGTGTCTGTTGTTTCTGTATCCAACTTTGTTCAAACCTAACTAGATATTGTATCTGTTGTTTCTGTATCCAACTTTAAACAAACCTAACAAGATATTGTATCTGTTGTTTCTGTACCCAAATTTGTACCAACCTAACTAGATTATGTGTCTGTTGTTTCTGTATCCAACTTTGTACAAACCTAACTAGATAATGTGTCTGTTGTTTCTGTATCCAACTTTGTACAAACATAACTAGATATTGTATCTGTTGTTTCTGTATCCAAATTTGTACCAACCTAACTAGGTATTGTATCTGTTGTTTCTGTATCCAACTTTGTTCAAACCTAACTAGATAATGTGTCTGTTGTTTCTGCATCCAACTTTAAACAAACCTAACTAGATATTGTATCTGTTGTTTCTGTATCCAACTTTGTACAAACATAACTAGATATTGTATCTGTTGTTTCTGTATCCAAATTTGTACCAACCTAACTAGGTATTGTATCTGTTGTTTCTGTATCCAACTTTGTTCAAACCTAACTAGATAATGTGTCTGTTGTTTCTGCATCCAACTTTAAACAAACCTAACAAGATATTGTATCTGTTGTTTCTGCATCCAACTTAGTACAAACATAACTAGATATTGTATCTGTTGTTTCTGTATCCAACTTTGTTCAAACCTAACTAGATAATGTGTCTGTTGTTTCTGTATCCAACTTTGTACAAACCTAACAAGATATTGTATCTGTTGTTTCTGCATCCAACTTAGTACAAACATAACTAGATATTGTATCTGTTGTTTCTGTATCCAACTTTAAACAAACCTAACAAGATATTATATCTGTTGTTTCTGCATCCAAATTTGTACCAACCTAACTAGATATTGTATTTGTTGTTTCTGTATCCAACTTTGTACAAACCTAACTAGATATTGTATCTGTTGTTTCTGTATCCAACTTTGTTCAAACCTAACTAGATATTGTATCTGTTGTTTCTGCATCCAACTTTAAACAAACCTAACTAGATATTGTATCTGTTGTTTCTGTATCCAACTTTGTACAAACATAACTAGATATTGTATCTGTTGTTTCTGTATCCAAATTTGTACCAACCTAACTAGGTATTGTATCTGTTGTTTCTGTATCCAACTTTGTTCAAACCTAACTAGATAATGTGTCTGTTGTTTCTGCATCCAACTTTAAACAAACCTAACTAGATATTGTATCTGTTGTTTCTGTATCCAACTTTGTACAAACATAACTAGATATTGTATCTGTTGTTTCTGTATCCAAATTTGTACCAACCTAACTAGGTATTGTATCTGTTGTTTCTGTATCCAACTTTGTTCAAACCTAACTAGATAATGTGTCTGTTGTTTCTGCATCCAACTTTAAACAAACCTAACAAGATATTGTATCTGTTGTTTCTGCATCCAACTTAGTACAAACATAACTAGATATTGTATCTGTTGTTTCTGTATCCAACTTTGTTCAAACCTAACTAGATAATGTGTCTGTTGTTTCTGTATCCAACTTTGTACAAACCTAACAAGATATTGTATCTGTTGTTTCTGCATCCAACTTAGTACAAACATAACTAGATATTGTATCTGTTGTTTCTGTATCCAACTTTAAACAAACCTAACAAGATATTATATCTGTTGTTTCTGCATCCAAATTTGTACCAACCTAACTAGATATTGTATTTGTTGTTTCTGTATCCAACTTTGTACAAACCTAACTAGATATTGTATCTGTTGTTTCTGTATCCAACTTTGTTCAAACCTAACTAGATAATGTGTCTGTTGTTTCTGCATCCAACTTTAAACAAACCTAAGAAGATATTGTATCTGTTGTTTCTGCATCCAACTTAGTACAAACATAACTAGATATTGTATCTGTTGTTTCTGTATCCAACTTTGTTCAAACCTAACTAGATATTGTATCTGTTGTTTCTGCATCCAACTTTAAACAAACCTAACTAGATATTGTATCTGTTGTTTCTGTATCCAACTTTGTACAAACATAACTAGATATTGTATCTGTTGTTTCTGTATCCAAATTTGTACCAACCTAACTAGGTATTGTATCTGTTGTTTCTGTATCCAACTTTGTTCAAACCTAACTAGATAATGTGTCTGTTGTTTCTGCATCCAACTTTAAACAAACCTAACTAGATATTGTATCTGTTGTTTCTGTATCCAACTTTGTACAAACATAACTAGATATTGTATCTGTTGTTTCTGTATCCAAATTTGTACCAACCTAACTAGGTATTGTATCTGTTGTTTCTGTATCCAACTTTGTTCAAACCTAACTAGATAATGTGTCTGTTGTTTCTGCATCCAACTTTAAACAAACCTAACAAGATATTGTATCTGTTGTTTCTGCATCCAACTTAGTACAAACATAACTAGATATTGTATCTGTTGTTTCTGTATCCAACTTTGTTCAAACCTAACTAGATAATGTGTCTGTTGTTTCTGTATCCAACTTTAAACAAACCTAACAAGATATTGTATCTGTTGTTTCTGTACCCAAATTTGTACCAACCTAACTAGATATTGTATCTGTTGTTTCTGTATCCAACTTTGTTCAAACCTAACTAGATAATGTGTCTGTTGTTTCTGCATCCAACTTTAAACAAACCTAACAAGATATTGTATCTGTTGTTTCTGTATCCAACTTTGTACCAATCTAACTAGATATTGTATCTGTTGTTTCTGTATCCAACTTTGTAACAACCTAACTAGAAATTGTGTCTGTTGTTTCTGTATCGAACTTTGTACAAACCTAACTAGATATTGTGTCTGTTGTTTCTGTATCCAACTTTGTAACAACCTAACTAGAAATTGTGTCTGTTGTTTCTGTATCGAACTTTGTACAAACCTAACTAGATATTGTGTCTGTTGTTTCTGTATCCAACTTTGTACAAACCTAACTAGATATTGTATCTGTTGTTTCTGTATCCAGCTTTCTACAAACCTAACTAGATATTGTATCTGTTGTTTCTGCATCCAACTCTGTAGAAAACTAACTAGATATTATGTCTGTTGTTTCTGTATCCAACTTAGTACAAACATAACTAGATATTGTATCTGTTGTTTCTGTATCCAACTTTGTACAAACCTAACTAGATATTGTATCTGTTGTTTCTGTATCCAACTTTGTACAAACCTAACTAAATCTTGTATCTGTTGTTTCTGTATCCAGCTTTCTACAAACCTAACTAGATATTGTATCTGTTGTTTCTGTATCCAACTTTGTACAAACCTAACTAGATATTGTATCTGTTGTTTCTGCATCCAACTTAGTACAAACCTAACTAGATATTGTATCTGTTGTTTCTGTATCCAAATTTGTACCAACCTAACTTGATATTGTATCTGTTGTTTCTGTATCCAACTTTGATCAAACCTAACTGGATAATGTGTCTGTTGTTTCTGCATCCAACTCTGTAGAAACCTAACTAGATATTATGTCTGTTGTTTCTGTATCCAACTTAGTACAAACATAACTAGATATTGTATCTGTTGTTTCTGTATCCAACTTTGTACAAACCTAACTAAATCTTGTATCTGTTGTTTCTGTATCCAACTTTGTACCAATCTAACTAGATATTGTATCTGTTGTTTCTGTATCCAACTTTGTAACAACCTAACTAGAAATTGTGTCTGTTGTTTCTGTATCCAACTTTGTACAAACCTAACTAGATATTGTATCTGTTGTTTCTGTATCCAAATTTGTACCAACCTAACTTGATATTGTATCTGTTGTTTCTGTATCCAACTTTGATCAAACCTAACTGGATAATGTGTCTGTTGTTTCTGCATCCAACTCTGTAGAAACCTAACTAGATATTATGTCTGTTGTTTCTGTATCCAACTTAGTACAAACCTAACTAGATATTGTATCTGTTGTTTCTGTATCCAACTTTGTACAAACCTAACTAAATCTTGTATCTGTTGTTTCTGTATCCAACTTTGTACCAATCTAACTAGATATTGTATCTGTTGTTTCTGTATCCAACTTTGTAACAACCTAACTAGAAATTGTGTCTGTTGTTTCTGTATCCAACTTTGCAGGAACCCAACTAGATATTGCGTCTGTTGTTTCTGTATCCAACTTAGTACAAACATAACTAGATATTGTATCTGTTGTTTCTGTATCCAACTTTGTACAAACCTAACTAAATCTTGTATCTGTTGTTTCTGTATCCAACTTTGTACCAATCTAACTAGATATTGTATCTGTTGTTTCTGTATCCAACTTTGTAACAACCTAACTAGAAATTGTATCTGTTGTTTCTGTATCGAACTTTGTACAAACCTAACAAGATATTGTGTCTGTTGTTTCTGTATCCAACTTTGTTCAAACCTAACTAGATATTGTATCTGTTGTTTCTGTATCCAACTTTAAACAAACCTAACAAGATATTGTATCTGTTGTTTCTGTACCCAAATTTGTACCAACCTAACTAGATTATGTGTCTGTTGTTTCTGTATCCAACTTTGTACAAACCTAACTAGATATTGTATCTGTTGTTTCTGTATCCAACTTTGTACAAACCAAACTAGATACTGTAGCTTTTTATATGCAGAAACGGCTCGTTTGGGTTCAGAAAATATTTTAAATAGAAGAGCGAACAACGTTTCGACCTTCTTTTTGCATATAAAATTCTCAACAAGTGGGTTTCTCGACATCACTGATAGATACTGTAGCTGTTGTTTCTGTATCCGAACTTTCTATAATAAACTCTAAGCGTCTGTATTATTCGGTTTTTTAACACTTTAGTTTCTCATTGTGAAAATTTTAATTTTGTTCAAAATGTGTTATAATTATTTTAGGTGACATTTTTCTTTTTCTTTGGTATTGTAACGAATGTTATTTTGTTCTTACACAGATTGTTATATCAGTATACCTGATTACACCAGGGAATACAAGAAGTGTGATTGACTTTTACAGCTTGCCTGTTTTACAGAGTAACTGTGGCAGATCTCCCTTTTTCTACGTTGGACAAAGAAGTGAGCAGAACGTTCATACAGCAATAGACCTATAAACTTGACAGTTTAGTGAGAAATCATTCGGATTAACACAGCAAGAATTACATGCACGTTAACCTTTTTAACAATTGTATAACACTCTGGAACATGATAACACAACAACAACTACTCGCATGCTGATGTATTTAACAATACCACAATACTCTGGAACATAATAACACAACAACAACTACTCGTATGGTAATATATTTAACAATACCATAACACTCTGGAACATAATAACACAGTAACAACGACTCGCATGTTAATATATTTAACAATACCACAACACTCTGGAACATGATAACACAACAACAACTACTCGCATGCTATTATATTTAACAATATCACAACACTCTGGAACATAGTAACACAACGACAACTACTCGTACGTAATATATTTAACAATATTACAATACTCTGGAATATAATAACACAACAACAAGTACTTGTATAGTAATATATTTAACAATACCACAATACTCTGGAACATAATAACACAGCAACAACTACTTGTACGTTAAGATATTTAACAATATTACAATACTCTTGAACATAATAACGTAACAACAATTACTCGTATGGTAATATATTTAACAATACCACAACACTCTGGAACATGATAACACAACAACAACAACTACTCGCATATTAATATATTTAACAATAACACAACACTCTGGAACATAATAACACAGTAACAACTACTCCCATGTTGATATATTTAACAATATCACAATACTCTGGAACATAATAACACAACATCAACTACTCGCTTGTTAATATATTTAACAATACCACTTTATTTACATTGTTTTATTTTCTTCTATAATTAGATGTCTGAAACACTGTCACCTTGTAAAAGGTGATAAAAGTTAATTTTGCTTCACTAGGTGCCACTAGTGATTCCTGTTTTTGTATTGGCGATATCCGTCTACTTGGTGTTGGATCCAGTAATTCAACAGCCACAGATATAATACATTTATGCATTGTTATTCATCGTCTCAGAACATGTGTTGTTTTTTTTCCTTTTGTTCGTTCCAGATGCATCTCTGTATTTTGGGTACGTATTTTTAATTACAATAAAACATGTTTTTTTACATTCCTCTGTACAGTTAAAGATTCTTCTTTATTTTATAATGAATATCGTTGAGACAGTTGAAGGTTGTTCATCTTTCTGGAACAATCTAACACTTAAGTATCCTCAATTATTAACAGTGAACTCAATTCAGATAACAGCGGAGTTATACGTTCCAACTTTCACCAACACAACTTGTTTGATATCACTGCACAACAATTTTGCTTCCTGAAAAGTTTTTGCTGATTGTAACAGGTACCTGGTGGTTATGCACAAATATAGTTTTGGTTTTGCTTCATCACGTAGAAACTCTGAGAAATAGACAGTTAACTGTTTACAAGCAGTAACATGTTTAACTGCATTTATGTTTCTAAGTTCAACATAATTAAAAGTATTTTGCTCCTGATTTCCGTTTGTATTCAATGTCCGGTGCATCATGTTGCAGTGTCCAACAGTAGTCAGCAAGCATTGACGGATTCCAGTTGCCCTGATATTGTTTTTCTGTTCCTCTAGTAAGATTTCTAGTAATGGTACGTGATGGGCAAATTTGGATGTGATTTTCGTGATCAGTAGCCAAAAGGAACACTAGGAGCGTACATCCTGGGGGGATGGGGTGTATCTCCCTCCTTCATTTCAGGTTGGGGTTTGGTGCATACAATTATCCTCCCTACAGTTTGGTCTGTCGAATTGTTTTATTGCATCACAGACCTACAAACTGTGTGTTTGTTCTTGTGATTCTCGTGTTCTTACCAATCGAATTACATAATTAGGCTTAGAAGTAGGCTTTTTCAGAAGCCGAAATGTACCTCTTTAATATAGGCCTCTGTGAGTACGTGTTTACCGCTTTCAGGTTCACGTAATCAGAGATTACCAATTTGCAAAATGAACAGTCCACATTAGTGGTTGCGAAAATTATCTCCCCCATCGGGTGTATAAAATCTACGCCCCTGAGGAACACCCAACAGTGTTCAAGAAGCAAAAACTTTGTTGTGCAGTGTTATTTAAATGAATGGAAATGTTATCGTGGTGGCGGAAGAATACAGTTTTAGTTTTCATCTTCTCAGCTAAACTTCCGCTTCCTTAATTTTTATCAAGTGCAACGATTTTCGTGATGTTTAATTGTAAATATCTGTTTGTTGATAGACAAAATAACATAATAACACATAAATAACTACACATACGTTAACGTCTTTAACAATACCACAACACAATACTCATGACCGCTTGTACGACGTTTATTCTGGAATATCTTTTTCTTTACAGACAAAATCACCGCCTTTATCCAGTTGCTATTAGAAGTTTCTCCAACAACCAACCCACCAAGTTGACAGCTGCCATCCTTGGGGTCTGTGCTGTGTTCAATGTTTCTAGAACAAAACGTATATTCATAGAATTTTTTATGAAAAACGAAAAGGAATTCAATCGATGAATGAACGTATTTCTGTTTGAACTTTTCAACTTTTGAAATACTGGATTTTGTGCATAACACAGCTACTGATTAAATCAGGATTCCTAATTAACAACTACTTTCGAAAGTTTTTTAACTGTAAAACACAACTATATGTAATACGTAACAATAACTGATGAGTAATTGTTCTAGTTTTCCTTGGTCAACTTATACCAAAATCTAAAATATGGATTTCTCCGTGTAATTATGAATAAAGAAGTTGAAAAGCAAGGTTAGTATTAACCCTCACAAAGCATTTATGATTTTTTTATTATACAAAGTAGTTGGATGAGACCAATGTACCGTATTTCCCGGCGTAAAAGACATTCCCGTGAGCTACATGTCTACCTTTGAAAGTGTATACCTTATATTACCAGTAATAATGTTATTGTAAGCCTATTCCAGGTGTGATTTTTGTGTGTGTGTGTGAGTGCGTGTGTGTAGAAGCCATAATATGGATTGTGGCAAAAAAATTGATTCAGATAAACTCTTAAAGAGAACTACGAATAACAAGTTTGTTTTGAAATTGTTACACAACAATTAATCAGAAGGGAACCAAAACAAACTTACAATGTTGCAAATACAGGGTGGTCGCTAGAAAAGTGGAAAATTTGTCAAACAGCTATTTATTTTTACAAAGAATAACTTTTACAAAGTTTCTTAAAGGCATATGTTATATTACACTCATAGATGCTCAAAATTATTAAAATCATGCATTTTATTCATGATGTAAAGAAATCAAAATAGAAATGAGTAAGCACGCATTTTATTCATGATCTCATCTGACCCTCAAATTTTCCGCTTTTCTAGCGACCACCCTGTAGTTGTCGTTATCGGGTGGCGTTTCCATAATTTTACTTTTCATATGTTCTTATAATGTTGCCATATAAATATAAATCGTTTGACGTGAGTAAAAATGTCATTATTTGATGGATAACAGCAAATTAGACCATTGACTGGTTTATCTTAGCCTACTGTGGAAACGCCAATGATTTTTGTGATCAAGTATCTTTATCTTGCTTATTTATTTGTTATTTACTAATAAGTAACTTGTACATTACATTATCGGTCGCAGGGGGCTTGAATTACTGTCCAGTATCGAAACACTTCCTCAAGGCCACTGGTTCTTAACTTGTTGGAGGTACTGAACCTTGGAAGTTTCGTACTTGCATTCACTGATCCCTTCGTAACTGGAAAAATAAAATATAAATTTTTCAAATTCAAAACATAAGTAGATATTTTATTAGTGCACAAAATTAACTATGCATCAGTCGCACACGATATCAATGTGTTCAAAGAACAAAACATGAATTTTACACAAAAACAAAAACATAACACAATGAATATTTACTGCAAATCAATGTGACTTTTGCTGTTGCCTTTCAAAAACAAGTTCTGCTGCTGATGGTGTCATCTAAAAGAAGAATTTGGGATAACTTATTTTCAGCAGCTTTTCCCAGTATTATATTCGCCATCTTCAATGCAGCTGGTTTTACAAGTGTTTCACCAATGGTATGTGGATTGCCCTGTTTTGCTGTGAGGATCGGTTTGTCGATGGTTACAAAGCCGAGAACAGACAAAGTAGCCTCTTCATCGCATCTGGCTTTCTTTACCTTGAATTCTGCAAACGTTGTGTTTTTGTATTTCCCATCTCCATGCAGCTTTAGGGAGTGTTCTCTTAGTTTTGCCGGTGCTAGACTAGAATTTCTCAACTTGGCATTGCAAATCATGTTCCGTTATATACGTGAATCCATATTGTACGTATTCGCCCGACCACTTTCTGTTTTTGCTTGACATTGATAGTATGAAGGGATTGAAAGATTAGGAAAAAAACCACAAATGAGGCACGATTACTACAGTCACAAGTCGACTGCTAAGCGCACGAAGTTCCCTGCAGTACAGATATTAAGGCCAAGTGATGTGACATGATCAGCCTCAGCCAATGATGGCCAAGTGGAGCATGACGTTACAAATCATACGAGTGGGGTTAACAGAACGGACACACACTCATATATGTCCTTCAGTCATCGTTAGGTTCACAATCGAAGAAGGTCGAAACGTTGTTCGCTCTTCTACGTAGGGTGCTTTCTCAACCAGAACGAGCCGATTTTACATATATATTTCTCTACAAGTGGGTTTTCTCGACATCACGGACACACACTCAGTGTGTATGTTTTGACCTCTGCCGAAACCCTAAGACTGACTCATTAAACCCCTGGGGTTCGATTGAACTCAGATTAAGAACCACTGCTCTAGACATAGATTTAGGCCTATGAGTAACGTAACCTTCGGCGTGGAACACGTAGGGTAAATTTTTTAGGCTTATTTTGGAGTTAAAATAGTGGCTTCGACACCGGAAAATATGGTAGTTTTTAATTTAATAAACAACTCAACATTGTATTTCTGTGTGGTGTATGTTTTTAACCAGAACAAAATGTCTTTTTTGTATTACTATACAATCGAAATTACCACAGGAAATTAGGAGTTCTAGACAGGTTATTCCTCTTTAACTTTGTTTTATTTGAACTTCTCACATTTTTAATTTAAGATATTTAAAACAAAAGTAGAAAATAAAAGAGATAAAGAAAGAAGAAACAAAACCACATTTTCAAAAGTAAGTACCAAAAATTATTTGAAAATAGTTGCTTGTTGCCGCATGGATGTATTTAGGCCTAAAACGTTTGAGGTAAGATCAAACAAGGTGGAAGCTGTCTGTTCAAATTTTTCACTTTTTCTGCCGTTTGAGTCACACAGCTGGTAATATATTTCTCTGATTCGGTTTTCCTTGTAATGTAGCATCGAACCAGTTTCAACTGAATCTCTTCTGTTGCCATCTATATAGTGCATATATCGTTTACAGTATTTCATATCTATCACAATATACAGTGATATTAAATATTTTTCAGTGTTATCTTGCATATCAGAAGGCTGATAAGATTTCACATTCACTTGAATGTTTCCAAATGAACCAGAAAGTTGACAAGTCCACAGATAGAGTTTACTGTTGTCTTACGAGCCATAAACAAGACCTCAGACAGAGTTTCTCGACTACTTAGTAAATATACAGCACATTTCTTGCTTCGCAAGTTTGTTTCTCGTCATATATGACGTAATGAATTAATATCTCCAAAGTTTGTTTCTCAAATTAAAAATTACCATAAAACGTGTTTAAAATAACTTGTATAATTTCAATATTACTGGTATGTTCCATTTGTTTGCTTAACGTTTTTAAATACAAACATTTTGACCTTCAAAATTTGTAAGATAATAACTCACCAACATTTCTTATTGAAAGTTTACTAAGCCTAAATATATTCTGAAGACGGCTGGATGGGTATTTAAACTTTAATTAAAATAAAGTGCAAACAACGTTTCGGCCTTCTCAGGTCATCTTCTGGTTAATAAGCTGTCTTGAGTTTGTTTGTTTGTTTTGGAATTTCGCACAAAGCTACTCTAGGGCTGTGCTAGCCGTCCCTAATTTAGCAGTGTAAGGCAGCTAATCATCACCACCCACCGCCAACGCTTAGGCTACTCTTTTATTAATAAATAGTGGGATTGACCGTCACATTATAATGCCTCCACGGCTGGGAGGGCAAGCATGTTTAGCGCGACGCGGGCGCGAACCCGCGACCCTCGGATTACGAGTCGCACGCCTTACGCGCTTGGCCATACCAAGCCGTTTTTTTACTACCCACCATGGGTATCGAAACCCGGTTTTTAGCGTTGTAAACCCGTAGACATACTGCTGAACCACAGGGGGCTGCCGTCTTGAGAAAACATTTTTACTTCAAGTGGGTTTCTCGTCATCACGAATTTACTAAGTTTGATTATACTCTACTTAAAAGACTCAAACTGCTATATCAAGATGTTATCGAGTGCCCCTTTACACTGTAAATGAATGTCTAAATATTGAAATTTCAAATGTATTTAAAACTGTCTTTTTTTCTTTCTGACGTCACACACGTGATCATATCAACGAGATGGGGTTCGAGCTGTTTGTTAAGTGTCAATATAATGTTACATGGTCTGCTTCGTTAGGTGTTTTAAGTGTACTAATATAGCAGGTGTGCTTTTACTTTGTATCTTCGGGGCTGCATGTTTGTGCACACACGTGAAATTGGAATTATATTTCTATGTCTTTCCGCTGTGAAAAGTCGGTAAACATTTTGTGTGACGTGTTCTTGAAATATGCTATCTCGTTGTCAATGTAACTTTCAGCAGGTGTGAGTGAGTTGTGCTTGTGGTTACGACAGAGAAGAGAGGGCTTTATAATATTCGTATAAAACCAAAGCCTTAGTGATGCATATCTCTATACTACTACTGTCCGTATTCTTGTTTACTGTGCCGTATTTTGAAGTTTTTGGAGAACGTAAGTCAAAAGATTTAAATTCTTTGTTGTCATAAAGAAGTGAAAACTTAGAGCCGAAAAGACCACAGTGGTGGCATGCGTTTTTTCCCCCCACTTCTTTTATCAGAAACAAACCAATGAGAATTAATTGAATAGACTGTTTTTTGTGGAAACAGTCTATTCAGCTAAGTCTTTTCATGAATACCCCGCCTGATCAACCTGCCAGAAGACTGACAAACATTGGCACGATCCGTTTGTGGTGTTTTAGATATGAGGTCTGAGGAAATGTATTGATACCAAACTTAGACCTGGCTCGGATCTACTTTCACTTCTTTGAAGAAAAACAAAAACAGTTTTTTTCTGTTGCTCCTCAAATACTTTTATTGATTGGGTCTGTAATGGAAAGTAACATACATGTCCGTTTTGGATGGACCCAAGATACGATCTCGGTCGATCATTGTCGTCTACTCAGAACTGGAAGTAACACGCGCTGGAAACAAAATCGAATCAGTTATGGACAGTTGTAAACCTTGATGTATTGTAAAAAAAGTGTATTACTGACAGTAAAACATAGTGTATTGTAAAAATATGTCACTGACAGTAAAACATGATGTACTGTAAAAAATATATTACTGAGAGTAAAACATGGTGTATTGTAAAAATATGTTACTGACAGTAAAACATGATGTCTTGTAAAAATATATTACTGACAGTAAAACATGGTGTATTGTAAAACTATTTTACTGACAGTAAAACATGGTGTATTGTAAAAATATTTTACTGACAGTAAAACATGGTGTATTGTAAAAAATATATTACTGAGAGAAAACATGGTGTATTGTAAAAATATGTTAGTGACAGTAAAACATGATGTATTGTAAAAATATGGTACTGACAGTAAAACATGATGTATTGTAAAAATATATTACTGAGAATAAAACATGGTGTATTGTAAAAATATGTTACTGACAGTAAAACATGATGTATTGTAAAAAATATATTACTGAGAGTAAAACGTGGTGTATTGTAAAAATATGTTACTGACAGTAAAACATGATGCATTGTAAAATATATTACTGACAGTAAAACATGGTGTATTGTAAAATATATTACTGACAGTAAAACATGGTGTATTGTAAAAGTATACTACTGACAGTAAAACCTGGTGTATTGTAAAAATATATTATTGACAGTAAAACATGGTGTATTGTAAAAAAATATATTACTGACAGTAAAATATGGTGTATTGTAAAAACTATATTATACTGACAGTAAAACATGCTGTACTGTAAAAATATTTTACTGACAGTAAAACATGGTGTATTGTAAAAATATATTACTGACAGTAAAACATGGTGTATTTTGCTAAATTTCTCTATCTGATTTTGTAAATATTTTGAATATGTATTAAATGTTTTTAGCATCAGTTTAACAAGTGTAACAGAACAAAGCTGTGAATATACCTATATCAACTTGTAACAAGTGTAGCAGTACAAAGCTTTGAATATACCTATACCAACTTGTAACAAGTGTAGCAGTATAAAGCTGTACCTATACCAACTTGTAACAAGTGTAGCAGTATAAAGCTGTACCTATACCAACTTGTAACAAGTGTAGCAGTATAAAGCTGTACCTATACCAACTTGTAATAAGTGTAACAGTACAAAGCTGTGAATATACCTATACCAGCTTGTAACAAGTGTAGCAGTACAAAGCTGTACCTATACCAACTTGTAATAAGTGTAACAGTACAAAGCTGTGAATATACCTGTACCAACTTGTAACAAGTGTAGCAGCACAAAGCTGTGAATATACCTATACCAGCTTGTAACAAGTGTAGCAGCACAAAGATATAAATATGCCTATACCAACTTGTAACAAGTGTAACAGAACAAAGCTGTGAATATACCTATACAAGCTTGTAACAAGTGTAACAGTACAAAGCTGTGAATATACCTATACCAACTTGTAACAAGTGTAACAGTACAAAGCTGTGAATATACCTATACCAGCTTGTAACAAGTGTAACAGTACAAAGCTGTAAATATACCTATACCAACTTGTAACAAGTGTAACAGTACAAAGCTGTAATTATACCTATACCAACTTGTAACAAGTGTAATAGAACAAAGCTGTGAATATACCTTTAGCAACTTGTAACAAGTGTAACAGTACAAAGCTGTGAATATACCTATACAAACTTGTAATAAGTGTAGCAGAACAAAGCTGTGAATATACCAATACCAACTTGTAACAAGTGTAAGAGTACAAAGCTGTGAATATACCAATACCAACTTGTAACAACTGTAATAGAACAAAGCTGTGAATATACCTATAGCAACTTGTAACAAGTGTAACAGTACAAAGCTGTGAATATACCAATACCAACTTGTAACAAGTGTAACAGTACAAAGCTGTGAATATACCTATACCAACTTGTAACAAGTGTAATAGAACAAAGCTGTGAATATACCAATACCAACTTGTAACAAGTGTAACAGTACAAAGCTGTGAATATACCAATACCAACTTGTAACAAGTGTAACAGTACAAAGCTGTGAATTACCTATACCAACTTGTAACAAGAGTAGCAGAACAAAGCTGTGAATATACCAATACCAACTTGTAACAAGTGTAACAGTACGAAGCTGTGAATATACCAATACCAACTTGTAACAAATGTAACAGAACAAAGCTGTGAATATACCTATACCAACTTGTAACAAGTGTAATAGAAAAAAGCTGTGAATATACCTATAGCAACTTGTAACAAGTGTAACAGTACAAAGCTGTGAATATACCAATACCAACTTGTAACAAGTGTAGCAGTACAAAGCTGTACCTATACCAACTTGTAATAAGTGTAACAGTACAAAGCTGTGAATATACCTATACCAAGTGAAGGAGAAGAAAGCTGTGAATACACCTATACCAACTTGTAACAAGTGTAACAGTACAAAGCTGTGAATTACCTATACCAACTTGTAACAAGAGTAGCAGAACAAAGCTGTGAATATACCAATACCAACTTGTAACAAGTGTAACAGTACGAAGCTGTGAATATACCAATACCAACTTGTAACAAGTGTAACAGAACAAAGCTGTGAATATACCTATACCAACTTGTAACAAGTGTAATAGAAAAAAGCTGTGAATATACCTATAGCAACTTGTAACAAGTGTAACAGTACAAAGCTGTGAATATACCAATACCAACTTGTAACAAGTGTAGCAGTACAAAGCTGTACCTATACCAACTTGTAATAAGTGTAACAGTACAAAGCTGTGAATATACCTATACCAAGTGAAGGAGAAGAAAGCTGTGAATACACCTATACCAACTTGTAACAAGTGTAGCAGATTAAAGCTTTAGACGTATTTTCTGTTTGTCGTGAAGTATGTGATCAAACCTAGAATATTACCGTATAAATTCTCAAATGTTGAAAGGTTTTTGAGTGGTTATACATAAGTTTTATGTTGTCGAATTACAAACATTTTATTATTGTTTGTGATGACGTGGTTGATTAATATATCTCTTTGTGAATTATCCTTCCTTAGCTTCCGGCATCAAATCGAGTGTCATAACATAAATTAGCAGCTGATATGTATAGATACATATCTTGATATTAATGTGAAATTCTAGCTTCCTTTTGAAATTTTGTTTTGTTTATTTGGAATTTATTTATGTTAATTATGTCCTTTATTGTTTTATTAATTGAAATTATCTTTATGACATTTTAAGACTTTGAACTACCTTCCAACTGGTACTATATGAATCGTTTTGACTTAATTTTTAGCCCCCCCCCCCAGTGGCTCAGCGGTATGTCTGCGGACTTACACGCTAAAATCCGGGTTTCGATACCCGTGGTGGGCATAGCACAGATAGCCCTTTGTGTAGCTTTGTGCTTAATTCAAAAACAACAACAACAACAACGACTCAATTTTTATTGTAGTTTGTTTATTGAATTTCGCGCAAAGCTACACGAGGGCTATCTTACTAGAGCAAGACTAGAGGCAAGGGAGCTAGTCATCACCACCCGCCGCCAACTCTTGGACTACTCTTTTCCCAACGAATAGTGGAATTGACCGTAACATAATAACGTCCCCACGGCTGAAAGGGCGAGCATGTTTGGTGCGACGGGGATTCGAACCCGCGACCCTCAGATTACGAGTCGGACACTTATAGTACTTGATTCAGTGAATATTCAGACCACGATATAAAGACAGGTAGAGATTATCTTCTCAAAACATAATACAAAATTTAGAAGTATAATTAAAGAGCTGGGTGTGATTTTCGACTTTGAAGTCACGTGAATTTTACAACCAGTTGTTTGTGTTTTTATTATATTCACACGAAGCTGCCATCTGTGCTAGTCGTTCCTAATTTTGAACTTACTCACCAGAAGCAAAGTCGCTAGTCTGAGGCACACACCGGAAACCACTGGGGAATTCTAATGGAATTGAAATATTTGATCGTCACACTTATAACGCACCCACGGCCCCAAAGTATGAAAAGGCAACGAGGTGTAAACCATGAACCAAAGTATTCAAAGTCAAATATGCGAACCATTGGTTCACACCTGGCTTTTTTTTTCGGTTAAGTTTATTAGTAGATTTAAGTAGTGTGGAAAACAAAAATATTCTATGAATTTAACCTGAAAAGAAAGAAAAGTTTTGTATTTTATGAACCTTTATCTTCATCACAGGTTTATTAAAGAGTTATGCCATGGGCATATTTGTACATAATTAATACGATTTTATGTTCGTTAAATACAAAATAAGAACAATCTTTTTATGTACACATTTTATTAACAAAGGAATGTTTCATTATTTGGTATTTTAGCATGTGGTGTGCCACGATAAGTATTGTCCTTCACTGGTACAGCGGTAAGTATATGGATTTACAACGCTAAAACCAGGGGCTCTATTCCCCTTGGTTGACTCAGCAGATAGCTCGATGTAGCTTTGGTGTAAGAAAACACACGCAGACACTAAGTATTGTTAGTTTTTGAATTTCGTATTCTCAGACATAACATCTTCGATTGTTTTATGCAACAATCATTCAGTATTGTTAGTTTTATACCTACGAATAAAAAGACTAGAAATTCTAAAATTCACATTTGAAACAAGTTTTATGGCCAAACTAAAATGAATTTCCAAATCGTATTTTTATCATATTTTTTTCATCCATCTTCAGGTGACCCGATGAAGTGCAAACTCGACTCTTCAACGTTTCTTGTCGATCGCCATGCCACACCGAGAAGGATAAGGAGACAAGAACACCAAATGGTTCTTGGTAATTTTCCGGTTCTGCCTCGTATCGGAAAGGGTAGCATTATTGGGTTTCATTCTGCTTTGGTAGAGTTAACCAAAGTGGTGGAAACTTGGGAAAACGAGGGGGATTTCCAGCTGTCGCAGGTGTTTGGATTTTTTATGATTTTGAATATTATTTCCGATATGCCTATAACTGCAATGCTCAGCAATGTAATCCTTGGAAATGCTACGAATGGAACAAAACCATCTGAATCGACGACATCGGCCTGGACAACAACTTCTCTTCCTGTTGTGTCTGCAGAAGCACTTCTAGAAACTACAACAAATCCACCCACAACGACCGTGACAACAACTTCACCACCATCAACGACAGCACAATCAAATGCATCTTTGACAAATAATATCGTAGATGAGTTGTTAGATTTTTTCTAGGGTCATCGTCTTTCTTGGAATTTATCTTTTATTCTACTCCTGTACTTACGATAAAAGATCTTCCAGGCCCCCAGTAAACCTCCCCTTCTGTTGTTTTTCAAGTTCATCCTGATGACCATTGAAGACAGACATCAGTTTTTCCTCTGACACTCTTCTGTTTGTGAAAATGATGCTTCTTTAAAGTACACATCTTGACTTTTCACTTACTCTCCAAGATCGTGACAGATCAAAGATGCAAAGTGGGATGACATTCAGTCTGGTTCCTTCTGCCATCTTTATCGTGAAATACAACCTTAGTTTTTTGTAAACTTGTGGACCTTCGTCGGGGTCAAATATTTATTAACTTTATCATTAATAGCACAATTAGGTATTTTAAATTTTATCTCAGTGACATTTTGCGCTACAGGGTTATCTTTCAAAACCATAACTTTCACTTTAAGGATAAGAGTGTTAGTCCTGACTAAACTGCTGTTGTCCTCAGCTCAGTCAGATTTTCTGATTACATGTGGAAGAATAGTTTCCATGTTTTGCACATTTAACATTGTTTCTGTACATCGTTTAACAATCCTGCTTTTCAAACATTATTTCCAGGAAAGAGCTGTGACGTATATCCCTCTACCAGTAAACATCCACAACCGTATTGCACTGTCCAACGAATCAAGTGCTAAAAATATCGTCCACAGCTCTACGTCTCGCATCTGGAACAACACATCACTAAACAAGCATATAAAAGTCGTTCTAGTTTAACAATCCATTGAACGTTTTTATTAATTATAAAAATATTCTAAGCAGTACATAACATTATTATCAATAACTTATATTAATACTGAGTTAACAAACAGTATTCCAAAGTTTATAAAGATTAAAATGCAATGATTCATCAGTTTGGAACCTTCGCTGTTATCGGTGTTTTCGACCATAATCCCAATAAATTTCACGATGTCCAACTGGTTTAGGATAGTTCGGTTACCCTTTATGTTAAGATAACAGACCAAAATAATTTTCATAATTAACAAACAAATATATATGTATATGTGTGTGTACGTATATATTTATTGAAACCAATATTGTTGAAGAAAAATATTTTGATATCAATGTACGTACGATATTCACTCTCTAACTTTGTTTCAGTTTGGTGTTTGGTGTTTTTTTTCACAATCATAATTATTCCATTTTATGGTTAAGGTGTGCATAACGGTATGAAAATATAATAGAGTGACTGCACCTAGTGATAGTTTATTTTCATTTCTGGAAAAACTGGAAAATTATGAGTTATGGAATAAACTCACTATTGGAATCTGCTGTCTCATACCTTTTTTGTTTGTCATATTCTGACATAGAAATATATGTAAGAATCATCGTCTCTTTAAAATAATGAAAGAAATTAACAAACATACAAAACGTTTCTTTTAATTCATAACTATATTTCAATCCATTTTCTAGTGATGCTCGAATATTATTCGTGTTCAAATTACTCTACGAAATGACCAAACAAGTTTCTCTACAATAATCGAACATAAAATTGAATCTAAAAATAACACGAACAAGTTTCACAAGTTAAAGGCACGGCATGGCCAGGTGGTTAAGGCACTCGACTCGTAATCTGAGGGTCATGGGTTCGAATCTCCGTCACATCAAACATGCTCGCCTTTTCAACCGCGGGGGCGTTATGATGTTACGATAAATCCCACTATTCGTTGGTAAAAGAGTAGCCCAAGAGTTGGCGGTGGGTGTTGATGACTAGTTGCCTTCCCTCTCGTCTTAAAATGAAAAATTAGAACCTTGTAATAGGTCTGGTGAAGATCTATCTGAGAAGGCGAAGTACCATTGAAAAAAGAAACAAACTTAGAAACCGCAAAACTGAAAATTTGCACCGGCCCTGTCATGGATCTAAAAAATCTTCATTTAATTCTAGTGAAGGTCCACCCAAACCTTGTGAAATATCAGGTCATCCATTAGGTAATGTCAGATTTGAAGTTCGTGAAAAGGGAAAGGATTTCAAACACTTAATGTTATTTAATCAGTAATGTATGTTCCGTTATTATTGATTACTTTCTGCCAACGATTCACAAGCTTCTGAACCCCATTTTCATACAATTCTTCGGGTTTGGAAGAAAAAAATGTAGAGCGGGTAGTTTTGACATTTTCATGTGTTTCAAGCTCTTTTTTTCCATCAAGATAGTTCTGTAAACTTCAGAATAGACGATAATCAGATGGGACAAGGTCTGGAGAATGAGGAGGATGTGGAAATTTTTCTCAGTCTAGTTCTTCCATCTTTGCAAACCGTACATTATGCTGGTGTAACACAACACCTTTACGACTGATTAAAGAAGACCTCTTTTCTTTTAATGCTACGTTCAAGCTCTCTAAATGTTGACAACAGAAATTTTATGTGATCGTTGCAATGGCTGGCAGCAACTCAAAGTGGATCACACCAATAATATCCAACCAAACGCTTAAAACTGAAATAGAAACCTTTATAACTCGTGCACTCTCGAAAGGTTGATATTTCTTCTTAAGGGAAAATCTGGGAATAATTAAATTCATTTTTCATCTCCGGTTACTAACCTATTCCAAAAAAGATAAATTATGTTCACGAGAGTATAGAGAAGTGCTAATATCTACTCTTGCTTTGAGGTTTGCTTCTGTCAAATCTGTCAGCATTTTCCAAGTTTTGACACCTCTCCAAGCTGTTGCAGATGACAATGAATTGTTGAATGGGTTAAATTAAGCTTCTGTGCTAGTTTTTCAACTGTTACCGCACAATCTTCATCAAGTGAAGCCAGCAATAAGTCATCATTAAACTCAACAGGATAACCTAAACGAGGAGCATCACTCAAGCTGTAGTGACCTGATTTGAACTTCTGAAACCACCTTCGACATTTTCTTTCATTGAGAGACTCCGCACCATAAACATCTTGAATGTTTCGTGTAGTTTCTTCTGCACCATTGCCTTTTGTTAACTCATAAAGCATTATTTGCCAAATGTGCTCCTCAGACACGTCCATCTTCATAAGGGTTTATTTAATTAATGAGCAGAAAAAGTGGAGTTGGGTTTGTTTCTTTCATTTTTCTGGACATTTTTATACAAGTCCTACTACATATTTCAGTCATTAAAGTCTTCTTCAAAGACAGAAATGATGGTGAACTTGCTGTATTAAATTTTCGGACATTACATACGAGTATGAGATGACCTGACAGTTACATGGGCATACAACAGAAAGTACTATTACATTTATATAGCTTACAAACTATTAAATATTTGCATTTGTATGAAAATCATTGTGGTTGAAAAACGCCATTTTCTGACTAATTGAAATTTAAATTGTTTGTACCAGATGAAAGTAGTAAGCGTTGAACTGGCTGTACTATTATTGTTTATGTTAAGAAAGATGAAATAGGACTGATAATTATAAACTATTTCATTAAATAAAAATATCAGGAAGTTAGATAATTTATTTATTTAAAATTTATATAGAAAGAATATTTCTTAAAATTGAAATATTACCTCTAGACTTAAATTTAAGCTAAAATGCCAAAATATTTTACAGACCGTAGTTACTAAAATGACTAAGATGGCGCTAGTTTATTTATTTTACAGACCTTGATCGATAACATGTTTCTGACCTGTAATCTTAACTTTTCCTTATGTAACATGTAGTTTGTGAGAGATTACGCTGTAATTTGACCTAGTTTTATCATTGATAAATGAGTTTTTCACATATATATTATACACGCCAGCAACTTTTAGAACTGTGTAGTTAACTAACTCTCTCTATTTTGTAACTTGTACCCTAAATTCGCGAGGTTACGGTGAAATAGAGCCAAAGGCGACAGCTTTTCCTTGAAAAAGAAAAAAACAAACTTGTAAAGTCAGTAAGTTTATCGTAATTCATAGTGTTACTCTTTGAAGTAATTTATTTATCAGTTATTATGATAATAATAATTTATGGGAAATAAATCAAAGCAGACGGATAAATTCACATCAACCAGTGAAGGGTAAGTTACAGACATATAGTTTCGGAGTTTTAATTCTAAAATTATTGCGACTTTGTCATTTTTGAATATAGATTTACTTGATTAATTATTCGTATATTTTTTTAATTTAAGATCTGCTACTAAATTATATCGTTGGCTGTTCTTATTTTTAATTTTTATTAAAAATATATTACATCTAATATTTACGATAAACGTACCACAGAATGTTATAAAAAGCTAAAACAATATTAGAACTTTTTGTTTTAACAGTATTTCAGAAACATCTTTAACTGAAGTAATTTGATAGTTATAACATTTACGTTACATAATTCGTAATTTTGTCAGACTTGAGATTAATAAA
Source organism: Carcinoscorpius rotundicauda (assembly GCA_011833715.1). Classification (NCBI taxonomy): domain Eukaryota; kingdom Metazoa; phylum Arthropoda; class Merostomata; order Xiphosura; family Limulidae; genus Carcinoscorpius; species Carcinoscorpius rotundicauda. Next base: position 70,673,819 of record CM022400.1, read on the forward strand.
ATAAACATTATTAAAATGTGTGTATATTTTAAAACAGTGAACCAGTTATGTAATTAGTCCATAAACTAACGTAAACAACATTAGTAAAACTTTAAACTGTAAACAGTGGGTGATGCTTTCTGGGGCTGAAACCATCCCAAAATCTGTGCCTTTGCTTCCCCTGGAGCAGTGTTGCATCCTCAATCACCAGCATTGACCTCATAGTGAAGGCAGATTAGAAAGAAACTATTTGGTTCTCCAAGATTATGTTTTCACACCCATCCTCGAGGAAATGAAAACAAATATTGAAACGTATTTTTAGTTTTTAGAACTCTGTAAATTTCCTTATCAACCCCCACAAGACATTGCCCTCTTTTAATGCCATGGCAACTGACTTTGTAAGCAAATCACCTGGAACTTGTTCTTTTATAATCAGTACAAAGAAATCGGAGACCTTCAAGTGCACAAAGATGATAGAGTTATTCTTTTGGCCACGTGTCAATGATTCCTGGATTAACTTTCATCATGAGTTTTATAGAGTTACATTGTAATATTAACAGTTTATATTAAAGATATATGTGTATTTGTGCTGACATCGGCCAACCATCATTAAACGTCTTTTAGTTTAATATCTTAAGGTGTAAAAGTGGTCAAATTCACTTGTCTTTCAGTCTTTAAATAATCAGTGTATCTAACCAAATGATTTAAGTATAGAACAAGTATTTTTGAAGTTATTAGTGTTATATTTTAATGGAGAAACTAAGAGATTTGTGGCTTGAAATAATCTTTTAACTAGAAATGAGTCTGTATTTATCAAATGTACAGTGTTTACCTTTATTTGTATTGTCTCATTCATCAGGTGGGTTGTTTCAATAGTGGGGCTGATAGTGAATGTATTTATGATACTTTGGAAATTTGTTCCTGATTGGGCGATGGGCTGGATTCGATGGTGTCCAACTTCAGTTGAAGAACTTGCAGCCTCAGAACAAAGAATTTTTTCATGTAAGTGTTGTAGACTTTTAACTTGAACAGTTCTAGTCTAGGTTGTCAACTTACCTATGTGTCAAGTTTTATTAGCTGTATAACAGTGATTATATATTTGATATATTGATTTATATGAATTATGGGTTTCTTTATAAAATGATAGCATAATAATTAGTTTAAAAACAAATTAATTTAAAGAATAAACAAGAATAATGGAACATAAGAACCATGTAGATGCATTCTTTTTGTGTGAGGATAATTATTGTGTGTCCCATGTTGTGTGAAGACATGCATCTGTGTCCCATGTTGTGCAAGATGGGTCTATGCCCCATATATATGTAAAAATGGCTGGTATGGGTTGAGAAATTTTTTTTATGTGGAGGAGCAAACAATGTTTCGACCTTCTTTGGTCATCGTCAAGTTCATAAAGAAAGAAAGTGATAACTGACTGATAGCTGACCACATGTTTGAAGGGGGTTGTGTAACTGAGTGTAGGAATGTACAGGGTGTGCTTAGATGTTAGATATACTTATTAATGTAGATATAAAGTTGTTCCTTTGTATTGATTTATTTTGGGCTTGAGTTATTGTGTAAGTGAGGCTTCTTTAATTTTATGTTTGTATATGTTTGTTTCTTTATTTAGTATTTGTGTGTTTTTTATAGTTGTATTTATTGATTTGCAGTGTTTGAAAATGTGTGAAGATGACTTTTTGTGTTCATTGAATCTGGTTTCCATTTTTCTACTTGTTTCTCCAATATAGAAGTCGTGACAGTTATCACATTGTATTTTATAAATAATGTCTGTGTCCCATGTTGTGTAATGATGTATCCATGTCCCAGCAGAGAAGAAATTGGAATTGTGTATAAAGATTGGATTTGTGACATTTTCTTTATAGCTGTATGGCACATTTTATCTTCATGTTTTGTAGACTTTATAGCTGTATGGCACATTTTATCTTCATGTTTTGTAGACATTTAAGTTTTACAACATTTTATTTTATTATATTATTGTTGGGAAAGTTACAAAGACAGGAGAAAACTTGAAATAAAAATCTTTTTTTCTTTTTCTATAAGGTATATTTTTATCTCATCATTTTTCAAAATAGTTTTAGTTTATAAGTTTAATTACATTAAATATTACTCCTGTAAATATTGTTTTATTTGTAGCAAATCAGGAAGCATCTTAGTTATTTACTCTTCGATGTTACGGGGATCAAACTTGAGGACCTGAAGGCCTCTGTATGTCGGGTAATAACATTCAAGTGTTGATCGTGTTGAAATATTACACGTCATGAAGATAAGGAAATATAGTGATGTACAAGGAGGTTACAGTTTTGACCCTAGCTACAACTCGGTATATAAATAATGTTACACTGATGTTAGCCACAAGACGAAGTGCTACTTCCAACAGTGTCGGTGCTACTTTAGTTGTTCTAATATTTAACAGTGTAGTGACTGGAATCAAGTTACAGTTTTATGTGTTTGATATCTAATTAAAAAACATTAAACTTGTTTTGTCTATCAAAAACAAACTTCAAAAATATCCTGTTTTCATGACCTCATAAGGGCTGATAGAATATTCCATGAGAACTGTAAACTTAACCAAAGAGAGAGAAAAAAGCTTCTAGATTCAGTTTCAAATTAATTTGGGAACAGTTCACTGACTGTTACATAATATCAGTGAGTATTACTTTAACCAGTAGATATCAATAAAGAACTTCTGTTACGTGTGTTTACATTGTTTAACAAGGTTTTATGTTACTTGTGTTTACATTGTTTAACAAGGTTTTTATGTAACATGTGTTTACATTGTTTAACAAGGTTTTATGTTACGTGTGTTTACATTGTTTAACAAGGTTTTATGTTACGTGTGTTTACATCGTTTAACGAGGTTTTTATGTAACATGTGTTTACATTGTTTAACAAGGTTTTATGTTACGTGTGTTTACATTGTTTAACAAGGTTTTATGTTACTTGTGTTTACATTGTTTAACAAGGTTTTTATGTAACATGTGTTTACATTGTTTAACAAGGTTTTATGTTACGTGTGTTTACATTGTTTAACAAGGTTTTATGTTACGTGTGTTTACATTGTTTAACAAGGTTTTTATGTAACATGTGTTTACATTGTTTAACAAGGTTTTATGTTACGTGTGTTTACATTGTTTAACAAGGTTTTATGTTACGTGTGTTTACATCGTTTAACGAGGTTTTTATGTAACATGTGTTTACATTGTTTAACAAGGTTTTATGTTACATGTGTTCACATTGTTTAACAAGGTTTTTATGTAACGTGTGTTTACGTCGTTTAACGAGGTTTTTATGTTATGTGTGTTTAAATTGTTTAATGAGGTTTTTATGTAAGGTGTGTTTACATTGTTTAACGAGGTTTTTAATTTATGTTTCAGTTATCAATAAGAAATGTGACAGCCAATTCGTTAGTGTGGGAAGATTGTGGACACTGGAAGACAACAGAATGTGGACCATCAAACTAAATGCAGATCAGAGAAATGACCGTTTACCAGTAGTTCTTCTCCATGGATTTGGGTCGGGTGTTGGATTGTGGGTGTTAAATATTAATAGCATTTCTTCCTTCAGACCCACGTATGCTTTTGATTTGCTTGGATTTGCACGGAGTTCTCGACCAGTATTCAGTTCTGAGCCCTTTGAGGTGGAAAGACAATTTGTTGAAAGTATGGAATGTTATTTCTTTGGATATAACTCATTGATAAGTTGTATGTTTCAAACAGTTTTGCAGTCAACTGTTTACTGTACTTGAGTGACAGAGATAAAAACTTCAGAAAATGTATTAAAAATCGCAGTTTATTCAAAACGAGAGCACATTCAGTTAAGGTGTAATTAATACAACTTGGACTGTTCTGTTAGAACTGTTGAATTCAGTAAATCATTATTTCAACTCATCAGGTATTTCCTGAGCTTAGTTCTTACAAAGATAGCAGTTGAAACTTGAGTGATGAAAGTTTTACGTGCCTTATTAGCAGGAAACATTAGGAAAACCTTGGATAAGTAAATGTGAATTTAAGACTGTCAGTTTTCAAATCTTAATTATATGTTAGCTTAGAATGTGAAAATATTTATCTTCAATTATCTTCAATCTAATATTTTTTGTTTTTACTCAATTTCAGATTAAACACTGGGTTGTTCTTGTTACAGCTAGAATACTGCTATAACACAGTAAATTACTGTGTCTACATTTTCAGTAATTGTACATATATACAGTAGAAAAATGTTTCTGAACATAACTAAATGATGCATTAGAGTAATAAATCATAGAATGAAAGTTGTGAAACCTCTCCAAATCATAACAAACTTTCTGAAAAAGGTAATTATTGAGTTTTAAACTAATACTACAGCCCAACCAGCTTTCTGAGGCTTTTACTAACTCAACCAGTAAAACAGTGGTTGTCATTGAATAAGTCACCTGGCTCAACCAGTAAAACAGTGGTTGTTATTGAATAAGTCACCTGGCTCAACCAGTAAAACAGTGGATGGCATAGCATAAGTGACCTTGCTTGACCCTTAAAACAACAGTTGTTATCTTTATAATTAAAAATAACTTCTGTGTTGAGAATGCTGTTTAGTGGCTTGCAGAGTTTCATATCAGAATTACTTAAAAACAAACCGTGTGCAATATGTGTGTGTATGCGAACCCACGATCCTCAAATTACGAGTCGCACGCCTAAACACGCTTGGCCATGCCGGGCCTCCTGTGAGGGTCACGAGTTCTGGCTGTTTTCTCAGGTGCTACCTTTGCCTCATTCATGAATAATATTAATTATGACCAACTTCACTCCTTCACCCAAAAAAAGAGTAAAAGAAAACCCAGCTAAATTCAATAACTTTCTACGAAAGGGGACGAAGAGGAACCACAACGTTCTTCAGTTGGAGAGAGAATTCTTCTGATTTCTCTCTCTCTCTCTAAACTGAACCCCTGCCATGTTAGTTTGTGTGTGTGTGTTTATTTATGTCTGGTGAATTGTTGAAGTGAAACTCAGTGTGTGCTTTCTCTACATCTGATGGAATAAATGTCTTTATCTTTGTAGGTATAGAAGCATGGAGAAGTAAGGTAGGTCTTAACAGAATGGTTCTCCTAGGCCACAGCTTAGGTGGTTATATAGCAACTTCATATGCAATGGCTCATCCTGACAGGATAGCTCACTTGATATTGGCTGATCCCTGGGGATTTCCTGAAAGACCAATCACAACAAGTCATCACTATGAACTTCCAATGTGGGTGAAACTAGTTGCTACCATGATACGCCCATTTAATCCCCTAGCTGCTCTCAGAGTAACTGGACCGTGGGGTGAGCAGACACTTCTAAACATTAAATCTCAGTTTTTAGATCTTAAGTTGAATGAGGTTGAAAGATCCCGAGAAAATTCTAACATTAAACCTAATTGTCTCACAGTTGTAATCTTGTTAAGAAACGTCAGTTAAGAAGGGTCACTTTAAGTGTTATAATGGTTGTGTGTACAACTGATCCAGTATTACAGAGAAAGGTTTACACTGAAAGACTAGAAACTCTTAATGTACTGAAACTGTAGCTGACACTGACTAGTGTTCAGTTGACATTGTAACGTTCAAATATTTAATCAAAATATGAGACGGTTGGTTAAGAACAGTGAAAACTTTACCAAGTTATTGTGAAGAATTTTGTTAAACTGCTGGAACAAAAATGTTTCTGTTGCAGGTCCACGATTGGTTGAGAAGATTCGACCTGACTTGTGCCAAAAGTTTAACTCTGTGGTTCAAGATAAAGAAGCTATTTCATCATATATATATCACTGTAATGCACAGAAACCAACGTAAGAACAGATTATGTTACTAACTATATCAGGTGTAGTTTAACTCTGTTGTTCAAGATAAAGAAGCCATTCCATTGAATATATATATCGCTGTAACACACAGAAACCAATAAACATCTGTAAAAACTACAGGTTTAGGACATTTAGAAAACGTCTGTAAAAACTACATGTTTAGGAAGTTTAGAAAACATCTGTAAAAACTACAGGTTTAGGTAGTTTAGAAAACATCTGTAAGAACTACAGGTTTAGGTAGTTTAGAAAACATCTGTAAAAACTACATGTTTAGGACATTTAGAAAACATCTGTAAAAACTACATGTTTAGGAAGTTTAGAAAACATCTGTAAAAACTACAGGTTTAGGTAGTTTAGAAAACATCTGTAAGAACTACAGGTTTAGGTAGTTTAGAAAACATCTGTAAAAACTACATGTTTAGGACATTTAGAAAACATCTGTAAAAACTACAGGTTTAGGTAGTTTAGAAAACATCTGTAAGAACTACAGGTTTAGGTAGTTTAGAAAACATCTGTAAAAACTACATGTTTAGGACATTTAGAAAACATCTGTAAAAACTACAGATTTAGGAAGTTTAGAAAACATCTGTAAAAACCACATGTTTAGAAAGTTTTTTATGATCCATATCCCAAAGTAGTGATCACTGTTGTGTATTTTAATGAACACCTGTAAAACCAGAACTAAGTGGACATATCAGAAATATAACTTTTGTATGAATGACAAACAAAAGAAAGTTGTTGTACTGAAATACAATAATTATTTTATTGTTTTCAATACAGTTTTGAAATTTTCAGTTGAAAACCTGAGGTAGAAGATGACTGTTTATCATCGAGTTTTATTAAATTTTATTTCATGTATAGTTTTAGCTTTGTTTAACGTGATTATTACACAAGCTACTTTTTCAAATAAAATATGTTGATTGTTAATTTTCTCTTTATTTTAGTGGAGAGGAAGCTTTCATGTCCCTGACGGCTCACTTTGGATGGGCAAAACACCCGATGATTAGTCGGATTCACCAGCTCAGAGAAGACGTGCCTATAACTTTTATTTATGGCTCAAGGTCTTGGATTGACAGACAGACAGGATTTCAGACAAAGTTTGTGAGACTTAACTCCTATGTAGATGTACAGGTGTGTGTATTTGTTATGTAACTAGATGGGTTTTCTCTGGTATAGAATGAGGATATTTATTTATATTTATATTTCAACATAATATAACATAATAATTCTTATTTTCAATTGTTGCTACAGAAAGATTTGATAGTATCTGCTCAAGATTTCAATAATCTGGACAGTTACAGGTGGTTCAGGGAGCAGGGCACCATGTGTATATCAGTATATCAGAACTGTTTAATGTGTTACAGGTGGTTCAGGGAGCAGGGCACCACGTGTATATCAGTATATCAGAACTGTTTAATGTGTTACAGGTGGTTCAGGGACCAGGACACCATGTGTATATCAGTATATCAGAACTGTTTAATGTGTTACAGGTGGTTCAAGGAGCAGGGCACCACGTGTATATCAATATATCACAACTGTTTAATGTGTTACAAGTGGTTCAGGGAGCAGGATGCCACGTGTATATCAGAACTGTTTAATGTGTTACAGGTGGTTCAGGGAGCAGGGCACCACGTGTATATCAGTATATCAGAACTGTTTAATGTGTTACAGGTGGTTCAGGGAGCAGGACACCACGTGTATATAAGAACTGTTTAATGTATTACAGGTGGTTCAGGGACCAGGACACCACGTGTATATCAGTATATCAGAACTGTTTAATGTATTACAGGTGGTTCAGGGAGCAGGGCACCATGTGTATATCAGTATATCAGAACTGTTTAATGTGTTACAGGTGGTTCAGAGAGCAGGACACCATGTGTATATCAGTATATCAGAACTGTTTAATGTGTTACAGGTGGTTCAGGGAGCAGGACACCATGTGTATATCAGTATATCAGAACTGTTTAATGTGTTACAGGTGGTTCAGGGAGCAGGACACCATGTGTATATCAGTATATCAGAACTGTTTAATGTGTTACAGGTGGTTCAGGGAGCAGGACACCACGTGTATATCAGTATATCAGAACTGTTTAATGTGTTACAGGTGGTTCAGGGAGCAGGGCACCATGTGTATATCAGTATATCACAACTGTTTAATGTGTTACAGGTGGTTCAGGGAGCAGGGCACCACGTGTATGCTGACAGACCAGAACTGTTTAATGCTCTTGTACAGAAAGTGTGTGAAAGAGCTGATGTTGTTGAGAACCGTTCGAAGCAGGAAATGGAGACAACAAATGTAGAGAAAAAAGAATTGGAACAAGAAACGGATGTTGAGAGAGATTCCAGTGACACTACAGACATTGACAGCCATTTTGACCCTCAGCTGTTGTAATAAAAGTTGGCATTAGAATACTGATTGTTTCAACAATGTAGTTTGTTTTTTGTTATTAATATTATATGGTATATGTAACATAATGTTACATTTTATGTAAGAATAGCAATGGTAATTTGTATAAAATATATAATTAACATTGGGAAAATGTTTAAATAAATTATCTTATATAAAAGAATTAGTTATTATTTTAAACATTTTACTTTTATCATCAATAGGTATTGTGGTTCTAATAGTCTAGAAGTACAGCCTGACAGAACCTCTGTTCAAATCTGTCAGATTATATATGTTCTACTCATTTCTCGATAGCCAGCTTTTACAAAAATCTGACAATGTGTTGAATGAGGTAAGACTATAGCAACATATTAAATCTAATGAGCTATTGTGATACATGTCTATCACTTGAGTAATTATATTTTCATTATCAGACTGCTGTGAGTATGGTTTTAAAACAAAGTAACAGTCATATTTAAACACCCTGTTTCACTAATGAGATATCTCGCTGGTGGCACAGTTATGTTCTGTGTTTTTACCTTTGAGGTCTGTGTTTTTCAGAATGAGTCTACCTCTAAGTCATCTAACATTTTTGTTGCACTGTTTTATTGTGAAGGTTTATACAAACATAAAATAGTATATTAGTTTCAGTCTAGTTACTTCCTGGGAGGTTTCTCACTTCTACTGTTCTTATAAACAGAAATAATTTAATATTTTTCTGATAATGGAGAGTTTTGATTAGTCAGTTAACAGATGAAAAAGTAGTAGTGAATATATCAAACTTACAGTAAGTTTTGTATAATTCATACATGGTGTAGGACTAGTTGTGTTTCACACATATCTGCCCAAACTGACAACCAGATGAAGCACACTGAACATATCTAACTACCAGATGAAATACACTGAACATATCTAACTAACTACCAGATGAAGTACACTGAACATATCTAACTAACTACCAGATGAAGTACACTGAACATATCTAACTAACTACCACATGAAGTACACTGAACATATCTAACTAACTACCAGATGAAGTACACTGAACATACCTAACTAACTACCAGATGAAGTACACTGAACATATCTAACTAACTACCAGATGAAATACACTGAACATATCTAACTACCAGATGAAGTACACTGAACATATCTAACTAACTACCAGATGAAGTACACTGAACATATCTAACTAACTACCAGATGAAATACACTGAACATATCTGACTAACTACCAGATGAAATACACTGAACATATCTAACTAACTACCAGATGAAGTACACTGAACATATTTAACTAAGTTCCAGATGAAATACACTGAACATATCTAACTAACTACCAGATGAAGTACACTGAACATATCTAACTAACTACCAGATGAAGTACACTGAACATATCTAACTAACTACCAGAGGAAGTACACTGAACATATCTAACTAAGTTCCAGATGAAGTACACTGAACATATCTAACTAACTACCAGATGAAGTACACTGAACATATCTAACTAACTACCAGATGAAGTACACTGAACATATCTAACTAACTACCACATGAAGTACACTGAACATATCTAACTAATTACCACATGAAGTACACTGAACATATCTAACTAACTACCAGATGAAGTACACTGAACATATCTAACTAACTACCAGATGAAATACACTGAACATATCTAACTAACTACCAGATGAAGTACACTGAACATATCTAACTAACTACCAGATGAAATACACTGAACATTTCTGACTAACTACCAGATGAAGTACACTGAACATATCTAACTAACTACCAGATGAAGTACACTGAACATATCTAACTAACTACCAGATGAAGTACACTGAACATATCTAACTAACTACCAGATGAAGTACACTGAACATATCTAACTAAGTTCCAGATGAAATACACTGAACATATCTAACTAAGTTCCAGATGAAGTACACTGAACATATCTAACTAACTACCAGATGAAGTACCATGAACATATCTAACTAACTACCAGATGAAGTACACTGAACATATCTAACTAACTACCAGATGAAATACACTGAACATATCTAACTAACTCCCAGATGAAATACACTGAACATTTCTGACTAACTACCAGATGAAGTACACTGAACATATCTAACTAACTACCAGATGAAGTACACTGAACATATCTAACTACCAGATGAAGTACACTGAACATACCTAACTAACTACCCGATGAAGTACACTGAACATATCTAACTAACTACCAGATGAAATACACTGAACATATCTAACTAACTACCAGATGAAGTACACTGAACATATCTAACTAACTACCAGATGAAATACACTGAACATTTCTGACTAACTACCAGATGAAGTACACTGAACATATCTAACTACCAGATGAAGTACACTGAACATACCTAACTCACTACCAGATGAAGTACACTGAACATATCTAACTAACTACCAGATGAAATACACTGAACATATCTAACTAACTACCAGATGAAGTACACTGAACATATCTAACTAACTACCAGATGAAGTACACTGAACATATCTAACTAACTACCAGATGAAGTACACTGAACATATCTAACTAACTACCAGATGAATTACACTGAACATATCTAACTAACTCCCAGATGAAATACACTGAACATTTCTGACTAACTACCAGATGAAGTACACTGAACATATCTAACTACCAGATGAAGTACACTGAACATATCTAACTAACTACCAGATGAAGTACACTGAACATATCTAACTAACTACCAGATGAAGTACACTGAACATATCTAACTAACTACCAGATGAAGTACACTGAACATATCTAACTAACTACCAGATGAAGTACACTGAACATATCTAACTAACTACCAGAGGAAGTACACTGAACATATCTAACTAAGTTCCAGATGAAGTACACTGAACATATCTAACTAACTACCAGATGAAGTACACTGAACATATCTAACTAACTACCAGATGAAGTACACTGAACATATCTAACTAACTACCAGATGAAGTACACTGAACATATCTAACTAACTACCACATGAAGTACACTGAACATATCTAACTAACTACCAGATGAAGTACACTGAACATACCTAACTAACTACCAGATGAAGTACACTGAACATATCTAACTAACTACCAGATGAAGTACACTGAACATATCTATCTAACTACCAGATGAAGTACACTGAACATATCTAACTAACTACCAGATGAAGTACACTGAACATCTAACTACCAGATGAAGTACACTGAACATATCTAACTACCAGATGAAATACACTGAACATATCTAACTAACTACCAGATGAAGTACACTGAACATATCTAAGTTCCAGATGAACTACACTGAACATATCTAACTAACTACCAGATGAAGTACACTGAACATATCTAACTAACTACCAGATGAAGTACACTGAACATATCTAACTAACTACCAGAGGAAGTACACTGAACATATCTAACTAACTACCAGATGAAGTACACTGAACATATCTAACTAACTACCAGATGAAGTACACTGAACATATCTAACTAACTACCAGATGAAGTACACTGAACATATCTAACTAAGTTCCAGATGAAATACACTGAACATATCTAACTAAGTTCCAGATGAAGTACACTGAACATATCTAACTAACTACCAGATGAAGTACCATGAACATATCTAACTAACTACCAGATGAAGTACACTGAACATATCTAACTAACTACCAGATGAAATACACTGAACATATCTAACTAACTCCCAGATGAAATACACTGAACATTTCTGACTAACTACCAGATGAAGTACACTGAACATATCTAACTAACTACCAGATGAAATACACTGAACATTTCTGACTAACTACCAGATGAAGTACACTGAACGTATCTAACTAACTACCAGATGAAATACACTGAACATTTCTGACTAACTACCAGATGAAGTACACTGAACATATCTAACTACCAGATGAAATACACTGAACATATCTAACTAACTACCAGATGAAGTACACTGAACATATCTAACTAACTACCAGATGAAATACACTGAACATATCTAACTAACTACCAGATGAAGTACACTGAACATATCTAACTAACTACCAGATGAAATACACTGAACATTTCTGACTAACTACCAGATGAAGTACACTGAACATATCTAACTACCAGATGAAGTACACTGAACATACCTAACTAACTACCAGATGAAGTACACTGAACATATCTAACTAACTACCAGATGAAATACACTGAACATATCTAACTAACTACCAGATGAAGTACACTGAACATATCTAACTAACTACCAGATGAAGTACACTGAACATATCTAACTAACTACCAGATGAAGTACACTGAACATATCTAACTAACTACCAGATGAATTACACTGAACATATCTAACTAACTCCCAGATGAAATACACTGAACATTTCTGACTAACTACCAGATGAAGTACACTGAACATATCTAACTACCAGATGAAGTACACTGAACATATCTAACTAACTACCAGATGAAGTACACTGAACATATCTAACTAACTACCAGATGAAGTACACTGAACATATCTAACTAACTACCAGATGAATTACACTGAACATATCTAACTAACTCCCAGATGAAATACACTGAACATTTCTGACTAACTACCAGATGAAGTACACTGAACATATCTAACTAACTACCAGAGGAAGTACACTGAACATATCTAACTAAGTTCCAGATGAAGTACACTGAACATATCTAACTAACTACCAGATGAAGTACACTGAACATATCTAACTAACTACCAGATGAAGTACACTGAACATATCTAACTAACTACCAGATGAAGTACACTGAACATATCTAACTAACTACCACATGAAGTACACTGAACATATCTAACTAACTACCAGATGAAGTACACTGAACATACCTAACTAACTACCAGATGAAGTACACTGAACATATCTAACTAACTACCAGATGAAGTACACTGAACATATCTATCTAACTACCAGATGAAGTACACTGAACATATCTAACTAACTACCAGATGAAGTACACTGAACATATCTAACTACCAGATGAAGTACACTGAACATATCTAACTACCAGATGAAATACACTGAACATATCTAACTAACTACCAGATGAAGTACACTGAACATATCTAAGTTCCAGATGAAGTACACTGAACATATCTAACTAACTACCAGATGAAGTACACTGAACATATCTAACTAACTACCAGATGAAGTACACTGAACATATCTAACTAACTACCAGAGGAAGTACACTGAACATATCTAACTAACTACCAGATGAAGTACACTGAACATATCTAACTAACTACCAGATGAAGTACACTGAACATATCTAACTAACTACCAGATGAAGTACACTGAACATATCTAACTAAGTTCCAGATAAAATACACTGAACATATCTAACTAAGTTCCAGATGAAGTACACTGAACATATCTAACTAACTACCAGATGAAGTTCCATGAACATATCTAACTAACTACCAGATGAAGTACACTGAACATATCTAACTAAGTTCCAGATGAAATACACTGAACATATCTAACTAAGTTCCAGATGAAGTACACTGAACATATCTAACTAACTACCAGATGAAGTACACTGAACATATCTAACTAACTACCAGATGAAGTACACTGAACATATCTAACTAACTACCAGATGAAATACACTGAACATATCTAACTAACTACCAGATGAAGTACACTGAACATATCTAACTAACTACCAGATGAAGTACACTGAACATATCTAACTAACTACCAGATGAAATACACTGAACATATCTAACTAACTACCAGATGAAATACACTGAACATATCTAACTAACTACCAGATGAAATACACTGAACATTTCTGACTAACTACCAGATGAAGTACACTGAACGTATCTAACTAACTACCAGATGAAATACACTGAACATATCTAACTAACTACCAGATGAAGTACACTGAACATATCTAACTAACTACCAGATGAAGTACACTGAACATATCTAACTAACTACCAGATGAAGTACACTGAACATATCTAACTAAGTTCCAGATGAAATACACTGAACATATCTAACTAAGTTCCAGATGAAGTACACTGAACATATCTAACTAACTACCAGATGAAGTACACTGAACATATCTAACTAACTACCAGATGAAGTACACTGAACATATCTAACTAACTACCAGATGAATACACTTGAACCTATCTAACTAACTCCCAGATGAAATACACTGAACATTTCTGACTAACTACCAGATGAAGTACACTGAACATATCTAACTAACTACCAGATGAAATACACTGAACATTTCTGACTAACTACCAGATGAAGTACACTGAACGTATCTAACTAACTACCAGATGAAATACACTGAACATTTCTGACTAACTACCAGATGAAGTACACTGAACATATCTAACTACCAGATGAAATACACTGAACATATCTAACTAACTACCAGATGAAGTACACTGAACATATCTAACTAACTACCAGATGAAATACACTGAACATATCTAACTAACTACCAGATGAAGTACACTGAACATATCTAACTAACTACCAGATGAAATACACTGAACATTTCTGACTAACTACCAGATGAAGTACACTGAACATATCTAACTACCAGATGAAGTACACTGAACATACCTAACTAACTACCAGATGAAGTACACTGAACATATCTAACTAACTACCAGATGAAATACACTGAACATATCTAACTAACTACCAGATGAAGTACACTGAACATATCTAACTAACTACCAGATGAAGTACAATGAACATATCTAACTAACTACCAGATGAAGTACACTGAACATATCTAACTAACTACCAGATGAATTACACTGAACATATCTAACTAACTCCCAGATGAAATACACTGAACATTTCTGACTAACTACCAGATGAAGTACACTGAACATATCTAACTAACTACCAGATGAAGTACACTGAACATATCTAACTAACTACCAGATGAAGTACACTGAACATATCTAACTAACTACCAGATGAAGTACACTGAACATATCTAACTAACTACCAGATGAAGTACACTGAACATATCTAACTAACTACCAGATGAAATACACTGAACATATCTAACTAACTACCAGATGAAATACACTGAACATATCTAACTAACTACCAGATGAAATACACTGAACATTTCTGACTAACTACCAGATGAAGTACACTGAACGTATCTAACTAACTACCAGATGAAATACACTGAACATTTCTGACTAACTACCAGATGAAGTACACTGAACATATCTAACTACCAGATGAAGTACACTGAACATATCTAACTACCAGATGAAATACACTGAACATATCTAACTAACTACCAGATGAAATACACTGAACATATCTAACTAACTACCAGATGAAATACACTGAACATATCTAACTAACTACCAGATGAAATACACTGAACATTTCTGACTAACTACCAGATGAAGTACACTGAACATATCTAACTAACTACCAGATGAATTACACTGAACATATCTAACTAACTCCCAGATGAAATA
Organism: Carcinoscorpius rotundicauda; assembly: GCA_011833715.1. NCBI lineage: Eukaryota > Metazoa > Arthropoda > Merostomata > Xiphosura > Limulidae > Carcinoscorpius > Carcinoscorpius rotundicauda. The sequence continues at coordinate 70,689,592 of CM022400.1, forward strand.
CACTGAACATTTCTGACTAACTACCAGATGAAGTACACTGAACATATCTAACTAACTACCAGATGAAGTACACTGAACATATCTAACTAACTACCAGATGAAGTACACTGAACATATCTAACTAACTACCAGATGAAGTACACTGAACATATCTAACTAACTACCAGATGAAGTACACTGAACATATCTAACTAACTACCAGATGAAGTACACTGAACATATCTAACTAAGTTCCAGATGAAATACACTGAACATATCTAACTAAGTTCCAGATGAAGTACACTGAACATATCTAACTAACTACCAGATGAAGTACACTGAACATATCTAACTAACTACCAGATGAAGTACACTGAACATATCTAACTAACTACCAGATGAAATACACTGAACATATCTAACTAACTCCCAGATGAAATACACTGAACATTTCTGACTAACTACCAGATGAAGTACACTGAACATATCTAACTAACTACCAGATGAAATACACTGAACATTTCTGACTAACTACCAGATGAAGTACACTGAACGTATCTAACTAACTACCAGATGAAATACACTGAACATTTCTGACTAACTACCAGATGAAGTACACTGAACGTATCTAACTAACTACCAGATGAAATACACTGAACATTTCTGACTAACTACCAGATGAAGTACACTGAACATATCTAACTACCAGATGAAATACACTGAACATATCTAACTAACTACCAGATGAAGTACACTGAACATATCTAACTAACTACCAGATGAAATACACTGAACATATCTAACTAACTACCAGATGAAGTACACTGAACATATCTAACTAACTACCAGATGAAGTACACTGAACATATCTAACTAACTACCAGATGAAGTACACTGAACATATCTAACTAACTACCAGATGAAGTACACTGAACATATCTAACTAACTACCAGATGAAATACACTGAACATATCTAACTAACTACCAGATGAAATACACTGAACATTTCTGACTAACTACCAGATGAAGTACACTGAACGTATCTAACTAACTACCAGATGAAATACACTGAACATATCTAACTAACTACCAGATGAAGTACACTGAACATATCTAACTAACTACCAGATGAAGTACACTGAACATATCTAACTAAGTTCCAGATGAAATACACTGAACATATCTAACTAAGTTCCAGATGAAGTACACTGAACATATCTAACTAACTACCAGATGAAGTACACTGAACATATCTAACTAACTACCAGATGAAGTACACTGAACATATCTAACTAACTACCAGATGAAATACACTGAACATATCTAACTAACTCCCAGATGAAATACACTGAACATTTCTGACTAACTACCAGATGAAGTACACTGAACATATCTAACTAACTACCAGATGAAATACACTGAACATTTCTGACTAACTACCAGATGAAGTACACTGAACGTATCTAACTAACTACCAGATGAAATACACTGAACATTTCTGACTAACTACCAGATGAAGTACACTGAACATATCTAACTACCAGATGAAATACACTGAACATATCTAACTAACTACCAGATGAAGTACACTGAACATATCTAACTAACTACCAGATGAAATACACTGAACATATCTAACTAACTACCAGATGAAGTACACTGAACATATCTAACTAACTACCAGATGAAGTACACTGAACATATCTAACTAACTACCAGATGAAGTACACTGAACATATCTAACTAACTACCAGATGAAGTACACTGAACATATCTAACTAACTACCAGATGAAGTACACTGAACATATCTAACTAACTACCAGATGAATTACACTGAACATATCTAACTAACTCCCAGATGAAATACACTGAACATTTCTGACTAACTACCAGATGAAGTACACTGAACATATCTAACTAACTACCAGATGAAGTACACTGAACATATCTAACTAACTCCCAGATGAAATACACTGAACATTTCTGACTAACTACCAGATGAAGTACACTGAACATATCTAACTACCAGATGAAGTACACTGAACATACCTAACTAACTACCAGATGAAGTACACTGAACATATCTAACTACCAGATGAAATACACTGAACATATCTAACTAACTACCAGATGAAGTACACTGAACATATCTAACTAACTACCAGATGAAGTACACTGCACATATCTAACTAACTACCAGATGAAGTACACTGAACATATCTAACTAACTACCAGATGAATTACACTGCACATATCTAACTAACTACCAGATGAAGTACACTGAACATATCTAACTAACTACCAGATGAAGTACACTGAACATATCTAACTAACTACCAGATGAAGTACACTGAACATATCTAACTAACTACCAGATGAAGTACACTGAACATATCTAACTAACTACCAGATGAATTACACTGAACATATCTAACTAACTCCCAGATGAAATACACTGAACATTTCTGACTAACTACCAGATGAAGTACACTGAACATATCTAACTAACTACCAGATGAAGTACACTGAACATATCTAACTAACTCCCAGATGAAATACACTGAACATTTCTGACTAACTAACAGATGAAGTACACTGAACATATCTAACTACCAGATGAAGTACACTGAACATACCTAACTAACTACCAGATGAAGTACACTGAACATATCTAACTAACTACCAGATGAAATACACTGAACATATCTAACTAACTACCAGATGAAGTACACTGAACATATCTAACTAACTACCAGATGAAGTACACTGAACATATCTAACTAACTACCAGATGAAGTACACTGAACATATCTAACTAACTACCAGATGAATTACACTGAACATATCTAACTAACTCCCAGATGAAATACACTGAACATTTCTGACTAACTACCAGTTGAAGTACACTGAACATATCTAACTAACTACCATACCAGATGAAGTACACTGAACATATCTAACTAACTACCAGATGAAGTACACTGAACATATCTACTAACTACCAGATGAAGTACACTGAACATATCTAACTACTACCAGATGAAGTACACTGAACATATCTAACTAACTACCAGATGAAGTACACTGAACATATCTAACTAACTACCAGATGAAATACACTGAACATATCTAACTAACTACCAGATGAAATACACTGAACATATCTAACTAACTACCAGATGAAATACACTGAACATTTCTGACTAACTACCAGATGAAGTACACTGAACGTATCTAACTAACTACCAGATGAAATACACTGAACATTTCTGACTAACTACCAGATGAAGTACACTGAACATATCTAACTACCAGATGAAATACACTGAACATATCTAACTAACTACCAGATGAAGTACACTGAACATATCTAACTAACTACCAGATGAAATACACTGAACATATCTAACTAACTACCAGATGAAGTACACTGAACATATCTAACTAACTACCAGATGAAATACACTGAACATTTCTGACTAACTACCAGATGAAGTACACTGAACATATCTAACTAACTACCAGATGAAGTACACTGAACATATCTAACTAACTACCAGATGAAGTACACTGAACATATCTAACTAACTACCAGATGAAGTACACTGAACATATCTAACTAACTACCAGATGAAGTACACTGAACATATCTAACTAAGTTCCAGATGAAATACACTGAACATATCTAACTAAGTTCCAGATGAAGTACACTGAACATATCTAACTTACTACCAGATGAAGTACACTGAACATATCTAACTAACTACCAGATGAAGTACACTGAACATATCTAACTAACTACCAGATGAAATACACTGAACATATCTAACTAACTCCCAGATGAAATACACTGAACATTTCTGACTAACTACCAGATGAAGTACACTGAACATATCTAACTAACTACCAGATGAAATACACTGAACATTTCTGACTAACTACCAGATGAAGTACACTGAACGTATCTAACTAACTACCAGATGAAATACACTGAACATTTCTGACTAACTACCAGATGAAGTACACTGAACATATCTAACTACCAGATGAAATACACTGAACATATCTGACTAACTACCAGATGAAGTACACTGAACATATCTAACTAACTACCAGATGAAATACACTGAACATATCTAACTAACTACCAGATGAAGTACACTGAACATATCTAACTAACTACCAGATGAAATACACTGAACATTTCTGACTAACTACCAGATGAAGTACACTGAACATATCTAACTACAAGATGAAGTACACTGAACATACCTAACTAACTACCAGATGAAGTACACTGAACATATCTAACTAACTACCAGATGAAATACACTGAACATATCTAACTAACTACCAGATGAAGTACACTGAACATATCTAACTAACTAACAGATGAAGTACACTGAACATATCTAACTAACTACCAGATGAAGTACACTGAACATATCTAACTACCAGATGAAGTACACTGAACATATCTAACTAACTCCCAGATGAAATACACTGAACATTTCTGACTAACTACCAGATGAAGTACACTGAACATATCTAACTAACTACCAGATGAAATACACTGAACATATCTAACTAACTACCAGATGAAGTACACTGAACATATCTAACTAACTACCAGATGAAGTACACTGAACATATCTAACTAACTACCAGATGAAGTACACTGAACATATCTAACTAACTACCAGATGAAGTACACTGAACATATCTAACTAAGTTCCAGATGAAATACACTCAACATATCTAACTAAGTTCCAGATGAAGTACACTGAACATATCTAACTAACTACCAGATGAAGTACACTGAACATATCTAACTAACTACCAGATGAAGTACACTGAACATATCTAACTAACTACCAGATGAAATACACTGAACATATCTAACTAACTCCCAGATGAAATACACTGAACATTTCTGACTAACTACCAGATGAAGTACACTGAACATATCTAACTAACTACCAGATGAAATACACTGAACATATCTAACTAACTACCAGATGAAGTACACTGAACATATCTAACTAACTCCCAGATGAAATACACTGAACATTTCTGACTAACTACCAGATGAAGTACACTGAACATATCTAACTAACTACCAGATGAAATACACTGAACATATCTAACTAACTACCAGATGAAGTACACTGAACATATCTAACTAACTACCAGATGAAGTACACTGAACATATCTAACTAACTACCAGATGAAGTACACTGAACATATCTAACTAACTACCAGATGAAGTACACTGAACATATCTAACTAAGTTCCAGATGAAATACACTGAACATATATAACTAAGTTCCAGATGAAGTACACTGAACATATCTAACTAACTACCAGATGAAGTACACTGAACATATCTAACTAACTACCAGATGAAGTACACTGAACATATCTAACTAACTACCAGATGAAATACACTGAACATATCTAACTAACTCCCAGATGAAATACACTGAACATTTCTGACTAACTACCAGATGAAGTACACTGAACATATCTAACTAACTACCAGATGAAATACACTGAACATATCTAACTAACTACCAGATGAAGTACACTGAACATATCTAACTAACTACCAGATGAAATACACTGAACATTTCTGACTAACTACCAGATGAAGTACACTGAACATACCTAACTAACTACCAGATGAAGTACACTGAACATATCTAACTAACTACCAGATGAAATACACTGAACATATCTGACTAACTACCAGATGAAGTACACTGAACATATCTAACTAACTACCAGATGAAGTACACTGAACATATCTAACTAACTACCACATGAAGTACACTGAACATATCTAACTAACTACCAGATGAAGTACACTGAACATATCTAACTAACTACCAGATGAAGTACACTGAACATATCTATCTAACTACCAGATGAAGTACACTGAACATATCTATCTAACTACCAGATGAAGTACACTGAACATATCTAACTAACTACCAGATGAAGTACACTGAACATATCTAACTACCAGATGAAGTACACTGAACATATCTAACTACCAGATGAAGTACACTGAACATATCTAACTAAGTACCAGATGAAATACACTGAACATATCTGACTAACTACCAGATGAAATACACTGAACATATCTAACTAACTACCAGATGAAGTACATTGAACATATTTAACTAATTCCCAGATGAAATACACTGAACATTTCTGACTAACTACCAGATGAAGTACACTGAACATATCTAACTAACTACCAGATGAAGTACACTGAACATATCTAACTAACTACCAGATGAAATACACTGAACATATCTTACTAACTACCAGATGAAATACACTGAACATATCTAACTAACTACCAGATGAAGTACACTGAACATATCTAACTAACTACCAGATGAAATACACTGAACATATCTAACTAACTACCAGATGAAATACACTGAACATATCTAACTAACTACCAGATGAAATACACTGAACATATCTAACTAACTACCAGATGAAATACACTGAACATATCTATCTAACTACCAGATGAAGTACACTGAACATATCTAACTAACTACCAGATGAAGTACACTGAACATATCTAACTAACTACCAGATGAAATACACTGAACATATCTAACTAACTACCAGATGAAGTACACTGAACATATCTAACTAACTACCAGATGAAGTACACTGAACATATCTAACTAACTACCAGATGAAGTACACTGAACATATGTAACTAACTACCAGATGAAATACACTGAACATATGTAACTAACTACCAGATGAAATACACTGAACATATGTAACTAACTACCAGATGAAATACACTGAACATTTCTGACTAACTTTCAGATGAAATACACTGAACATATCTAACTAACTCCCAGATGAAGTACACTGAACATATCTAACTAACTCCCAGATGAAGTACACTGAACATATCTAACTAACTCCCAGATGAAGTACACTGAACATATCTAACTAACTCCCAAATGAAGTACACTGAACATATCTAACTTACCACCAGATAAAAACTAACTTTACGTCACCACTGGCTAAAAACCATGACTGAAGTGCAATAAATAAATCCACTTATCACATGTAGATTGTGTGTGATGTTTAATTATATTAAAATAGTTTAATTAAAGTTATGATGGTATTATCAAATAAGGGTGAGTTGTCCATGTTAAATTAAGTTGTCCAAAATGTACTAAGTGATTTAATCACTCCATGTATTCATTTAGACCTCACATCTGGTGATGTAGGAACCATAGATAGGATTGTTATTTTTACTCATAAAATAGTTTCAGTTGCTATTCCAATTGATGGAGAATTTAATGAATGTCAAAGACTTCAGTTATTTTCAAGGCCTTATTTTAAAGTGTCTGATGTGTTTAACCCTTTCGGCATGGTTGGCAGTCACAGGTGACTTGAAGGCTCTGCACGTCAGACGATCTTCGTCAACAAGATGTAAACAACATACCCTCGTGTCTAATAATCATAATCACTCAGGCCTGCAGACCTATTTAAGGCTAGAACCACGTGTATTGATTGCTTACTTGGCATTACCAGCAGGTATTTAAACAGGAGGCCATATGATTTCTTTGTTTTCTAGCCTGTGTAGATCATACTGTTTGTTGTTTTAGAAAACGCCTTCCTTGTACATTTTGTTGATACTTGTGACGTTGTTACAATGCCAAAAGAAAAATCTTATACCACTAAAGAAGTAATTGATATTATTTGTAAGGATGAAGAGATTGACAAAGAGTTTTAGCTAGATGATAATGAAAGCTTACTTGTAATGGACAAGAGTGATAATGAAGACATTTGTGGCCTGGAATCTGCCCCCGCTTTAGGTAAGCACATGGTGTAGTTAGGGTCATATAACTTACCGCATAAACTGACTGACCAAGGCTAGTTCTTGTTAACGGATACATAATGTGCAGACTGCAAGAACAATGGTGAAAACCTGGTATCTCCAAGACTATTCAGAGAGCAGATTATTCAAAATTTGCTGGAGGGATATGTCAGCAAAAACAAACAAAAAGGAAGACCAAGTACTGATAAAGGTCAGCGCTTGGTGGAAAGACACAGTTTTGGACAATATGAGGACAAAACACACAAAGCTGATTCTACTGTTTACAGTGATAGATACACAGCTGGATGGAAATGAAAGCAGACTAATTATGTCTGCAAACAGTACAATCTCCCCATGTGCTTTTAACCATGCCATGAGATATAACCACACAGACTATCGACGGACTGTTGTGTACAATTTATAATAAACTATTGTGCTTTACATGGCACTTTGTGTATCAGGGTGTCTTCCTTTATTCGTGTTATTCTTATGTATTGAACTTAACATATATAGTACTGGGTACAGTCGCTGAACGTTTCAGGGACTTGAGTTATTGCTGAAATATTATGCTTTTAGTACTGATACCATTATTAGTTGAAGTATGAAACATATATATTCAGTGCCATGCCAACATCAAAATTTTATATTTCGTGCCGAAAGGGTTAAAATGGCCTGATGTAATAGACAGAAAATGTGTGTGTTAAAGTAAAATGCAATTCAGTGTTTTTTGTACGGAGATGATCTTACGTTACCATCAGTTCGAACGGTCACCACAAGGTTTGTTTGAAGAGACATGTGTCCAGCTAATGTTCACCACAGAACTGTTATTAAGTGTAATATGTGAAAATAATTTAGTATTATGTAATTGTTACAATTATCATAAGAAAACATCCAATTTTAATTATATCTGTATTTGTTATACCAGTGACATCTATACTGTTACCATACCAGAGAAAAATAAAATCATTGAATAGCATTGTTCATGAGGAGCAGTGTTTTAAATTAGTTGACTAACATGTGTAAATAAAATAGTTGAATACTGTTGTTCATGAGGAGCAGTGTTTTAAATTAGTTGAACCAACTTGTGAAAATTAAATAGTTGAATACTGTTGTTCATGAGGAGCAGTGTTTTAAATTAGTTGACCAACGTGTAAATAAAATAGTTGAATACTGTTGTTCATGAGGAGCAGTGTTTCAAACCAATTCATGATGTTGAGTTCATTGCTAATGTACTGTTAAATTTAGCTCAACTGGAATCGTAATATTTAGCGGAAGTTAAGTAACGCTAAGTTCACGTTGGGTTTGCAACATTTTTTGGTGACTGAGAAACGGTCACAATACTTGTAGTAATCTTTAGTCGAACTTTATGCAACATCGAAGCATTCAGTTTAATTACATTTTTGAAAACTCTGCAACTCTCAGGTTACGAGAGTGTTTTATAAACTCTGTAACGTTAAATCATTTTAGTATCAGTCTATCATGGACACACCAGCTCGTTACTAAATCTACTGTGGTATAACAAAACGAGCAAACACCGCTGTGATCAGGTGTTTAATGTTTTGTTATCAATGAAACTTACCACACAGTTGTTTTTATGTAGGCCCTGATGTCTCCCTTCAGAAACTGATACCATATTAAATTGTTTGAGGTCATTTGTGTATTCTTTAATTATGCAGTGCTGCCATCTACTTTCTGTTTTTCAACCTCTTTCCAAACCTCGTGGGTCAAGCATGGACCGTTGGTTAGTGTATCAGATGGAATATCTGAGGGTTCATGGTTTAGCACTTTTGCACCGTAGGTGAGCTGCAGGAGTGACAAACAAATCCCACAATGCAGTTGGCGATAGACGCTGTTGACTAGCTACTCTCCCTCGCAGCTCGGCATGGTCAGGTGGGTAAAGGCGTTCGACTCGTAATCCAAGGATCGCGGGCTCTAATCCTGGTTGCACCAAACATGCTCGCCTTTTCAGCCGTGGGAGCGTTATAATGTGACGATAAATCCCACTATTCGTTGGTAAAAGAAAAGCCCAAAAGTTGGCGGTGGGTGGCGATAGCTAGTTGCTTTCCCTTTAGTTTTTTACTGCTAAATTAGGGACTGCTAGCGCGGATTGCCCTCGTGTAGATTTGTGCGAAATTCAAAAAACAAACAAACTCTCCCTCTCACGGTTCAAACTCTTATAACTTACGATTAAAAGTCGTGAAGAATATATGATAATATTTCATATTGACCGAACTGTCATCTTTGGGTCGTTTTGATGCGCACTTCAAGAACAGTGGAGGGGGTCTTTAAGTGTATAGATAAAACCGGAAAAACGAAAACAGATCGAATGGTGCAAGAGTCTACCAGAAACTTAAGATAGTTAATCGTGTCATTCACTGAATCTAGTCTCAGAACTGGAAAGATTCCTTGGCCTCCCTGCTCTTCCAGTCCTGGGGCTATGTTATTATCTTACACAGAAATGAAAAGTTACTGTAATATCAGGCTTTTCGGTAAGTGGTGATACATCAAATAAAGAGAAGTGGGTAAATAAAACTAAAACAATAAGTAAACTGTGTCACATTGTCTGACGTCCTACTTATCTGAACTACAAAAGAACGGGTTATCTTATTGAAGTTAAAAGACTCATTTATAAAGTACATGAAGTACAACAGAAAATCTAAAAAAATTCGAATAGTGTATCGATATTCATTATAATCAGCTCATCCCAGACATAAACAAAGATCTGAACTATTGTTTAACATTGTTGTAGGAATGAAGGACATTCTGATGTATCCACACTGAATCGTTGTTTAACATTGTAGGAATGAAGGATATTCTGATGTATCCCCACTGAACCATTGTTTAACATTGCTGTAGGAATGAAGGATATTCTGATGTATTTATACTGAACCATTGTTTAACATTGTTGTATGGATGAAGATATTCTAATCTATCCACACTGAATCGTTGTTTAACATTGTTGCAGGAATGGAGGATATTCTGATATATCCACACTGAACCATTGTTTAACATTATTGCAAAAACGAAGGATATTCTGATGTATTTACACTGAACCATTGTTTAACATTGTTGTAGCAATGAAGGATATTCTGATGTATCCACACTGAACCATTGTTTAACATTGTTGTAGCAATGAAGGATATTCTGATGTATCCACACTGAACCATTGTTTAACATTGTTGTAGGAATGAAGGATATTCTGATGTATCCACACTGATCCATTGTTTAACATTGTTGTAGAAGTGTAGGGTATTCTAGTGTATCCACAGTGAACCATTGTTTAACATTGTTGCAGGAATGAAGGATATTGTTATATAATCGAATTCTGTGTTCCAGCGTTTTGTGTCCTGAAACTCACGAAGCACTATTTCAAAGCACTGTTTAAAAGGTTGAACCATTGTTTTAAGATGCCAGTTTAAAACTTGAACGTTTTGAAAATGAACTTTACTGATATGTAGACAATAAAGTTGGGCAAGAAGCGTGGAATGGCTTGGTGGGTAAGGCGATGACTTTGCAATCTGTGGGTTGTGGTGTCAAACCCCTATTATCACTGATCTGTGGGGACGGTATGATGTGATAATTAATCCCAGTAGTCGTTGGAAAAGAGAGTAGCCCGAGAGGTAGGTTAAAGGATTAACCTAAAAGATGGCGATGGATGAGGTCGACTAGTTGCTTTTCATCTAGTCTATCACTGCTAATAACCAAAATTAAAGTTTGAGATTTAACATGACATCTACTCAACTTTAGTAATTTTTTTTGTTTTCAAAATAACTCTTATCCTTAAGTGAATCTAAAGAGTTGTAATATTTTATATGGAACACTAAAAATATTTTTATGACCCTCGTGGTTTGTTACAAATGATGTTTATAGATACAATAATTGGGTTTATAAACATCATTTATAACAATAAAAATAAACCACTCGGGTTTGAAAAATGAAAATTTAAAGTTATCAAATGAAATATTTTGAAGTTTTACGTTTCTCAAGTGAAACACATCTTTTAAGGTTCTTTGTAGCAAAACCCACTGGAATTTTACTCTGACACTAAATATTTCGATCTTTCGTGATTCTTTTAACGAAACGCCCTGGAAGTTTACGAATTTTAAGCGAAACGACGTGATCTTTTTGGGGTTCTTTTAGTGAAACGTCCTTGTAACTATTCTGAAGCGAAACATTTTGACCTATTGAAATGTGGATGCTGCTGTTAATTCTCAAATGTTTAGTCCATTAGTATTTCTAATTTATTGAGTGACCTTTTTAAGAGGCAAGAAACAATTGTAAAAATAAAACTATGTAATTTTAATTTATTATAATTGAGAATTTCTTAAATGTTCTGAAGGAAAGATTAACTGATTTTGTGGAAGAGATACAAGAAAAAACATTGAATTGAAAAAGAGAAATGTACAATTTTCAAATCACGATGTATACTCTTCAAAACAAGAAACGCAAAAGGGATATTTTTGTTATTTTAAAGAGAAATATATGTAATAACGTTACAAGCTCAGAGTATGTGATGTTACACGTGTTAAGGCACTGACTGTCAGACCAAAATGACAATAAAAGTAGTGCACTTTGAAAACGGAGGAAAACATCGGATTTTTCGCCGAAACGCATGCGTCTCCAATAAATTTGTTTAAGAGATCTGCATGTTCTGCAAGTGCAACGTGTGCAAAACCCCTATAAAAGTGACGGGTTCTCGGTTTCCATAGCTCAGTGTTAAGCCACCGACACGCAATACAGTTACGCCAAGACTGACTGAAGCACAACGCAACAACGCCTTTGGTTGTTTTAAAACAGGCGAATTTCGATCAGATACTGCCAGAGCTGTGAATGTCCATCCAAGCACCATCACAAGCCTATGGAATCGTCACCAACGACATGGATCAACTCGTGACCGTCCACGATCTGGCAGACCTCGTGTGACCACGCCCGCACAAGATCGCTACATCCGGTTACGTCACCTTCGGGATAGGACTGCGATGTCTACTGCCTCAACCATACCAGGGTTTCGTAGGATATCTGATCAGACCGTACGCAACCGTCTACAAGATGCAGGAATCCGACCTCGACGTCCAGTCAGAGGCGTCATCCTCACCCAGCAACATCGTCAAGCACGGCTGCAGTGGACTCGGGCACATCGGGTATGGCCTTATTAACGATGAAGGCATGTTTGGTTTAGCGATGAATCACGTTTCATGGTTCGTAGGCAGGATGAAAGGACCCGTGTTTACCGTCGCCGAGGTGAACGTTTTGCAGCAAACTCTGTGCAGGATGTTGACAGATTTTGTGGTGACAGCGTCATGATGTGGGCTGCCATCGCCTACAATGCCAGAACAGACCTCTTGCACATTCGAGGGAATCTTACGGCTCAACGATACGTCGACGAGATTCTTAGGCCCCATGTGCAACCCATCACGGTGAACGTCAACGACGTTTTTCAACATGACAACGCCCGTCCTCACACAGCCCGATTCACCACTGTCGTCTTGAGACACCACAACATCAACATCCTTCCCCGGCACTCTAGATCACCAGATTAAAACATCTTTGAGACGAATTGGGCCGACGTCTGCGACGGCGACAACCTCAACTGCAGACTCTACCTCAGCTTGCAGCAGCTTTGCAGGCTGAGTGGACAGCCATTCCACAGGATGTGATTCGTCATCTCATCGCTTCCATAGGCAGGAGAAGCCAAGCAGTTATTGATGCTCACGGGGGCATACTTGTTATTGACGTTGAGTGACATTAAACTTCAACTAGTGAGCGTGGACTTCGTAGACTTTGGATGTTCAGCAGTGAATGTGCAAAATTTCACACACGTCATACAGAACCACCCGGAATAAACTTGTTAACAATTTGTCTCATATTTTGCCTTTTGCGTTTCTTTTTTAAAGAGTATATTTTCTTGCAGCTTTAATATTTTACGTGTTTGCTGGGGTTTTTAACTTCCTTTTTGCACGTTGGCGGTGGGTAGTGATGACTAGCTCAGCCTTCTCTCTTGTCTTTCACTGCTAAATTAGGGACAATTAGTGCAGGTAACCCTTATATAGCTTTGCACGAAATTCGAGACAAAAACAAACCTGGACACGTTTGTGTACATCTTATCAAGAACAAAAGTTAAGTGAAAGTAGAATTACCAACTGAAACCATTTATCGTCAACTTTTAGCTACCAAACAGATGGCGCTAAAAACCTGTGGATCTGAATATTTGTATATTTACACCTGTCTAGATTTTTTTTCTAAAGTTGGTGTTCGTTTTTTAAATACAATCTTATCCTGGTTTTTACTGCAATTAAATTATTCAAATACACAAAAATGGGCATTTAAGAAACATGATTATTAATATAGATTAAATAAGTTTACAGTCAATGTGTATTTGATAATAAAATTGTAATTTTTCATTACGTACTTTCTCATTTCAATTAAGATAGGTATAAAACTGCTTTGTTTTGGAATTTCGCACAAAGCTACTCGAGGGCTATCTGTGCTAGCCGTCCCTAATTTAGCAGTGTAAGACTAGAGGGAAGGCAGCTAGTCATCACCACCCACCGCCAACTCTTGGGCTACTCTTTTACCAACGAATAGTGGGATTGACCGTCACATTATACACCCCCACGGCTGGAAGGGCGAGCATGTGTAGCGCAACCTAGAGAGCTTTAAAAGAGACTCGATAAGCCTGTCATATTACGATCACCGTGCAAATTAACATAGACTTTATCATCTGTCACAACAACTTCTTTATTTTTACAACAAAGCCACTGTGGTCTATCTGTTGTGTGCACACCTCGGATTTTAACGTTGAGTCCGAAATTTTACCGTTACCTCACTAGAGGGCACTGCAGTAGTGAATGTTCTTATATTAAAAAAAAAACTTTGTTTCAATCCTTTTACTGTTGTATGTAAAAGACGGTTAAAACACTTCATATTCTACCACAAGTTAAGTTCTTTGGAAACAAGACGAAAATTTTAAAAATAAATATTTATTTGTACAACGTTGTTTCAAGTTGCTACCAAACAGGGCAATCTTTTGACACCCGTGGTAAAATAGCGAACAAATCAAAATTATTAGCTTAAATACGCACATGTGGACGAAAGTTCTAGTAAAAATAGGTTAGTGATTTTAGGTGGGGCTGCGTAAACTTTTAGTTAAAAAAAGAAACAAATTATTGTTCTCAATAAAAATCTAATATCAGTTTCAGAAAGCCCCAAATCTCCATTGCCCAAGAACCAGGCCAATCTCACAAATTCTTGTTTCCAGCTGTCTTTCGATCAGCATTAGTGGTTTAGGTTACCTTCTTTATACAGTTCCTGTTGTATAGCCATGTTTTATGATGTGGTTTATATTATCTTCTTAATACAGTTCCTGTTGTGTAGCCATGTTTTATAATGTGGTTTATGTTATATTCTTTATACAGTTCTTGTTGTGTAGCCATGTTTTATAATATGGTTTATATTATCTTCTTAATACAGTTCCTGTTGTGTAGCCATGTTTTATAATGTGGTTTATGTTATATTCTTAATACAGTTCCTGTTGTATAGCCATGTTTTATAATGTGGTTTATGTTATATTCTTAATACAGTTCCTGTTGTATAGCCATGTTTTATAATGTGGTTTATATTATCTTCTTGATACAGTTCCTGTTGTGTAGCCATGTTTTATAATGTGGTTTATGTTATATTCTTAATACAGTTCCTGTTGTATAGCCATGTTTTATAATGTGGTTTATGTTATATTCTTAATACAGTTCCTGTTGTATAGCCATGTTTTATAATATGGTTTATATTATCTTCTTAATACAGTTCCTGTTGTGTAGCCATGTTTTATAATGTGGTTTATGTTATATTCTTAATACAGTTCCTGTTGTATAGCCATGTTTTATAATATGGTTTATATTATCTTCTTAATACAGTTCCTGTTGTGTAGCCATGTTTTATAATGTGGTTTATGTTATATTCTTAATACAGTTCCTGTTGTGTAGCCATGTTTTATAATGTGGTTTATGTTATATTCTTAATACAGTTCCTGTTGTATAGCCATGTTTTATAATGTGGTTTATATTATCTTCTTGATACAGTTCCTGTTGTGTAGCCATGTTTTATGATGTGGTTTAGGTTATCTTCTTAATACAGTTCCTGTTGTAAAGCCATGTTTTATAATATGGTTTATGTTATATTCTTAATACAGTTCCTGTTGTGTAGCCATGTTTTATAATGTGGTTTATGTTATCTTCTTAATATAGTTCCTGTTGTGTAGCCATGTTTTATAATATGGTTTATGTTATATTCTTTATACAGTTCCTGTTGTATAGCCATGTGTTATAATATGGTTTATGTTATATTCTTAATACAGTTCCTGTTGTGTAGCCATGTTTTATAATGTGGTTTATGTTTTCTTCTTAATACAGTTCCTGTTGTGTAGCCATGTTTTATAATGTGCTTTATGTTTTCTTCTTAATACAGTTCCTGTTGTATGGTCATGTTTTATAATATGGTTTATGTTATCTTCTTAATACAGTTCCTGTTGTGTAGCCATGTTTTATAATATGGTTTATGTTATATTCTTTATACAGTTCCTGTTGTGTAGCCATGTTTTATAATATGGTTTATGTTATCTTCTTGATACAGTTCCTGTTGTATGGTCATGTTTTATAATATGGTTTATGTTATCTTCTTAATACAGTTCCTGTTGTATAGCCATGTTTTATAATATGGTTTATGTTATATTCTTTATACAGTTCCTGTTGTGTAGCCATGTTTTATAATATGGTTTATATTATCTTCTTGATACAGTTCCTGTTGTGTAGCCATGTTTTATAATATGGTTTATGTTTTCTTCTTAATACAGTTCCTGTTGTGTAGCCATGTTTTATAATATGGTTTATGTTATATTCTTTATACAGTTCCTGTTGTATAGCCATGTTTTATAATATGGTTTATGTTTTCTTTTTAATACAGTACCCGTTGTGTAGCCATGTTTTGTAATGTGGTTTATGTTATATTTATAATACAGTTCCCGTTGTGTAGCCATGTTTTGTAACGTGGTTTATGTTATCTTCTTAATACAGTTCCCGTTGTGTAGCCATGTTTTGTAACGTGGTTTATGTCATCTTTTTAATACAGTTCCCGTTGTGTACCACACTATATAACGTTGTTTATGTGTTTGATAATTCTACAGAAATTGTAATTTTAGTCAAGTTATCCATTCAGAATATGTTAGCACTGTTAAAAAATAACTTCAAGAAGAAAAACATAATAATAAAGTAAGGTTTTTATATCATACTAATACTGCTTAAACTATTATGTAAGATAAACTGAAGGAGGCGTGGACGCGAGAAATACCAGATGTAAAAGAAATATTGTCGTGTTTCTTCAGATTTACAAACAAGAGTTTGAAGAACCACCTGAGAAACCCTGTCAAAAGATAACTAATCAAAAACGTACCTGAGTTCAGCATCAGTGATGGTCACTTGTGGCTAAGTAGCTTTATGACCATCCGTGTCCTTAAAGGAATCCCAAGTTCTGTTGTCTTGTGGTAGTTTTTCAGTAAGAAACAGTTGGAGACTGAATCAGACATCTATAGAAACAAGGCTTTTATTTACCATGAAACCTTTTAATACTTCCTTTCCTTAATTGTCTTTTTATTTAATACCACTTTTAGATATTGTTCATCTGCTACTTTTAATACTAATTAGTTTCTTAGGACTTTATTCCTAGTTTAGCTGGTATTTATCAGATATCTCTTACTGTTGCACTCAGGCTAATCGTTTAAGGTTTGTTATCCCTTTCTATCACTAATTTACTCCTGTTGTTCTTCTTTCTCACATTAAGAGTACCTCTAATATACCTTCAAATCTAACGTCTCTCAGTTCATTTCACTTTTGGTTCACTCACTTTTATTTCAGAGTTTTGGTGTTTTTGTAAATATCCCTGGGTGTTATTCTCATTTCTTTATCCGGCGCTCCTCTTCACATTTTGTTTTTACTCTCTGTAGTGAAGGCTGTCTTTCGTGATTAGCGAAACTTCTTGTGACGTCACTAACTCGACCAGTCACAACTCTGTTCACAGACGAAACTCACATCAAAAGTAACCTGCACGTGCAAGCAGCGTAAGATGCTAACACCTGTCTGAGGAATAGTGAACTTATAAGAAACATGCTGTAAGCGTTTGTGCACGGCAACGACCAGTTTTTGTACCGTTTGTTAAAGTTGATAAAGTATGTTAACTAAAGTGACTTTATTAACCCTAGTTGTAGTTTTTGGATGTTTTTGGTCACATGTTTGTAGTGACAAGCCTCGTGTGAACATTGTGGACAGTGTGTCTCCTGACCATCACGAACCAGTCCCCCCGAATCCTGATGCCCATCCAGTCTTAGATAAACACGTGGTTATTCCCGTTATCCACTCGGGTTCTACAAGGCACGAACCCGGGGTCTCACACGAACATGATAAACACAACCACCGCTATCAAGTGGCAAAAGTGGACTTTCCTCACGTGTCAACTCCACTTATAATCTCTTTATGGATCTTTATCGCTGGCTTGGCCAAAATTGGTATGTTTTGTGTGTTAATGAATAATATGTTTTTTCAAGATTGTTGTATTTCCGACGATTTTAAAGACAGTTTCTTTGTTTTTAGTTAAGTGCCTCCAGAGGCTCAATGGAAAGTCAGTATATAGAATTATAACTCTTATACTCTGGATTCGATACCCGTGAAGGGCACAGCACAAACAGCCCATTGTGTAGTGTTATTTAATATAACACAAATAAACTTGACTATGCTGAAAAATGAACGAAAGAAGAGTAGGATACATTGGGGAGTCTGAGTACATACCTGTTACAAGTTCCAATGAGGGGGTCTAACTAAATACCTGTTACAAGTTTCAATGAGGGGGTTTCACTAAATACCTGTTACAAGTTCCAATAAGGGTTTTGACTAAATACCTGTTACAAGTTCCAATGAGGGAGTCTAACTAAATACCTGTTACAAATTTCAATGAGAAGGTTTCACTAAATACCTGTTACAAGTTCCAATAAGGGTTTTGACTAAATACCTGTTGCAAGTACCAATGAGGGGGTCTGACTAAATACCTGATACAAGTTCCAATGAGGGGGTTTCACTAAATACCTGTTACAAGTTCCAATGAAGGGATCTCACTAAATACCTGTTACAAGTTCCAATGGGGGTCTCACTATATACCTGTTACAAGTTCCAATGAGGGGGTTTCACTAAATACCTGTTACAAGTTCCAATGAAAGGGTCTGACTAAATACCTGTTACAAGTTCCAATGAGGGGGTTTCACTAAATACCTGTTACAAGTTCCAATGAAAGGGTCTGACTAAATACCTCATACAAGTTCCAGTGAGGGGGTTTCACTAAATACCTGTTACAAGTTCCAATGAGGGGGTCTCACTAAATACCTGTTACAAGTTCCAATGCGGGTCTCACTAAATACCTTATACAAGTTCCAATGGGGGTCTCACTACATACTGTTACAAGTTCCAATGAGGGGGTTTCACTAAATACCTGTTACAAGTTCCAATGAAAGGGTCTGACTAAATACCTGATACAAGTTCCAGTGAGGGGGTTTCACTAAATACCTGTTACAAGTTCCAATGAGGGGTCTCACTAAATACCTGTTACAAGTTCCAATGCGGGTCTCACTAAATACCTGTTACAAGTTCCAATGGGGGTCTCACTACATACTGTTACAAGTTCCAATGGGGTTCTAACTAAATCCCTGTTACAAGTTCCAATGGGGGTTCTAACTAAATACCTGTTACAAGTTCTAATGAAGGGGTCTCACTAAATACCTGTTACAAGTTCCAATGGGGGTCTCACTAAACACCTATTACAAGTTCCAATGGGGGTGTTGACTAAATAACTGTTACATGTTCCAATGGGAGTTCTAACTAAATACCTATTACAAGTTCCAATGAGGGGTGTCACTAAATATTTGTTACAAGTTCCAATGGGGTCTCACTATATACCTGTTACAAGTTCTAATGCGGGTTCTGACTAAATACCTGATACAAGTTTCAATGAGCGGGTCTCACTGAATATCTGTTACAAGTTCCAATAAGGGTTTTGACTAAATACCTGTTGCAAGTACCAATGAGGGGGTCTCACTAAATACCTGTTACAAGTTCTAATGGGGGTCTCACTAAACACCTGTTACAAGTTCCAATGAGGGTGTTGACTAAATAACTGTTACAAGTACCAATGAGGGGGTCTCACTAAATACCTGATACAAGTTCCAATGAGGGGGTTTCACTAAATACCTGTTACAAGTTCCAATGAGGGGGTCTCACTGAATACCTGTTACAAGTTCCAATAAGGGTTTTGACTAAATACCTGTTACAAGTTCTAATAAGGGTTTGACTAAATACATGTTACAAGTTCCAATGAGGGGATCTCACTGAATACCTGTTACAAGTTCCAATGGGGGTTCTGACTAAATACCTGTTACAAATTCGATTGTGTTTCTGATTACATACCTGTTACAAGTTCCAATGAGGGGGTCTCACTAAATACCTGTTACAAGTTTCAATGAGGTCTGACTACATACCTGTTAGAAGTGTCAATGGGGGTCTGATTAAATACTTGTTACAAGATCCAAAGAAATCTCTATCATTAAACCTGAGGTCCCAATTTTGGTTAGAAGGTAATGTTTCGAACGTTGATTTTGTTAATATGTAGTGATAGTTGGCAAAAAGTCCCAAATTGTGTTTAAATACCGTTCAATCATATTTTTATTAATTTGGTTCGACTTTCGCGCAAAACAGCACGAGATTTATCTGCGCTAGCCATCCCTAATTTAGCAATGTAAGGCAGGTAGTCATCACTACCCACCACCAACTCTTGGGCTACTCTTTTACTAACGAATAGTTGGATTGACCCTCACATTATAACGCCCCCACGGCAGAAAATGCGAGCATATTTTGTGTGATGGAGATTCGAACCTGCGATCCTAAGATTACGAATCGAGTGCCTCAACCACCTGGCCATGCCGGTCCACGTATTTCATTGCCAAGTAATATCAATGTTTCTGAACGGCCTTGTTCAGACATTTATTAGTCTATATAAAGTTTATTTACGTAACCCTTATAGGTGAAATAAACCTGTTTCTTAAGGCAAGTTTAGGAGCAACTGAATTAGAGGATCAGACCTGTACATCTACAGAGGGCTGTGTGCGTTATACTAACACGATTATAGTGTCAACAAGTGGAGTGAAAAAATTACAGCTGGTGGAACGGAAATACGTTTTGAGACTGTTTGACGTGTCATGGATGTCACCGAAAAGTGATCAGTTTTGGAAAAGAAACGTACAGAAACATTTCCGATGCAAACTATTCACACATTCAGGTCATAAATATGAACTCAGATCGAATAATTATAATTTCTAGATGTCTTTTATTCTTGATGGAGATAAAAAAATATGGGTCAAGTTCCTCATAGACTGAGGACTGTCTAAAACAAGAGACCTATCAAAGTCGAACCCCAGCTGTGGTGAGGAGAGTGGAGTGTCTGCTAACACGTCACAATTTAGAAGCACAAAGGTCATTGACAGATCTTACCTACTTGTCTTAACTCAACAGAGAACAATCTCTGTCTGAAACAGTGGAGTAAATGACATGTACACAAGTTGTTTCCACGAAATATTTGTTCAACCGTCAAGTAGCTGAAGAATACAACTGGTATTTATGCTATTTCATGCTGGTCAGGTCGCAGGACCCCAGTAGATTTCTGTGTCACCAAACTGCTGAAAGAGTTACTAGAAAAACATCGACTTCGTACAATAAATGGATTATGAAAAACAGCATGGAGGAGTGGTGTGATTCGGACATGACGGAGAGTATTGCAGTGGATACTGCACGAAAGGGTTGTTTTCAAGAACACGGTACTCTGATAGAACATGACCGGACGTGAAGACCTGTACTGTAACGATGTGGTGAGAACCTGAAATCATTTCGGTATGACGAACTCAACCTCTGTATAGACAAACCTGAAGAATATCCCTGAAAAATATCGGGATACAAGAAATCAATTTGTACCCAAACAACTTATGTAAACCTCTGGGGTCTCGCAGATATGAAATACACTTGGCTTTAGAAATAATTTAATAAATACATAAATAATTGGATGTTTATTAAACTGAGTGCTTCAGTTCAGGTTTGTATCCAATGTTCTCCGTTCCTTTTCACTCCCTCCTCCCCTCTACATTGGTTCAGCGGAAAGTGAGACGGCTTATAACTAAAAACCGGCTTCGATCCAGAGTGAACACAGTAAGATGTCATTATTGACAACAGACAGACAGGCATATTCTATGTTTTAAGTGTTCACATGTATGAATAATAAAACCTACAATAATTCAATATTTAGTGATCTCACCTGTACCTTTATTATGTTAATGAAAAAGGAATGTAAAATTTGGGTCACAAAGGATATAGCGAGAAGCCGTTAGCCTTGGAAATGAGGAAATAAGTTAAGCCAGAGAAGCGAGTGTAATGTAGAACTGATTATAAGCGGAAGTTATTAACAGAAGCAGCGTACTGTAGAACTGATTATAAACGGAAGTTATTAACAGAAGCAGCGTACTGTAGAACTGATTATAAACGGAAGTTAACAAGAAAAGCAGCGTACTGTAGAACTGATTATAAACGGAAGTTATTAACAGAAGCAGCGTACTGCAGAACTGATTATAAACGGAAGTTATTAACAGAAGCAGCGTACTGTAGAACTTATTATAAACGGAAGTTATTAACAGAAGCAGCGTAATGTAGAACTGATTATAAACAGAAGTTAACAAGAGAAGTAGCGTACTGTAGAACTGATTATAAACGGAAGTTATTAACAGAAGCAGCGTACTGTAGAACTGATTATAAACAGAATTAACAGAAGCAGCGTACTGTAGAGCTGATTATAAACGGAAGTTATTAATAGAAGCAGCGTGCTGCAGAACTGATTATAAACGGAAATTATTAACAGAAGCAGCGTACTGTAGAACTCATTATAAACGGAAGTTAACAAGAAAAGCAGCGTACTGTAGAACTGATTATAAACGGAAGTTATTAACAGAAGCAGCGTACTGCAGAACTGATTATAAACGGAAGTTATTAACAGAAGCAGCGCACTGTAGAACTTATTATAAACGGAAGTTATTAACAGAAGCAGCGTACTGTAGAACTGATTATAAACAGAAGTTAACAAGATAAGCAGCGTACTGTAGAACTGATTATAAACGGAAGTTATTAACAGAAGCAGCGTACTGTAGAGCTGATTATAAACGGAAGTTAACAAGATAAGCAGCGTACTGTAGAACTGATTATAAACGGAAGTTATTAACAGAAGCAGCGTACTGTAGAGCTGATTATAAACGGAAGTTAACAAGAAAAGCAGCGTACTGTAGAACTGATTATAAACAGAAGTTAACAAGATAAGCAGCGTACTGTAGAACTGATTATAAACGGAAGTTATTAACAGAAGCAGCGTACCGTAGAACTGATTATAAACAGAAGTTATTAAAAGAAGCCGTGTAATGTAGAACTGATTATAAACGGAAGTTATTAACAGAAGCAGCGTACTCTAGAACTGATTATAAACGGAAGTTAACAAGAAAAGCAGCGTACTGTAGAACTGATTATAAACGGAAGTTATTAACAGAAGCAGCGTACTGCAGAACTGATTATAAACGGAAATTAACAAGAGAAGCAGCGTACTGTATAACTGATTATAAACGGAAGTTATTAACAGAAGCAGCCTACTGTAGAACTGATTATAAACGGAAATTATTAACAGAAGCAGCGTACTGTAGAACTCATTATAAACGGAAGTTAACAAGAAAAGCAGCGTACTGTAGAACTGATTATAAACGGAAGTTATTAACAGAAGCAGCGTACTGTAGAGCTGATTATAAACGGAAGTTATTAACAGAAGCAGCGTACTGTAGAGCTGATTATAAACGGAAGTTATTAACAGAAGCAGCGTACCGTAGAACTGATTATAAACAGAAGTTATTAAAAGAAGCCGTGTAATGTAGAACTGATTATAAACGGAAGTTATTAACAGAAGCAGCGTACTGTTGAACTGATTATAAACGGAAGTTATTAACAGAAGCAGCGCACTGTAGAACTTATTATAAACGGAAGTTATTAACAGAAGCAGCGTACTGTAGAACTGATTATAAACAGAAGTTAACAAGATAAGCAGCGTACTGTAGAACTGATTATAAACAGAAGTTAACAAGATAAGCAGCGTACTGTAGAACTGATTATAAACAGAAGTTAACAAGATAAGCAGCGTACTGTAGAACTGATTATAAACGGAAGTTATTAACAGAAGCAGCGTACTGTAGAGCTGATTATAAACGGAAGTTAACAAGAAAAGCAGCGTACTGTAGAGCTGATTATAAACGGAAGTTATTAACAGAAGCAGCGTACTGTAGAGCTGATTATAAACGGAAGTTATTAACAGAAGCAGCGTACCGTAGAACTGATTATAAACAGAAGTTATTAAAAGAAGCAGTGTAATGTAGAACTGATTATAAACGGAAGTTATTAACAGAAGCAGCGTACTGTTGAACTGATTATAAACGGAAATTATTAACAGAAGCAGCGTACTGTAGAACTGATTATAAACGGAAGTTAACAAGAAAAGCAGCGTACTGTAGAACTGATTATAAACGGAAGTTATTAACAGAAGCAGCGTACTGCAGAATTGATTATAAACGGAAATTAACAAGAGAAGCAGCGTACTGTATAACTGATTATAAACGGAAGTTATTAACAGAAGCAGCGTACTGTAGAACTTATTATAAACGGAAGTTATTAACAGAAGCAGCGTACTGTAGAACTGATTATAAACAGAAGTTAACAAGAGAAGCAGCGTACTGTAGAACTGGTTATAAACGGAAGTTATTAAAATAATCAGCGTACTGTAAAACTGATTATAAACAGAAGTTATTAAAAGAAGCGGTATAATGTAGAACTGATTATAAACGGAAGTTAACAAGAGAAGCAGCGTACTGTAGAACTGATTATAAACAGAAGTTATTAAAAGGAGCAAATGTACTGTAGAACTGATTATAAACGGAAGTTATTAACAGAAGCAGCGTACTGTAGAGCTGATTATAAACGGAAGTTTTTAAAAGAAGCAGCGTACCGTAGAACTGATTATAAACAGAAGTTATTAAAAGAAGCCGTGCAATGTAGAACTGATTATAAACGAAAGTTAACAAGAAAAGCAGCGTACTGTAGAACTGATTATAAACGGAAGTTATTAACAGAAGCAGCGTACTGCAGAACTGATTATAAACAGAAGTTATTAAAAGGAGCAAATGTACTGTAGAACTGATTATAATCAGAAGTTATTAACAGAAGCAGCGTACTGCAGAACTGATTATAAACGGAAATTAACAAGAGAAGCAGCGTACTGTATAACTGATTATAAACGGAAGTTATTAACAGAAGCAGCGTACTGTAGAACTTATTATAAACGGAAGTTATTAACAGAAGCGGTGTAATGTAGAACTGATTATAAACGGAAGTTAACAAGAGAAGCAGCGTACTGTAGAACTGATTATAAACAGAAGTTATTAAAAGGAGCAAATGTACTGTAGAACTGATTATAAACGGAAGTTATTAACAGAAGCAGCGTACTGTAGAGCTGATTATAAACGGAAGTTATTAACAGAAGCAGCTTACCGTAGAACTGATTATAAACAGAAGTTATTAAAAGAAGCCGTGTAATGTAGAACTGATTATAAACGAAAGTTAACAAGAAAAGCAGCGTACTGTAGAACTGATTATAAACGGAAGTTATTAACAGAAGCAGCGTACTGCAGAACTGATTATAAACAGAAGTTATTAAAAGGAGCAAATGTACTGTAGAACTGTTTATAAACGGAAGTTATTAACAGAAGCAGCGTACTGTAGAACTGATTATAAACGGAAGTTAACAAGAGAAGCAGCGTACTGTAGAACTGATTATGAACAGAATTAAAATAATCAGCGTACTGTAGAACTGATTATAAACAGAATTAACAGAAGCAGCGTACTGTAGAACTGATTATAAACGGAAGTTATTAAAACAAGCAAATGTATTGTGGAACTGATTATAAACGGAAGTTCAGAGGTCAAATATTATGCGGACAGGACACCTCTCCGTCAGAGAGAAACCTGTTCTATTGATCTGAACAAACTGGACACGAACACCATTTTAGCTGAAACTTTCAGAAATGTAACTTTCTCTTGGGACGTTAAATGTGTCGTCGTAAAGAAATGAAGGAAAGTTAGATTTGAAATTTTCGACATGGGCCTTTGGCGTGAGCTAAACGATCCTTGGAGTTCAGGTGTATGTCCAGTACAAAGGAAGCCGGTCTCAGCACTTGCAGCTCACAAGGGTTTTATCCGGCACTTTGAAACGAATGACAGCACTGAGTGTCACGTTTATAGTGTACCCGCAGCACAATCGTGTTAAGCAAATTATACTTCGGATTTACCGACACGATTTTCATTAGGTTACTGAATGCAGACTGTAGAAAAAAGTTGTCGAATGCCTTCTGACCTCGGTTAACCTTTATTACCATCACAGGTTTTTAAACGTTTTATCCTCTGAGAATCTGAAAATAAACTGAGAGAAAATTTTAAATTTTGAGGTTAATAAAATGTAAAAAAAAAAAAAAAAAATCTACACATAAACCCCTCTATGTAGACTTATTCTGCACATAAACCCCTCTATGTAGACTTATTCGCTAAACGGGATTTTTTTATTAACTCAAAACCCTGTTTCATTCCAGCTATGTACCTTAAGAAATGTGTAAACATTTATTTCGGATTTGTTTTTAATGTTTACGTCACTAGTTTAGTGACGAGTATGTTACCACCACAGTTTGTTTCCAGTAATTTTGTTCTGTCACACTTGCTCTACTGTGTTGTTGGATGCAGCCAGAGGTTCTTAGATTTTTATGTAGAACGTCTTGGTGCCTGTGGCTATTCGTTATTCTACAAACCTCGAAGTACTTCTGTGTGTATTGACTAAGATGGCTAAGCCTTATATTAGGTTAACGTCTGCTATAAACCACTAAAATGGTATTTTATATTGTCGCTATACTGGCCTTCAGACCGTTAAAAAACTTAAAACTAAATAAAACAGTATGTAGAAGTGATAAGGTGTCATCGTGTGTAGTCTTTGTACTGTCTACAGAAATGATAAGGTGTCATCGTGTATAGTCTTTATACTGTTTACATAAATGATAAGGTGTCATCGTGTGAAGTCATTGTACTGTTTATAGATATAATAAGATGTCTGGTTTTGTGTAGTCATTGTACTGTTTATAGATATAATAAGATGTCTGGTTTTGTGTAGTCATTATACTGTTTACAGAAATAGTGAGGTTTCTTATGTTGTATACTCGTTGCAATTATATATTTCGGTAGTAATTAACACCATAATTACACCATATTTTACAAACGGGATAGTTCTAATTTGCAACACAGATGGCGTAAGCAAAATCTAACTGGAGGTTAGGGCAAATGTATACGAGACCTTGACATCTCAATAATTTGGGGAAAAGTGGCTATGATTCCATGAAAATGGGGCATGTACAGACTTTGGGGGGGTGAGCAGTTCCTAAGATATGTAAATCATGTTTTGTTAACAGACCGACCCCCCTAGTTCCCCTCACATATCATTCGTCAATATATGACGACATTTTCACATTGAAAATATTAAAATGTGTGATGTGACATATAATGCGAATACCTCATGCGTCCGTATTCATGTTCAAATGTGTAGTTTATATCTGTAGACAATAATGATATATGTGTATATTATTTAATGTTAATGTAGTCTATTACAAGTTTACGATAAATATTAGACTCTTTTATTTCTTCCTGTTATTATGTCGGAAATGAGTAGAAAGAGAAACCGTAGATTTGTGGAGAAAACCAGGGCTAGTAAAACTGGGTTGTATGCTCACAGTGTGTAGTTGGGCCTAAACCAGACAGACGGCCTGTATGTCTCGTATAGTTCGTAGCAGAGACAGTGGTTCTCGGGACCACACTATGTAAATACTGGTGATGTGACCAGGATTAAAACAACATATAAGGGAACACACACACACACACTTGAGGTGATCAGCGAATAAATGTCTTTCGTAAGGCGTTGTTTAGAGATTAATGTTTTTGAACAGAGAATCTGCAGATTCATGGTTTGCATCTCTCAGATGGAAAAGCTTACTCCTTCTTCAGAATAATGTCTGTAATATATTTAAGGTCAGGTTCACGATGACCGAACAAGGTCGAAACGTTGTTCGCTCCTCTACATAGTACTTTCTCTATCCATACCAGTCGTTTTTGCATATATATTTTTCTCTCCAAGTGGGTTTTTTCGTCATCACAGATGTCTGTGCTACTTAAAGACACCGCGGTGTCTCCAGACAAGTCCTAAGGTTGGAGTTATTTATGTTGGTTTGTATAACAGCTGTTCCAGATTCTGGAAGATCTTATATTTCTGGACAGGTTTTAAACACTTATGTTACATCAAAGCAATGATAAAAATATTGTTATTTTCTTTCTTTTTGAAGGGAGAAAATATATAATAGAGGACTGGTGTTAAAGAGGTGTGAATCAGAACCAGGGTTTCTCAACCAATCATATTAAGGGATATTTTAAAATATTAATGGTTATTTATTCTCACGACCACGAAGTTAAAAGTGATAAAGTCCTAAGGGTAGGTGGAAAACCTGAAATCTGGTACCAAGCAACACAGTGGACTGTCTTAATCAATCCACCACGTGGAATCGAACCTTGGATTTAACCAGTGAAAATTCATAAAGTTACTACTGATCAACTTCGGCGTGGATTTTATTTTTTAATTAATTCTCAAATGATATAAAATATTAAAATGTATTTTGTTTGTGGAATATTAATGTAAGTTACAGTTCTAAGATGGTTAGGATTGTTAAATGGAATAAGGCATTGTGTTGAAGTTTTCAATGTAATGAAAACAAAGTTTATTCATAATTATACTGTTTATTATATATTACTATTGTGCCAATTATATTTTTAAACATTACATTTTTTATCTAGCCTCTTAGGGAATTTCCAGATTTAAAAGAGTATATAGTAATAGTATTCCAACCACACTAAGTCCTCCATATCCATCGTCAACGACGCGTTTCGCTCAATCCATTACAAGTCGAGTGCCTTAACTACCTGGTCATGTCGGGCCTGGAGCAAGTTATGTTGACAAGAAAAACTAAACAAAAAACATTAACATTCCAAACGTAAATAAACTACACGCCTTGCCAAGTACTGCTTGAAATGTTTCAGTCATATAGGGTTTTTAACAAATCTTTACGATTTCAGTGTTCCGTTGCTTCTCCTGGAGGAAATATTAATTTATCATTTTTAGTCAACATTCTTTTTTGCGTTTTTACAGTTGGACCGATTTTCTCACGTTATGTACCATAACGCCGATATCAACAATATCACTTCCCCTAACGGTTTAGAAGACGCGTGGTGTATTAATACCATTCCAGGTGTTAGCAGCGAGTAAAGAAATCCAAAAGTTAAAGAGTTCTTAACGAAAATATTTTAGTGATTCTGCAGGTCTTATGTATCGACGCGTGTGTTCGAACAACGTTTTATTTATTGTACAAACGTGTTGGCATAATACCTGAAAACCACTGCAGGCAGAACCTCAACAAACAGCGAATTTAAACTGTAACCACTTTGACGATAATAATTCCTGAAGAGACGAAGTATTTTCGAGGGTGTGACTTGCTCCAAATTACGAAGCAACGTTAGGCCTAGCAAGGCGATTACGCAAGCCTTAAACTAATTTGTATTTGTAACATTTTTATAATAATTTGTATCCTTGTGTGACCTAACTGTTACCTAAGCAACCAAGCCCTTTTATCTTTTTTACAAGTGGCCTTAAAATAAGAATGTCTAGTTTGAAACAACATTTGTGAGAATCGTAACGGAAACTGAACAAAAGATGTAGACCTCGACCCACTCACCCCTACAGTAAGGTGACCTTGGTCAGCGCAGGTCAGCCAGCTCAATTCGGTGTCTCACTGACCCACATTTTTTAGACAACATATTAGGAAGTGGGTTAAAATACAAGCTGTGCATGTAGTTCAGTATCAAGATTATGGGATCATGTTTCTAAGTTTACGGAATTTCTTCTATGCTCTGATTGAAGCATTAGAATGTCCTGTTCCCAGTTGTCTGGATTAACCAGACATTTAGTGTCAATGGACAGAGAAAAGGCTCGAGAGTTAATATATATATATATATATATACTCGTGGATAAATGCATAATACCTTAAAAGGTGCCGGTAAAACAAATTCGATTTCATTAAAATTTGTTTACGTTTTTAACTGGTAGTTTCGTATGCAATACTAAACATTAATTATTTCAACAACGATGATAATTTACCTTCGAAAAAATTTTAGGGCTAATGTTAACAGTTGGTTTCTTTACACTTGATATGTTCCTTCCTTTTTTACTGTTTAAATAACTGTGAATGGTTTTCGAACGTGAAAGTTGTTAACTACATACACGTGTATTCAGAAATAAATTACGTCTGATAAGCAACTTAATACAATAGTTGACCCAGTTTAGAAGACTGGTAGAAACTTAGTTGTTTAATTCATCTCTCTGTGTTGTTTATGTTCTATTGTGGTCCAAGTAATCACACACTGTAAGAACCATATTGGTATAAATATAACATTATTGGTTTTAGTTTTACGGTTTTGTGTACAGCAACTACTATCTTTGGTATTTAGGTGGCGTTGTTGTTGTTTTCTTTATTTTAGTATCGAGATGCTGTTTACAATAACGACTATCAGTTTACGTTTAACGTTATTTTATTCGTGTATTTCTGGCGAGAGTTTACCTTTACTATAATAATGTTTAGTTCGTTTATTTTTTTAAATGACTGTGGTTTATTTTCGTATTTAAAGAAAGAAAATTTCAACCTCCAAATTACTTAAAGCTTTACAAATTTTACTCGTGATTTCATTTTCCCAAGTTTTTTTTTTACTTTTTAACAAAGTAGTTCTTGTCCTCTTCTTGGGTAGGGGGCTACGTATTATAAGAGTGACCTAACAAAGTTAAACAGTATGCTGTCACTGACACCGTTCCAACTTTGTTTGGTACCCTAGTTTTACTACAAAAAGAATGACTTTATTAAGTGAAACTTTGTAAACTTACAACTTTGAAATAAAGTACAAGTTTTTTTCTCACTTTTCTCTTGGTTTCACGTAACTTCGAGAATAACTAGGTGACCCAGAATCTCCACCAGTCTTATGTCACTGTAAAGAGACCACTGTTTTCAGTCAAGGACAAGTATTACCATTTCACCATTTTTCGGATGTAGTACTTTAATGCCCCTCACACACACGCGCACTTACCCCTCAATACCGCGTTTGAATATCTGACTCATCAAATAGAATTTCGGAAAACTTTGGAACTAAACGCTATTCGAAATAAAGATTTTATTTAGTGTTGCACGGTGTGACATGTGAAAATAGACTTTTTAACTTGCTGTCAGTTTTGTTTCCAACGGCCAAATATGCTAATCAATACTGAAAATAAATGTTTTTAAATATTGTAAAATAATATTTACATAGTTTACTTAGTTTTAAACATAAACAACCAGCACACAAATCTGCGAGTCCACGAGTGCTTCCGCTTTAAAAACTAGATCCACCATTCACAGAAGTGTTTTATGTAAATCGTGTTTCAACTTGTTCACCAAATCGAATCAGTATTTATGTACGAAGTGTATGTACCATTGATGGTACAAATTTATTATTCAGCAAACCAATCTTTTAAGGCAAATAAGACATGTACATAAAATACTTAAACTGTGGATTAATATTACTAATTAATAGCGTGGTTTTCCTGTTTATTTTACGTAAAAATATGTAATTTCTCCAACTGTCTTTCTTTATTATTTAGTTTTCATACAAAAAGTACAGTTTCCCAGTACGTTTACGAATGTAACACTCTAAAATCCGGGACTCGATTCCCGCGGTGGATACATAGCTCAGTGTGGCTTTATTCTAAAGGAAAATGTGTCAACCAGAAAAACATAAATTTACTCCATATGAGGCAAAATAGGGACCAAACCGGTGGTAACTGTTATTAAAACAAGTGGATAATTTGACACTTTAACCGTGAAAAAAAAAAAAGTAAAATGTTTACAATGTTCATCCACAAACGCGAAATATCTTACCAGTACTCTGTTTTCTTAACTTTTAGGAGAATTATAATATTTTGTTTATTCGAACAACATATTTACAACACATTAATAATTCCAAAAATCAATTATTGTTTCACTGAATATTTTATCACTATTTCATTTCGAAGAATGATAGAAGGAAATCTTGTTTTTAGTTCATAAAATTCACCACAAGATGGCTTTTGGATCGAGGTGTTTTTATGCGAAAATACTTTTTTCCGTAGTTGAATTATAGTTTACAGAAAAAGGTTAAACATTTAATTATGCTTGGTATGGTCAGGTGGGTTAAGGCGTGCGACTCGTAATCTGAGGGTCGCGGGTTCGAATCCCCGCCGCACCAAACATGCTCGCCTTTTCAGCCGTGGGGGGGTTATAATGTGACGGTCAATCCCACTATTCGTTGGTAAAAGAGTAGTCCAAGAGTTGATGGTGAGTGGTGATGGCTAGCTGCTTTCCTTCTAGTGTTACACTGCTAAATTAGGGACGGCTAGCACAGATAGCCCTCGTGTAGCTTTGCGCGAAATTAAAAAACAAACAAACATTTAATTGTCACATATATCCGAACTTCTTCAAACGTTGTTCATCAGGCCATCTGGTGAATATTTAAGAATTTAAAGATGGGTTCATACTCTCTCTGTCCATATACATGTGTGTGTGTGTGTGTGTTCACTTATATATCTTTTTGAAGCACAGTAAGGTCAGAGTTCAAAAATCCTCGTCTCTGCTGGCGATTTAGATCAATTTTCCTATCAACTGATAGGAATTGGATTGCAAGTTTTTACAAGAATAGTTGTATATAAACTGATGAGTTGTTTTATGACAAACGGAAGGCATCAAAATTGTAAAGAAGACATTTACTACGTCATTCCACTTTACAATATTTTATCCGTTTCGAATATCTTATTGTATCATTTATTTCACTGCTCAACCAGAAAGCAGCTTCTGTCAACGTTCCGTCGGTGGATTCTCTTCTCTGTTTAAGTTAAGCGGATAACGATTCTTAGGTAGAACTATCAACTGTTACAATACTAACACTAATGGTCACCGACGTAAGGAACGTGATGAGGCCTACTATAAGTAGATACTTGGTTTCACTTTTGTTTCATTAGGTCTGCTACTGACCGAAGGTTCATATGAACGTTTGGAAACAAGCCACCTAAAAACAAATATTTTCTGTTGTATTAGTAAACAACATTGACTCTGGATACACTGACAGCTGTACAAACAACATTGACTCTGGTTACACTGACAGCTGTACAAACAACATTGACTCTGGTTACACTGACAGCTGTACAAACAACATTGACTCTGGTTACACTGACAGCTGTACAAACAACATTGACTCTGGTTACACTGACAGCTGTACAAACAACATTGACTCTGGTTACACTGACAGCTGTACAAACAACATTGACTCTGGATACACTGACAGCTGTACAAACAACTTTGACTCTGGATACACTGAGAGCTGTACAAACAACATTGACTCTGGTTACACTGACAGCTGTACAAACAACTTTGACTCTGGTTACACTGACAGCTGTACAAACAACATTGACTCTGGATACACTGACAGCTGTACAAACAACTTTGACTCTGGTTACACTGACAGCTGTACAAACAACATTGACTCTGGTTACACTGACAGCTGTACAAACAACATTGACTCTGGATACACTGAGAGCTGTACAAACAACATTGACTCTGGTTACACTGACAGCTGTACAAACAACTTTGACTCTGGTTACACTGACAGCTGTACAAACAACATTGACTCTGGTTACACTGACAGCTGTACAAACAACATTGACTCTGGATACACTGAGAGCTGTACAAACAACATTGACTCTGGTTACACTGACAGCTGTACAAACAACTTTGACTCTGGTTACACTGACAGCTGTACAAACAACATTGACTCTGGTTACACTGACAGCTGTACAAACAACTTTGACTCTGGTTACACTGACAGCTGTACAAACAACATTGACTCTGGTTACACTGACAGCTGTACAAACAACATTGACTCTGGATACACTGAGAGCTGTACAAACAACATTGACTCTGGTTACACTGACAGCTGTACAAACAACTTTGACTCTGGTTACACTGACAGCTGTACAAACAACATTGACTCTGGATACACTGACAGCTGTACAAACAACTTTGACTCTGGTTACACTGACAGCTGTACAAACAACATTGACTCTGGTTACACTGACAGCTGTACAAACAACTTTGACTCTGGTTACACTGACAGCTGTACAAACAACATTGACTCTGGTTACACTGACAGCTGTACAAACAACATTGACTCTGGATACACTGAGAGCTGTACAAACAACATTGACTCTGGTTACACTGACAGCTGTACAAACAACTTTGACTCTGGTTACACTGACAGCTGTACAAACAACATTGACTCTGGATACACTGACAGCTGTACAAACAACTTTGACTCTGGTTACACTGACAGCTGTACAAACAACATTGACTCTGGATACACTGAGAACTGTACAAACAACATTGACTCTGGTTACACTGACAGCTGTACAAACAACATTGACTCTGGATACACTGACAGCTGTACAAACAACATTGACTCTGGATACACTGAGAACTGTACAAACAACATTGACTCTGGTTACACTGACAGCTGTACAAACAACATTGACTCTGGATACACTGACAGCTGTACAAACAACATTGACTCTGGATACACTGACAGCTGTACAAACAACTTTGACTCTGGTTACACTGACAGCTGTACAAACAACATTGACTCTGGATACACTGAGAACTGTACAAACAACATTGACTCTGGTTACACTGACAGCTGTACAAACAACATTGACTCTGGATACACTGACAGCTGTACAAACAACATTGACTCTGGATACACTGAGAACTGTACAAACAACATTGACTCTGGTTACACTGACAGCTGTACAAACAACATTGACTCTGGATACACTGACAGCTGTACAAACAACATTGACTCTGGATACACTGACAGCTGTACAAACAACTTTGACTCTGGTTACACTGACAGCTGTACAAACAACATTGACTCTGGATACACTGAGAACTGTACAAACAACATTGACTCTGGATACACTGACAGCTGTACAAACAACATTGACTCTGGTTACACTGACAGCTGTACAAACAACATTGACTCTGGTTACACTGACAGCTGTACAAACAACATTGACTCTGGATACACTGACAGCTGTACAAACAACATTGACTCTGGATACACTGACAGCTGTACAAACAACTTTGACTCTGGTTACACTGACAGCTGTACAAACAACATTGACTCTGGATACACTGAGAACTGTACAAACAACATTGACTCTGGATACACTGACAGCTGTACAAACAACATTGACTCTGGGTACACTGACAGCTGTACAAACAACATTGACGCAGAGTTTGCAACAAGGAATCCCAGGGCTCAGCGCAAATTCTCCGTATTATATGTTTTAATATACACTTTAAAACCGGAAATTCTTTGATCGAAGTACGCATGCTTAGAACGTCTTTGAAGGTAATGGTCATAAGACTGGTCAGTTTGTAAAATGGACATCAGGTGGAATCACTTACATTTATTTACCAGGACAAAGTAAGTAAATTTTCCATTATTTTATAAGCAAATTAGAAAATGAATGATAAACAAAGTTTCAACCTCTTTGTTTATAAATTTTGTCGGAAAAAAATAAAATATTCGGCGCTCCTGGAGCCTTTAAGTTCAAACTGTCTTGGACTCATCTAGTGCGCAACATTCTGGACAGCATATCCTGTTGTGCGAAATTCATTAACTGTAAAAATGTACTGAAATAAAAATTTGCTTTTGCTTTATGTTGAAGCTCAACACCAGGGGGTGTAGTGAAACTGGGACGCCGGGTTCTGTTAACAGAAGGTGTAACAGTTTCAAGGTAATTCCTTTTACCTTGTTACTTTCTTTGTAGGGTTAACACCAAACGGTTTATTACATTAGTTTCTTCGGTATACGTGACCGAATTTGCTAGTCAAACGTCTACCTACTCAGTACAGAGTTAAGTCCTCATTAAACGTCTACCTATTCAGTAAAGAGTTAAGTCCTCATTAAACGTCTACCTACTCAGTACAGAGTTAAGTCCTCATTAAACGTCTACCTACTCAGTACAGAGTTAAGTCCTCATTTTGAAAACATCGTTCATATTGCGGGAAAATGTATTTAATGACAATTATTGGTTACGTAAAGTCGTGTTATCAAACGTGATAACATGATAATATTTGTATACAGGTCATTAAAAATGGCCACCTTGATACAGTGGAACTGTCGAGGTTTACATTCTAATCAGGATGACGTCAAAACACTGATTGCTTCCTACCATCCTGTTTGTCTTTCCTTACAGGAAACATTTCTAAAACCTGCCGATACAGCCACCTTTCGGCGGTTATCTCTGTACAGAAATGACAGGCTGTGTGATGGACGAGTACATGGAGGGGTGGCGCTGTTGGTTGATCAGCATGTGCCCACCCTGTCTTTGTCGCTCAACACACCTTTGGAGGTCATAGCCATCCATGTTTCCTTGAGTCATACCATCACTGTTTGTTCTCTCTACCTGTCCCCTGGAGAGACATATGATCAATCAGACTTTGATGCTCTCATTGAACAGTTACCGTCTCCATTTCTAATCCTGGGGGACATCATCCCCTCTGGGGAAGTGCTGGTGTTGATAGGAAGGGTTGCTCTGTAGTGCCTATACTCTCTGATCACAATCTTTTTCTTTTCAATACTGGTTCTTCTACTTATTTCCATGCACCAAGTCAGTCCTTTACTGATATTAATCTCTCAATTTGTTCCCATTCACTATTTTCTCATTTTTCATGCAAGGCTGACAATAATCCACGAGGCAGTGATCATTTTCCTGTAATCTTCGAAGCTGGATCAAGCAAACTGACCCTTTTTCACTACTCTCGTCTGGAAGCCATCAGTAGACGACTGTGTGACAGCAGTAACTGGCTGTATTATTCAAGCAGCTGTTCAATATATTCCTAAAACTTTGACACGTTTTCCACGATATCCTCGTCCGTGGTGGAATCCTGTCTACCACATGACATGGAAAGCTCAAAAACGGGCCTGGGATAGTTTCTGTAGATATCCCACACTCTCAAACTGCATTGCTTTCTAGTGGGGCCATGCACATGCTCGGTGGGTAAGACGTCAAAACCAGAAGGATTTATAAGTTCACAACCAGCATATCTTCTACCACCAGTTCCAAGGTCATATGGGGCAAGATATGAAAGGTCAGTGGGCAGTATACTTCTGTTTCCCTCTCGATCTTGCTCTCTGATGACCAGGAAGTAGTTCATACCCGGAACATCGCCGATACTCTAGATGGAAGCTTTTGATGGGTATCTAGCACTTCTGTTCTTTCTCCACCTTTTCAGCCAAAAAAACTTGGGACAGAGACAGAGCCATCAAGACTTTCCTTTCGAGCTTATTGTCTATGTGACTATAATCGTTCGTCTCTTTACACTGGTGGAACTCAAACTGGCCCTTCACTTGTCTGGCAGTACATCGGTTGGGCCTGATGATGTGCACTATGACATACTGCACCATCTATCTTCTGCTTCTCTTGCTATTCTTCTGATTGATTTTAACCAGATCTGGTAGGAAAATGTTTTTCCTGATGTCTGGTGTCACGCTATTTTCCTACCTTTCTCTAAGCCTAGGAAAGATTCCAAGATTCCTTCAAATACTGTCCAACTGCTTTGGCGAGCTGTCTCTGGAATACCTTAAAGAGAATGGTTAATGCTCGTTTTGTTTGGTTCCTCGAATCAAATAACCTCCTCTCGCTCACCCAGTGTGGGTTCCGACGACAGCACTCCAACATGGACCACCTGAATCGACTTGAAACGTCAATCATAGAAGCCTTTCTCAAAAGACAACATCTTGTATCAATACTCTTTGACATTGAGAAGGCTTATGACACAACATGAAAGTATGGCATTTTGCGAGACCTCCATATATGTGAGTTACGTAGCCATTTGCCCATTTTTATTTACAAATTTTTAATAGACAGGAGATTTCAAGTTCGTGTGCTTCGACACTTTCCTGTTTTTTCTACAAGAGCTTGGAGTCCCTCAGGGCTGTGTTTTGACTGTCGCACTTTTCAGTAAAAGATTAATGCCATCTTACTGTTGCAAACGGGGTCTATGTCGACGACTTTCACATTTTATATCAGTTGTCGAACATGAGGTATATTAAGTGGCAACTACAGACTACCCTCAATCATTTACTGAATTGGACCACAACAAACGACTTTAACTTCCCTCTCTCTGAACCAATTTGCATGCACTTTTGCTCCCAACGGGGTATTAACCCTGATCTTGAACCCCGTATTGGTGAAGTTATGTTGCCCATGATCCCTGAGATAAAGTTCCTGGGCTTATCTTTCACCATAAGCTGACCTTTATACCACACATCCAGCTGCTACGGGTCAAATGTACAAGAGCACTGAACATCCTCCGTGTCCTTTCTACCACCAGTTGAGGAGCAGATCGACTTTCTCTGCTAAAGATGTATCGTGCTCTTATTTGATCGAAACTCGACCATGAATCACTGGTCTATGGCTCTGCCAGACCATCGGCCTTAAAGATGCTAGACCCCATTCACCATCAAGGACTTCTGCTCTGCACTGGGGCTTTCTGCATTTCCCCAGTTCAGAGCTTAAACATGAACCTTCTTTGCACCTCCGCCGTTTTCAACTGTCTTTACTGTATGCTTCGAAATTTTGTTCCTCACCAAAGCATCCCACCTGGGGATGTGTTTTCCGTCCTCAGTTGAACATACTTTTTTCAGAACAGACGACCTTCCATTGCTCCTTTTGGTTCTCGCGTCCAGGTGCCATTGGGTGAATTTGGTTTGTCCTTGGATAACATTGCTGTATCCACTGGTCAGCTCATCCCACCATGGTTTCTTACAGTCCCCAAATGTGACCTATTTTTAAGTCATCTGAGAAAAGTAGACACTCCCGATTGGAAACACTGTCTGTTATTTGCTGAACATCTTTTGAACCATCCTTCCACTCCTACGTATACAGATGGTTCAAAATCAGATGACTGTGTAGGCTCTGCTATGGTTTGTTGTGGTTCGGTGGTTGCACCCAGAATCCTCTTTATAGCTTTCACTACTGAACTGTACGCCATTTCTCTTACCCTGGATCACATAGAAGCTAAGCAGTACTCAAACTGCACTATTTATACTGACTCGCTTCGTTCTCTACTGGCCCTGGAATCGCTTCACGTTAGTTCACACCCTGTTTTTGCTGATATTCAAAACCGACTGGCCCATTTCTCATTAACATCTACTTCTGTCCAGTTTTCCTGGATACCAGGCCGCGTTGTTATTCGCGAGAACGAGGTCACCGACACCACAGCTAAATCTATCTACTCTGACTCTATCACTGCTGTGCCTGTTTCCATATATGGACTATGGTCCTGTATTCAAGACTGGGCTCCGTACCAACTGGCAGTCCACTTGGAGTGAGCAACGTGAAAACAAGCTTTTCCAAATAAAATTCAATATTGGACTTTGGCCGTCTTGTTACCATAATGATCTGAAAGAGGAAGTTGTTCTAACTAGACTACGCATTGGTCACAGTTTTTCACTCATCATTTTATTTTATCTGGAACCGATGCACCAGTGTGAAGTTTGTGTAACACTCAGGTCACAATAAGCCACATTTTACTGTCTTGTCATCGTTACGACTCTCAACGACGGCATCAATTTAAACATGTTCTGTCCGAGGGTTTGTCTGTAACATTGGACAGTGTTATTGGTGATAGTGACACTGTGTCCACCTTGGAAATGTTTTTAGTTTTTTAAAGGCTATTAATCTTTTTAACGTCATTTAAGTTTTTAATTTATACATTAGATCTTTTTTAATGTGATACTCTTTTAAAAATCATAGTCCATCTGGTTTGATTTGAAATTATAAACTGGCCGTAACATCAAGTAACTCGAAACCAGGATTGGAAAGGTCAACTTCAGGTGACTAACGCTGCTGTTTGAACTACCCGTTAGTCATCCTGGTCAAGGCCTCCAAGGCACTGTTGCATAAATATACCTGCTTCCTTCAAACTTTTTCAATCAAAATGAGAGAGTAATTGAGTTCACTTGCGATGGTGAATGCACCAAGATGCAAGTTAAATTTGAAGTACAATTTCTACTGATATGAACAGTAAACGATCTATCGGTGAGATAGGGTTATGGAAAGTATATAATAAAGCATTGGATTTTGTCCTTCGATGGGACAGCGTTAAGTTTACGATCCTGCTAAGATAAATTCCGAGGTTAGATTACCCACGGTGGACACAACATTTAGCCCAATGTGTCTTTT
This sequence comes from Carcinoscorpius rotundicauda, assembly GCA_011833715.1. Lineage (NCBI taxonomy): Eukaryota > Metazoa > Arthropoda > Merostomata > Xiphosura > Limulidae > Carcinoscorpius > Carcinoscorpius rotundicauda. The sequence goes on from CM022400.1 coordinate 70,730,093, forward strand.
CCATGCAACTAGTAAGTATTTGATGTTTTCCACTGATAAGCAGGAGTAGATATTTAGGTGAGAGGTTTCTAAGAAGTTAAAGTTTTGTCATATGTAATTTAAACCTCCTAATTAGAGAAACAACCAATAAGTATTACGATTTAAAACTGCTAATCAGAGAAACAACCAATCATGTATGATTTAGAACTGTTGAATACAGAGAGAATACAGAATACAGTGGTGACTATTTTTAATCCAATAGCGAGATTGTTTGTCAAACTTGCAAGACTTTCACAGCTGAAACTGAGAAATATGTTGAAGGACATATCGTGGCTCATACCTGGAAATATATATATTTCCATTCGCAACTCAGTCCCCTAGCAACCGAAAAACGTTGTGCAAATCAGTTTGAGACATCTTTCAGTTGGTTAGGCTTGGCACATCAAATGTAACTTACAACTCATCAATAAGACAGATTTCAACTAGGCTAGCATTTTTATTTTGGTTATATTTATACTCTTGCAAAACGTGTTTACAGAAACGATCCGCTTTCTAATAATGTTTTCTGTTACAGTGCCGTTTCTTTATTCCAAGGATTTTTCCTGAACCGCATGCCTTCCTCTGGAAACTTATTTTTAATGTTTATATAAATTACTATTCACAAAACAATGTCAGTAGATGACTTTAAAAAAACGTCAAATATTTGATGATTAAAGAGAAATGACGTCACTAAATAGTCAAGAGAAGAGCGCTACCTATCTGTTGCTTCTGTTTTTTTTCTTATTGCATAAATTAACTTTAGAATTGAATGATGTACAGAGGGCGTAAAATAACTGTAATTTTCTCGCGATTCGGTGTTGATAAAGAATATTTTCACTTACAAGAATAATTCACAAAGTGAAATGCATGAGTGATTTTGAATAAGATAATGAAAAAAAAATGTCTCTGGTTCCAGGTAACGGTTCAACACAACAGTAGATTAGAAAAGACATTACATCTGTTTAACTAATGACTCAACAACAGTAGGTTAGAAAAGAAACTATATCTCTTTCACTCATAACTTATTTGTGTTATATAATTCTAAGACACTACATCTATTAACTCATATCTTACAGGTATTATAGATTTTTTTTTCACAAATCAACGATAACCTCACGAACCCCTCTACTTAAGATAAGCATATTTACACCTATAGACCTCTTTACTAAGTTAGATCCACCTACAGACTTCCATATTTAGATAGATCCACATACAAACCTTCATTTTTAGATAGATATACCTACAGTTCTCCATCCTTAGAAAGTTCCACCTACAGACCTTTATCCTTAGATAGATTCACTTACAAACCTTTTTACTTAGATAAATCCACTTATAGATTTTTATACTTAGATAAATCCACTTATAGATTTTTATACTTAGATAAATCCACTTATAGATCTTTATACTTAGATAAATCCACTTATAGATCTTTTTACTTAGATAAATCCACTTATAGATCTTTATACTTAGATAAATCCACTTATAGATCTTTATACTTAGATAAATCTACTTATAGATCTTTATACTTAGATAAATCCACTTATAGATCTTTTTACTTAGATAAATCCACTTATAGATCTTTATATTTAGATAAATTAATCTGCAGACTCTCATACTTAGGTAGATCTATCAACAAACTTCCAGACTTAGATACATCCATCTGCAGACATCTATGCTGAGATACATCCATGTGTGGACTTCCATACTTAGATCCACCTTCAGACCTTTGTATTTAGGTAGATCCATCTGTGGACCTTCATACTTATTTGTACCCATCTGCAGTCCTCCTTGCTTTCTTATAACAAATGGTTTATTTTGTTTTGAATTTCGCTGAAAGCTACATAAGGGCCATCTGCACTAGCCATCCCTAATTTAACAGTGTGAGACTAGAGGAAAGGTAGTTAGTCATCACCACCTACCGCCAACTCTTGGTCTGCTCTTTTACTAACAACTATTAGGATTGATCCCGACGTTATAACGCCCCCACGGCTGAAAGGGCGAGCATGTTTGGTGTAACGGGAATTCGAACCCTCAACCACCTGGCTATGTCGGGCCCTACTACGTATGAAAGTTGTACTGCAATATGAAAGTACCTTGTTTCAAATCGACTTTATGTTCCTCTAACCGAACATGGTATTTTTAGAGTTATAACATTTAAAATCTATCTTTACCTACCTGAAGAGCAGCTTCTGAACATTTTAGGGTTCAAATACCACAGGTTGAGTCGAGATTTATGTTAAACCTACACTGAGGTATCCCGAACACTGTTGTTATAAAAATAGAAGTTAGAAACTGGATGGTGTTTCAAACATGCACACCTACCTTTTTCTGTCGCAATTTGTTTTGTTTCCTTCATTCGCGCTAAACTACATAAGAACTAATTGCGTTTAACAGTTGGTGAAGACATTTATTACCGAGAAGGAAGCGCCATCTCGTTACAATTATTGACATCACGTTTATCAGAAAAGAGAAGTTGTGACAGTGACAATAATAATTTTAATGTTGCAGCTACTGTGATTAACTTTATCAGAACAAAGAAGGCCTAACAGTTACAGTAATAAACATTTATATTGCAACTACCGAGTTTAACATTATCAAAACATAGAAGGCCTAACAGTGACAGTAATAAACTTTAACATTGCAGCTACCGAGTTTAACGTTATCAGAACAAAGAAGGCCTAACAGTGACAGTACAAAATAAATGAAACTATGTATGATCTGCGAATGTTTAATTAACTAATTTACCTGTTGCTTTCAGGAAAATTTGGCATCAAACCAGAGTCTACACTCGAGGAATTTCCCGGGCAAAAATAAAACTTGCACTCTGTGTAATAGATAAATACCATCACATGCAGTGTTTACCCGGAACTTGGTGAGATACAGGAAAATGTAGGCTGGAAAAAATAATTTTTCTTCATCCACTGTTTCTTTTTCAAAACTTCTCGTATTCAAAACCTGGCGGATTTATCTGAAAATATTAATTTTCAATAACAGTTGACAGATACAATACTGTAATATTACTTCCTGACAGTAACAATTAATACATACTGTACTGTAATATTACTCCCTGACAGTAACGATTAATACATACTGTACTCTAATATTACTTTCTGATACTAACAGTAAATACATACTGTACTGTAATATTACTTTCTGATGCTAACAATTAATTCATACAATACTGTAATATTACTTCCTGACAGCAACAATTAATACATACAATACTGTAATATTACTTCCTGACAGTAACAATTAATACATACTGTACTGTAATATTTCTTTCTGACAGTAACAATTAATACATACTGTACTGTAATATTACTTCCTGACAGTAACAATTAATACATACTGTACTGTAATATTACTTTCTGACGCTAACAATTAATTCATACAATACTGTAATATTACTTCCTGACAGCAACAATTAATACATACAATACTGTAATATTACTTCCTGACAGTAACAATTAATACATACTGTACTGTAATATTTCTTTCTGACAGTAACAATTAATACATACTGTACTGTAATATTACTTCCTGACAGTAACAATTAATACATACTGTGCTGTAATATTTCTTTCTGACAGTAACAATTAATACATACTGAACTGTAATATTACTTTCTGACACTGACAATTAATACATACTCTACTGTAATATTACTTTCTGATACTAACAATTAATACTGTATAGTAATATTTCATTTTTCACTACTGTCCTTTCTCACACACTATAATTAAGTGTATAAAATTTAAACAGTCTTTTTATTTTTCAACACATCTTTGATTCTTTTCTAGTAAAGTTCCTTCCTTTTATAGAAATAAAATTGTTTTATCTGGTGTCTAGCCTGTCTTTTCCAAGTTTTCAATGTGGTCCATTGTCTTCAGAATGTAGTACACAGTTGTATTTATTCTATCGATTCTCTAAATAGCCTTGTAATCTTCAATATGATCTTCTCATATCTTTTATCAATAGAAAACTATCCCTGTGATATAAATTTTACATCTCTGGAATCATCCTAGTATCGTTCATACAAACAATAAGATCCTTTGTTTGAAAAAGGAACGAAACTTTACACATTTTGCCAAGTGAGGCCTAACTAGTTTTTACCTTCTTATTGATATATATATATATATATATATATATCTTCATATTTTATTAGGTTTGTCAACAGCAATAAAAGCTGCTTAGATTATTTCAATGATCTGAGTACCCTTAATACATTTGCAAATAGTCAAAGGCTTAACACCATCAGCAAGCTTTTAACTAATTACTGGAAACCGTTATTTCAAATAAGAAAAATCACAGATCCAAACACTGACTCTTGAGTGTCTCTAATAGCAACCAAGGCACAGTTCAGTGGACTTCAATAACAGTTTATTTTGATGTTATTGTTTGTTTGTTTCTCTCATCCAAACAGCCTTCAATCCATTTAACTGGTCTTTCCCCAACGTTTCTTGATGTAGTTTTGTTGTTATTTTGTGTGTTATTTAGAGCTTTTCGATAGTTTAAGCACGTCAGTCGTGTTCATCTTCCATGTAATAAGAAATGAAGTCGATGGAAGTTAATAGTTTAGTAACGGTGAATGAATAATAAATCCTTGTCAACTTTATGGTGCCATATTCAATTAAACAATTCTTTATTTTATCAGTTCCTAGAACTCTACAAAAGTAAGAGTAATAGGCCGATAACGGTCAAAGCAGAGCTTCGAGAATATAGTAATAACCTCTTACCTCTGACCAGAACAAACAAACACATACTATGTTCATGTGGTACCTCTTGTCATGTTATGTTTTCTTATTATCTTTGTGTTGAGCAAACACTCTTGAGACTTATTTCGTTACGTGCAGAAATCAGAAACCGAGGTTAAAATGTTCAAGATGAACATTCCTCCAGGTGACCTTCGTTTGACCTTACCTGTAGTTTAACTTTCCAAGAAGTAACTCTGGTCACAGTTTCCTTCCTCCTCAAATTCCTCGAACTCATCATGTCACCTGCAGCACGTGCGGTCGCCATTTTCTTTCATAATGTAAACAAGAAAACAGACAACTTGTTTTAATAAGATAAAGATGTATTCGCGTATAACCTATCTTTTTTAAGTTGAAGCACTTTAAACATTGCATACTAGAGATCATATAACGACGTATTATGTTTGTAAACTTTTATACGTTAGAGATCAGGTAAAAATTGTTGTTGTTGTTTTGAATTAAGCACAAAGCTACACAATGGGCTATCTGTGCTCTGCTCGCCATGGGTATCGAAACCCGGATTTTATCGCGTAAGTCCGCAGACATACCGCTGAGCCACTGGGGGGTAAAGACGTATTATGTTTATAAACGTTTGTAAATTAATTACCTAAATTATACGTAATACATATGTATATAACTAGTAGTAAAGAACAGCTAAAGAACTGTTTTGAGTACACAGTTCATACTGGAAGTCAGATACAGAATTTTAGCGTGTATACTGGAAGTCAACTGAAGAGTTACTTGGTGTGTATTTTGATATCGAAATGATGACGAGAAGTGAACTGTTTTTGTGAATAATGAAACAGCTAGTGAAGGAAGTGTCTGTTTTTAAATTTAATATTTTTAATAAATGTCTTTGTTTGTATTGTTGTATGTGAAACAAACGAATAGTTTGTTCCATTATTACTTCTCTGCATGGTTCACTTGCACCAACACTGGACATTAGACTAGGCTTAGTAACAGTATAATTAAAATGTAGATAAAGGCAATTTAACGACAGTTTAAAAAATACTGATTTTCTTTTCAGGATTCCACGTGACTCCAAAGATCCATCTGATCTGTCCTGAAAGCTGCCTTCTAATAGTTGTGGGGGTCATCATTGGACTTCTCTTGTTTTACACCGGATTCCACAGTGTGGAGCACCTTACCCCTGATGTTTTCTTCCTTTACATGCTTCCACCAATAATTCTGGACGCTGGCTATTTCATGCCTAATAGACTCTTCTTTGACAATATGACTTCTATTCTGATTTATGCTGTACTTGGTACTGTATGGAACGCTCTGACCATAGGGTTTTCTCTGTGGGGTGTTGGTTTGACTGGACTATACGGAGTGGAGCTCCCCCTGTTGGATACTTTGCTCTTCAGTTCCATAATTTCCGCAGTAGATCCTGTAGCAGTCCTCGCGGTCTTTGAGGAAATACAAGTGAATGACGTGCTTTACATCCTAGTGTTCGGAGAGTCCTTACTTAATGATGCTGTGACAGTGGTCAGTTTCTTTGTCTCTAGTTAAGCACAAAGCTGCGCGATGTATTATCTATGCTCTGCCCAATACGGGGATAGAAAACCGGTTTCTAGCGTTACAAGTTTAAAGATATACCGCTGTGCTACCAGGAGGGTTACAGTGGTGAGTGGGTTACAATGGTGAGAGGGTTACAGTGATGAAAGGGTTACAGCAGAACATATCCTGTCACAAAGTAATAAAGATATTCTTATACTAAAAAGTCGTTTTGAAATCCCAATTATTTCAATGAAAATTTTAATTTGTATCAAATAAACATTTTAAATCATAAAGAAGTCGGACTTGTTAATATACAGTTAGTTTTAAGGGGTTTGTAAACACTGTTCAAGTGATTTGTTTTATTATTTTTCAACCCTTTGTGTTATCTGTGTTTTTTGTTTTCTTAATCGTGTTTTTATTTCCTTAATTGTAATCAAGGACTCGTCACTTTTTGCTTTAGTTTTGACATATCGTTATTACTGTATGATATATATGTATTTCTATCTAATGCTACACTCTATATCCACAATGTCTTGCAGAACTTGGTCATTAACCGACAGTTTTATTTCCGGCTTGAATTGGTAAGTTTGTTCCAAAAGTTACCAAGAATATAAAACAGAGTGGTTCATTTCAAAAAGCTTAGTTTCTATATTTTATCCATATCAGCTTTCAGGTTTCCACCTACACATATATATTTTGTATCTAATGGCCAGAACATATATATATACAGCCACCGTTCTTTCTATCAGTTCTTTCAACAGGTCAATTCTGAAAAGCGTGACGTTAAACTACAAATGAAATTGAAAAAGAGGTTACTAAGATGTCATGGTCAGTCCCACTGTATAGGTAATCCCTGTACAGTCAAACAGAACGACAGGTGGAAGTGCTGATCCCTGTACAGTCAAACAGAACGACAGGTGGAAGTGCTGATCCCTGTACAGTCAAACAGAACGACAGGTGGAAGTGCTGATCCCTGTACAGTCAAACAGAACGACAGGTGGAAGTGCTGATCCCTGTACAGTCAAACAGAACGACAGGTGGAAGTGCTGATCCCTGTACAGTCAAACAGAACGACAGGTGGAAGTACTGATCCCTGTACAGTCAAACAGAACGAAAGGTGGAAGTACTGATCCCTGTACAGTCAAACAGAACGACAGGTGGAAGTACTGATCCCTGTACAGTCAAATAGAACGACAGGTGGAAGTACTGATCCCTGTACAGTCAAACAGAACGACGAAAATCTGCTACAGATAACTCGCAAATAAAAAATTAAAACTGCCCAACATACGTAGGAAATTGAGGATGCGGAGGGTGGACAAAAATTCCGATGGGTAAAATACAAGGAAGAAATACGAGAAGCAGACAGACTCACTTCACAACATTAAAAAGTGGATTGCAGAGGTGAAAACTGGATTAGGAAAAATTATACAAGAAGAAGGGTAGGGAGAACCATAACTGTCCACCCTCAGAGCCAGAAAAACACCATGACTAACGATACAAGAAGAAGGGAAAAAAGAATCATAACTATCCACTCTCAGAACCAGGAGGATACCAGAACTAATGATACAAGAAGAAGGGAAGAGAGAACCATAACTACCCACCCTCAGAACCAGGATGACCCCATGACTAATGATACAAGAATGGAACAGAGAATTCTGCGGACTTACACGCTAAAATCCGGGTTTTAATACCCGTGGTGGGCAGAGCACAGATAGCCCATTGTGTAGCTTTGTGCTTAATTCAAAACAACCAACCAACCAACCAAAGGAACAGAGAACCATAACTATTCACCCTCAGAACCAGGAGGACATCAAGACTAATGATACAAGAAGAAGGGAAGAGAGAACCATAACTATCCACCCTCAGAACCAGGAGGACACCATGACTAATGATATAAGAAGAAGGGAATAGAGAACCATAACTACCCACCCTCAGATTCAGGATGATACCATGACTAATCATACAAGAAGGGAATAGAGAACCATAACTATCCATCCTCAGAACCAGGATGACACCATGACTGATGGATTTCATCAGTCCATTCCAATCATGTAAACCTATGTTTCTAAGACGTGCACCATATAATAAACGCTATATAATATCAGTCCATTCCAATCATGTAAACCTATGTTTCTAAGACGTGCACCATATAATAAATGCTATATAATATCAGTCCATTCCAATCATGTAAACCTATGTTTCTAAGACGTGCACCATATAATAAATGCTATATAATATCAGTCCATTCCAATCATGTAAACCTATGTTTCTAAGACGTGCACCATATAATAAATGCTATATAATATCAGTCCATTCCAATCATGTAAACCTATGTTTCTAAGACGTGCACCATATAATAAATGCTATATAATATCAGTCCATTCCAATCATGTAAACCTATGTTTCTAAGACGTGCACCATATAATAAACGCTATATAATATCAGTCCATTCCAATCATGTAAACCTATGTTTCTAAGACGTGCACCATATAATAAATGCTATATAATATCAGTCCATTCCAATCATGTAAACCTATGTTTCTAAGACGTGCACCATATAATAAATGCTATATAATATCAGTCCATTCCAATCATGTAAACCTATGTTTCTAAGACGTGCACCATATAATAAATGCTATATAATATCAGTCCATTCCAATCATGTAAACCTATGTTTCTAAGACGTGCACCATATAATAAACGCTATATAATATCAGTCCATTCCAATCATGTAAACCTATGTTTCTAAGACGTGCACCATATAATAAATGCTATATAATATCTATTATTTCTACATAACGTAATTTATTTGACATATTTCTCTATTTATAGAATACGCATAATATTTTACGCTCCCAGCGGCACAGCGGTTTTTCTGCGGACTCACACCATTATAAACCCTTGGTGGGCAGAGTACAGATAGCCCATTGTGTAGCTTTATGGTTAATTCAAAAACAAAACACAATATTTCATCTCTAAAATTTTTTTTAAACATTTCACTCACTTGTTTTATCCAGGTGCTTTACCACATGTTCGAAGGATACGCTGAAATGGGACAAGAAAACATTATTCCTATCGACTATGTCGCTGGTCTAGCTTCCTTCTTCGTAGCAGCACTAGGTGGCGCTCTCATCGGAATCCTTTGGGGTGTGTTGGCAGCTTTCATCTCTCGGTTTTCTCATCACGTACGAATTATCGAACCTCTTTTTGTGTTCGTCCTAGCTTACCTGGCCTACCTGAACGCTGAGTTGTTTCATTTGTCTGGTATTGTGGCGTAAGTTTAACATGTGTTTTTGTCATTATCGATTGTAGCTTACATCTAAAGATTTCTCACACGTTTCACATTCTTACAAAACACTAACACAGCTTAACGTCGATTCGTACTCTTGTTAGATGTATCCAACTATTTTAGTTACCTGTTTCTATTTGTTTCATTCCCTACACAAACACAGATATTTGTATATACAGGAGGTGCAAAGAAAAGTACCCTCCCTTGAAAATGTTATTAATTTGTTCTATTTTTAATCAGTGATGTTCATAAATACCCAAACTTTACATTATTTTACTTACAAATTTATCATAAAAAGTGTTGTATACCTGCTGTAGATTCTGAGATCTGATTGCAATCAGACCACAAATAACACTATGTAACAAAATGTTTACTGTTTTTTTGTTCCTGGACAGAAAGTGTTATTTCACAGTTACTTATGCCTAAAGTAAATTGGAAAAAACATATTTTTCTCTTCAAACTTTGCTTTTGGGATCTGGGAGCGTATAACGAAAACATGATGGGAGACTATGTTTGGGACTTGATACGTGAAAGTGATTTATATTACAGTCGTACATCTCGAAGAAACTACTCACTTCTAAACATTTTTGAATAACTTTTGTATAAATACATGTAAATCTTGATTCATATGTTGTTTTATTCAGACCTTATGTAAATGTTTGTTTGTTTTGGAATTTCGCACAAAGCTACTCGAGGGATATCTGTGCTAACCGTCCCTAATTTAGCAGTGTAAGACTAGAGGGAAGGCAACTAGTCATCACCACCCACCCCAAACTCTTGGGCTACTCTTTTAACAACGAATAGTGTTATTGACCGTCACATTATACACCCCCACGGCTGGGAGGGCGAGCATATTTCGCGCGACATGGGCGCGAACCCGCAACCCTCGGATTGCGAGTCACACGCCTTACGCGCTTGGCCATGCCAGGCCAAATGAAAATGTCCAACTTTGCCCGCGTTTACATATAAAATAAGTTAATTCGTAAATTTCATTATCCAGGTCACAAAATCAAAGTTTGAAAGTAATAATGGTCATTTTCTGTACTTTTACAACACAAGCACTTAAGAAATAACACAAACTATCCAGGAACAAAATATTTGTGTTACGTAGTGTAATCCAACAAGTTTTTCTGCTATAGTGGAGGCTAATTGAAACAAGATATGAGAAACTACAGCTGGTACAAAACACATTATATAATGAATTGTAAGTAAAATAATCCAAAGTTATGGTATTCACTAAAGCCAGTGTTAAAATTAAGATATGAGACCAAATTTGAACAGGTATCGTCACGTGCGTATTATAATTTTACACATTTCTCATTATCTAATAAAACATATGAAAATTAACAACATTTTCAAGGGAGAGCCATTTTTGTTGTCCACCCCCCTGCGATACATCATTTAACATGTGTAACCTTTTCTTTATTTGCTCCTAGACTCGTTTTCTGCGGTATATCTATGAAGAATTACGTGGAAGAAAACATCTCCTACAAGTCCCACGTGACCGTCAAGTACACAATGAAGATGTTAGCAAGCTCCTCAGAAACTATAATATTTCTTTTCTTGGGAGTTTCTACTGTAAACGACAACCATGAATGGAACACGTGGTTTGTCATCATGACCATCTTGTTTTGCACACTTTTCAGATCTATTGGTGAGTAACACTTTCCCTCCATAAATTGGTTTGTGTTTTCTTATAACAAAGCTACATTGAGCTATCTGCTGTGTTTACCTAGGGGAATCAAACCCCCGATTTTAACGTTTTAAATCCGTAGACTTACCACTTGGGAACTCCTTAAACTGGTGTGGTTCTTACAAGTTTGAATCTTTCACAAATTTTTTTTTTTTAATCTGGTTATTACACAAATATAAAGCTTCTAAAAGTTTATTTAGTATCGAAGTGACGTTTGTTCTTCTTCGAAGACTTACTGTACAACAGAATTTACTTCGTAGCGAGACGAGATTACATCTGTCAAATAATTTAGTTTATAATTATGTAATAGTTTACTATGTATACCATGAATATATTACTTAAGTGTTTTAACATACCGGTTCCATCAACATAACTAAATTAAAAACCGGTTTTTGCTGACTTCAAGGTAACGTCCGGATAGTTTTCTGTGATATCTGTTAATTTTGTCTTTCGTATACTTCTTGAACTGAAAGTGGTGTGAAAATACAAACATACATTTTGTACAGAGTTCTCAAACTCAGTGATTTATGTTAACCACATACGGGATTGAGCAGATCCAGAAATAATATTAATTGGTAACTGAAATCCGATAAGTTGGTGTGAATGATGGGCGTTTAGTTACCAATTAATACCATTTCTGAATCTGCCCAACCACATGTAACCACGTAAATTTAAAGAATTCTCGTCAGTTTCTCACAAAGACAAAACAACATACAAACATTCTTGATGACGAGAAACCAACTTTGACATAAGATGTATCTCAGAACGACTGGTATGAGATAAAGAGAGAACAAAATTAATATGTGTTAAGTGTTCTCTACCAAAGCTTTATTTTGTTTTGCAGCTCACTACTTAAGCCTTGTGTTGTTTATTAGCTCTCTACGAAGCCTCATTTTGTTTTGGAGCTCCCTACTTAAACCTTGTGTTGTTTATTAGCTCCACGAAGCCTCATTTTGTTTTGGAGCTCCCTACTTAAGCCTTGTGTTGTTTATTAGCTCTCTACGAAGCCTCATTTTGTTTTGCAGCTCCCTGCTTAAACCTTGTGTTGTTTATTAGCTCTACGAAGCCTCATTTTGTTTTGGAGCTCCCTACTTAAGCCTTGTGTTGTTTATTAGCTCTATACGAAGCCTCATTTTATTTTGCATCTCCCTACTTAAGCCTTCTGTTGTTTATTAGCTCTCTACGAAGCCTCATTTTGTTTTGTAGATCTACTAAGCCGTATTTTGTTTATCAGTTCTCTACTAAGCCTTATTTTGTTTATCAGTTCTCTACTAAGCCTTGTGTTGTTTATTGACTCTCTACTTATGCCTTATTTTGTTTTGCAGCACTCTACTTAAGTTTTGTTTTGTTTATTAGTTTTCCACTAAGCCTTATTTTGTTTAAAACTTTTCGTTTATGATTGTTTTGTTTTGCAGGTGTTATAATTCAAACATGGGTTCTCAATCGTTTTCGGCTGCACAGAATTAACAAGGTTGAGCAGTTCATCATGGCGTATGGTGGTCTGCGTGGGGCTGTCGCCTTTGCTTTGGTTCTAGTTATCTCAGATAAAATAATTCCAACAAAAGCGATGATGGTAACAGCTGTAATTGCAGTAGTGTATTTCACCGTATTTATACAGGTGAGTATTTCATAAATACTTTAAAATATTTTATTTTTATACGTGATTCATGCTCTTCAATAGAAGCCATTGTACAGAACAGATAATTTTGTGATTCATTTAGTATATTTTATTTGTTGGTAAGCACAAAGCTACGTAGTGAGCTATATGTGCTCTGCCCACATATTATCTAAACCCAGTTGTTATTGTTTTAAATCCTCGAGCTTACTGCTGAACCGGCCCGGCACGGCCAGGTGGTTAAGGCACTCAACTCGTAATCCGAGGGTCGCGGTTTCGAATTCCCATCGCACCAAACATGCTCGCTCTTTCAGCCGTGGGGGCGTTATAATGTGACGGCCAATCCCGCTATTTGTTGGTAAAAAAGTAGCCCAAGAGTTGGCGGTGGGTGGTGATGACTAGCTGCCTTCCCTCTAGTCTTACACTGCTAAATTAGGGACGGCTAGCGAGCGCAGACAGCCCTCGTGTTGTTTTGCGCGAAATTCCAAACAAACAGTACTGCTGAGCCATGGTAGGGGGCGTATAGTTTCTTTACTAATAAAGTTTTCTCTCGCTTTCAGCTATTTGCTTTTAGCAACAAGATGAGAGAATGCTTGAAAGAGTTATGTGTTAAAAGTGTACTACTTGTAATTTTCGACTGATGTATATTGTTACTGACTAAATATTTCGTGGTTGTTAACCAATTTTGTGTAACTTGCGGTTTTCGACGTAAGTTGTGTGTACGTGCAGCTCTCGACGTAAGTCTTGTTTTTGTTGATTAAATATTTCCTGAGTTTTTCTCACTGAGAAAATGCTTATAAAGTCGTATAAAACAGTTTTTGAACAGAACTTTGTTTGTTTTTGTAAAATGTATGACTCCTACTTGCAGTTCACCAAAATCTGGGGTTTGATTCTTTTTTTACGGAGGAAAGAGTGCTGATTTTTCACATTGCAGAAATAAACGTAATAACAAATTATTAAACTAACCAATAAACTCGTGTTCCACATTTGAGTTTAGTCCGTGGATGCTTTGTAAGAGTGATGACTAAGAATTGGCGATGGGTGGTGTTAACTGGTTTTCTTTCATCTAGCGTATGACTTCAATGTTAAAGACAGCTAGCTAGCTCGCAAGCAGCCTTACATAAACTACAACAAACCTCTTAAAATTGTTGACGGGTTCCAAAACAAGTATCCAATAAATAATTAATACCTTCAGATGTGATTGGCAGGGTACAAATCGTTTCTATCAACATTTTAGAAAAAAACAAAAAACGTATGTTGTAAAAAATAGTCCCCTTTTTGCACAAGCAATAAAAAAGTAATACAATCCAGTTTGTAGTCGTGCAGTTGAAGATAAAACTTTTCAAAAAAGGAAACTATTGTAGGGATAACAATATTTGTGTATGTTAATATAATTATTCAATTACAACGAGTTTAATTTATCCTGTTTTTGTCTGTTAGCATTCTACTACACTTTGTGTCTGTGCTATTATACACTGTTGGCCAAAATCTGAAGGCCAAATAACATAAAAACAAAATATGTTTTGTTTTGTTAGACTCAACCACTTATTTCAGTGCAGCTTCAAAAGATGAAAATAAGAAAAGGGAAAAATAAAAAAAAACTTTTTAGCATTCAATAGGGAAAATATGAACACTATGAAATTAGCCTAAATACAAGCTGGTCAAAATTTTAAGACCATACCAAATAGAAGTCCTTTAAAAAGAGTAAGAAATGCCCAACAAGAAGTCTCAGTAGTGAGTTGCATGGCCATCATTGTGAGTAACTTCAAACATTACTTTGGCATGGTCGATATAAGAGTTTCAGGAAGGCTGGCTGGAGTGTTATTCCTAGTGGTGAAGATGGCTTCACGAAGATCATGCACTGTCCATTGAAGTCCATTTCTATAGACTTCCCTTGCCATCCACCCCCAAACATTTTCAATGGGATTCAGTTCGTGCGAACACGCTGGATGGTCCAAAAGAATCACGTTATTCCCCATGAAAAAGTCCTTTGTCCTGCAGACATTGTAGATTGCACCGTTGTCCTGCTGAAAGATCCAGTCATTTCCACACAAGCGAGGACCTTCAGTCAATTAGGATGCTCTTTCCAACACACCAATGAAGTCAGCTGCTGTTTGACACCCCTGTATAACCTGAAGCTCCATTTTTTCTTGGGAGGAAAAAGAACCCCAGATCATGATGGAATCTCCTTCACTCTGTCGTGTAGAAAATGTCTCCGGTGGGATATCCTTATTGTGTCAAAAATGTTGGAAACCATCCGGACCATCCAGGTTAAATTTTTTTCTCATCAGAGAACAAAACCTTCTTCCACTTTTCTTCGTCCTATGTTTGGTGCTTCACACAAAGTTTAACCGAGCTGTTTCGCGGTGTGGTCTTTGAAGACGTTTACGGTTTTTGAAGCATTTCTCGTTGACGCCGTTTTATTGTTTTTGAGCTGCACTCTGCGTCCACAAGGGCCTTAATATGGTTCGATGATCTGCTGGTGTCTTGCCGTACAACCCCTCGAATCCTCCTGCTCAACTCCGGCGAAATTTTCTCGGGCTGACCATTTGAAATTCTCGTTCCGTATCCCTTAGAGTATTTTAAGATATTTATAAGAGCAGCTTTACTGCGCCCAAACCAGCAATGGCACGTTGAGAGAGACCTTGCTTTTGCAGCTCGACAAATCTGCCACGTTCAAACTCTGTCAACTTTTCAGCCTTTGCCATGTTTTTACCCAATGTAACACAGGAGATGTCAATTGGAGATGATGACAACGCTAGTGCTTTAACACAAGTGACTAAACTTCGTTACGTGTTTACCGATTAACGTTTCTTTTCAGTATGGTCTTAAACTTTTGACCAACTAGTATTTTCATAATCTCGTATCGCCTCAGTTTTCCGTCACGGGGAACTTTGATTTCACTGGATTCTCGGGGTGCAGGTATGACGTCATGAGTATATCACACGATGATCTGACTCCATCGCGCCATCTACATAAATATAATAGTACTGTCTGTTGTGTGTGCATGTGAATATTTGGCAGGGTTTGGATGAATCTTCATCGAAATTGGCTGGAGGTTTATTAAATCTATGAGGAGATACAAATTTATGATTTTCTGCTTTTATGGGCCTTTTATGTTTGTTTTTTAATTATATATATATATGTGTGTATATGTATAAAAAAAACAACTTTTCATGTTCTGAGACAACCTTTCATTAATCATAAATTTACGTAACTTTAAACCAGGGTACGGATATCCCAGCTATTGCTTATAAAAATAGCTTCTCCATTTGAAACTGTGTTATCTCAATAGGATCGCTTAACAACGTTGTTTTGGTTTTTCAGTTATCGTTTGTTTTGAATTTTGCGCAAAGCTACACTAGGGCTATGTTCGTTATCCGTCCCTAATTTAGCAGTGTAAGACTAGAGAAAAGACAGCTAGTCATCACAACCTACCGTCAACTCTTGGGCTACTTTTTTACTAAAGAATAGTGGGATTGACCGTCACATTATAACGCCCCACGGCTGAAAGGGCGAGCATGTTTGGTACGACGGGAATTCGAACCCGCGACCCTCAGATTAGGAGCCGAACACCTTAACCCACCTGGCCATGCAGGGTCGTTTTTCAGTTATCATGTAATAACAAAACAATAACGGTATATTTAACATTTAATATTTATAGACATTTGCCAAACTTGTGACTACATGCTGCTATAGAAGTATTGTAAAATTCTGATAACTGTTGAGGAGATATTTAAAATATGATTTGCATGAACATAGATAGTGCTTCCATCTGCCTGATATCTACTTCAGTAGTCCTCGGTAAGTCCCTAGCCACCATATGTTATGATGTTATATTCAATAATACTAATGATGAGTTCAAGGCAGCTGTTACCGCGGTATTTGGAACAATAACCCCTGCTATGTTGAGGAAAATGTCTCACAGAACATGGCGTCGCATAATATTAAGCAGCGAGAATGAGGGACAGCACACAGACACACTGGATACACAAGATATATGGATGGGTAGAGACTTTCGGGCCACCCTATATAAACATGCTTCTTGGTGAATTAATGAGTTTTTATACCTCTGATTATATGTATTGATTAGTAATTTTTGCACAATGAAGATTATATTTTTTGTTTATTAGCGATTGAGCCAGAATTTTGGAATAAAATATTCTAATTTATCTTTCATAATTTTTTTATTATTATTATTAGGGCATAACAATAGGTCCTTTAGTGAAAATACTGAATGTTTCAACTAGTCAGAAAACCAAACTCTCCATGAATGAAAGGCTGCATACACGGGTACGTAGAAAATATTTTCTTACGTAAAAATTCCACTAAATTACAAACACTGTTAAAAACTCATACCCATGACAAAACAACTGCTAAACACGTTTTTACAGTAAACTTCAGTTTTAATGTAATTATCACATGAAATTTAACAGGAATTACACTGCATTTGCTACAAAGCATTTAAAAAATTAGTCTCACTGATTTATTGGTAAATATGTTAATTTTATTATCTACTTCTTGAAGTATTGCTTTTGTGCTTTTGTTTTCTTCCTTTGCCAAGTAGCTCGGTTAAACGAAGAACCTGTTTTGTTTCTCATCTCTGTTTCAGAAACGTAAAATTTGGTTTCAGTTAGTAGTGTTAGTATGACAAGAAGTGTTAACACTTGTGTAAATGAAACATACTGGATTAAAGTAGACATGGCATTTTATGAGAGAGGGTATATCGGAAATATAAGAATTATTACAAGTTTTAGTCATGTCATAATGTTAAGTGAAGATAAGAGTGACATCAAATTAATCTTAAAATTTACACCTACAGCTGACAGTGATATTAATAATTAAATACTGGACTGTAACATAGGGGGCGTGATTTTCACGCTATTTTTGTTACTGGAGGCTCAGTTACAAATTGCCTAGTAATAACTCTTCAGTCTTTTGGTTTTTTCTCGTTATGAGCTGTAGTACATTGTACACCACAAATATCAGTAGCTTATTGACTAGTGTAGGAAGTTCTTATTAATAACACTTTGTATTTTCAACATGGAATACCTACTAGTTAATGGACTACCTGATGGCTGGAATAGAAGACATCTCTGGTCATCTCATGGGGAACTACCATCTTCGAGATAAGTAAGAACTCAGTGCTGTATTAAATTTATAAAAAAAATGTCTTTTTTAAACTCATCTAGTTACGTACTAAGACATCAGCAGAATTAGTATTCAATACAACACTGAAAAATGACATTACGTTAACAGATGGAAATTGTGCGACTTGTCCTGATGTCTGATGCGTTTCTTGCTGTCTCAAACTCTGATTAAAACATCGCTGCATATTCGACATATCTTGTGAAACAATAAGGTGATATCTTCATAAGAGTTGGGGATGTTCTTTGTAGCTCACAGTTGTGTTATTCTTAATTAAAATGTTGTAGTGTATATTTTTTAGCTTAAGATATTAAAAAAATCCAGTTTTGTTTAAGAATTTAATTTTTTACAAAACCTGCAGTTTTGTGTATATCGTCTTAAAAAGTGTACATACTTTTATAACTGTATGTTTCCTTATGCGAGTTGGTAAAGTTTTTATGGGTACCTTAAAGTCTGTATACTAAGATAGCTGTAGCATATTTATTTATTTAAATTGTAAAATTAATTTTATGTGTATCATTAGGCCTACATACTGTGCTTTGTTTGTGTAAATCCAACAGGTTTAAATACTACAATAACAAGTTCATTCGACCGTTCCTGACTCGTGACCACCACGTTCGAGAACCAAAGATTTTTGAGACACATTCCAAGCTTAACCTTGCAGATGCTATGAATCTGGTTCAACAAAATGGAAGTGTGATACCTGTGATGGGAAAAGACATGAATATCTCTCTGTCAACGTTCTTCCAAACTTACACTCAGACAAACATTCCAAGGTAAGAATTTAGTTTCTTTTGTAACCAAATTTCAGCGCAAGTAGATTTATTATGACTTTGTTTTTCTTTTCAACTTTTATTTGTGGTTTTTTTTCCCTTGATAATGTAACACTATGTTAACTCCAGGTGTTTCATAATAAATGGTTTGCAAATCCAGTTTTTTGATACTCTATGTAGAGAGTCCCCTGCTAGTACAACAGTAAGTCCAGGGGTTTACGATGCTAAAATCAGGGGTTCAAATTTCCTTGATAGACTCTGAAGAGAGACCGATATGGCTTTGCTACCAAGAAACACACATACACTCTATCTCGAGAAGTTTAGTCATTTTTTATTACCATTACAAGTATTTAACAGAATTAAAAATATGTAATTTTATGAACTGTTTGATTTTTCTACTTACCCCAATTTCAAACTACATTCATTTTAAAGTTGACCCTTGTGGCATATGATATTATGGATTTGTGCAGGCCTCTAACGAGTTAAGGAAATAAAACAGAGACAAGGACGTGACCAGTTTGATTTTTTTATATGTAAGATAACATGACATCTACGGGCAATAAGGAACCTGTTAATCCATCCTCTAAACTATAAAAAGAACAAAAAATTCAAACCGTAAAGTACTTGTTGTCATTCAGATACAGTTACAGCTCTGCCACAGGGCCTAACTACACCCCTAGCTAAACAAACTGAATCAAAACACAGTAGTAGTTACAGCTCTGCCACAGGGCCTAACTACACCCCTAGCTAAACAAACTGAATCAAAACACAGTAGTAGTTACAGCTCTGTCACTGGGCCTAACTACACTCCCAGCTAAACAAACTGAATCAAAACACAGTAGTAGTTACAGCTCTGCCACAGGGCCTAACTACACCCCTAGCTAAATAAACTGAATCAAAACACAGTAGTAGTTACAGCTCTGTCACTGGGCCTAACTACACCCCCAGCTAAACAAACTGAATCAAAACACAGTAGTAGTTACAGCTCTGCCACAGGGCCTAACTACACCCCCAGCTAAACAAACTGAATCAAAACACAGTAGTAGTTACAGCTTTGTCACTGGGCCTAACTACACCCCCAGCTAAACAAACTGAATCAAAACACAGTAGTAGTTACAGCTCTGCCACAGGGCCTAACTACACCCGTAGCTAAACAAACTGAATTAAAATGTAGTAGAAGGGTTTATAGTTTCTTCTTGGATCTGCAACGTACAACGAAGATGAGGCAGGTTCTGAAGAGGGTTTATATAAATATATACACACACACAACTTCAAAGTACTAAACACCCCCACCTTTAATTTCAAATGGCATTCTTAGACTTTCTGTTCTTTCTGATATCCAAATTTTTGTGGCAAGACTGCAGATGAATGACAAAAACTTTTACACGCGTAACTTATAACAAATTATATATTTATCTCATCAAATCTTTTAATTTTACTAAGAGTCATTATATTTGAATGTACTACCAGCAAGGTATTAGTTTGATAATTTCTTTCAAGATAAACAGTTTTCATTTAGTTGTTTAATATGGATAGCATTTTGTTTTTAGTTTTAAAAGAATTGAAGTGTGGTGTTTGTTTTGAGATCTGTTTTTTGTAGGTCACTCGCTCGTGATGATTCAGTTCTTCCGTCCGATGATACAAGTGTTATCAACCTGGACATGGGTGAGCTCGGGTACTACCCCACCACTAAAGATACAAATGATGCTGAACTACACCATATTCTCTGTGATGCCATCTTTAAACCACCCCACAGAGTGAGTGTTACACCAAGAGTCAATTAATTAAATGTTAGGAACTCGGTTCAGTTGAATTCAGTGTCATAGTTTTTAACTTTGTTATTACCCGACTTGGTTAGAGCTAATAGAAACACGCACATATCTATGTGTGTTTGTATATATAAGTTCAGTTTCGTGACATATCTATTTGTACAAGTAATGAGTATCACTACAGAATCAAGATATTATAGACATTGTAACACATCAGTTTAATAATTTCTAGTCCTAACTTTGGGATTATCTTACATTTATCTGATCTGTGCCAAAATATTCAAAGAGATGATAATATATTTTCAGGTTAGACGATACAGTAGAGATCATATTGACGAGTCAACACCACACAGACTGCACCACAAGCTTCGTTTGCAACTCAATCATTTGGAGGAGAAAAAGAAACCTAAAAAGAAGAAGAAGAACAATACTCACGAGCACAACGGGAAGGGTGTGAACTGTCGCCACGAGAAACAGTGGGACTGGAATGGTGCTTTTACTTTTGAACGATTGTTTTTGTGTGCTGTGTTTCTTTATTTGGTAGTACTAACTGTCACATCATACACTATCTACTTTGTTATTGTATGCTATTTTTATACTGTGTTTGTGATCTGTCTTCGGGTGCAGTATACAGCTCACTTTGAAACAAGTAAATATATCATGAAATCCTGAAATACGAGCACTTCTAAAATTAGTTTTAATTTTTTTTGGAATTTTCATCCAGATCTAAAACCTCATAAGCTCCGATTCAGCCTCCCAGACAACCTGTCAGAGAAATCCGTTGCAGGCATCCTGAAGAAACCCCTCTCTCCACAAAACTCGCTCCAAGATCCGACTCCAGAGGATGAGGTGATCATGTTCACAGCAAAGTCCGGAGTGCACACCCCGATTCCAGAACACAAGGAAGAAACCACAGGTGTGAACTGGCTACTTGTTTAGGAGGTCTTTTGAGCGTTTAGTAAATGTCCTGTCTTATTTTTATAACGTTCGTTCACACTTAATTTCTTTTGGGCAAATAAAACTTTTTTCAAGTAAATAGTCTTTCGTTAATATTTAACTCTAAATATGACGATAATTTAGAAAAGTTTGGTAGTATTTTGACAGTATTGTTTCTTATTCTTCTTAATTTATAGATACGATTACAAAATGCCAGTCGTGCTCGACACCGACGTCTCGGACGGTGACAGAAACTATTCTTCCTTGGAAACGTGAAGATGACAGTTTAGGTGAAGAGTGTGTCCAAAGACAGAAAGAATTCCCTCCTTGGATTGATAACAAAGCATATCATCTGTACACTTCACCACCAAACACGTTTCTGAAAAAACTTCGACCCACAGAAGAAAAGAAACAGGACATATTCTCTATTTTTGAGCTAAGTGCTAAATTAAAAGAAAAATCAGACACTAATTCTTCTGAAACCACCAGCCTTAACTCATTCTATGGTGAGAACCAGAAAATAGATGAAGAAAATGAGGAGCTTGCTGAAAACAGTGAAACCACCAGCCTTAACTCATTCTGTGCTGAGAACCAGAAAACAGATGAAAATTATGTGTCTGATAACGTAAGTGATCCCACAGATTGTAATAAGCATAATGAAACAGTAAAAGAGGTTAACCAAGGAATACTATTGACTATAGGCAAACATCAAACATTATCAGCTACAGAGAAAAGTGAAACTCAACGTAAAGACAGTGAAACAGTAATTGAAATGTTTGAAAACGAAACTGAAACCAAATTTTAGATTTGTTCGAAGTAATTTTGTTACGTGTACATGTTTCTCTCACATTTTGTTTTTCTGACAGTTATTATTTTGTAAAGATTTTGGTTTTAAAACACTCACTAGTAGAGATAATGATAAAATATATAAGTTATTGAATGTTATGAAAATCTTTCTGTACTTTGAGATAGATGGGAAGAACGTGATGTTGCAGTTGGTATGTTGGCTGATCAAACTCACATGTGGAAGCAAAGTTTATTTTAATTAGATGTAATAACTTATCCAGTGTAGTTCTTCTGTGGTTCGGTTGAGACGTATTATACAAACAAATCTGGTTTCCATGTCAGTGGTAGGCAAAACAGAGATAGCCCGTTGTGCACTTTCGTGCTTTGCAACAAACAGATAATCCCTGGATTATGTTTTGTAAGACAAATCTCCATTTTCATGCTATTAAAGCAAGCAGTACCAGAATAAAGCAAGTGACAGCATTTACCAGAATCCCAAAACACGTAACTTATCTTCGTATATACATCAATAAGTTTTGCCCTGATTTGGAAAACAAAAAATAAACTTGTTTGTTTTAAAAGGACCGCTGTTACATCTGATAATGAAGTCACATAAAGTGGTGGTTTCTTCTTTCTAAAACTAGTGTGCTGTTTTGAAGGTACTTATTGCTCATTGATGTGTATAACTAATTGTGAACTCCAGACAAACTAAGGTCCTCAAACTTTGAACTTGAAAGTAACACAAAACATTCACTTCCCATCAATTATGCATATTGTATCATTAGTATGAATGTTTTAATAAACTAAGATTCAATTTATTTAAAAAGGCAATATTTTGAAAACTAATAAAACTACCCAAATTATCTGTACACCAGTTTGAAGAGAGACAAGAATGAGGGGCCAGTTGTTTTATAACCCAAGTTTTGATTTATTCTCTGAAATTTTTCCCAGTATGTTCTGTGTGAAAATTGGATAAAATTTTGTCCATCACGAAGAGTTAAAAATGTCACACAAAATAGAAATAAATATTGTAGGAACAAAATATGTGAATTTATCAACACTATGTCAGGAACAAGATACGTGAACTTATTACTATGTCAGGAACAAGATATGTACGTGAACTTACCATCACTATGTCAGGAAAAAAGATACATATGTGAATTTATCATCACTATGTCAGGAACAAGATATGTGAACTTACCATCACTATGTGAGGAACAAGATATGTGAACTTACCATCACTATGTCAGAACAAGATACGTGAACTTATCATCACTATGTCAGGAACAAGATACGTGAACTTATCATCACTATGTCAGGAACAAGATACATTAACTTATCATCACTATGTCAGGAACAAGATACGTGAACTTATCACTATGTCAGGAACAAGATACGTGAACTTACCATCACTATGTGAGGAACAAGATACGTGAACTTATCACTATGTCAGGAACAAGATACGTGAACTTATCATCACTATGTCAGGAACAAGATACGTGAACTTATCACTATGTCAGAGTGGAAGAAGTCTTGAATGAAACTCCAGGACTTCATTTTATTTAAATTCTAGATGGACCTAGTGATGTCTGATGGTAAAATTATTTTTATCTTGAGTTCTAAAGGATCTACTGATACAATCAGTTAAACCTGGGTAATATGTACAGACCTAAAACAATTTGGTATTATCTAAAGAAAGTTGTAATTGAAAATTGAGCCTTATAAGAACATCCAAAATGGATCCAATTAAAATATGTCTCTTAAAGACGCACAGATATTGGTTGGAGAATATTTATTAAAGAATTCTAAGAATCCATAATCAACATTTTTCTCATAGTTGTGTGTTCTCTTTCAGAAAGATATACTTACAACATGTAACTAAAGTTTCAAATCGTAGTTTACTTTGGGTTTATTCAGTATAGTCTTTTGTACATTTTCTTTACTATTTCATTCAATGTGAAACAATATACTGTTGTTAAACACGCATAATACTGGTACATCCTCACACTGGTAAATGTATTCTTTTGTGCCTCTCTAAGTGGTGCACAATGTGTAAGTTATGAGCCACAGTTAATGAATGCATTGTTATTACTGAGTTGCATGTTTTCACTAATGTAGTATTACTTTTTATAACACTGGTTTATCTTTTCTTGTTTGTCCGATCAAAAACTAACTTCACTTCTTTCACTTAAGAAATGTCTTACCCACATGTGCTATAAATAAAACTGTTACTTTCAACCACAGAGTAGTACCATGCGAGATAAATATGACAGAATATAATAAAATAACACATTGTTTGACTGCTACCATGCCTGATAAATATGACAGAATATAATAAAGTAACTCTTTGTTTGACTACTACCATGCGAGATAAATATGACACAGAATGTAATAAAATAACATATTGTTTGACTACTACCATGCGAGATAAATATGATGATGAATGTAATAAAATAACTCTTTGTTTGACTGCTACTGTGCGAGATAAATATGACACAGAATCTAATACAATAACACATTGTTTGACTACTACCATGCAAGATAAATATGACACAGAATATAATACAATAACACATTGTTTGACTACTACCATGCGAGATAAATATGATGCAGAATATAATAAAATAACTCTTTGTTTGACTACTACCGTGCAAGATAAATATGACACAGAATATAATAAAATAACACATTGTTTGACTACTACCATGCAAGATAAATATGACACAGAGTGTAATAAAATAACTTTGTTTGACTACTACCATGCCAGATAAATATGACACAGAATATAATAAAATAACTCCTTTGACAACTACCATGCCAGATAAATATGACACAGAATACAATAAAATAACTCTTTGTTTGCAGAACTTTAAAATATTATATTTTGGTGCCTTTTTTCTGTAAGTCAGACTTTTATTACTTACAATAAATGTTGAAAACACAAACTGCAATATGGTTAATTACACTTATCGTAACATGAGTTTAAGAAATCTCTACAATGTTTAAGTTTATATTTGTATTGCATTAGGAAGGGAATATTGGAACATGGAACCATTTTGTATGTTTTTTGTGATGCATATGACCTTTGGCCCTAAGAAGGTACTTCATTTTGGGATATTTAAACAGGAAAAATACTAAAAATCAAAGGTGATAATTTTTTCTTACTCATGAAATATGAGTCTACATATGTACATGAAAATATTTTATGAGAGAAATATGTGTAATATTTTTGATTATTCATTTAGTTGTATTTATATTGTATACTATTAGTAATAATGTATTTATAGTCAGATGGTTTGTATATACTGTGAAAGGTGTTAATTTCTTGTACAATTGATATAATTATATTTTGTTGGTTTAAAATATAAAAAACTACAAACATACATCAACAGGTTATAAATTTATTGGTAGAACAAAATAAATTTATATCTTTTCAAATGACAAACAGTATTAAGTGTATTTTTAATGAAATGTAACAACAACATTTTGTATTCCGTACGCTAGTTTACCAAAGTGTCAATCAGTATCCTTTTTTCTAAACACTCTTTATTTATTCACCCTTTCTAAACACTCTTTATTTACTCACCCCTTCTAAACACCCTTTATTTATTCACCCATTCCAAACACATTTTATTTATTGACCCCTTCCAAACACATTTTATTTATTGACCTCTTTTCAACACACTTCATTTATTCAACTTTTCAAAACACACTTTATTTATTCACCCTTTCTAAACACACTTCTGTCACAAAACATTTCTTTCCATTAATACCACCCACCTTTACAAGAACTAATTTATGTAATAATTTTAAATCAGTAGGTGCTGTGTTTATTTAACAATTATTATACAGTGTACACCACTAAACCACACAAACCAACTAGAATAATTATATAACACTGAAAGCATAGTGGACTCTTCATCAGCTTCCCAAAATAGAGGGATTTCTGAAGTGAAAATGTGGGTAATTAACATGGGTGAATGTCACAGTTATGATTTTCCTAGATTGGCATGGGTTCATGCTTTCCAAGAACATTTTGATAATATAATATTTAGGAGCAGCAAGGTGTCCCATCCTGTAAACTTAACT
Source organism: Carcinoscorpius rotundicauda (assembly GCA_011833715.1). Taxonomy (NCBI): domain Eukaryota; kingdom Metazoa; phylum Arthropoda; class Merostomata; order Xiphosura; family Limulidae; genus Carcinoscorpius; species Carcinoscorpius rotundicauda. The sequence goes on from CM022400.1 coordinate 70,756,460, forward strand.
GAAATTATCAAATATTTTTTATTAAATCTTGAACCCAACCCTTATTATTCATGTATTTACCAAGTTTTTTATTAAATGTACTTTAAGTTACTACATTCACAACACCCAAAGGAAACCCATTCCACAGTCCAAACACCCTGTTTAAAGTAATAAAACTATCTTAATTGAATATGACTCCAACTTTGCCAAAATTTATGTGTCCCTTAGTCCAAAACTGTCTAAATTGAAACGACTCCAACCCTGCCAAAATTTATATTTGTGTCCCTTAGTCTAAAACTGTCTTAATTGAAAATTACTCTAACCCTGCCAAAATTTGTGTCCCTTAGTCCAAAACTGTCTTAATTGAAAATTACTCTAACCCTGCCAAAATTTGTGTCCCTTAGTCCAAAACTGTCTTAATTGAAAATGACTCCAACCCTGCCAAAATTTATATTTGTGTCCCTTAGTCCAAAACTGTCTTAATTGAAAACGACTCCAACTCTGCCAAAATTTATATTTGTGTCCCTTAGTCTAAAACTGTCTTAATTGAAAATTACTCTAACCCTGCCAAAATTTGTGTCCCTTAGTCCAAAACTGTCTTAATTGAAAATGACTCCAACCCTGCCAAAATTTATATTTGTGTCCCTTAGTCCAAAACTGTCTTAATTGAAAATTACTCTAACCCTGCCAAAATTTGTGTCCCTTAGTCCAAAACTGTCTTAATTGAAAATGACTCCAACCCTGCCAAAATTTATATTTGTGTCCCTTAGTCCAAAACTGTCTTAATTGAAAACGACTCCAACCCTGCCAAAATTTGTGTGTCCCTTAGTCCAAACACTCTTGTCAATAAGTATAAAATATCTTAAAATACCTCAGTTAGATCCCATGTAACTTTTCTTATTTAAAGAAAAATCAATTTTGGAGATCTTATCTCTCATCATATGATAACCCTTCATCCTAGACATCATTCGAGCAATTTTTTTCTGAATCCTTACGAACAATTCAGTACGTCTCCTAAAATAAGATGCCCAAGATTGAAGACAATACTCCAAATCAAATATGGCCTGTTATATATATTGAAATTTATAAAATTACACTAAAGAAATGAAGGTTCTCTAAGTCCACAGACATCTGCTTTTAATTTTAAACCTCTAATACCTCAAACAGAAATGTTTATGATTACCTCCCATCAAAATTACTAAAAATAAGATTTTCTTCTTATTTTAACTTTAGAGAAAAGTCACCTTCCTACAAATGTCTGGTGGCAGTGAGAAGTGATATAGATGTGGGCTTCAGCACCCACATCTCACTCTTCTAATTTCTTGTCTAATTGTATCTATTTCTTATGTAAGACAAGAAAAATTGGAGGTTAAGAATGATAGACGGTGTATTCCTACGGTAGTATGAGACCTACTTCTTCAGTCACCTCCAAAACCCAGGATAAATTTTATAATCCCATGTTGGTAGCTTGTACCCTAGAATCCTTTTTAAAACATTTAGCGTATTTTGTTTAATTTTAATGCATTTTGTTTTGACCTAAAAAATGATGGTTATAATATATATATAGTGATACGTTTGTTGGAAACAAAGAGTTTTGTCTGTTTCAATATGATTATTCTCTTTATAAATATACTATTTATTCTGAAAGACAAAATCTAATCGCGTTATGTAATGAAAGCTGAACTTGTGGAATAAAAATTAGATACAAAATCACGTTAATATCCATGCATGGCCAAGCGCGTTAAGGCTTTCGACTCGTAATCTGAGGGTCGCGGATTCACATCCCTGTCACGCTAAACATGCTCGCCCTTTCAGCCGTGAGGGTATTATTATGTGATGGTCAATCCCATTAATCGTTGGTAAAAGAGTAGCCGAAGAGTTGGCGGTGGGTGGTGATGACTAGCTGCCTTCCCTCTAGTCTTACACTGCTAAATTATGGACGGCTAGCACAGATAACCCTCGAGTAGCTTTGCGAGAAATTCCAAAAACAAGCAAGCTATTTTGTGAGATCATGTTTGCGTGTGGTGTTATCTGCTGACAAAAAAAACATTATCTGTAACGAAACTTTGTAACACATTTGGTTCATTACACTGGGAAACACTCATTTTGTTGCATTTTAAAAAAAGACCTTTTTATAGTCAATTTGAGTGTGTTGATTTCAAATCTGAAATCGGTTTTTGTCTGCTAGCTACGGATTTTATGCAATTTGACATTTTTATTTATTTTTTAATTTTTCGTTATTATAGGAAATTATAGGAATAGCTTATCAATTTGTTTGTGAATTTTATTCAGGTAGGAATTTGCGTTTGTAACATTTGCGTTTGTACACTTCATCTGGACAATCTCGTTTAATGCTCCAGCAATAGTCAGCCATCATACTTTTGTCCCAGCGCCCTTGGTAGCGTTCTTCCATGACCTTTAGGTCTTGGTGGAATCGTTCTCCTTGTTCGTCAATCACAGTCCCCAGGTTGTCAGGGAACTTATGAAGGTGGCTGTTCAAAAAAATGAAGCTTGATGCTCATGTTGCACCCGAGATCACGAAAAGCGAGGAGCATTCTGTTCACAAGTTCACTGTCGTTCTCCGCCTTATTGTTTCCAAGGAAGTTCTGAACGACTGCTACAAAGGATAACCATGCTGCCTTTTCTAAAGCGGTCATCTTAGCAACAAACTGATCATCACGAATTAGGGTTCGAATCTGTGGGCCATCAAGCACGCCTGCTTTGATCTTCTCGAATGATAACCCTGGTAAAGCTGTGATGATGTGTTGGAAACATTCACCTTCGGTTTCCAGTGCCTCGACAAATTGCTTCATCAAACCTAATTTGATGGGAAGAGAAGGAAAGATGATCTTATCTCTGCTTACAATTGGGTCTTGTATGATATTTGGCATGCCTGCTTCAAGGGTGTCACGAATAGGCCAGTCCTTCTGGACCAAATGTCTGTCTCGTGCTCGGCTGTCCCACATACAGAGGAAACATGGAAACTTGGTGAAACCTTTCTGTTGTCCAAGAAGAAAGTTGGCCATCTTTAAGTCTACACAAATGATCCAATTGTGCTCATGATATTTTAATAAGTCCATGATCATTCTCATATCATCATAGTCTTCCCGCAAATGCACTAAGTGACCGACAGGTACTGCTTCATAAACATTCCCATTTTGTAAAAGAACACACTTTAGACTGCGTTTTGAATTGTCTAAAAAGAGTCTCCATTCAGCAGGACTATGGTAAGGTACACCCAGTTCTTTGAAAAGCCCTTGGATGTCATGGCAGCAAACAAACTGTCTGTCTTCTGAAAAGAAGGTCACAAAAAACTGGTCACGCTTTCTGAAATATGACACTTTAACAGAGTGATCAACAAGATTTCTGCCTTGTAATCTTGATGCCAAAAGCTCTGCTGCTTTCTTTGAAAGACCTAAATCCCGCACTAAATCATTCAGTTCAGCCTGGGGAAGAGGCTTGGGGACGGGGAAAGGTTCAGTGTCTGAAGAACAGTTCTCCGATTGTGTACACTTTTCTGACAATTCACTGTCACAACTGTCTTGTTCGCTTGTATCATGTCCAATGTCTTTATCGTCCAATGAAGGCAAGCCTTTGAAAACTGGAACAGGAACTTTTTCAGAGTGCGGAACAGGCCGAATAGCTGAGGGAATGTTCGGATACGTAATCTTATGTCGGTTTTTCTTCCCAACACCCGTTGTGTTTACCATGCAGAAATAACAGTCAGTTACATGGTTGGTGGGTTCGCGCCAAATCATTGGAACACCAAAAGGCAGACCATTGCGTTTTCCTTTGGTCCAGTCTCGAAGCATTTCCTCACAATTGTGGCACACAACATGAGGAGCCCATTGCTTGTCTTGATCACCAAGATGAACTTCAAAATATGCCTTGTAGGCACGCTTGACGAACGAGGATATGTTACGTCTCTGACGATTGAGTGTGTAGCATCCACATATGTAGCAGAAGGCATCAGGCTTGTTTCTGCAATGATATCTATTTTTGGAAGCCATGTTTGATCTGAAACAAAAGAAGAATGATCAAAATATTAGAAGCTATCTATATATATGGACGTGAAAATGCTTATACATGGTTTACGCAAGTTCACATTTGTACAATTTCATTAACCTCAAATTGCATACAAACTAGAGCTTGTAGAGAAAAACTAATTTCAGATTTGAAATCAGTTAAAATATCCAATGCAACTCAAAGTTAGTGAAAAAGTGTTCCCCAGTGTTATCAGCGTAATAAAATAAATATTTTCAATCTTGTTTATAAATCATGAAAACTATACGAAATTGTTACACGGCGAAACTGGGTTTGAACACTAATACGTATAACAAGTTTATATATATATGCATTCCAATGGTTTAAATGAATAAAAAATTATTTTATGCCCTCGGTGGGCTCAGCTGATAGCCTGATGTGTCTTTGCTATAAGAAAAAAACACACAAATTTCATTTGTTACTCCAATTGATGTTTCACTATCAATGTAATAAAATAACTATTTAAAACTTTGTATATATATATTACTGGCAAATATGCATTATTTGCAAATAAAAATTGGGTTGTAAATATGAGTATTTACCAAAAGTCTTAAATATAAATAAATATTTAAATCTGTTTAAAATGTATACAAAATAATTATTAAAAAATAAAAATTAGATCTGAATATTAGCATTTATACAGCGTATCTCAAACAAATATTGGAAATCTTTACAAATAACTGGCGAAGTTGCGGAAATTAACTTTCAATCAACTGAAATAAAATTATTTTTCGTTTATAATATTATACTTTATGCAGACAACCACTTTATGAAATTGGATCGGTATGTGCTGTCATCTATTATCAATACATAAAACTATAATATTATGGGTTGTTTAATATTATTTCACATTGTGATTATTTCAACCTCACTGAACGTATGCAAAGAAAGAGAAGTTTAATGAAACTGTTATTACAAAAAATAAACTAGATTTAAAACTGTTAAATCGGAAAAATAGAAGATGATATTTTTAAAAAAATTGTTATATAGAGATTTATCTATTTTCCTCAAACGTCATAAACTTATTAGATTTAATATATTTTAAAATTGAACTTGTTCCACAAGTTAATTATCATAATTTACAATTAAATGAAGTATGAAATAATTCTAAATCACTGGTTAATATTTTAATCGTCAAATTACGACTGCACATGTGCACCATATTTATTACTCTTTGGTAAGTGGCCTGATACTTGACCCGGCATGGCCAGGTGTGTAAAGTCGTTGGTAAAAGAGTAGCCCAAGAGTTGGCGGTGGGTGGTGATGACTAGCTGCCTTTCCTGTAGTCTTACACTGCAATATTAGGGACGGCTGGCACAGATAGCCCTCGAAGAAGGTCAAAACGTTGTTCGCTCTTATATGTAAATTTTTTTCTCAACCCAAAGGAGCCGTTTTTCCAAAAATATTTCTCTACAAGTGGGTTTTCTCAACATCACTGATTACAAATGTTTTTGTTTTGTACCTCTGTAGGGCTAAGGATGTAATTGTAAGGATTCCGAAACGTTTATTGAATGATTCCCATCATCACGTTCAGGGGTTTGATTTCTCTCGGTTAACATGGAGATAGCCCGGTACTCCACTATAAAAGTTGTTTAAAGTATTAAATATCTCTTCATTCACCAGCTCTTACTAATTCATACCAATTTCGGGGACTTACATCTATCGTATACTCAGTATAGCGATGGCAAAGAAACCATTGCTTAGTTACCAAACCATGAAGTAATAAACCCACAAATTGTTCATCTTTCTTCTTCTTGTTTCGGTAGAGATAACTGCACGTTAACGTCATCATAAGTCAACTCGATATGTTTCTGGTTAGTGCAGGATGGTACCACTTTGCTGTGATAACTGGTTGTAATTTGTTAATATAATTCTAGTGTAATCAATGTTATCATTACCTCTTCAAGTTATTTCTTCACAAAAACCTGATCCTTTCTGAAAAAGCTTAAGTACAGGGCAAAGTATGAATTACTAGCCAATAATAGAACCCCCAATGACTTACAACGATAAAAACCGGGTTTCGATACCCGTGGTGGGCAGAGCAAGCACAGATAGCCCATTGTGTAGCTTTATGCTTAACTCAAAACAACAACAACAATCTATATTATGTATCAAAGGTGTTTTTAATGTTGGTGTGATCGTTTCACCGAGGGGACTCGAAAGTGATGGAAAAATTATAAGTTTTGTATATATAACTAATCAGTATTGAAAAGCCTTATGAGGAAACTATACCCAGTAGTATGAGTATTGAAAACGCTTCTGTTGTGTGTGAAGTGAAAAAGTAAAAATAATAATAATACACACAATACTAAATTTTATTATACACATCCAGAGAATATACTAACTTTCAGTAAGGGGGAAAAAACGTCATGAAACAAGTGATATGAATATTAGAAATAATAAACATTTTGTAAATACAAAATGATGTAGAAATGTCAGTGCTAAAAACAAAAATAGAAAGAAGAACATCGGGATGATACACCTATACGTAGATAAACCCTATATGACCTACGTATGCATATTTCAATATTACTACAATTGGAAGTTATTTATCATGATATCCCGATCATTTCAGGGTACGTATCAACATAGTGTAACTAAGAGCCTAAGACTTACATACAAGGAAAACCAAGATGAGCCAAAACATGTCTTGATTATTAAAGATTTTCGTTATGGGGTCGGTCAATTCGATCGACCACGTAACCACTTCGTACTCGAAACGATGTTTACTATGAAAGCCATCTGTAGATTATCTTAGTATAGCTTTATTATCCTTATATTGTTGTTTGCATTCTTTTTCATACAGCCATCATTTACGAAACGTTTTAAACACATTTCGTCAATAAATCTGAACAAAGAAACTCAAAACGTCATAGTCATAATTATTTTGGAATGGAGAGTGAATTATTTACAGGGTATTTAAAAAAAACGTTTACTTACACATTAATCCGATACTTAAATAATAAACTCAAAAATTCAAAAAGATACCAATAAATTAATGTCTATTATTTAACGAGATAAGTTGTCCAACTATCTAACAAATAAATATACGTGTAGCCTATCTGTCAACCAATTTATCACTTCTTACAGGGCTGCTCTGGCCATTCCTAATTTAAAGTTCAAAGGCCAATCGTCAATGCTCCAAACCTCACCTTGCCATCAACTGGCTACTTTCTCAGTACTTATCTCCACTACGACAAAACACTGATCATTACATTCAAAACTCCACAGATTTCGTGGGACATTTCAGAAAGCTACACATGAAATCCAAGGACATTATGGTCAGTTTTGATGTCACAGATCTATATACCAATGTTTCCAGCTCAGAAACCTTTCACATCATCAGACAAAGACTGCTGAATGGCAACTCTCTACCACACAGAAAATATATGAAAATAGACGCCATAATGGAACTGGCAGTCATTTGTCTACAATCAACCTATTTCCAGTACAACGAGAACTTCTGCGAACAAACAGATGGTTTAGCCATGGGATTACAACTCTCCCCAATCCTAGCAAACATTTTCATGGAAGACTTTGAAGGATATCGAAACCGGGATTCTAGGTAATTAACACCTGTGAACACAAAGTTGTATAATGAATTTTATATGCAAAAACGATTATATTTGAAATATTTTCTCAACCGAAACGAGCCGTTTTTGCATATAAAATTCTCAACAAGTGGGTTTCTCGACATCACTGATTGTATAATGAATCATCCAAATACCTATCTGTTGGTAAACGTATTAGTCATGTCATACAATACCACTATGATTTTTGTAAATCCAGACGGCAAAGAGTAAATAAGTTAGAATATGAAATTTTATAATTCGTCTATGAACATAAGCTAATTAAGATGATTCATAACGTCCTTTATCGAGGTTAAATACATAAAATATTAAATAAGTTGATACTTAAATGATACTAATTCGGCTTTTCGTCCAATAAACTTGTTTGATGTTTGAACTTCTTGTTGTTTTGAATTAAGCACAAAGCTACACAATGGGCTATCTGTGCTCTGCCCATCACGGGTATCGAAACCCGGATTTTAGCGTGTAATTCCGCAGACATACCGCTGAGCCACTGGAGGGGCAGAATGTTTAAAAAACAAAAACATTTTCAAAACTTTCCCTAAATTAGATATAAACATCTTTGCTTTAAGGAATGTTGAGTTATGTTCTTCTTCACATGAACATGGAAATCTGTGGGTCACAAACTCGAAACTTATAACAGAACGTGAACGCTCTCTCGATCATGGGAGAAGAGAATTATGATGCAATAGGCAATCCCACTTTTCCTTGGTGAGGTGAGCCAACATACTATCTACACCGAAACGCAATAACATCATTGCCTACACGAACATACAAAAGAAAGGAGCATTCATATAACATCATCAAAATAGATTCAGAATATCAAATTTTTACACGAATGAAGAAAAACCTTCAAAGGTCCATTTTCCTTGTTTCACAACGAGTGGACCAATCGGAAAGTTTTAATAGTGAATCTACCACAGCACAACTACTTATTAAACAAACTGTAGTGAAAGTAACACAAGATGTGGTAAAACTAGCAAGAAATAAAGCTCCGGACCAAGACATATACTAATAACAAAAAGGCCCTCTCTGACTGTACGAGCACTTAGGGTCAATATTCAATATATTCCTTTAGTCAGGCTACATACCATTTGTTTAGAAGCTGGCGAATGATTTAGTGCTACTGAAGCTATAAAGTCAGCTAATAAATCATGAAGTTATAGACCGATCACTTCCAACCAAGCAGCAACCTCGAACGGACATCAAAATTCAAAATGATTTCAGAAAATTAAAGCAAACTAAACACCATTTGGTATGACACACAGAAACCAAAATAAATTATTTTAATGTTCAGAATGTTTATTTGTTTGTTTTTTGGAATTTCGCACAAAGCGACTCGAGGGCTATCTGTACTAGCCGTCCCTAATTTAGCAGTGTAAGACTAGAGGGAAGGCAGCTAGTCATCACCACCCACCGCCAACTCTTGGGCTACTCTTTTACCAACGAATAGGGGGATTGATCGTTACATTATAACGCCCCCACGGCTTGGAGGGCGAGCATGTATGGCGCGACTCGGGCGTGAACCCGTGACCCTCAGATTACGAAGCGCACCCCTTAACGCGCTAGATCATGCCGGGCCCAATGTTGAGAATATAGACGACAGTGTGTGGCACAACAGATTCGAATTTTGAATGTCCTAAATGAAATGATGGTGATATGTTATTGGATGACTTTCCAACATCCTAGACAGCAGAAAAACTACTGTAAAATAAATGTATTGAGCATCTTCTCAGATTATTTTACACCAGAGACAGGTGTTTCACAATTTTCATAATTCTATTTATTTTATATTTTGATTTTATGCGGTTTTAAACCTGATTTGAAATATACAGTGATCAGTTGTTGTAGCTTAGATAATTATAATCGAGCAATTTAGCTTCTCACGAAAAATTATTTTTTAATGTTTGAGGATTTGCTAATGTTTGTTAAGAAATGACGCATGTATTTTACACGAAGAATACTTTCAAATTATTTTTCATATTTAGAAGTATTATTTTCAATGCACTTTTGTTATCCGTATATTTTTTTTACCGTAGTGGTGATTTATTTTTAATAAAAAATTAAACAATAATTATTTAGCCGAACGTTTCAGTAAGTGGTCTTCACATGTGTAAACTATAATAGAGCATGCGTTAAATATAGTCGGAAGTGTCCGAACACGTAACGAGAAGCTGGTGTTGGCATTTTGTGCAAATGTAAATTTAGATCAATCGCCGATTATTTAAAGTTATTTCAGTAAGATGACAGAAAAGTTACAACAGATTTTAATACTGAATCCACAGTCAGAGTTACACTTTAACGGTAAGAAAACTGTGTAATATAATGCATATTTTCCATTACCGCTTCTTCATATGAAGATACCATTAGTCGTTTTTACATTGTTTGCCGGTGTTGCTAACACTAGAGTAAAGCTCCTAAGTTACTCCAACGTTAGGCCTAACAATAAATAGTTAATACGAATAAGAAATTTTCTCAAGTCAGTAAATTAGTCCAAGTAGGAAGACAACGTAAAAGCTGGTACAATGGCAGTGCAATGTTATTTTTCGGAAAAATAATATATTACGAGCATTTTAATAGCCGTATACTATATTGTAAGGTTTTAAATTGAAAATCAGTTATCTCACATTTTTAAACGCGATGTAATAGTATTACTATTAGTAGAATGGTAATAGTCGATATATAGTCAAGTAATATTACTACTCGTTAATTAAGTAAACTGTAGTATTTTTATGTACACTTCACACTCGCAGGAATATTTTTTTTTATCTTTAGTACTGAACATATTTTTGTACAACGCTTACTTGTTAAGTTGTGTATAACTGGCTCTCAGATACGCTATTTTCCCATTTAGAAAACCTAATAACTGAGAAAATTCTGTACAGAAATAAAACTGAATAAGTTTGAATCGACGAAGAGATATAACCCGATGTAATGGAATGTTAAACAGTTTAATGGAGTTTACAGCGTTTTTGATTGGTTCCTGGATGAACCACATACATGTCTCTGCTCAGTTTATACTGAATGTGTTTTTCAGACTGCTCCAGACTAAAGAATCAACAATATACACTATTTTATGGTTTCTCTTGGTGTGCTGACACTGGTCATTTCACTGTTGGTCATTCTAGTAAAACAATTAGGAAGATATATTTTGAACATGTTAACTAACTTACCCAAGGAAAATAACAATCCACTAGGTGTCCATGGTTCCTTCTGTTCACCATATTGTGATGATTCATCCCAATAGTGCCCCTCAGTGGCTCAGCGGTATATCTGAGGACTTGCACGGTAAAATCCGGGTTTCGATACCTGTGGTGGGCAGAGCACAGATAGCCCATTGTGTAGCTTTGTGCTTAATTCAAAAACAACATCATCCCAATAGTACATTTCATTCATGGGTTTATATAGTTCATGTTAGTAAGAAAAACATGATAGAGCCATAACATCAGGCTTGGCTTCTATAACCTTAATATTCATTATACAAGTATAGTCTGTCTTCAGACAGTCTCATGTTTGAATATGAAATTGTTTAACTTTAGTGAAAACCTGATTGTAATCTTTGGTACTGCTGAGATGTAAAACTCTGATACAACTGTAATAAGCTAGATGCAATTGTGCACTTGTTTTTTAATTCAGGTTATAGGGTCATCATGATTATAATGTTTTTTTTTAGTTAATTATATCGTGTATAAACTTAATTATGTTTTAACATCATACTTGCCACAAAACTGACTGTATCCTTTGAATATTTTTTAATTTGAAATTAATATTTTATTCTATATCTACTGTTTCGTCATTGTTAATTGTTTTTTCCATGAAAACATATTTCTTGAACCTCAATTGTTTGGCACATCATTTCTGTAGAAATGGAATTTTGTAACTTTGTGTTCTTTTTGTTGTTTTCAGTGAATCTAATTTTGGAATTTTTTTCTTTGTTATCACTACATTGTTTATTCCAGTTTGTTTAGTTATCGTGTATTCTCTGTTTGTGTTTTTAAAAAGCATTTTGATACATTCAAGTACTTTCTTGATAAGTGTGTATGGATGTGTGAGCCAAGCAGAGGATAGAGATTGACCAAATCTAGAAAGCTTCTAAATATGAAAAGTAGTTCACTGTACTGTTTTTATTAAACCATGTTTTTAGTTGTTATTTTCTCCTGACCGAAAGTTGGTAATGACTTTCTTCTGACCACTCTTGGTCTGCAGTTCTCCCGTACTTCAACAGTCAGTGTCTTCAGTTTCTGTTGAGTTGACACGGTAATGTTCAGTTTTGTTGGACCCATCCAATAAACTAATTTTATATTGTACAGTCCAGCTTTATCTGCACACTTGAAACAAAGCTGTTGGTCCTTGTGGAGGTTGTATGTCTAATTCAACTTCAATAGTAAGTACATGACTCTTTCCTCTTCTTCATTCTTTGAAGACAGAACTACTGTGGTGTTGCAGGTGTCATTTGACAGGACTACTGTGGTGTTGCAGGTATAACTTGACAGGACTACTCTGGTGTTGCAGGTATAACTTGACAGGACTACTGTGGTGTTGCAGGTATAACTTGACAGGACTGCTGCAGTGGTGCAGGTGTAATGAGACAGGACTACTGCGGTGGTGCAGGTGTAACAAGACAGGACTACTGCGGTGGTGGAGGTGTCACTTGTTACTAATCTTTTTCTGACAGATGTTTCAGACTTATTAAACTGTGCAAACAAGTATATTAAAACGCATTTATCTGAATTTGTATTTGAGATTACACTTCCAAAGCACAATTTATAAAAGTTTCTTCACATTGGCACTGACAAAATGCTCATTTCTTCTCTTAGTGCCAATTTTAAAAGCCCATTCTGTTGTTATTTCAGCAAAATAGGTCCAGTATCAGAATTAATGACGGTGCTTTACTAGTCAGAGACTTGGTGTTAAATCACTTAAAAATAAATTACATAACTGGAATAAAGATTCCCGAAGAGCCATACCACAAATACTCTACCATTACAGGTGATTCTTGAGGGACTTACAAGTGTCCTTGATGTTTCAGTAAACATGTGAACTAGTGGAATAAAGTTTCCAGAAGAGCCGTACCACAAATACTCTACCGTTACAGGTGATTCTTGAGGGACTTACAAGTGTCCTTGATGTTTCAGTAAACATGTGAACTAGTGGAATAAAGATTCCAGAAGAGCAGTACCACAAATTCTCTACCATTACAGGTGATTCTTGAGGGACTTACAAGCGTCCTTGATGTTTCAGTAAACATGTGAACTAGTGGAATAAAGATTCCAGAAGAGCTGTACCACAAATTCTTTACCATTACAGGTGATTCTTGAGGGACTTACAAGTGTCCTTGATGTTTCAGTAAACATGTGAACTAGTTGACTATATAGTACTATTATTTATTGTACAGATTTTCTTTACAATTATCATTTACTGCTGAAAGTAAAAGTGGAAAACTTGCTGATGTTTATGATGACTAAAACGTAAGTTTCATGGAAGACAGTGTTTGTATTATATTGTGACCCATGCCGTAAAAAAAAAAACCCTTTCCCACTTTTACTTGCAGCAGTAAATAATAATTGTAAACTTTGGTACATTTATTGTACTTTAAATTATTGAGTTTAATGTCACTTGTAAAAACGACTTTTTTTTTTTTTTTTTTGTTACAGGCCCATTCACAGGTGTAACAACGTCTCAGCTTGAACTGTTCAATCCTTCAGAACAGAGGGTTTGTTTCAAGGTGAAAACCACAGCACCTAAGAGGTACTGTGTGAGGCCTAATAGCGGTTTGCTTGAACCAAAGCAGACAATACATGTGGCCGGTAAGTTCGATTCTGGTGTGAGCATTATCCACTTATTTTTATCATGTTCTCTACTACTAGGTCAGACATATTGCTTAGCCTTTTGATTTTGCCTGTGAAAACAGTGACCATGACAATTGGATGATCTTTGAATTTCTTTGTGAAATATCCAAGTAGTAATTAGTGGAGTTAATTGTAATAATTTTTTCATGTGAACCTACATGCTATATGGTGCACAAGTAGTTTAGAAAAATGCATTTCCAAAACCATTGGCATTCATATTGGAAATTGTAGGACTAAACCTGACTTCAGTTTGTCCATCTGAACTCTCACCATGAAATATTAATTTTCTTTACAGCCTGTGTAGAAGATTGATCCAGAAAATCAAATGATTAAACATGAGAGTATTTTTGTAGGATGTAGGAGTATGGAATTGTTCAAACCACACTCCTACACACTGATTATGTAGAAGTATGGAATTGTTCAAACCACACACCTACACACTGAGGACGTAGAAGTGTGGAATTGTTGAAACCACACATCTACACACTGCGGACGTAGAAGTGTGGAATTGGTCACACCACACATCTACACACTGCGGACGTAGAAGTATGGAATTGGTCACACCTACACACTGAGGACGTAGAAGAATGGAATTGTTCAAACCACACACCTACACACTGAGGACGTAGAAGTATGGAATTGGTCAAACCACACACCTACACAGTGAAGATGTAGAAGTATGGAATTGGTCAAACCACACACCTACACACTGAGGACGTAGAAGTGTGGAATTGTTCAAACCACACACCTACACACTGAGGACGTAGAAGTGTGGAATTGTTCAAACCACACACCTACACACTGAGGACGTAGAAGTATGGAATTGGTCAAATCACACTCCTTCACACTGATGATGTAGAAGTATGGAATTGGTCACACCACTCTCCTACACACTGAGGACGTAGAATTATGGAATTGTTCAAATCACACTCCTACACACTGAGGAGTAGAAGTATGGAATTGTTCAAATCACACTCCTACACACTGAGGACGTAGAAGTATGGAATTGGTCAAACCACACTCCTACACACTGAGGATGTAGAAGTAAGGAATTGGTCAAACCATATATCTACACTTGTATATGCAGGCTGTTAAATTAATAATTTTCACCACTTTTAAAGGATTTCCTTCCTTCCTCCACACTTCTTGGAATTTTTATTATTTTTTCAGCAATGAACACAGTTGGTAAAAGCTATTTGCAGCTCAGTTTGGTCAGTTTTGTGTAATGCATTTGACACTAGCTTTTCATATATTTTATAATCTTTAACCTTTAGTCACTAGGATTTCACAGAGTAGCATGTAGAATATCCAAACACAGATCATCGAGAAGATGGTATCCTTGATGTCACGAATGATGTTTAACATATAAAACTGTTGTAACTTTCAGTTCTCACTTGGTTCTATTTGTGGAGCAAGTGAACATACTAATATTGTTGAATTTTCACACATTTGATACTGTTGTGTATGTGAGTGAGCATTTATATAATTTATTTTAATGGTTTTTGTCTAGAGGCACAAATTGTTAAAATATTTTTACTGCATATTTATGTTAAATGTCTACAGATGATGGTAATTTTCAGGTAATTGTGAGTGTATCAAATCTACCTGTGGTTTTGTCCTCTTAATAGAACAAACAATGTTAAGAAGCTAATTGTTTAACACCAGACATTGTATTGGATAAGTTGAGTTTACGACTGTGTTTTTAAATTGATTAAAATATCGTATGAGAACTTGTGTTCTTATGAGGCTAAGTAAATAGAGGATTTCTTGGTTTTATTAGCTTCCTTTCTGTTTCATTGTTGGGCATTTAAATAATGGTTTCGAAAAATAAATTAACTCATCAACCCTTTTAACTGTCTCCTTTATTTACATTTCCCAAATAAAACAATAATACATGTTTTATTTTTCTTATAATTATGCAGTAGTCATCTGAATGTGACTAAAATTTTTCTTTTTTGTTACAGTTATGTTACAACCTTTTGATTATGATCCTAGTGAAAAGAATAAACACAAGTTTATGGTACAAACAATGTGTGCACCAGAAGGTGATGTGAACCTAGAAACATTGGTAAGTCCTGTGATGTGAACCTAGAAACGTTGGTAAGTCCTGTGATGTGAACCTAGAAACATTGGTAAGTCCTGTGATGTGAACCTAGAAACATTGGTAAGTCCTGTGATGTGAACCTAGAAACATTGGTAAGTCCTGTGATGTGAATGTAGAAACATTGGTAAGTCCTGTGATGTGAACTTATAAACGTTGGTAAGTCCTAACTTTGTTTGTTAAAATTCGAGTGTATATTTGTTACACAAGACAGTGTGTCTGTATTATCACTTTTGTATAGTATCTTTATATCATAGTGTTGACATTAGGATGAAATATGGTATTGTATTTGTGTTACACTAGGATAAGTTACTGTATTTATATCAGCTCGATGGTACTAGTCTTTGAACCATCCCTTTTGTGGTTTCATTTATTCAGCAAGTTACTGAATACCAATGTTGTTTAGATGGAAATAACAGTGAGAAAGACAGTTTGGAATGCTTTACAAATATTTAACTGTTAAGTGATGGTTTTGGAGTGTTTCATTTTGATTTAGTGCATAGGATAGCCTAGTTGTACCAACTTTGTAATTTTGAAACAACCATCACTGAAATAATTAACTGTCTACTTAGTGGAAAGAAGCTACTGCAGAGAACCTAATGGATTCCAAGCTGAGATGTGTGTTCCATATGCCAAGTGACAGCTTGACACCGGTAAGTCACTGTCGGTGTGATGTTATTCTATGAATAAGACAGATGCAGAAGCAAAACTTTAGGTATAGGTGAATGAAGAAAATTCTTTTGTTGTATCAGTAGACTAAATAGAAACAAATTGGTCCCAAATTTCATGATTATATACATTTTTGCAATAGGTAGTCTTTATATGACTAGACTTTCTTTGGTATATTTTTAAGAATTTGTTTAATTGTTCTGTTATACTGTCTGTTTGTTTTCTAGTTTGATATTGCTGAGTTATAAAAGTAACAGTAACAATGTTGTTTGAGATAAATTCCACACTTTGTTTCACTCTGGTGGTGGACAACATAACTGGTTATTCTGATAGCTTGTTTGAGATAAATTCCACACTTTGTTTCACTCTGGTAGTGAACAACATAACTGGTTATTCTGATAGCTTGTTTGAGATAAATTCCACACTTTGTTTCACTCTGGTAGTGGACAACTGGTTATTTTGATTGCTTAAATCCCCTCTGTTGCTACCAAATTTTATCTTTGTCTTGTCATTCTAAATGAATAGGTAAGTGTGGATGAAGTGACCTTAGAATAGAACATTGATAACTTGACAAGAGGATGGTTCACTTGAACGTTGTTACTTTAGTTGTGGGCCCACACCCATGAACATTGGTACATGTGTAGGTGTTAAACCTTCATGAATCAGCTGTCTTTTTTAACAGGTCTATTTTTCCAAAAGGAGTTTTTGGGGATCCATCTGGATGGTGATTAACTTTTAATTCAAGTTGACAAATATTGCCGAGCATAGAGAAAGAAGAGCTATGTAAATAATTGTTTGTTTCTGCAATGTTTTGGTTTGTCAGTGAGCAAGAGACGTGAGCCTAAACTCATTTTTAAGATTATCTGGTTGTTTGCTTTTTTAATTGTTGTCTTGCTGAAAGTGTTTAGAAGCTCAAAACCTGAAATAGAGATGAACCGCTGTCTGTATTGTCCTTATTACAGGATAAAGTGATCTTTGTTACTTTGTCTTATAATTAAGTACGCTTGGACCTTTATTAATTTAGAGAGAAATTATTCATTGCATTTATTTAAAGTTTTTTTTTCATATATGAGGTAAAGTTTAGTTAAAAACATACTTTTGGGTTCTGTTATTTTTCAATACCCAAATAAGTTGTGTTTTTCTTGCTCCTTGAAACAAAACAAACATTGAATTTTCATTAAACGTGTCCTTGTAAAGCCTACAGTCTATAATTGAAGTCTTTATTGAAAGGCCTAGCATCTTTATCTGATTATTTTTGTATTTCACTTTTCTTTCAGTGACAATGTTCACCTTTCATGGTGTTTATTGTTTTAATCAATTGTTTAAAATGCAATGATTTTTTTTGTTTTCTAATCTCTTTAATTGTGAAGCCTTTTTTGTTTACTTCATACTTACGGTAGTTTCTAATAACCATAGCGAGAGCCCTCTATCTGTATGGAACAAGTTCTCAAGTGAAGCTGAAATAGTATTATAGGATAAATGAAAGTTTGTAGAAGGAACTACACTAAGGATTATGTGGCTATTATATTGAAACTGTGGCCAAGCTTTGTCATATAGAGTTGTCTAGAGCCATATGAATGTAGTTATTGTCCATTTTAAATATAAATTAATTTGTCTGTATTTATTGCTGTTTCATCCAACTATTTGTTGCTCTTTGTATATTCACCTACTTTTATAGTGGTGTCTCTTTTCCTTCTAGAATAACCTAGATATTAATACTATTGGACAAGCTGATGAAACAACTCCTGTTAAAAAAATAACTCCCGAGCCTTCGCCAAAACCCTCTCCAAAGGTAAGGTGTAGTATATTGGTTGCATGACTTATAACGGGACATCCGTTACATTTAGACCATAATTTAAGGATACATTGGTAGACTATACTGGCATTAAATTGTCTGTAAGCTTCATCTACTTAATAAATGTTTTGTATAGAAACCAAAACCTTACTTCCAAAATTGTACAGTGCTTTAGTCTGTGTGGAGGTTTTTATTGGATCTGGTGGGGTGATAAGTTTCAGGCAGGTGTATCGATAAGAGATAAGAAGTCTACTATGTATCATTAATTTATTAAAACACTTATGAAAAGTAAAATGTATTTGGCTTGGTTTTTTGCATCATTTTGTTTATTGTTTAAGTTTGTATTTTAATAAGAACTGTTTTTGTTGACTTAATAAATAACTTACACGTGTGCCATAAGTACATTTATTTTGTAATGTGAGGTGTAATCAAGGGAGAAATTTCCTCTTGGAAATCTGTAGGTGTTTACTAAGTGATAACTTGAGAGAAATCTTTAAGTCATGATGTCCAGGTATTTACAAATATTTGTCATTGAATGTCGTGAACTGTGTTTACATCATGAAGGGAAACAGCAGATACTGGTACTAGCAAGCATCATCCGAGATTTGTTTGTCCTGTTTGAGTCGATTATACCTAAACTGATGTGTGGTTTCTTGTAATTGGTTGGTTGATTGGACAACTGGGAAATCACTAAACATCTTTTTAATTTAAAGGTATTCAAATGCTTAGAGTATGCAGAAACTCTATAAAGGCTATCAAAATCAGATAAACATAGAGGTGGGATATGAATGTTGAAGCAGCCATCTTAATAACACAAGCTCTTTTTTGGGTTTACTTTAACATTTTTCTTTTATTGGATGTTACAATTGTGTGCGAAAATGTGTTAGGTGGAACATTAATTAACAAGAGATTGACATGACATGAGGTAAGTTGAGGGGAATAGGTTTACAACAGTGTTTTCAGTGACAAAGAGTGTTGTTTATGAGAAAATTAAAATTCCTTACAGATACATTAATTGTTATATTTCCCAAAACTATTTAGTCTCAACATTTGTGTTTACGTGTGAAATTGTTTAGTTTTGGTGATGTTTGATATTTGATGAAAATGAATCAAGTATATTTTGTTAAGTCTTACGTTATTAGTCAGTAACTTATCCTGATTTATATAGCAATTT
Organism: Carcinoscorpius rotundicauda; assembly: GCA_011833715.1. Lineage (NCBI taxonomy): Eukaryota > Metazoa > Arthropoda > Merostomata > Xiphosura > Limulidae > Carcinoscorpius > Carcinoscorpius rotundicauda. The sequence continues at coordinate 70,775,661 of CM022400.1, forward strand.
CATGAAAGATCCGTTTGTACCAACTTTAAGCACTTGTATGTAGTACTATTGTGAAATTTTCATGAATCAACCAGTGTTTAAAGTGGTAACTGACTATCCTAGCAGTACATAACGTGAATGTTAGATTACCTTCTGTGCTCCAGGATATGCAAACCCATGTGTTTTTGTTGGGGAAGGTTTTGACCTTTGAACCCTGTTTTCACCCATGGTAGTTATAACACACTACACACTTGACTGAATAGAAACTTGGTTTCTTAATTAGCTTACTTATTGTTCATTCTGTGTGTTACATGGATTGTTCTTAATTAGTTAACTTGTTGTTCACTGTTTGTTACATGGATTGTTCTTAATTAGTTAACTTGTTGTTCACTGTTTGTTACATGGATTGTTCTTAATTAGCTAACTTGTCGTTCACTCTGTGTGTTACATGGATTGTTCTTAATTAGCTAACTTGTTGTTCACTCTGTGTTACATGGATTGTTCTTAATTAGCTAACTTATTGTTCACTCTGTGTGTTACATGGATTGTTTTTAATTAGTTGTTCACCCTGTGTTACATGGATTGTTCTTAATTAATTAACTTGTCGTTCACTCTGTGCATTACATGGATTGTTCTTAATTAGCTAACTTGTCGTTCACTCTGTGTTACATGGATTGTTCTTAATTAGCTAACTTGTCGTTCACTCTGTGTTACATGGATTGTTTTTAATTAGCTAACTTATTGTTCACTCTGTGTTACATGGATTGTTTTTAATTAGCTAACTTATTGTTCACTCTGTGTTACATGGATTGTTCTTAATTAGCTAACTTGTCGTTCACTCTGTGTTACATGGATTGTTTTTAATTAGCTAACTTATTGTTCACTCTGTGTTACATGGATTGTTCTTAATTAGCTAACTTGTTGTTCACTCTGTGTGTTACATGGATTATTTTTAATTAGCTAACTTGTTGTTCACTGTTACATGGATTGTTTTTAATTAGCTAACTTGTTCACTCTGTGTGTTACATGGATTATTTTTAATTAGCTAACTTGTCGTTCACTCTGTGTGTTACATGGATTATTTTTAATTAGCTAACTTGTCGTTCACTCTGTGTGTTACATGGATTGTTTTTAATTAGCTAACTTGTTGTTCACTCTGTGTGTTACATGGATTATTTTTAATTAGCTAACTTATTGTTCACTCTGTGTTACATGGATTGTTCTTAATTAGCTAACTTGTTGTTCACTCTGTGTTACATGGATTATTTTTAATTAGCTAACTTGTTGTTCACTCTGTGTGTTACATGGATTATTTTTAATTAGTTGTTCACCCTGTGTTACATGGATTGTTCTTAATTAATTAACTTGTCGTTCACTCTGTGCATTACATGGATTGTTCTTAATTAGCTAACTTGTCGTTCACTCTGTGTTACATGGATTGTTCTTAATTAGCTAACTTGTCGTTCACTCTGTGTTACATGGATTGTTCTTAATTAGCTAACTTGTCGTTCACTCTGTGTTACATGGATTGTTTTTAATTAGCTAACTTATTGTTCACTCTGTTACATGGATTGTTCTTAATTAGCTAACTTATTGTTCACTCTGTGTTACGTGGATTGTTTTTAATTAGCTAACTTGTTGTTCACTCTGTGTGTTACATGGATTATTTTTAATTAGCTAACTTGTTGTTCACTCTGTGTTACATGGATTGTTCTTAATTAGCTAACTTGTTGTTCACTCTGTGTTACATGGATTATTTTTAATTAGCTAACTTGTTCACTCTGTGTGTTACATGGATTATTTTTAATTAGCTAACTTATTGTTCACTCTGTGTTACATGGATTGTTCTTAATTAGTTAACTTGTTGTTCACTCTGTGTTACATGGATTATTTTTAATTCGCTAACTTGTTGTTCACTCTGTGTGTTACATGGATTATTTTTAATTAGCTAACTTATTGTTCACTCTGTGTTATGTGGATTGTTTTTAATTAGCTAATTTGTTCACTCTGTGTGTTACATGGATTGTTTTTAATTAGCTAACTTGTTGTTCACTCTGTGTGTTACATGGATTGTTTTTAATTAGCTAACTTGTTGTTCACTCTGTGTGTTACATGGATTGTTTTTAATTAGCTAACTTGTTGTTCACTCTGTGTTACATGGATTGTTCTTAATTAGCTAACTTGTTGTTCACTCTGTGTGTTACATGGATTATTTTTAATTAGCTAACTTGTTGTTCACTCTGTGTTATGTGGATTGTTTTTAATTAGCTAACTTGTTCACTCTGTGTGTTACATGGATTGTTTTTAATTAGCTAACTTGTTGTTCACTCTGTGTTATGTGGATTGTTTTTAATTAGCTAACTTGTTGTTCACTCTGTGTTACATGGATTGTTTTTAATTAGCTAACTTGTTGTTCACTCTGTGTTACATGGATTACATCTGAAGGTCCTCACTTTTAAACTTGAAGAAAAAGCTTTGATATGGATCATTTACTAGAGTCCAGAAATACTTAAGAATGTACAGGGTGTCCAAAATGTCTGGAACCAGAATGTAACTTGAAACAAGTGTTTTGAACGTTGGGATCAGCTGAGCCATTTTGTATGTTTACAGCACCATAATTATATTTTGAATATTAATGAAAGTTACAAGTCACTTATGGTTTCTGACTTTCCAACCAACTTGTACAGAAGTATAAATGATTTCTTATAATGGATTTAATGAACTGCTTGTTATAATTTTCAGAAACTTTTTGTTCTTAAAATAACGTTCATGATTTGTTTATAATTCATGACACACAAACTGAAGTCTCTTATTGATCTGTACAGGTTGGGTGAAACTTGTGACACACAAACTGAAGTCTCTTATTGATCTGTACAGGTAGGGTGAAACTCGTGACACACAAACTGAAGACTGTTATTGATCTGTACAGGTTGGGTGAAACAGTGTGTTATTAACACATTACAAAGACAGTTTAGATTAATTCCATTGTTTGTTTTTGAGTGAGATGTTAAAAATTAAACTGTTTGTAATGAAACAGTTGTGGAGATAGTAAGTTCTGTACCACACAGTTTAAGATGTTAAAAATTAACTGTTCCATTACAAACAGTTTGTGTAGGTGGCTAGTTGCTTTACAACCATTGTCTATTATATACATGTAACTGATTTATTAAAGAAATACGTATTTGAATGAATAAACTGTACTAAATTTTAAACTTGTTAAAGTACGTAGATAAAGAGAAAGGCACATTTCCAGCAGAGCAGAGTACTGATGATAAGGTGAAGACTGGGAACATAGACAGAGAACTTTGTAAGTACCGAGATGAATGTAAACAACTGGAAGAAGAGATAATACACTTACAGCAAGAAAACAGCAAACTCCAAGTAAGCAGACTGTTTGATGTAGTTTAATACTTTCATACAGAAATTCATAAAATGTTTAAAAGTATCTGTGGGAGAAGTTTTCACTTAGAAATTCACCTTTCAACTTGAATATTTACAGTGTGACCAGCATAGTTTGTTTCCATTTTCATTCTCTCTTGTTTGTTTTATGATTGGTGTGCACCTTATTAGGTGTTAAATACAGTTCTGAACATCAAATTTCCAAACATAAATAAATAAAACTTATTCTATTCTACCAAATGTTTAACACACAAATATTTTAGAATTGACATAACATTTATATAGTGAGTTTGTTTTTGAAAAAAAATCAGTGTGGCGTAACTGTCATTTCTGTATAGCTCCCTTGGAACAATCCATTTGCCACATCTTATTAGCTTTTGTTCTAGTCATCTTGAAGCACATGCTTATATTTGCTAAGAATTTATCATTCTTTGGAAACAAGAATCCATTTTGTTATTTGCCTTCTATACCAGTAGCTTATTTGGAATTGTTGTTCCATTTTTGTTAATCCATAACACTACTTTAGTCAAAGATATGGTGAATTTAAATGACTTAGAGCTATGCCATGTTACAACAGTCCATGTTGTCACATCCACTCGTGCTTTTCGTGACAGCTCCATATCTTAGCTCTTCTGCTAAGATCCCATTGTAAAAGGTCCCATTATCAGACTGTCAGGACAAAATATATCATAAATCTCTTCATCATTTCCAACCTGTTTTGTAAAAACGATAGTTTCCTGATGCCCATTTCAACAGTCTAATTACACAGAAATCCAGAAGTATTGTATCTATTCAGGTGACAAGTACGTATAGAGTAGCTTAAACTCATAGCTGCTTGAGGTGTGAAATGATTTGATTAATACAGTGTGGACACATGTTAGTTTTTTTTTTAGATCACTTCTACTTGCATCACACACTGTTGTCTGGGATGTTTAGGCATCTGGTGCTACTTCCCTTTGTGGGTGTTCATTTCACCTGTTACAAACAATATCACACTTTGCTTATCGTAGCTGACATATGACTTCTTGCAAGCATCTTTTTTGGATGGTTCTCGTATCCCAGGATAATTCACTTTTTTTTTGTGACAAAGCCCAACAGGTATCCCCATCTCATATATGAATACCAAATCTCAACACATCTGTACAAATATATTGCATTGAAAAGACTGTTACTTATCTTTACATAAAAGCAATATTTGTTGGCATTGCACTACTTAGAAAGCCCATTAATGTCAAATGTGATTCTGATAAATTCAATACCAGTAGAGCTTCTTATTGGCTATGAATGTCATGTGACTTACTGATTTACTTATTAAATATATTTTTAATACACTGTGCTCAACTCTCAGTAGTAGCATCATATATTTTAACATTTACACATGCCAGCTTTAAACACAGACGTGGTAACCAGGTGGTTGTGATGTTGCTGTTTAGAACTGTACGTAGAGTGAAGGTGTGAACGTGGTAACCAGGTGGTTGTGATGTTGCTGTTTAGAACTGTACGTAGAGTGAAGGTGTGAACGTGGTAACCAGGTAGTTGTGGCATTGCTACATAGACTATTCATTAACATTTGTATTAAGTTTGTTTGTTTTGCTTTAGTTCATCTACACAATGTTAAATCAGAAACAGATCAGTGTGAGATTGTCTGATGTAGAATGTTTTTATATTAATTCTTACTTTGACATCCAGTGCTAACAATATTGATAGAAAGTCTTTATTTGCTTCCAGGAGGAAAGCTTAAGACAAAGAACTTCTTGGTCGACTGTTGGAGGGGAAACCCACTCATCACTCAGGACCAGTTCTCAGATAGCCCATCCCACTGGTAGCCCACACATAAGTTGTCAAGAATCGCAACAGAACTACATCATGTATTTTGGCATCATTCTTGGCGGTTATCTTTTGGGTCTCATCTTTGGCAAGTTTTTACTGTAGGTTACAGAAACAAGTAGCTGGCCCCTTGTTTGTTTGTTTGTTCCATTTATTAAATTCATGACGAGAACCAAACTTTTCAGTTTTTATCAGTTGTTTTTATTACCAATAGAATAGCATCTGACAGATTTCTGAACCTAGAGAGAGAAAGGGCTTGTTTTCTGGAAAAATTGTTTAAGAACAGAACAAAAAAAAAACTCCAAGTTAATTTGAAGAAGTAATAAATAATGTGGCTTCCGGGTGTCAGGTGCTACTATCAGATAAAGAGTCGGAAAATGTTGAGTTCACACATACATAAAACCAATAAAAATACCTTTAGTTTGAATTTTTTTCTCCAGAGGTTGTTTCAGGACTTATAAATCTTTGGTAATTATTTTCTCTATTCAACTTAAGTTAGAAGTATATTTTTAACAGGCAGACAAAAATATTTTGTATATTTTTGAGACCGAAAAATTCATCCTCGGAGGATGTGGATTCTCATCCTTTTGTCTTTATCTTACCAGGTTCTTTTTTTTAACTGTATGGTATCTGGTTTTCACTTTAAAATCTGAAGTGTTCATCAAACTGCAACACTTGGTTTATGAGGATAGTTAGTGATGACAGTTTTGTCCATCAATATTGTGTTTTATTGTTGATGATATAGTGTTTTCATTATTTCAATATAATGTTCAGATTACTTGATTTTAAGTATTTTAGACATTAATCTGTTTTCCCAAATATTGTGAAAATAGTGGCTTTTTTTAGTGTGTTGAAATTACTTTAAATTTGTGTTTTGGTTCAACTGAGTTTTATAGGGACTGTTAATTGAATTAGATCTGTGTTTAGAAATGTGTTCATATGGAACACGTGTTCTGTATCTCCGATTGGTGGAAGTTGTTGGAGACAGTTGTAAGTTAATTACTGGTAGGAACAAAAAGTTCATCCATGTGTTTATCATGTCGTGATGAAGAAAATGAAAAATGATAGACCTCTCGAGTTATCTCGAGACTTCTACTGTTATTGTGTACGTCCTAGTTTATTTCAGGAAAAAACTAAAACATTTAACTTGGATATTATACATATATATACTGAAATACTGACACTGTATACACAATATGGGGTTAAAATACTTGTTTTGATAAACCTTTCCTCGATCCATGTAGTTTTCTTTCCTTTTAAGTTGGCTTGTGGTTTCACAGCCAGGTATCTCAGTATTTATTTATAAATAAATAACAGTTAGGTAAAACTACGAAATGGTTTTACAAAATTTTTGTGTACGTTTAATGTACATTTTATCTTCGTTATAGACAAGAGGATACAATTAAAAGATACCAACTAATAAATGTAATAGGATAGACTGTGAAGCACTTTAGTTTGCTAGTCTTTGTTGTTAATGCGACGTGATGCTACTGAGTTAGCTGTTGACTTCACAACTTTTCTGTACATTAACAATATTTTAACAGTTGAGTTTCGAAATATGTAAACCATATAGGAATAGTTGTAGGTTACGATTCAAGCCCATTTTAACAGTAAGTTTATCTTAAACTAAAGCTATGTTTGTGCTAAATTAAGTTTTCAGGCAGACACTTTAACAGCTTCTATTTTGCAGAGCTTGTCTCGGTTAACATGGCCTGTTAATGATGGGGAGATGCTGAGGAAAGATATAGGAACTGTTTTTTCTCTCTGAATTTTTCAAACTGTACCATACATTTTTGTTATATACTTTGTTGTTTGTCTTGGTATTATCTGCAACAGATACGTATGCCAGACTCTGTGTTTAGATTCTCTTAACGCTAACAGTGAAGGCTCATATTGACTCCAGTTAAGTTGTTCAAATTGAAAGTGTTATTTTTCATACAAACTTTTTTATAACCTTTCTTGATGGGTACATGATTGTGTACAAATATTGGCTGGAGTGAGATTAGAGCCCTTCTGTTAATTACAAGTAGACAAGACAGCAACCAGTGTTTCAGGAGTGTAGCTGTTATTACAAGTAGACAAGACAGCTGTTGTGTTTTGTAATTCTTTATCAATAAGACAAAAGATGTGCGTTGTTAACTTACAGAGAAAATCATTTTTTCTGACTTTGTTTTGTTACGTTTAGCCTCGTATCTAATAGGTGTGCAGTAATTTTTCTTAGTAACCAAATAGTGTCAAAGTTCACGTTAGTGGAGAGACAACATAATAGTGCCATGTGGGTTCGTTCAACACAAAATGATTTCACTCACTCAGCACCACTTCCATCATCCTAAAATTCTTCCTAGCTGTGAGGTTGTCAGTATTTGTGTGCTTGTTTGACCAAGAAATTAAAAATGAAATAACAGTAATACAAGAAAACTGTTAATAGGTGCATATTTTTAATTTCTCAGTGACTTGTAATGGGGCCTTATGTGGATTCATGATGGTACTAATATCGTGTATGACAGACAAGTAGACAAGCTTAACTTAGTAAAGTTTTACTTCTCGGGGGAAGTGTATGGTTTTGTTGAGCTGAGACTGCCGATTTATTTCGAATGTTTTACCTTTCATCTCGTATCTTAAGTGTGTTGCAGATGTCCTAATCAAGGTAGTAATTACAGATCTGTGTGGATATTTTTACACGCATCTTTGTTTCCCTTAATTTACAGCATTCAATAGTAAGATTAGTTTTCAGCCAACTGACCTGTTTGAGTGAACTGGAACATGCAGAAGGTGACCTTAATGACGTGATTTTAGATGACCTCTGGTCAGTGAAATAATAAGTAACAAACACCCTAGCCTCCACTGCTAGGATCACCACCATCATTAGTCATGAAAGTAAATAAATAATTGGGGTGGGTTGTTAAGGGTTGACTCTGTCTTTGAAAAAATACAATAGAAATTGTGACCTATTCCAACATTATATTTTGAGATCGGGAGTAATGTTTTGTTTTTAAAGTGTTTAGAAGGGAAATCAGTGATAAATTTTTCGTGTTGTTATCAAAGTTTCCTGGTAGCAAGTGTTTGTGCAGTGAGGGCTGTGAATGTTCTCAACACTTTCCTTCTACAGTACTTATTAAGTCAACACAGTTTTCTAAGATCGAAAGTCATTGATCTTTAAAACAACCGAAAGTGTGGAACATATTTCTGTTCCTTAAAGTGAGGTTATTCTACTTGTTACGTTATTATTTATATTCATCTCTACATTATAATTTAGAAGATGTTATTGTATTACAACAGGGTTCTTTATTAATGTCTCAAATGCTACTAATCTTACGTAATGAACTCGAAGGTTAAAGAAATAGTTGTTGGTGTGCATTAATGTGTAACTGACCTCAAATGAAAGTATCGTTTGATGCAAGTCCTAAAGGTATGTTGTATGATACATTTACTGCTGTAAATTAGTGTAAGAAATTCCGTATTAAAAATGTGGTATATGATGCAGTTATTGGTTGATCTTAATGTAACAAGTACTGCAATAAACGTATGTTAAATTATGCAATATCAAGTGTATATTAGTGTGGTAGAAACTGTAATGTATAACACAGTATCAAGTGCATCAGAAACTGTAATGTATAACACAGTATCGAGTGTAGCAGAGACTGTAATGTATAACACAGTGTCAAGTGCACCAGAAACTGTAATGTATAACACAGTATCAAGTGTAGCAGACACTGTAATGTATAACACAGTTTCAAGTGCATCAGAAACTGTAATGTATAACACAGTATCAAGTGCACCAGAAACTGTAATGTACAACACAGTATCAAGTGTAGCAAACACTGTAATGTATAACACTATCAAGTGCATCAGAAACTGTAATGTATAACACAGTATCAAGTGTAGCAGACACTGTAATGTACAACACAGTATCAAGTGCACCAGAAACTGTAATGTACAACACAGTATCAAGTGTAGCAGACACTGTAATATATAACACAGTTTCAAGTGCACCAGAAACTGTAATGTATGACACAGTATCAAGTGCAGCAGACACTGTAATGTATAACACAGTATCAAGTGTAGCAGAAACTGTAATTTATAACGCAGCATTGAGTGCACCAGAAACTGTAATGTATAACACAGTATCAAGTGCACCAGAAACTGTAATGTACAACACAGTATCAAGTGCACCAGAAACTGTAATGTACAACACAGTATCAAGTGTAGCAGACACTGTAATATATAACAGTATCAAGTGCACCAGAAACTGTAATGTATGACACAGTATCAAGTGCAGCAGACACTGTAATGTATAACACAGTATCAAGTGTAGCAGAAACTGTAATTTATAACGCAGCATTGAGTGCACCAGAAACTGTAATGTATAACACAGTATCAAGTGCACCAGACACTGTAATGTATAACACTATCAAGTGCATCAGAAACTGTAATGTATAACACAGTATCAAGTGTAGCAGACACTGTAATGTACAACACAGTATCAAGTGCACCAGAAACTGTAATGTACAACACAGTATCAAGTGTAGCAGAAACTGTAATGTATAACACAGTATGAAGTGCAGCAGACACTGTAATGTATAACACAGTATCAAGTGTAGCAGATACTGTAATGTATAACACAGTATCAAGTGTAGCAGATACTGTAATGTATAACGCAGTATCCAGTGCACCAGAAACTGTAATGTATAACGCAGTATCCAGTGCACCAGAAACTAATGTATAACACAGTATCGAGTGTAGCAGAAACTGTAATGTATAACACAGTATCAAGTGCACCAGAAACTGTAATGTATGACACAGTATCAAGTGCACCAGAAACTGTAATGTATGACACAGTATCAAGTGTAGCAGAAACTAATGTATAACACAGTATCAAGTGCACCAGAAACTGTAATGTATGACACAGTATCAAGTGCACCAGAAACTGTAATGTATGACACAGTATCAAGTGCACCAGAAACTGTAATGTATGACACAGTATCAAGTGCACCAGAAACTGTAATGTATAACACTGTATCAAGTGCACCAGAAACTGTAATGTATAACACAGTATGAAGTGCAGCAGACACTGTAATGTATAACACAGTATCAAGTGTACTTTAGTGTAGAAAGTTCTATAATAAAACTTATATGACAACAAAGAAATCGTATTTAACAAGGAAACTTGTTCAGAAGTAATGCCCCCCCCCTTGTGGCTGAGCGGTATGTCTGCGGACTTGCACGCTAAAATCCGGGTTTCGATACTCGTGGTGAGCAGAGCACAGATAGCCCATTGTGTAGCTTTGTGCTTAACTCAAAACAACAACAACAGAAGTAATGTATTATTGGCCAGATGTTTTATAACTCTGGGTAATTTATGCCTAGATGGCGCTACAGTAATGCAAATATTTTTGTGGATATAAAAGTTCCAACCATTACTTTTAAAGACAGCTTTATAGAACATTGAAACACGTTTACGAATATCATATGTGTTAATAACTGTTTGTGTAATGGTTTTAACGTAAATTTTCCTTTTTATTGTAAGCACAGATGTTTAACACAACTATTTTAAATTATTTAAACCGACACATACGTGATGATTTCGTTTTAGAAATCCATTTGTTCATAAGTTTATTTGTTAGACAATATTGAGTACTTGCAGACGAAACTCGAGAGATTCGATTCAGCATCAGTTTCACCTTTCTTCTGACATTATTGTAGTGAAACTGGGGATATTAATATGTCTTAATGGCGGTGATCCAATTAGTAGGCAAGTCACGAGAAGTTGGAGTCTCGTTTAAACTGGTGTTCAGATAACATCACTGATCAACTCCATATTACAGTTTGGGGTGACATCTAGTGTTAAGCTGCGTTCAGGTTTTTTAGAATTATCTGTAAAAGCTACATAAGCTCAGCCTTCTCTATCGTTAAACTGATAAACTAGAGGGAAGACAGTTGGTCGACAAAACCTGCTGTCAACTATTGGGCTACTTTTATTTCACCTAGTGGCAAGAACTGATTATTTGTCTCGTAGCCCAACGAATCGGGAATATTCAAATCTCCAGTCTGGGCACGTTCATTAAGTTGACAGTTTTAAATGTCGAATGTCGTACAGGGAAGCTTGAAACTGGCTGAAGTAACTTGGCTGACAGGACCAGTACGGTTTCATAGTGTTTTTCTGAAATGAAAGTGTCGTTACAGATACGATGGATCTCACCCTGTATCAGTTGAGAACGTGAGACCACGTTTTTGGTGGTACGCATCCACGTGTTTGCAGAGAGAAGACACGCGTAGCAGGAAGTCACGTGCTGGATATTTTACTTCAACAGCTGCCACGAAGAAACTGTCTCTTTAAATGAAACATTTAATTTATGGGATAGTGAAGGCAAGTGACTTACAAACAGTTAAATATCTACCCCCGTTCACATCGTGTCTAATCTCATTATGTAATGTATGAAACAATTCTGGTCAAAGTCAGAAAAAAACACCAAACACAGAGGTGGGGAGTTTTGTATGCTCTTTTACCGTTTCGGAAAGAATTCTTTACTCGTGTTAAGCGCAACAGTCGATCGCTGGATTCAGGAAATAAATATACTATGACAACTCTATCTTACGATAAACTTGTGTTCTCCGAACTTACAAAACTGTAAAACATGAAACAAGCCTGACGTTCAATCAGTAGCTTGGTTTATGCAGCTGCTGGAAATTAGTGTGAAAATTACTGACAGAACACGGTCGTCGGCACAGATAGTTTGTTTGCTTTGAGCCATATAATGCCAAACCAACCAACACGGTCGTTACGCTTACAATAGGAGGTATCAGACCTTGATTTGAACCAAAAATAAAACAAACCCTTGACTTTAACTAAATAACCTGTTTCCAAGATTTCTCTTTGTAAAAGTTAAAATGCGTCGTTTTGTCAGTCCGGTACCTTCGTGGTCTTAACGTTCGTTGGTCAAAATGATATCGGTGTACGATTCGGGTAATAGCGTCAAAAGAACGACACATGTATCAGGAACACCACTGGTTTTTTTAAAGATGCAGACAAAGGTTAGGGACCCCGGAAGTTCCTGGGTTAATCTTATACCGTAAGTTTAGTGACCATCAATTTACATATTCGCTTTCATTTCGGTTTTCTCCTCCAGGGGGTCATCGGTCAGTTTATGGACCAATAGATTGAACACGGCCCATTGTGTGGGCTTTGTGTCAAAACAAACGAACAATTGTTTAGAATATTTTAATAAAAACATATATACTGTACAGTGTTGACCTACAGGCAAATTCTTGAAATGCCTAATTAACAAAGTGCACCATATATATTTTACAATTGTAATTACCTAAATGTAGCGCCACCCAGTGACTATTTGCACTTTCTCAACTAGAAAGAATCGAAACCCGGATTTCACCGACGTAAGTCTGTAAAGTTACCACTTTACACCGAGGGACGTGTTTATAAGGTAAAATAAAAATAATACTTTACCAAACTTTAAAAGTTCTGTAACTAGATACGTAACGGAGGTTAACCCTATAATTCTAATGGTATTATGTCAGTTTACCTCATAAGTCTGAAGGCTTATACGCTAAAAACTAGGTTTCGATACCCATGGTGGACACAGCACAGATAGCTTATTACATGGTTTTATGCTTGTCTACAAACAAACAAATATTTAGAATTATAATTGTGTTTGTACAAACATAATGTATTAACACATCTCTTCATTTAGGTGTTTAAAATTATTATTGTGTTCGTACAAACATAATGTATTAACACATCTTATCATTTAGGTGTTTAAAATTATTATTGTGTTCACGCAAACATATTTTTATTCATTTATTTTGATCAACCAACTGACCTAACACGAACTTTAAAAAACAAACCAAAAGATGATAACTTGTCTTTAGTCAGAAGGAAAGACAACTGGAAGAATAACTAGCACTGTAAAAGATGAATAGGGTCGTGCACGTGCTGGGTATATATCATTGAATCACGTGCGGTTAACCTCATCCACACGACGGTCCCAGGAACCACTGGATTGTAGAAATAAGTCATTTAAATCCAGTTGGGGTCTCATGTCATAAATCCCAGGTTTACTGTTGAACTTTTAAATATTTCCACTCCCCTAACTTTTTGTTTTTTACGTGTTGGCTTTCATTCTTACTTGTGATCTTATTAACTTCGGAGGCGCTTTTTGGACACTTTCAAGTCTGCAGTAAGGACGAAACATATCTGTGGACAAAGACAAAGCAAACATTTCTGTGTCCTTTCACCTCGCGTGCACTGTCCAACAGAAACTGATTTGTTTGCATGTCATTCGACCCACTGTTACGTTCATGGCTGTGAATGTTAAAGCAGTCAGAATTGTTTATATATATATGTACATCTAGTACTGTGCAAAGATGTTAGAATAAGTGAATATTTGATCATTACAGAAGGCAGATTTCAACACTGTAGTGATGTTTCGCTGTCCTCTGTGAAATTTCCGTATCTTTATACCAAGGGCATTCGAGGAACATACTGGAAAAATTAAGGGTCTGAAATTACTGTTATGATAACTATGGCATTGTCTTAACTATATAGAAAGAAGCTAGGATATGGTACCAGAAACAGAAGAAATGAATTTAATAACACTCGAGATATAAACCTCGATTTTTAAAAAAATCAATGCCTAACACTATATCTTAAATTCTGATGTCTTGTCACAGCACACAAAACATTGCGAATTGTCAATAGAGCAAATAGTTCACATATAATCATTACATGATGCTTGTTCGACTCTCTGACAAATCATTACACACTGTTATGTTCCATAAACAATAAGATCACAAGACAGACAGATAAATGTGAAAAATAGTAAAGTAAGAGACAGAACATCTAAACTCAGAGATACTGATGTTAACTATCTTAGTTTATGTAACTTTTGGGACAGTTAAGACTGATATCAAGCCTGAGATAAACAACCATGTACCAAATGACAGATGTTCAGATCCACAGTGTCAAGAAGACTAATCCAGAACAGAATATCTGGTTGTGTAGCAGTTAAATAAAACCTTTACTTTGATCTCCAGATATTGTTAAGACTGAAATTTGTTGAAAAATATGAAGACTGGTTTGTTAATGATTGGAAAATGTTTTATGGATGAATGAGACATGGAGGAGACAATGTGATGATTTAGACATGTTTTTCTGCTGAGGTAATAGGAAATATATACAAAATAGATGTAGTAATGAACCAGTACAAGTACCATAAAGTACTGAACATCATGGTGTACACAGTTGTTTGTGTAATAATGAACCAGTACAAGAACCATCAGATACTGAACATCATGGTGTACACAACTGTTTGTGTAATAATGAACCAGTACAAGTACCATCAGATACTGAACATCATGGTGTACACAACTGTTTGTGTAATGATAAACCAGTACAAGTACCATCAGACACTGGACATCATGGGGTACATTGTGTAATAATGAACCAGTACAAGTACCATAAGATACTGAACATCATGGTATACACAGTTCTTTGTGTAATAATGAACCAGTAAAAGTACCATCAGATACTGAACATCATGGTGTACACAACTCTTTGTGTAATAATAAACCAGTACAAGTACCATCAGACACTGGACATCATGGGGTACATTGTGTAATAATGAACCAGTACAAGTACCATAAGATACTGAACATCATGGTATACACAGTTGTTTGTGTAACAATGAACTAGTGCAAGTACCATCAGATACTGAACATCATGGTGTACACAGTTGTTTGTGTAATAATGAACCAGTACAAGTACCATCAGACACTGAACATCATGGGATACACAACTGTTTGTGTAATAATGAACCAGTACAAGTACCATCAGATACTGTTCCATGATGATGTACCTAGTGGTTTGTGTGCTATTAGTAAAGGATTCTACCACCAAGAAGACAATGACTTCAAACGCTCATTCAACCTGTGCAGAAACTACTCCATTAGGACAGAAGCTGCTGGAGTCATTCAAATGATATGATTGTCCCCAGAGAGATCTGATAGATCAAAAAAATTGGCAAATCAAAAGTTACTTTTGAAAAACGTTTATGGAAGTGTATCAGAGGCATTTGGAGTAAAATTGCAAAGGACACTTTGAACAAGTATATTGCAACAGTGCCGAAAGAAACTGTCTGCAGTTATTAAAGCAATATGATTTGTTTGTTTTGAATTTCACACAAAGCTACTCGAGGGCTATCTGAAATAGCTGTCCCTAATTTAGCAGTGTAAGATTAAAGGGAAGGCAGCTAGTCATCACCTAACTCTTGGGCTACTCTTTCATCAACGAACAGTGGGATTGACCGTCACGTTATAACGCCCCCATTGCTGAAAGGATGGGTATGTTTGGTGTGACTGGGATTCAAACACGCTTAGCCATGCCGGGCCATTCATAGCCTGAAATTTAATATTTGAATTTGCTCTAACACTTTTTCACAAGACCCTAAATTATAGTATAAACTATAAATTATAGCCAAGTTAAAATTTACCCGAAGTCCGCACACAAAAGTTATTCTCACATATTGTTTTCCATATCTCATAGCTTGCTGTGGTCATGCATGCAACCTGGTCGTACTTAAAAACACACAAAAAACAAAGAGACTCCGTTTCATGAACTCACATTTACTGCATTACACTTCGATAATAACATACAAATATTTTGTTGTAATATTATGATGAAATATTAGAATGTTATTATGATAAAGAACACATTATTTTAATAGTCATTTTGCCAGCTCTTACTGTCACTACAAATACTCTTGAACTGAGCAGCCATTTATTATCACTTTTAATTTGTCCATTTTCGATTAAAATTCACAGGACTGTAAAAATGCCACTTCAGATATGTCTTGTATTTATCCGTAACCACATCAAGAGGCTTTTCATTCATTATTATAACTTCTCGGTTTAGCTGGTCAGTGAAAAACAAAACATCGTATGGTGCATATAAAAGGGTGAGATAAGTCAGTCTGTAACTAATAGAATTCTACATTGAGATAAGACAGTCTGTTACAAATAGAATTCTACATTGAGATAAGACAGTCTGTTACAAATAGAATTCTACATTGAGATAAGACACTCTGTAACAAATAGAATCCTACATTGAGATAAGACAGTCTGTGACAAATAGAATTCTACATTGAGATAAGACAGTCTGTAACTAATAGAATTTTCTTAGAACACAATAAAATAATTCCGTATTCAGTGAACGTTTCATCCGTCGAAAATTTACTGACAAATTAGAGTACAAATTTGTGAGTTTATTTCACTACAAATTACGGAAAAAAGAAATCAATATATCGCATTTAAAACAAAAATTGAATAATTTAAAAATCACACGTCACTAAGAAACTGGATCGAACCTTCTTTATTTCGTATTTTAGCGCAGAGTTACATGTGAACTCTCTGCATTCAGTCATGTGATATTTCCCTTCAAACTTACATATGGGCTATCTCCTTTCAGAAGTGTCTAACCTTCAATTGACTGATAGAGAGATGACAGATCCTAGTCAACAGCACCCTCCGCCAACTCTTTGACTACTCTTGTCTTAGTGAATTGTGGGACTTTACTGTCACTCTTACAACGCATCCATGGTCCCAAAATGTGAAGCTTGTCTATATAGCAATTGGGCGCGAACCATGAATCCTCGAATTCAGGGCACGTTAACCACGAAGCCAGGTTGAATGTTTTAAAGCATGTATTATGATAAATAGAGTTAATTCAACAATTCGTTATTTTATGCTTGTCTGACTTTTGGATGAGATACGAATTTTGTAAAAAGATGGCTGTCTGGATAATCGTGGACTGGTCTTCACTTCTCTGTTAACAGACTTTCTGTCAGTTTAACAGTAAAGTTCACACTTCCTATATTTTATCGGTTCCTTTGTTTTCTTTGAGGACGTTTTTACGTATCAGTTTCTATGAGTGAGCCATGTGCAAGGAACAGTTCATCTTGTACAAAATATGACCTAAACATTGTGGACCACCAATCATCCTCTTCTTTATTGGTTAACAGAAGGAACCACGTAACATCTGTAATACTGGTGTTGTAGTCACCTTCAAGAAACGTTGGATGAATTACACGACTGGTGGCCGATGCTATCACCCAAATTCCAAAGATAATAACCAGATGTAAGCGGTGACAGGAATAACTACAAACATCTTTATCTAATCAGACTTTTCCCTCATAAACAATTGATGCATGAGGTACACCGTTTCTCACTGGGACGTTTTGGTAAGTGTGTGCAACGTCTGTTTTGATGATTTCAGAAAAACACAGTAGTGAAAGAGTTTACATTGTTGTCTGCAACTGACACAAATTATCCCATATTATCTTACAAATAATTTCACATTATCTTACAAATAATAATTCCATATTATCTTACAAATAATTATTTCATACTATCTTACAAATAATTCCATATTGTCTTTAAAATAATTCCATATTATCTTACAAATAATTATTCCACATTATCTTACAAATAATTATTTCATACTATCTTACAAATAATTCCATACTGTCTTACAAATAATTCCATACTATCTTACAAATAATAATTCCACACTATCTTACAAATAATCCCATATTATCTTACAAATAATAATTCCACATTATCTCACAAATAATTATTCCATATTATCTTACAAATAATTCCATATTATCTTACAAATAATTAATCCACATTATCTTACAAATAATAATTCCATATTGTCTTACAAATAATTATTCCATATTATCTTACAAATAATTCCATATTATCTTACAAATAATTATTCCATACTATCTTACAAATAATATTTCCACACTATCTTACAAATAATAATTCCACATTATCTCACAAATAATTATTCCATATTATCTTACAAATAATTATTCCATATTATCTTACGAATAATTCCATATTATCTTACAAATAATTCCATATTATCTTACAAGTAATTATTCCACATTATCTAACAAATAATTATTCCATATTATCTTACAAATAATTATTCCATATTATCTTACAAATAATTATTCCACATTATCTTACAAATAATAATCCCATATTATCTTACAAATAATAAATCCATATTATCGTACAAATAATTTCATATTATCTTACAAATAATTCCATACTATCTTAAAGATCCAGCGATCTGTGAGAACGAACCAAAAAGACCAATCAGGACCTCGCGTTTACTAACAAGAAAGACTGAAGTCGAAATTCTAATTAAGCGGTCTCAAAGAAGTGTGTACCCATATTTGTAACCATCACATTGTTACCTTTAACCATGTGACCATAAAAGCCTTTCTTTCCTTAGTCTGCTCGTTGCTTCAATTTGTATCCATCACTATTTTGATCCTCCATTCCACAAGAGAGTTACCGGTAATGTTACAGACTTGAAACGATAAACTCCAGAGTTCGGTTGCGTGCGGTGGGCAAAGTGCAGATAGTCGATTTTCTGTTGTTTTTTTTAACTAAAGGTGGTTCAAAACAGCCGTGTATGCTGCCAGTAATATTAATTGGTTTCCGGCCAGTTAGCAGTTCTAAATTATAACCAGATCTGCTCGAATCGTGGTGACTCGAAAAGTAATGTGTCGCACAAGGTGCTATTCAGAGTGCAAATAACACGTAAAAGAAGTCTAGGTGTCACACAAGGTGCTATTTAGAGTGTAAATAACACGCAACAGAAGTTCAGGTGTCACACAAAGTGCTATTTAGAGTGTAAATAACACGCAACAGAAGTTCAGGTGTCACACAAGGTGCTATTCAGTGTAAATAACACATAACAGAAGTCCAGGTGTCACACAAGGTGCTATTCAGAGTATAAATAGCAAAAATATTAAAATCTTCTTTAAAATCTAGTAATTAACTTCACAGAAGACACGCCACCAATGGAGGAAGTCTGTAAATAATAGATAAGGTGTGGCCTAGTGTTTAGCGTGTAAAGTCTTTAATCATAAAGTTATAGTTTGAGATGCGATGTCCTTAAACACGCTTCGCACTTTTAATTGTGGGCGTGTAATAAAAGTGACAATCCCGCATTTTGGTTTGAAGAGGCGGACAAAGACCTTGTGGTGGAGTGTGCCTCTGGCTGTCTTCCTTCCATATGTTGTAGTTACTTTTTTGGGACAAGAGGTTTCTGACTTGGCCGTTTAGTCCAGATAAGATTAAGGGTATTGTTTAGAACTTCCCATTCCATGTATAGTAGTTTTAACATTAAATGAAATAAAAGTGTTATTATTACCTCAGTCTCTCGTTAAAATAGGGCCTCGGCATGGCCAGGTGGTTTAGGCACTCGACTTGTAATGCCGGGAGAGACAGCGTATGGAAAGATACATCTTGGCGCAGGGCCAAGAATGTTAAGTCGTTCGACTCGTAATCCGAGGGTCCCGGGTTCGAATCCTGGTCGCATCAAACATGCTCGCCCTTTCAGCTTTGGAGGCGTTATAATGTGACGATCAATCCCACTAGAGTAGCCCAAGAGTTGGCGGTGAGTGGTGATGACTAGCTGCCTTCCCTCTAGTCTTATAATGCTAAATTACGAACGGCTATCGCAGATAGCCCTCGACAGCTTTGCGCAAAATTCAAAACAAACTAATCGTTAAAATAAAAGATGACGAAATTTCTATAAAAAGTTGCGTTGTCATTCTAGTTTCACATGTTAAGTGTACTGTTCACGATTTCAGATTGGTCTCGAAAGTTCTCATGACTGACACGTAATTGAAAGAGACGACAGCCGACGTCGTCGAAGGGAGTTAGTTTATTAGTTTAACAGATATTTTAGTGTCACGTTCACTCGGACATATGTAATGCGGTCGCGTGGTTGGTTGCACAAGTACGTGGCTATTATTTATGAGGAAGGCATCACAATTTTTTCAGATAAACATCAGTGAAACTCCAATTTTACTTTGCGTATTCGCAGCTTTGCATGAGTCCTGTTCACGTTCGATGTTGTTTTGAATTAAGCACAAAGCTACACAATGGGCTATCTGTGCTCTGCCCACCACGGGTAGCGAAACCCGGATTTTAGCGTGTAAGTCCGAAGACATACCGCTGAGCCACTGGGGGGCGTTCACGTTCGAAGCCTCAAATATCTCAAGTACTGCTTGTTTTTTTAATTTCGCGCCAAGCTACACGAAGGCTATCTGCGCTACGTGTCCATAATTTAGCAGCATAAGGTTAGAGAGAAAGTATCTAGTTATCACCACCAACCCCCAACTTTTGGATCTACTCTTTAACAACAAATAACATGATTAATCATCACGTTGTAACGCCCCCACGACTGAAAGGGCGCGCACACTTGGTTTGACAAAGTATGAAATTAAGCTAGTTTAGAATTACTTTATATCAAAGATGAGTAATATATTTCACTTCCATAAGCAGCTTCTATCTCTCTGGGCTTTTCGATGACAAGTTTGGTTCTGCAACACAAGACAGGCACAGTAAAAGCAGCCCATTAAGTAGCTTTGCGCTTAACAACAAACAAATGAATCAGTTTGACAAACACTCTTGCTGTGAATACTGTTTAGTGGTTAGCATACCGGCTAGGCATCCGAAAACTCAAAGTTCACGCTCCGTTGCTGCAATTTTGCGTTCCGCCATTTTGAGTCGTCGGTGCGTTACAATGGTGACTGTCAAATCCCACGATTTCATTAGAGTAATTTAATAGGTGGTGTTGTTGACTAGTTTTCTTCAATCCAGTTAAACATTTTCAGGTTAGTGGCGGATATCCCCGTGTTATTACAGAAACAACGTGAGACACGATCATGAAGACAACTTGAAATCTTAACGTATTCGTGTCAGCGTTCTCTCTTTGCAAAACAAGAAATAAGTAAACAAAGTGGTTTATGGAAAATTGTCCACAAATAAGTCACATATATATGTGTAAATTGTATACTATAATATCGTTATTGCTCGCTAGTTATTTTTAGGTTAAACATTTTTGGTGAGAAACAAAGCTCTGTGATAGTTGCAGGTGTAAGCGATGTTTTTGGTTTTTTTCAATCCTAGATGTAACCACGTGGTCAATATGGATTTACTGTTCAGTTAGTGGTTCCTGAAGAAGGTCGTTGCCTGAGAAGCTGTATGGACAGTAGTATATACATATTAAAATATTTATATATCTATAGTACTTTGACGTGTAACATATTTGTTTTAAAACCATTTTATAAAGAGTTCAGATAGTCTTTATTTGGGTGGTCAGAGTTTTAAATAAAATCACTTTTGACATGATTTTTACTGCTGGTTGAGACTATTAAATATTTGATCCTTTATTAGCTGTTCAATTTACTGCACTTTGAGTATTTTAGTTACTTTATTTCACTATCCGCTAGGCCTTTTAAGGGCCGGCACAGTGGTATGTCTGCGGACTTATATTGCTAAAAACCAGGTTTCAATACCCGTGGCGAGCAAAGCACAGATAGCCCTTTGTGTCTATAACAAACAAACAGAGCTTCTTAATGATTTTTAATTTTACGTTTTTCAACTGGTTGAATATTTTAAGAATTTGTTCACTCCCAGCTAGGTCTTTTCATGATTTTTATTATTAAGGTATAAACTACCTGTTGAGTAATTACGAATTTAATTGTTAACTTTTTCACCAATAGATGGATGATTTAAGAATTTAAACTATATGTTCACTCAGTATTTACTTAAAATAAAGAAATGACCACAAGAGAAGTTTAAAAGACAATTTTTTTTATCATCAACTCAATTTTCTATGAAGAAAAGTGAAAAATAATATTAATTATTTTATGTTATCGCAACGCCCTCTACAAAATCCTACGATAACCAAGCTGCTTATGAGCCACGTTCTTTGTCTAGTTTCTTTAAGTTTAATATAAAATGCATATTATTACAGACAATCACAAAACAATGTGATATATTAACTTCAGTCGTTAGATGTATATACAACATATATAAATGTAAGTATATATTAAATAATTATTCCTGAATATATATGTGTGTGTGTGTGTGTCACGTTACGCCAGTGATTAAATTAGAAGATATCTTATCATTTCGATTTTCTGTGGTTTGGACAAAGCCTTGTATGTCAAAATATCTAAGAAAATTAGTTTCTGAAACGTATTGAACAATTGCTTTAAACAAATAGGCCCATCTAATTATATAAAACATCCGTTGCAACTCAAATAGGTGAACAGTTCCAGTGGAAGGTGAACTTGAATTACAGGGGTTTCTTCATCAGCGGGTAAAGGTCACCGTAAAGTGCTGGGTGCAGATTTCTAATGGTAGCTTGGACTCCAGCTGTGCCTTGTTGTTGTGTCCGTCGGTTTGGTCGTCGATGTTGTCGGTTCACTCTCATGCACGAGGAATCTACGTGCTTGTACAGGTAGCTTTTCAGGGCGAAGGCTTTCCCGCAGCGCTGACACTCGTACGGTTTGGAGTTGGAGTGAGTTTGAATGTGAGCTCTCAGGTTGGACTTGTCGGCAAAGGCCTTGCCGCATACGGGGCATTTGAAAGGTTTCTCACCCGTATGTGTGCGGACGTGACCCTGGAGAAGCCAGGGTCGGGAGAAACACTTACCACAGTACGGACACTGACACCTCTGGCTGTGGGTGCGCACGTGCATGCTATAGGCTGGCATCGACACGTATAACTTCTGGCAATGCGGACACTTGCGTGCTTTCTTGTCAGACGAGCTTCGGTGTCGCACGAGGTCACTGCTTGTGGTGTATCGTTCGGCACACTCATAGTCGTCATGGTTAATGGAGCTTGGTCGTACAACTGTGAGAACGGGTGAGGTTTCCACCTGCCTCGTCGGATAGCTGTAACTCTCTGTAGGCGAGGTCCGGTCGACTATTAGACTTACCGGTTCCTGCTCTTCGTGGGCAAAACGGGAGATATAACATTCCGGGATACGGGTCAGGCTGGCCGGAGACCGCGGGCTTGCCGGCTTCATGGGGACATCTTCAAGTGTTTGGTTCGTGTAGCACAAGTCGCCCTCAGCCGTGCTAACTTTTCTTTCAGGACTGCACTCTGTAGATTAAGAAAACGTTATATAACCCATACTATTATATCACGAAGTAAATAGTCGCATAGTACCAAATAGTGCAGTATCCACTGGGCTGTAAAAAGTACAATACTGGTGGAGGGTCGGCACGGTCGAGATATAGAACCAAACTGGAAATAAATACATTTAAATTAGATTTCATGATGTTAGATGTCACACGTCCTGAGAAAGTATGGGGTTGGTACGCTGACAGATTCAAGTTCACGATTACATGAGAGTTTTATTCATTGAATACTGCAAGTAGAGTTTTGTACTGGGGGCTAATACCCCCTCTCAGTCTTGTAATCCAATGACGTAGGGATGTATCTGAGAGTTATATCCAGAGAGAGAATACAACTGAGAGTTACATCTAGAAAGGGAATACAACTTATTGTTATATCCAGAGAGAGAAAACAACTTAGTGTTGTAAACAGACAGAGAAAACAACTTACTGCTATACACAGACGGAAAATACAACTGGGAGTTATATCCAAGAGAGAGAATACAACTTATTGTTATATCTAGGGAGGAAATACAACTTATTGTTATATCCAGAGAGTAAGTACAACTTACTGTTACATCCAGAGAGAGAATACAACTTACTGTTACATCCAGGGAGAGAATACAACTTATTGTTATATCCAGAGAGAGAATACAATTGAGAGTTATATCCAGAGAGAAAATAAAACTCAGTTATAACCAGAGAGAGAATACAACTTAGTGTTGTATACAGACAGATACAACAACTGATTGTTATATACAGTCAGAGAACACAACTTAGTGGTACACCCAGAAAGAGAATACAACTTAGTAGTACATCCAGAAAGAGAACACAACTTAGTAGTACATCCAGAAAGAGAACACAACTTAGTAGTACATCCAGAAAGAGAACACAACTTAGTAGTACATCCAGAAAGAGAACACAACTTAGTAGTACATCCAGAAAGAGAACACAACTTAGTAGTACATCCAGAAAGAGAACACAACTTAGTGGTACATCCAGAAAGAGAACACAACTTAGTGGTACATCCAGAAAGAGAACACAACTTAGTAGTACATCCAGAAAGAGAACACAACTTAGTGGTACATCCAGAAAGAGAATACAACTGAAAGTTATATCCAGAGGGGAAGTTCAACTCTTTAACTCAGATGAATCTTGACTCCAGTTAAGTGATCACTGAACATTATACAGAGACCAATGTAATAATAATTTAAACTACTGAATCAGTGTTAGCTTCGTTTCTACCTGAACATCCAGTTACTTATAACAACAGTGGCTTGAGTTCTCTTTTAATGAATTTTAGAAGTTGATTGAATAGGGGATCTTATTCATTGTTTGTAGTTCTTCCATTCCGTGGATAAAGTTAAGACGTGCAACTGACTAACCCACTGTATCAGTCCTCTTAGAAAGCTTTAAAGACAAGTGGTCCTCCACCTGTAATGAAGGACCAGCCCCCTAGTGTTTGCTAATAATGCCTTTTCCAACTTACCAAACAACTTTCATTTCGCCACCTAGCGGCTCAGTGGTTAATTAAAAAAATAAAAGAAACTCAACGTTGAGGATATGGAGTGAAAGACCAGAAGACGGACTTTTTGAATCGCTACTATTAATGTGGAAGGGTAAGAATAATTACTTACCTTGTAGGACGCGACACGTTCGAACTGTTGTTCTCTTATCTTTACTCAGCTGTCACTAACCTTACTTTTGTGCCCGGTAGTCCATGGATTGTCAAGAAGTTAATAACAAATGGGAATGGAAATCCCTCGTTTTCGACATCAAACCACGTGCTGAAACCGTTAGGATCAGTTTGGTGTTGATGATTTGTCTCATATTTTGTCAAGAGCTCAGTGTCCAAAGTATTCGGTGTCCTCAAGTCTTCGCTCGTTTTCATGTTTCATCGCAAGTGTAAGTGGTCACCGATTTAAGGAGACTCCTCATTAAATTAACGTACAGTTGAAATGAAATAATCGTGACAGTCTAAAGAGTCCTGTTTTTATCTGTGAACCTTGACGGTAATAACGTGTTCATCTTTGGAAGACAATAATTTAAAAATAAAAATAAGGCTTAGCTCTATACCACAGTTCCTGCATTACTACTGTCATTAAAGTGACGTTTAAAATATTATTGAACTTACCGTCTTCGAGAGAGGCACGTGTACCGGTTTATTAGTTTGTCTTCACGTGCAGAAGATAAAAGGCTGGTGGCGCGAGACTGGATGTGAAACATAATACGAACGTCAAAATTAACGGTATAGTTAAGTTTCTTTAATTTATGTGAAACAAACTTACCTCTGTTTAAATAGCTCTCATCAGTGTACCCTGTGCTTTGTGGGGTATGCCGACGAATAAGAAAAGCTCTCGGCATGACCAGTGGTTTGACTGTGGTCAGTTGTTCGACGTGTGCTTATTGCTGTCAAGAAGAGAATTGTCTAAATTCACGAAGGTCGCACTTTTCTTAAATCTCGGGCCGTTGTCAACGTCATTCCTCAGTGGTGGTGGTGGGAGGACGTAAGATGGGATGGTCGTCCCGGGTCAGGTTACCAGACGCTGGGTTCCATGTGGTCGGGGTGTCGGATGTGTTTTTTATTCTTTGCTTTTTCGAAGACGAGTTCCGCCTGCTCCCTTGCGTAAGATACAACTGAGATGATAGACAAGTGTATGGCCGTTAGAACCGGAAGGAAGTTGACGATGACCCCTGAAGTGGCGGGGTCAGCTGCTACTAACAGAAACCTGGAGGCGAAAAAAATCAGACCACTAACCGCCAGAAATTTTTCTACTATCGTAAAATCCCCTAAATCTGATGTAACCGAATTAAACTAAAGGGCGGATACCCGAAAAAGCACTCCGCCGTTCAGAGAGTCCAGTCAATCTGAGGAAAAACATGGATATTAGGGACTCTTTACTTAGATGTCAAAGACAATGGAAGATGGCCGGTTAATCCAGCCTTTGGACTAATCAGCTGGCAAAGTGCCTTCAAGACGACAAGAAGAAATATATCCTCGTGAATGTATACCCCTGACTCTTTAGATAAACTAAATTATTCGGACTTCGAATCGTATGTTTTCCTTCATGTCAAATTTTTATTACACCTACTATACAGTCTCAGACTTATTAAAATATACCACTGATTCATGGAACGTTTCAGAGCACTACAGAGTTACTTTAGGTGGGACGGACGGTAACGTTACAGGAACATCGCAGAAGAAATCCTTGAGTCGACCAGACTTCGTCACCATAATCCATAACCAGCAGCCGAGCTGCAAAAATGGTGCATCTAACAAATACTACGGGAAAACTGCGCTGTTTGGGAAGTCTGCTAATCAACATATACAGATGACGGCTGTAACGAAACCATTTTCTATTTACACGAGTTTGAGAGTGTTAGAATATAGCTACAATGTTGTCAGTGAAGCCCAAAAAGGCGTACTGATATATAGTAACAAAAACGTAGGGATCTCCTAACCATATTTTATGTTTGTTTATAATTCAGCATAAATCTACCCAATGGGTTAAATGTGGTCTACCAACCACGGGTATCGAAACTCGGTTTCTAACGTTGCAAATTCACAGACAACCGCTGTTCCACTGATGGGACTTGAGAAGCTGCAGCTTTGAAAACAATGAGAGAAGTGTACTGACCACTTATACTGAGAGAAGTGTACTGACCACTTAAGTAAAACTATTATTTGAAAACTTAGTATCTTGATTTGTATATTTTGAAAACAACTACATAAAATATCATTTTTCATATTTTATAGAAGTAAATAAAGGTTAAATACGTATTTGTTTATAATTAAATCAATAAAGACGGTTCTGTTTTCTTTGCCTTTAGATTTTATGACTTTCATCAGTCACTTTGAATGACAATAATTTGTCACTTGAGAGAACTGAAATTGATTGGACAGTTTACCGTCTTTTTGAATGGACAGTAACAGTCCACTAGTCTACCATTTGCAATATTAGTAGCATTTTTGTGTGGGCTCGTGTGGTATTAGAGATCCTGTAACTCTGGATTAAGTTTGCTACAGCGAATGCCGACGAGGCCTTTCACCTAACACCAGAACTTATCAGATTGGAATATACTGTAGACCTCTAGACACAGTGCATGTCCTCGAATTTCATGGTCACATCTGTTACGGTCTGAACATAGGTTACTTTAACGAATTCTAATTGTTACCAACTGTATTTAACTCATTTACAAGCCAGGTTTCTGGGGTAAGGATTACAAACAAATTGTTATATTTTATTTGTTCTTTATATTTTACAAAGTTTCTTAGAATATTGGAGTTTTCCATCCCTATGGTGTATTGTACTCGCTTGTACTAAAGGGTGAAATGCCTTTGTTTATTTGTACACTTTATTATCTATCTAACTGTATAGCGCCATCTGTGCTAGATCAAAATGCTAAGCCTATGACACCTAAAACATCTGATTTTCCTCCCAGCTAGGCTTAAGATCATTTGTCAGAGCATCCCTCAAAAGTATGCGGGTAGTCTTTCTTCCACTAGCCATTAACTCTCTCCGCTTCACCACCTTCAATGGATAACTCTTGTACTTAGCTAACCACCCACCCCCATCCAAAAAAAAAAAAAGAAGATAAACCAGTTCAAGGTTTTGAAGACATATGTAAGACCAAGCAAATTATATAGCACGTTCGTTTCGTTTGTTTCAATGCCAGTTAACTTTTAAGATTGAAATACGTGAGTTTGAAACCATGCAGCTTCTGCTGTGTCGTTTTAATACAGTTGACACAAAACCTCGCGACGCTCAGGGCAACGCGGCGGATGTTTACCTCGGTGCACGTGTCATTTTCGGACGGGCACGCGAGCTGCGCGTGCAGTTTCACAAATCGAACAAATCTGAGGAAACCTTCGATAAATTACAACATATCTACTGCTTTACTATTGTAAACCGTTGTTACTTTTCGTGGCATTTCTATAGAAAAAAAAAGTTAAAAGTCAGATGAAATCGCTTTACGTCACAATAGGTGAAAACTAAAATTCGAAAGGTTGCGCATAGAAAGTTAAGAATACGCAGGTCGCTTTATGTCCAAATGAATTAAAACCCCAAGAAATTCGCTTTACGTCTTAATAATAAAGATCAAGTTACAAATGTCAGTTTAAAATTAAAAATAATAATAGAGGTCGCTTTTCAGGTCAATTAAAGCTCCCAAAAGTCGATTTACACATGAATGTCCATTTACACAAATGTCGAGCTCACAGCCATAAGGTGTCGCTGACAGGATTTATTGTTGTCTAATCATTACAGGCTTCAGTTTCACTCTAAAACAGAACTTCTAACCAGTTTGTTATGCGGAATTAATTTCACTTCGTGCAAATGTTAATAAAAAGCACGTGATATCCCAAACGGTTACAACGTTCACGCGCGAAGTGCAGTAATATACAATAAAAAAATATTTGAAAATTTCACTTTCAGAATAAATAAACGACAACTTTTTAACAGTAATAAATTGGTGATAACATATTAACTAGATTACGGCCCGGCATGGCCGAGCGCGTTAAGGCGTGCACTCGTAATCCGAGGGTCGCGGGTTCGCGCCCGAGTCGCGCTAAACATGCTCGCCCTCCCAGCCGTGGGGGTGTATAATGTGACGGTCAATCCCACTTTTCGTTGGTAAAAGAGTAGCCCAAGAGTTGGCGGTGGGTGGTGATGACTAGCTGCCTTCCCTCTAGTCTTACACTGCTAAATTAGGGACGGCTAGCACAGATAGCCCTCGAGTAGCTTTGTGCGAAATTCAAAAACAAACAAACAAACAAACAAACAATTAACTAGATTAAGATAAAAAATACCCATTTTCAAATTAAAATTTATTTCAAACAGTGATATATATATATACATAGTTGTAGCTGCTGTCTTTGGTATATATGTTGATGTTTTATATACTGTTCTTCTAATAAACTTCTTTGGTGTTTTAACCTTAATAATTGTCTGTTTGAAGTTTAGCACAAAGCCACAAAGGTTGTCCGTGCTCTGTCCACTCACCACGGCATCTAAATTCAATTCCTAACGTTGTAAATTCACAGACATACTGCTGTATTTTACTTCACTAACTGAACAATAAAATTGGACTGTAATTATTATCTTATCAAAAGCACTTCGCTCCCCGGTAAGTTTACGGAATTACTACGTTCGAATCCTGGGTTCGATTCTCACGATGGACAGCGTGCATACAGGCTATAGAGTAGTTTCACATTAAATAAAACCACAAACATTTATGTAGAGTTGTATAAATACAGAAGTGATGTCAATGTAGCCAGCGAAGAAACAAATCCGGCGTGACCTCAAATGTATCTGGTCTATGATTCCGCGGGTTCATGGTTCAAAACCCGTTGCCACAAACACGTGCTCCATACTTCGGGACTTTTGGTGCACTATGATAGATACGGTCAAATCTAACTATTCTAACAGACAAGAGTTGGCGGTGGGTGCTGATGACTATTTGCCTTTACACTTTCGTAGTTCCGTGTGAATTTTCCAAACAAGAAACGAATGCTTAAAAAGTTGGTACCTCTTATATCTAGTTATATATGCCAGCGTCATTCATGCCCATTGTGAAAACGTAGTCAGTCCACAATTTAGTAATTGTAATTTGGTTGTCCCAATACGTTTAATTACACTTAAAGGGATTTTTGTTTTGTTTTTAATTTCGCACAAAGCTACTCGAGGGCTATCTGTGCTAGTCGCCCCTAATTTAGCAGTGTAAGACTAGAGGGAAGGCAGCTAGTCATCACCACCCACCGCCAACTCTTGGAATACTCTTTTACCAACAAATAGTGGGATTGACTGTAACATTATAACGCACCCACGACTGAAAGGGCGAACATGTTTGGTGTGAGTCGCACGCCTTAACACACACGCTTGGCCATGCTGAACCCTTAAAGGGATATATTATTATTCGACGACAAGTGTTCCGGTGAGACACAAAACATCAGAATAAGTTGTTTTTTTGTTGTTTTTTTTCATTTAGCAAAGCCACCTCGGGCTATCTGCTGAGTCCACCGAGGTGAATCGAACCCCTGATTTTAGCGTTGTAAATCCGTAGACTTACCGCTGTACTAGCAGAGAACATCAGAATAATACATCTGGAGAAATACACACACACACACATACATACAGAACTGTATAACATCCTATATCTCACCTCTTTCGTTTGGCATGAAAATACGCTTGGCTCTGGTGTCTCTAAAACTATAACACGGGTGTGTTTCACCTCCGGAAATACCAAACTCTCTACCCCCAACCCTTCCCTTCAAACATACATAACGGTACTTTTTTCTTGTTTTAAAACCACTTTAAATGATATCCATACTTCAGTTTTGCAGCAGGCCATATCCTGCTCGTGTGGAGAAACCAAAACCAATACCAACTTGAATCTTAACTAGAAGTTTCTTATTTTGTTTTTCTCTCTGGTTCAACTTTTGGAAAACAGAAATTCTCTACAAAAATATCAAAATATTTGGAATTACAAATGACGCGGTAACTGTACAAAGATGTCAGCTGACACCACCAGAAATTGGACAAACTTTGAGATGGCAGCGAACTACGTTAGTTAAGCCTAAATCTTAAAGAGAAATATTATTGTGTTTGTTTGTTTTGGGATTTCGCACAAAGCTACTCGAGGGCTATCTGTGCTAGCCGTCTCTAATTTAGCAGTGAAAGACTAGAGGGAAGGCAGCTAGTCATCACCACCCACCGCCAACTCTTGGGCTACTCTTTTACCAACTCTTTGACCGTCACATTAAATATAATTGTGACACAATACATAATCAATGTGCAACGGAATTACTTGAATAAATACGCAGTCGTTTCTGTATTTACTTGATACATTTTTTATTGTTGTTGCTTCTTCTGGGCAAAATAGGGTTCTTGTATTTTGTTGTCCACTGAGGGAAATCGAACACTGAATCCTAGCGTTTAGCTCCGTAAACTTACCTGACATGCTGAACAATAAACATTCATTTGCCAGTCCTTACAGACTCGACATCACCCCCCTCTGTCTCACGTGACATTTTTTTTTTATGGAAATAGCTATAGCGGGCCAGACTGTGAATCCGTGGTTCTTCATGGTCTCTAAGAGTAGCCAAAAAAGAAATATGGATGGATACTTTTGACTAGCTGTCTAACCCTCTGGCTTGCCTCCAGTGGCTCGGCGGCAAGTAAAAAAAACCGGATTTCGATACCCTGGTGGGCGTTACACAGATAGCCCATTGCACAAACTTCGGACAAATGTTAGACATTATTGTACTTTATTTTTTCCTAAATTTAAAACTTTAGTTATAATTTTCATTTCGTTTTAATGTTACAGAAACGTTTTTGGACAAATCCGCTCCCCACAAACTTTACTGTTCACAGAGTGATTGTATTACCACACCTTCAAAAGTCAGTCGTTTTAAAAAGTAAGAAAGTCTTCGAAAATATAAAGATAATGTTTGTTTTAAAATGTTTGTCTCAGAATTTGGATGATTTACTTTCTAAAGTATCTACATTTGGTTTAACAGGAGACAGGGGGTGTCTCTACACGACAGTTTCTTGAAAATTATAAGTGAGTTCAATCTAGAAACTCTCAACAGTGGTGGTTTTGGACGTATATTTTTGAGACAAGTTTCCGTTTGTTAAATGATGCATTTTTAACTGCAGTATAACACCCTCAAGTCTCAACTTGTACTGAAGTTATATAGTTCTACTATCACCCTTTTTGGTTTCGCTTTCAACTGAGATACGAACAATTTTACCTGTGATTCGGTAAGGAAGATCGAAGCATCATTGGTGTCAGCAGTGGGATGAGCAGACAGCAGCACTTTGAAAGCAGCTACAGGCATAATATTGTACTCGGCTTGTCGCACAATATCTATCAATGTGGTTCTAAACGGTTCCTATGTAATTTGGATACTTCCATGTTTCTTGTGCTTGGCCGTTTAGCTCGTGATGTGTCGACGGATTTCGGTCATCTGCCAACTCAAATCACTTTTCGTAGCCCTTAAACTAAGAGTGCGGGAAATGTCTTATTTTTTAGCGACGAGAAATGTCCGAAAATTTCAGTTAAAATTAAGAAAAATCGAATTGGGTTATTGTTGTTTTCTCCAACAAAACTTTTCCCCCACTGCCTCTTGAGGGGCCTGTTAAATTTACTTTTCACGACTTATCTATTTATTTTAAAAGATTTCGCGCAAAACTACATAACCGTTCCTAATACTCAGCTGACAGACAAGAGAAAAGACAGCTCGTCAACAGCACCCACCTCAGTTCTTGAGCGACTGTTGATAAGTGGGGCCTGACTCCCACTTTTATATCACACCTACGGCCCAAAGTGAAGAATGTGTTCTTAAAGAAACGGGAAAACAAACAATACATTTTAAGATTCACAGTCTAGAAACACAAGCCACTAGGCCACGCCCGACCCACGTATAACACACATATATATGTATCAAATGGATGAATTAAAACATTGTTATTCTAGACACAAGAAGTACAGTTTATCCAAAGTACAAATTATTAATAAGATATTCATTTCAGAATTACAAAATATAGAAAACTATGTGTCGCTAATTGCAAGCCTCTTTTATTTTTCGCTACAATTATTCAAAGATTTCGTCTCACCAGAAAGAAAGGTATAAACCCGAATAACGTATTCTACAGAACGATTGCCTCCCCCCCAACAAACCACATTCCTATTTCTATCGGGCTCGAATCCCCGTCGCACAAAGCATGCCCCCTTTCATCCGTGGGGGTGTTATAATGCGACGGTCAATCGAAGAAGCAACAACAATAAATAATGTATCAAGTAAATACAGAAACGACTGCGTATTTATTCAAGTAATTCCGTTGTACATTGATTTTGTATTGTGTCACAATTATATTTGATGTGACGGTCAATCCCACTATTCGTTGGTGAAAGAGTAGCCCAAGAATTGGCAGTGGGTGGTGAAGACTAGCTACCTTCCCCCTAGTCTCACACTGCTAAATTAGTGATGGCTAGCGCAGAAAGCCCTCGTGAAGCTTTGCGCGAAATTCAGAAGCCAAACCAAACCGTTAGCACTTGGTACAAACGAATTTTGTGGGCGACATTGGAAAGAGTCTCTTTATATTAACACTAGAAGGAAGGTAACAAATCATCCAAACTCCAATTACTATCAATACAGGCCCAGCACGACCATGTGGTTACGGCGTTCGACTCATGCTCTGAGGATCACAGGTTCGAATCTTCGTCACACCAAACATGCTCGTCCTTTCAGCTGGGGGCGTTACGAGTTTCGATCAATCCTACCACTCTCTGGTAATAGAGTAGCTCAGGAGTTGGCGGTGGGTGGCGATAACTAGCTGCCTTCCCTCTAGCCTTACACTGCTAATTTAGAAACGGCTAGCGCGGATAACCCTTGTGTAACTTTGCGCAAAATTCAGAAACAAAGCTCAGGATGGGTACGACCTGTTAAACTTAGATTACATTCGTAGTCTTACGTTACGAAAAAAGGTCTCGTGAATATTTTACCAAATTGAACTTTAATAATCTATTCCTTAAATGAACCCTGTCACATGGAACAAAAACAAACAAACACGCTAGTTGTAGTTGAATACTATCTTTGTTTTCCGTTGGTTTGTCTGCAGTTGATGCTTTAATATACTTGTTTTCCATTTTAAATCTTGTATGTCTGTATATTAAAAACAAAAACAGACAGAAGAAAGCCCATGACAAGCTTTCATATTTGTTACAACAGAGTCCACGTGACTTCATCACACACACACGCACACCACTCACTCCCACTGAAGACCGGAAACAGAGAACAACCAGTAGCTGTCCCCAGGAGCCAAAACACAACCTTATGAAAGACACATGGACACCTTATGTCACGCGCGTGGCATTAAGGATTGCTACTGGTCTTGTACTACTGACGCCTTCGTTGAATTCGTGGATTTGGTTTCTCTAATAAACGTTTGAATTTTTTTTCACGTTTCTCCTTAGTGAACGCCAGTAAGAGGGAGTGGTCGTATTACAGACAAGAGACGTTTGGAAAAATAGAAAAAGGATTGTTTTGATTTCGCGCAAAGCTACACGAGGGCTATCTGCGTTAGCCATCCCTAATTTAGCAGTGTAAGACTAGAGGGAAGGTAGCTAGTCATCACCACCCACCGCCAACTCTTGGGCAACTCTTTTACCAACGAATAATGGGATTGACCGTTACATTATATCATCCCCACAGCTGAAAGGGCGAGCATGTTTAGGCAACATAGATTTGAACCCGCGACCCTCGGATTACGAGTCGAATGCCATAATCACCTTGCCATGCCGGGCCTAACCGTAAATACCCGAGTCTTTAGTGTCGTATTGATTATGGGCTGTGAATCCAAGGGTCTAGGTTTGAAGACTCACACCTCATCTTGAGGCGGTTTTATAAGAGTTACAGTTAATCAATTTATTCGATTCAAAGAGCTTAACAAACCCTTATGGAGACAGGTGTTTCTGGCTGGATGGCTATATATAAATCATAGGGATATCTGACCTGTCCACTCAGTTTCTGAACACATAAAATGCCCTTCAGGTTTTAAAATTCTGATCCCATGTCTAAACATAAACGGTTATGTGCAATATTGGTAATTTATTATTATTATTTGGAAAACAGGCGAACCCTACATTTTTCATGGGTCAAATGTGTGACCTATCAACCGAGGTGAAAGGTTAACCCACTAGTGACAGTGAGGAACATTTTAATATATCAAACTGCTTCTTTCTTTTCCTCACGCCAAAAGGTGGTCCTCAGTCCTCAATCGAAGTCGTAAAATGACTGTTAGTTGTCCACCAGTTCTTGTTATGATAACTGCGACTGTTGCGTCATCTCGCGAACAATGTTTGAAACCAGTGCAGCTCACAGAATGCGCATGCTCTATCAGTTGATGCTGTGTCAGTTGAGCTTAAGATCTAACCAACTGGCTAATAAGGATTTTGTTTGTTTATTTGTTGTTAAGCGCGAAGCTACACAATCAGCTATCTGTGCTGTCTCCACCACGGTATCGAAGTCCAATTTTTGACGTTGTAAACCTCCACACTAAGCAAGAGAGTCTATTAACATGATTTTCATCTAATAAAGAAAGTTTATATCCTCAACAACATTCTAAATCTGTGAGAAAATGATTTTTATTGATAAGTTTACAGAAGCAACTGTAATAAGGAAAAAAAACATTTGTACAGTGGTCGTGGTTTTAGTTTCCTTTACATGGTTAGGTAATTAAAAGAAATCTAAGAACGCCGTAGATTTGATTGTAAAAACGACAGAGTTTAACCTTTGTACTTGGAGTTTTAATGTTCAGTTTATGTTGAGTTTCGTAACAGATCAGAATATGGATTAAACTCAAAAATGAAAACTAAAAGAAGTTTGACTGTCCAATACGAACACAAAACAATATGTATGACATTTGTATCTAAAAATCATTTTACATTAATCCAAAACATAACACTTAAGCCTTCACCAGATGGACGTTATACGTGGTTTTGTTTGCGCGAAGCGAGATGAAAACAAAGAATGCCACCAGGTGGCTCCAAATGGCGTGATTTATTTATTTTTTATCTTTCGACTTCCTGTCAAAGATAAAAAAACAAAACGTTTTTTTTTTCCAGTTTCGGTTTTCAAACGTAACGACACAAGCATGTGGGCTGTTGCTAGAATGAAGTTAACGAAAAACCGTTAAGGGGCACAATATCTTCACAGCGAGTACTAGGCTTAGTGCTTTGAGAAATGTTACAATCTACACACAGAGCCAAAACAGGACTAATGATACACAAAATAATGTTCAATGTTCTGAAGCTTTAAACCAAATTCAAAGTATCCTTTCACCGGCACAATAGTATGTCTGTGGTCTTATAATACAAGAAGGGCCGTCATGGCCAGGTGGGTTAAGGCCACCTAATCTGAGGGTCGCGGGTTCAAATTCCTGTCGCACTAAATATGTTCGGCCTTTCAGTCGTTGGGACGTTATAATGTTACGGTCAATCCCACTATTCGTTGGTAAAAGAATAGCCCAAGAATTGGCAGTGGGTGGTGATGACTAGCTGCCTTCCCTCTAGTCTTACACTGCTAAATTAGGGACGGCTAACGCAGATAGCCCTCGTGTAGCTTTGCGCGACATTCTAAAACAAAGAAACTTCAATATAAGTTTAATTCAACATAAAGTTACCTTTAACTATTATTCTCATGTTAAAAATACCAACAGTGTATTATCAATAGTTTTCAAAGTCCAGATTGATCCAAGATTCAGGTCATTCTATCAAAAGCCATTTTTACCATTAACTCTGGTGAGACATTTTTTATAAAAGCAGATGACGTAGGACCAGTAAGTGGTCTGTGGGCCTTTTATTTTCTTTTTGTCCTTTGAAAATGGTCCACCTTGAAACATCTTGAGAACTACTGCCCGACTAAGGTAAAAATATTTTTTTTATCGAGTACAAAGCTACACAACAGGCTATCTGAATATCGAGGGTGTCGAAACCAGAATTCTAGTGTTTTAAGCAGGTAGAGTTATCGCTGGATCACCGGCAGGGGCGTAAAATACTGATGGCAACTGATTACTGCAAACTCGCTCCCTGTGTTTAGGTGGGGAGTCTGCGGGCTTACAACATTAAACATTTGGTTTGAATGTTCGGGGTGAGTATAGCCCAAATAGTCCAATTCGTGCCTCAGAAAATCTAACTCTTGACAAGACAGTTGCCGTTGGAAAAACTCGTTGTGAAAAACTTGCCAGAAACTAGTGTGAAAAGGAGCTTAAAAAAATAAAATATTCCTCAAAACAGAACAAAACCAATTTGGCAAAATGGCCGACAACAAGTACAGATAAAAACACCAAGTAAAACTGAGTGAAACTGCGTTTCTCTTAAACTTCAAGATAACCATAAGAACCATGAAGCATCAGAGATATGATTAAGTTCAGATGGTTTGTTGCTAAGCTTCATAATGGGCTATCTGTGCAGTGCCAACCACAGGTGTGGAAAACCAAATGTTAGCGTTTTAAGCTTTCAGACTTTCACGAGGAGGTCGATCATGATTTAGGTCTCTTCACTTGACTGTTTCTTTCGTATCGACTTTTAATGTGGTATTAGACAGTTGGTTTGTTTCAGAAGTTTTTCACAAAGCTACTCGATGAGTATGTAAATGTAAACAGATGAGCTAGAGAGAAGTCACAGCTAGTTAACAGTGCAATCCACTAAAGTCACAACTAGTTAACAGTGCAATCCACAAAAGTCACAGCTAGTTAACAGTGCCAGCCTCTAAAGTCACAGCTAGTTAACAGTGCAATCCACTAAAGCCACAACTAGTTAACAGTGCAATCCACTCAAGTCACAACTAGTTAACAGTGCAATCCACTAAAGTCACAACAAGTTAACAGTGCAATCCACTATAGTCACAGCTAGTTAACAGTGCCAACCACTCAAGTCATAGCTAGTTAACAGTGCAATCCACTAAAGTCACAACTGGTTAACAGTGCAATCCACTCAAGTCACAACAAGTTAACAGTGCAATCCACTATAGTCACAGCTAGTTAACAGTGCAATCCACTATAGTCACAGCTAGTTAACAGTGCCAGCCACTCAAGTCATAGCTAGTTAACAGTGCAATCCACTAAAGTCACAACAAGTTAACAGTGCAATCCACTCAAGTCACAACTAGTTAACAGTGCAATCCACTCAAGTCACAACTAGTTAACAGTGCAATCCACTAAAGTCATAGCTAGTTAACAGTGCCAGCCACTAACTCTTTGGGTACTTTTGTTTGACTGTCATTTTTTGCGAAGTGTGATTTTCTGTCAATGGGACGCGAACCATATAACTAAGAGTCTAATCATTACGCTACAACTTGTTTTGGTAGTAGACAAACTGAGATATTTACCTTTGAAAATTATACAACCAGCTGAGAAGACCATTACACCGTCAACCCTTTAGTTTTATGGCTGTACGTATATTAAGAAAGTTAAGTTAGTCTGTGTGTGATAGATACTAGAATCAACATTATAAATAACAGTGCCACACAATTCACTACAGAAATTTCAGAAACTATTATTATTATAAAAATTTAACTTCCCCTCAGAATAATAGATGTGAAATTTTACCCATGCGTTTCGCGCGCGTGCAATCAAAGCGCGCGTTCCTTGCGCTGTCTCGTGTATTAACGATATGGTCCAGTCAACATTTTAATTAGGACGGCAGACGCTCGTTCTTTAAGAATTAAAAACTGGCCACCAGGGAGACTGTGTTTTGTTTCATCTGCCGACTTTGTTCGGCGACTTTATAACAGGAACAGGAAACATGAAAATATTAGAATAACAAAAAGCAAGGAAGGTCTAAATTAATTTTGTAGCACGTGCGGCTGGTTAAGTTTCTTTATGTTGATTTTTTTTACTTTATTGTTCCCAAGTAAAACAGTCAGGCGCAGCCTAGTGATTGGGGTGTCCCAACCGTGAATCCGAGAGGTCATCATTCGCTAGAAATCGTTTTGTAATTTGGGTCAGTGGGTTCAGTATAAGGGTGACTATTAAATTCTACTATGTATCGGGCGCTGTGGGTTCAAATTCAACGATTCACCGGGTGCCCTCTTGCTTCTAGTCTATCAGCTCAAAATAAGATAACCCAGTGAAGATTATAACTATCAACTGGAACAATTCAGGTGATCACAACTCCTCAGTGCACGAACTGTAAAATAAGATAACCCAGTAAAGATTATAACTATCAACTGGAACAATTCAGGTGATCACAACTCCTCAGTGCACGAACTGTAAAATAAGATAACCCAGTGAAGATTATAACTATCAACTGGAACAATTCAGGTGATCACGACTCCTCAGTGCACGAACTGTAAAATAAGATAACCCAGTGAAGATTATAACTATCAACTGGAACAATTCAGATGATCACAACTCCTCAGTGCACGAACTGTAAAATAAGATAACCCAGTAAAGATTATAACTATCAACTGGAACAATTCAGGTGATCACAACTCCTCAGTGCACGAACTGTAAAATAAGATAACCCAGTGAAGATTATAACTATCAACTGGAACAATTCAGGTGATCACAACTCCTCAGTGCACGAACTGTAAAATAAGATAACCCAGTGAAGATTATAACTATCAACTGGAACAATTCAGATGATCACAACTCCTCAGTGCACGAACTGTAAAATAAGATAACCCAGTGAAGATTATAACTATCAACTGGAACAATTCAGGTGATCACAACTCCTCAGTGCACGAACTGTAAAATAAGATAACCCAGTGAAGATTATAACTATCAACTGGAACAATTCAGATGATCACAACACCTCAGTGCACGAACTGTAAAATAAGATAACCCAGTAAAAATTATAACTATCAACTGGAACAATTCAAGTGATCGCAACAACTCAGTACACGAACTGTAAAATAAGATAACCCAGTGAAGATTATAACTATCAACTGGAACAATTCAAGTGATCGCAACAACTCAGTACACGAACTGTAAAATAGGATAACCCAGTGAAGATTATAACTATCAACTGGAACAATTCAGATGATCACAACACCTCAGTGCACGAACTGTAAAAGGGGGCGTAATTTCGAATTTCGCAATACCAGTTTCAAAACCAGCAGATCTGCACTTTAGTTTAATATAGTGTCCTCTTTAAATTGTTGTAACTAGTAGATCTGGTGTTTAGTTTAATATAGTTTTATATGCAAAAACGGCTCGTTTGGGTTGAGAAAATATTTTAAATAGAAGAGCGAACAACGTTTCGACCTTCTTCGGTCATCGTCAGGTTCACAAAGAAAGAGGTAACTGACCGGAAGCTGACCACATGTTTCCAAGGGGTTGTATAACTGAGTGTCGCAATGTAGAGGGCGGGATTAGATGTTTGAATATATAATAATCTATAATATTAATATAGGTATAATGGCGTTCCTTTATATTGGTTTATTTTGGGTTTAAGTTGTTGTATAAGTAAGGCTTCTTTAATTTTTCGTTTGTTTATGTTTGTTTCTTTATTTAGTATTTGAGTGTTTTCTGTGGTTATGTTGTGTTTATTTGACTTGCAGTGTTCGAAAACGTGTGAAGGTGACTTTTTATGTTTTTTGAATCTGGTTTCCATTTTTCTACTTGTTTCTCCTATATAGAAGTCGTGGAAGTTATCACATTGTATTTTATAAATAATGTTGGTGTGGTGTTTGTCAGTGTATTTCTTACATAGCATAGACCTTAGTTTTGTGCCTGGTTTTTGAATAAATTTAGTGTTAACTGGAATGTTATATTTTATTACTAGTTTTTGCCAAATGTTGGTTATTTGTTTGCTGATGTCAGGAATATATGGTATACAGCAGTATATGGTTTCGTTATTTTTTGATTCTTGAGATATATTTACGTTTGTTGGTTGATTTTGCTTTCTGTCTAGGTGTGTGCGTATAATGTATATTTTCTCGACCCAAACGAGCCATTTTTGCATATAAAATTCTCAACAAGTGGGTTTCTCGACATCACTGAAGTTTAATATAGTGTCCTCTTTAAATTGTGGCAACTAATAGATCTGTTGTTTAGTTTAATATTATTTCCTCTTTAAATTGTGGTAACTTGTAGATCTATTGTTTAATTTAATATAGTGTCCTCTTTAAATTGTGGTAACTTGTAGATCTACTGTTTAGTTTAATATAGTGTCCTCTTTAAATTGTGGTAACTTGTAGATCTACTGTTTGGTTTAATATAGTGTCCTATTTAAATTATGGTAACTGCTTTAAGCTGTGAAAGGTTAACTGAGTAGTTAACGTGTAATTGTTGCAGGGAAACTATTAAAACTATAAAGTGTTAATCCACAGCAGTATGAACTTGGATAGAAATCAATAAATGTTGATTTTGGAGTGAAAAGGGGAAATCACTGAGTAAGTTAAAGTGAGAGTTTTGTTAATATGTAAATGATACATATGGATGTAATCTCACGACTTTACATATTTTAAATACATTTAGAGAAACATACGAGTGTAATTTGCGGGGCCGGTCACACCCGACGTTTGTTCCCCTTTTGTGCCTTACTGCTTATCAAAGTCGTTTGTGACAAAATGGTGTAACCGAGGAGAGAGTTGAAACATGAGTTATTCAACTGAAATAACTCCCTAAAATTTAGACATAAAGCGTCACGACGATGGTGACAAATATGTAAGAAGTAAGATTTAGGAAAGGGTTACGTGACATGAATGTCAATCCAGACAGAAGGCTTTAGGGTTAAGCTTCTGTTGTTGTTTTTTTATACATCATCTATAAGGTCGTTGTAACTTATTAAATATCGTGAATTTGAAATAAGTACTTCTTTGTGTTGTCTAATCAGCAACTGTATCTAAACAGGTTTAAACTTTCATGATGGACAGTCAGGCAAAAAGCTGACTGTACGATCGAGATAACTTGTCTTGTAAATCTCGTGTTCTTGTCTCCGTTTATGTTGGAAGTGACGGCTTTAACAAGTTCG
Source organism: Carcinoscorpius rotundicauda (assembly GCA_011833715.1). Lineage (NCBI taxonomy): Eukaryota > Metazoa > Arthropoda > Merostomata > Xiphosura > Limulidae > Carcinoscorpius > Carcinoscorpius rotundicauda. The sequence continues at coordinate 70,817,357 of CM022400.1, forward strand.
AAATGTTAAACTTTTTCAAAGTTCAAACCTAAATGGTACGTTATCAGCTAAACGGTCATGTCAGACACACCGAGGAGTCAGATATACTTGACCTTAGTTCTGAACTATTGACCAGAAGAAAGACGAGTAGCCAGCACCAGGTGTATTTTAGAATGAGGTGTCATCCAAATTATGGTCCTTGTCTTTTATCAAAAGTCCTCTTTGAATTACTAGTCCTGTTCATTTTACAAAGGGCTCTCCATTCAATAGTCAGTTAGTTTTCATGTTGAGATTGGTTTTAACCAATCGTATCCAGATAACTTCAGCTTTTGGTGAATATATTTCGGGTCAATTTGAATTCAGTATATGAATATTAAATGTACCCTACTTAACACCAGTTGTGAAAGTCTCTAACGTATATGGATATTAAATACACCCAACTTAACATCAGCCGTAACAGTCTTCATCATGTACAGTTGTGGTCCACTCATCATGGCCTCAATGTAAAAATAAAAAAAAAATAAAAACAGAACCCTAAACACGGGAATGACGTTAACTTACATATCAACGGATACCTTGAGAACTGTTTTAAATACCCATCAGAACTGAAGCATCTGTCATTGTCAAAATGTTTCTGTTACAGTCACTATTCGAGTGTGTCATTGGTACAGAACTAAATTTGTTTATCTTTAACTTAAATCCCTTTAAAAATTCACGCCCTCTGGCGGAGGAAAGAAGATATTAATTTGATCTTATTTTGTAGAGAGGGCTATAAGTGGGAAGTTATTACAAATGTATGGAGATTACTTTCTCTTTCTCTCTTTAAACTCAAAGTATGGCCTCCATTCTATTTTAGTTTCAGTTGTCATTTACATATAAAGAGCAACACCAGGCGGCGTTCGGAGATAATTTATCAACCATGTGCTTCTTCAAAATCTGGCACGTGCCGCTGGAGTCTATTTTGTGATGTCACGGTTATGAAAGTTCACACGTGTACAAGCACATTGCACACGAAAGAAGAAGTAAAAACAAATAGACAGAAGAAATTGCTTCCCTAGCTAACCAGTAAACTTTCAGAATGTCTGAGTGAGTCCGAAAGACTACTGAAAATTCTTCGATGAGGACAACAGCTACACCGCAGAGAAAATTCGAGATAAATGCTTACAAATGTAAACTAGGTTACTGTATTAGCTTAAGTTGTTTTGGTTGTTGTGCCTTTCTCATAGAAAGAATTAATGTGTTACTGAAGAGGTGAGAGAGAACGTTGTAGTTATCAACAATGGCAGTGAAAAAGTTATCGGTATGTTAACAACTTCGATTTATCCTAAAGGTAAGGGGAAAATTATAAAGAGAAAAAATAGATACGTGGAATCATATACACATAAGCATATATGCGTACGTTCATAAACATATGGCAAACACAAGACATAAGATACAGAGCTGGATGAACCATGAAAAGAAAACATCCAATCATCAGAAACGTGTTTGTTATACATATTACTGGTAGGAGGTAACATTCCATTTTAAATATAGATACGTCACCAACTCTCTAACCAATAGTATTTATTAGAAACTGTAGATATATTCTTCGCTGAAGTTCCTTACCAATGAAGAAACCACCATTGTTTTTAACCGCGGCATATCGGCTCATAAGACGGCTCTGAGTTGTTTTTGTCATTATTGTTTGTTTGTTTTTCATATACGAACGTTCAGCTCACAGCTCCGTAGCTTTACCGATTTGGATAAAATCACAATTTTGGTCTCGGGAGATATTAATGTGTATGTTTCTGGTAATCCTACACATAAAGAAGTCATTATCATTGACAGAATGACGTACTCCAAGAAGGGTCATCGACACCTTAAAGAGAAAAATGTACTTCGTTGTATTCTGATATGGAAGTAGAAAACAGCTAGATAAACAGAGACGGGTGAAATTTAGTTTGTTAGGCGGTTTGTGAGGTAATCTTAACATTATACGTGCAATACCAAAGTACAAAATTAAGTAAGTGGCTTTGAAATTGAAATTTTATGTGGTATTGTGTATAACAACAAACTATCTTGAGTAGGGCCAATGTTATATTGGCCCGGCATGGCCAAGCGTGTTAAGGCATGTGACTCGTAATCTGAGGTTCGCGGGTTCACATCTCCGTCGCGCCAAAAATACTCGCCCTTTCAGCCGTGGAAGCGTTATAAAGTTACGATCAATCCCACTATTCGTTGTTAAGAGTAGCCGAAGAGTTGGCGGTGGGTGGTGACGACTAGCTACCTTCCCTCTAGTCTTACAATGCTAAATTAGGGACAGCTAACACAGATAGCCCTCGTATAGCTTTGTACAAAATTCAAAAACAAACAAACCAATGTTACAAATTCATTGGTAACATAAGTTCATTCTGATAAACTAAAAACACCATAACTATTACAATTGTTTACTCGTATTTGAAAGACTGTTGAGGTCGCAGGGTGTTATTTTATAATTATGTAAAATTAAGGACTACAACTATTATTCAACGCCCCCCCCTCTCTCTCTCTCCCTCCCACCTCCTTTTGTTTTGATTTTTTCTGAAGACGCTGTTGGTCTATTGGAGATACGTTTTGATGGTTTGTTACTATCAACGCAACCCAGACCCAGGCCATTTCGCGCCTGACTCATGTCAGTCACGCTTTACCATAGTAACTGTCACCATGGCGACAAATGTAATAGTCTCTATGGGTGTATCGTAACTTTATGACCAGCTAACCTTAAATTTTAGACTCAATACTGTATCTTGAGTTAACTGCAGCCATCCATGCAAACAGAAGTCGTGTGATATCCGGCGAAAGTCTGGAACCACATAGTGACCTCGTTACGTTTATAGATTCAAACGCCTGAAGCGTTGACAGTGCCATCTTCTTGTAATATCACAGAAGACGTTAACGGCCCTCTTGTGATCAGTTGTCAACATGAAGGAGTCCAGGTCAAGCAACCAGATTGAAGAAAATGACCCCACACGAAATTGAGAAAAAAACAACACATTTCTAATTAAAAAGAGCAGAGGTAAATCTATGGACTTACAACTCTAAAGTCTGTGGTTTGCTTGTGGCTTTGTTCTGAAACAAACTAGCCAAAAATTAAATTTTCAAAATGAGAAATAACGAAGTTACAAAACTAACAAATTAGCAGTGGACCACTGTAAATAACAATAAAAATATTTCAAGTAAACCTAGAGTACCATTGAATATCTTTATTTGTAAAAAATGTATCTAAATTATTGGTCAAATGGAGTTATTGATTTATATATAATTTTTTAAAATTGTTCTTCGTTTGTTTGTTTGTTTCGGAATTTCGCACAAAGCTACTCGAGGGCTATCTGTGCTAGCCGTCCCTAATTTAGCAGTGTAAGACTAGAGGGAAGGCAGCTAGTCATCACCACCCACCGCCAACTCTTGGGCTACTCTTTTACCAACGAATAGGGGGATTGATCGTAACATTATAACGTCCCAACGACTGAAAGGCCGAACATATTTAGTGCGACGGGAATTTGAACCCGCGACCCTCAGATTAGGTGGCCTTAACCCACCTGGCCATGACGGCGAGCATGTTTTTCTATGATAAACATTCAAATAAGAAACTTCAGACTCGTTTCTTTATCAAGTACTGTTTACTGTGATCAGTTTTAAAGAACGAAACGTTATTCAGAACTATGTAAGAAACTTTATGTTGTTTGATTAAACTGAAATTAAAACACCCAAGAAGTACCATTACACAGTTAGTAAATAACCCTCTGTTACATACTTATGTTAGATATGCCGGTAAGACGAACAAACAGTTTTATGTACACTTCAGAGAGCCCATCTAACAAAGCAGATAAGTAAAGAATTAGTCCCTGAACAATTCTGCGTGTAGCATAGTACAAGAATTTGGTATTCTAACAATTATTAGTGTAACATTGTACAAGGACTTGGTATTCTAACAATTCTGGGTGTAGCATGATGCAAGGACTTGGTATTCTAACAATTCTGGGTGTAGCACTATAGTTTATATAACGTGAAACATGTTATATAAACAGTGGTTATGACATTATAATGAGTGATGTCACTTTCATGTTATATAAACAGTTGTTATGATATTATAATGAGTGATGTAACTTTCATGTTAAATAAACAGTTGTTATGACATTATAATGAGTGATGTCACTTTCATGTCATATAAATAGTTGTTATGACATTATAATGAGAAAAGTCATTTTTGTGTTATAAAAATGACTTGGCATTGATTTTATTTTTCTTAGATGTAATTATCAGTCATGACATTGTAATGGAAGATGTCATTTTTTTGTATTATAGTTGATGATGTGTAGAAAAATAGCACATAAACCTTACTTGAAACTAAATAAATATAAAACAAACTAATAAAAATATAGAGCAGAATAACTTTAGAGAATTTTCGATGCAAAAACTGTCGCTAACAAATGTACGAACCAATAAGCTACGTTACTGGATGTATATCGTGTTTGGAAAGCTGATATTTTGAGCGGTTAGTTTCTCGAAATGTCTAGGGTAAATCACATCTTTCTTCGTTACGCCTTAGCCTTCAAACTATAATCTGTAAAACGAATTTTAAAATTAAAAATTCCACTCGTTCCACCTCTTCCCCATTGACATAGCGGTATGTCCGTGGACTTACAACGCTAAAAACTGGGTTTTGATACCCGTGGTTGACAAAGCACAGATAGCCCTATCTGTAACTTCAATTTCACAAATCTTTTATTTATTAGGTTTAGCGCCATCTAGTGATGATTGTAAACATTGGTATTTGACTATATATTTTGATAATTCTACTTGACTCTAAAAAGGTTTGTAATAATAATGCACACATTCAAATGAATAAAATAAAATTATTCTCCCTAATATAAAAACTCGGACTACATTTTCAGGACCTAATTTTTAAAGAAATTCATGGCCCCTATGATACGTAAGTACCGAAAGTTTATACAGTAATCCAACAGTGCAAAACAAGCTTCATGACAAAAAAATAAATGAATATAAAATAATAAACAAATAACAAGTATATTATACATACATATGTACATATATAATATTATAATTCATATTTTAATGAAACTAACATTGAAAAAAACAGAATATAATTAGTTTACAAAACATCAGTACCAATTCCCCGTTCCTTACATATCAGGTTTTGTATTATAAAGAACCGTGGATGTGTTATAATGTAACGATCAATCACACTATCCTTTGGTAAAAGAGTAGCCAAACAGTTGAGGATGAGTGGTTATCATTAGCTGCTTTCCCTCTAGTCTATTAATGATAAATCTAGGACGGCTTTCGCAGATAGCCTTCGTGTAGCTTTGCCCGAAATTCCAAAGAAACCAAACCAAGCGTATTACTAAAATATAGTTTATAGATTTTATGAATGACACTTTTCATAACATTTATTGTTACTGTTACATCATAACGTAAATAACTGTAAATGTCCGAAATCTTTGGTTTCTTTAGAAACAGGAACAAAAGTAAATTATCATTAAACCTTTAATCGAAAGCAATCAAGGTTCAGGTGATTTTGGGTATTTCAAAATATACCATATATCGTCTTTAAAGTCTACGTGGCCGTATACATTTCATTACTTTTAAAGTTGACGATTTCTCATAATGCAAGTACACGACAACTGTCTATCACACAATAATTGTGTGCTTTATTTTTATTGTGAGCCATTCAGCGTTGGATATTTTTTCTGTCAAGACGTTTGAGTTTTTTTATGCGATATTATTTATATTATCCTCCTGCTATTCATCCTCAAGATTGCATGCGTATTTATTATATAACGTCAAATTTTACTTTCGTAAACGCAGAAAATTATTCTCAGATCCACAATGATCAACGATCCATATCATTTTGTGCAGTGTGATGGTCTCAACCTCAAAATGTAGCACAAATCCGACCACACCTTACAGAGCTAATAACACAAAACCGCAAAAATGCCTTATCTTTCCATTACAAAAAACACCTCTGGATGATCCAAATTTCGGATCCAATTTTGAGTCTAGGCCAAATTTGGAGAGGACTGAATTCCTATCTTGTGCAAAGTTTTCGTACGCGTGTTTTTCTTATAGCATAGCCACACTAAGCTGTCTGCTGAATCCACCGAGGAAAATCGAACCGTTGTGAATCCGTACGTTTCGAATACACCGGTCTATTAATTTTAGAGCACGCGCGTGGAAACCCAGACAGACAGACCCATACAGGCACGAATCGATTACAATACCAACTTCTGAACTGGAGGGTAGTAAGCAGTTTTATATTGCTTACCTTGGTTATTTTCAAAATTTATTATATCGTTTTTAACATATCTTTCCTTTTTTGTTGACCCTAAAGAAACGAGGGATTAACTTTTTTTTCCAATTTCATATTAAAAATACCCTGTAAAACGTACTTTTCGGTAAAACGTAACTGTTAGACAAAAATGACTGTTTCATTTATTCAGAAACTCTCGTGGCTTGATGTATCTAAAACCAGGAAAATGTACATAATAATGAAATATTATAATAATTTATAATAATTAATTATGAAATTTATTAATGACAAATTCAGATGGCATGGCGTTTTGCAAAATTTAAAAAAAAATTCCTATAAATAGAGTACTTTGTTTTATAAGTTTAATTACTTTAATGCCTCAGATGTTTAAAAAAATCTACGCACCCTTAACAGTATGCTTGAAAGCTTACAACATTTATCGGGGATATTTCTCAACTAATAAATTGATATATATTTTTAATTAGGCCTAATAATTTAACTTGTATACATTTCAATCAGGCCTAAGAGATTACATCGCGTAGTTTTTCACTCAGGCCAACAAACTGGTGTAACAATCAAGCCTAACAACTTGTGTAACTTTAAATCAGGCCTAACAATCGCTTGTGATAGTACTATTTGAGTAGCTAGCTTATACACATTGCTCATTTAACACAATTTAACTCTACAGGGTGGCCCGTAATTCCCTACCCATCCATATATCTTGTGTATCTGTGTGCTGTCCCTCATTCTCGCTGCATAATATTATGCGACGCCATGTTCTGCGAGACATTTTCAAGTGTAAATGGGCTTACAACGGCCATATTGCTCTGAAAAAAAAAAGAAACGAATTTATAATACATGCGAAATTGAATATAACATAATAATGTATGGATGGGTAGGAACTTACGGGCCACCCTATAGAATTACTTATTATATTTGCATCTTAACACGTTTTAAAATTACATTGGTTCCAAATTACTTGTGGGTTTATACGTATAACTTTGTTTATAGCATGGCTCATACTAATGTATGAATCACGTTGAAAAATAATATAAATATTACAATCGACCCTCTAATCCTTTCTGGGGTTTCAGATGCATTTTACAAACAACTTGGTGATTTCAGTCAGTTGTGTTGGTTTGTTATTTACATTGAATGTTGTACCAAGAATAAAAACGGCTTAGCATGATGCTCACCGATAATTAGCGTAATTTTATTAATTTTTGTTGATCTTACTTTATTTGTACTATTCATTTTATGTTTACAGCATTATGTTAAAAAGTAATAAAATAGATAACTTTATTTCTCGAACTTGGTAACATAAAATAATAAGAATCCGTTAGATCCTGTTGTTTACTAAACTTCTTGCATTATTAAAAATAAATTAAAAAAAAACATGATGATAATCCAAATAAATTATTTCATACAAGCATAAACACTGACATTAAAAGTCTGCAGGCATTCCAATGACATTTATGAAAAAAGGAGGAAAAGGTATATAGCCTGGCGCCAGAGGCGCCTGGCTAGGGAGGCCCGGGGGTATACCTCCCCCGGGAAATTTGAAAAAAATGGATGCTATTTAGTGTGATTTGGTGCAATCTGGGACATAATTTCTCTATGTTTTTTGACATTTCAATGTTGGAAAAGTGCACAATATATATCATATAAAATAACAAAAGGAAATTAAAAGACTAAATCAAACTAATAAAAACTATAACTTTCATTTACAGTTTTTAGCAGATTGATTTATTCTTTTAATTTGCATTCATTTTTAGAAGATATATCAAAATTAACAAATAAAATAAAAAGTAAATAAATGAAATTTAAGATTGTTTGCTATTTATTCAGTTTAATTTTTTTCTAAATCAAAATATATTAGTAATACGAGTTAATAAAGCCAAAATAACTCAGTAAATATTTCAAATACAAATCATTTCATTATTATCCTTTTTGTTATTAATAACATCATCATCATCAACTTCTGGTGTGCTGCCAATTAAATGTTTTACAGTCATTGCCAATAACTACTTTCTCTGCTGCATATATTCCATACAATTTTCATCCACATAAAATTACTCTACATGACTACCTACAGTAAAAATACAGTAAAATCTATTCAATCTTGTCAGTAAATTACTGGTACCTCAATATCAGTATATTTTTCATTCTTTCACAATAAAAAACTGAAACAGCAAATCAAGGAAAGCTTTGACATTACTTCAAAATAAAATAAATAATACGCTTTAAAATAAACCACTGGCACTGTATGCTGCAGATAATAATAAAATGTTTTTCAGTCACTGAGATCAACTTCTGCTCTGCTGCATAAATTACAGTCAAATTTCAAATCACTTAATTTCCTTTAATCAATCTTGGCTACTTTCCTCTTTTTCGAGACAAGGGTTTCCAGTGCTTTCTTCCTAGCTTTTTTTCTCTCCTTCTCTGAATGGGCAGCTCTCTGTGCATCTGTGGCTTTCTGAACTCTTTCTTTATCCAAAGTGGCTGGGCCAGATTTCACAGAACCATAGGCCTACAGCCTTTCTGTCCTTTTCTTCTGATTCTCCCTTTGCTTGAAGGTATACTTTGAAGCTGCTGATCTGATGTCCTTACACATTCTTTTGTCTACAGGATCAAAATAAACATCTTTCCTTTTAAACATTTCAATCGCTGTTGCTTCTTTGGAGGGTAGAGAATATTTTATCATCTGGTATGCACACGATACCAGACCACGAGACCTGCAACGAGAAGAAACGAGACTGCCTCCAAGATGGCGGTCAGATTTTTTTTTTGCAATAAACATTGAAAAAATACGATTTCTCCTCGAATTTACACGAATCTTGTGGGTGATCGTTGGCCGTTTAAAAACCGCGGAAATCGCGTTTCAGCGGAAAAATGGCATGCATGAGTCTGAAAAGTTATTTCACACCAGTTAAATTTGTAAAAAAACTTACCTGTCGTGCCGCCCTTTCCAACATTATGTAAATTCTAATGCAAACATACAACATCGCAAGTCATAATATTTGGTAAGTGAATAACAACCAAAATGTATTTAAAAAATGATTCCTTAGTTTTATAACCTGTCGATTTTACATTTAATTATGAAATAGTGAAAGCTTTTACTTTTTACTTAGATCTAAATGATTCATATTCTGCACGCAAGATGAACGACGCTACTGCCGCTAGCTGTCCTTTTAAAAAAAAAGATTATATATGAATATAAATATTTGTAATGACTATTACAAATTTTAAAACCAGTAAGATGACAAGAATGAAGCGTAAAACTTATTTTGGTTGGTGGCGACTACATACTTTCGAAATTTGTAGACATGTAATTCTCTATTTAGTCGCAATTTAAAGAAAAAATGAGTTACGTTAAAAGAAATAATTAATTAATCCAATCGTAGAGAATGCTAACATTTAACATAAATAATTTGCTTTGATTGTTTCCACAAAGTTAAACACAAAGATACGCAAGGGGCTATCTGTGCTCTGCCCACCACTGGCATGGAAACTCGGTTTCTAGCGTTGTAAGCCCACAGGTGTCACTGGTCAATTTTTGCAAATCAAAATTATTTTGAACTCTCTTAGAAACGAACAATTTATTTACTTAATATTTTGTATATTCGTATGTATAAAAGAAGTGTGGAATTCAGAAATAATCAAAATTTTTAATCTACGTTAAATAAAAATATGTAAAAAATAATTGTGATATATCTACTGGAAAACTTCATTTTTTCTTTTTGTTGGCCAAATTTTTCAATAACATTTCAATTTGAGGTCTACATCGCAGTTGAATATTAGTTTATATCAATCTTTTGTAAATAACTGTAAGGCAGGCTCGAAGTATAAAATTACAGACTATTTTCAGAAACTTCTCGTTTTGATTAACTTACAGAAATTAAAAATATGTGTAGAGGAAAATAAAGTGCGAAGATGAAAGGAAATTACTGGATATCTTAATCTGTCATCACAGTATTAGGATTATACTTTTCAGAAAATGATTTTATGGACAGTTATAGTACGTAATAAGAAAAGGATAAAACAGGTTTATTATTTTCACTTCAAAGTAAACTATTTGTGATTGATTATTTAGAAACATCTTCATATTTAACGTAAAATTTTTCAACTCTTAAATAACAACCAGAATTGGAAACATTTACGTGTTTTACCTAACTTGTATACACACCAACGGAGAAAACTATAAAGACATCCTTAACTGCATTTGTTTGTTTCCTCCTCACCTCCCCATTGGCACGTTTGCGGACTCGCACAGCTCTAAATCGGCTTTCGATACCCCTGATGGGCGAGGCACATATATGCCCATTATGTAGCCAAAACAATTACAGTGCCAGAGTGTGAATTCGAAACCCCAAAACAACTCTTTTGAACTGGTCGACTAGAGGGAAGATAACCAGTCAATAACATAGACTACCAACTCCTGAGTTACTACTTTGTGATCGAATAATAGGTTTTTACTGTCGCTCTTAGTGCGGTGAGCTTTTGTTTGCAGCGTGGGATGACGAATCATTCATCCTTCGATTCGCTGTCCAATTACACTGACCACAAGGAAACATCCAGTCCATTTCCTCGCTGGTTCAGTGGTTAGCTCGAGAGTTTGTAAGGAAAAATAGGGCTTGGTCTCTGTTGTGGGCACAGCACAAACAGACACAAAAATCGCACAACAGTATATCTTTTTCTTGATGTATGTGTGTTTATACCTGTATAAAAATTCAAAGCACAATTAGGTTTTAAATGTTGTTTGTTTTCACTTAAATTCTGGATTTCGGTTGATTGATAGCACGTTCACAACTTTGACACTGTGTTTTAGCTGATACCTAATATATATATATATATACAGGGTGGTCGCTAGAAAAGCGGAAAATTTGTCAAACAGCTATTTATTTTTACAAAGAATAACTGTTACAAAGTTTTTTAAAGGCATATGTTATATTACACTCATAGATGCTCAAAATGCATATTATGATATTAAAATCATGCATTTTATTCATGATGTAAAGAAATCAAAATAGAAATGAGTAAGCACGCATTTTATTCATGATCTCATCTGACCCTCAAATTTTCCGCTTTTCTAGCGACCACCCTGTATATACACAGTAATGTACAAAAGTGTTAGGCCAAAACTTAGCTTTCATGTTACTTTAAAATAAAACAGAAGTTAAATCACAAATGAAACATCAGAACTTTTTAATCTTCATATTTGATCCAACAAAAACTCAATGAAAGTTCTTATTTTCAGCAAACATTCAATATTTCGTGTGTTCCACGTTTGTTTTCATAACTGCAGACAGTCTTTCAGACGTTGTTGTAACATATTTCTTCAGAGTGTCCTTTGAGATTTTACTCCAAATGTTCCCAACACATTCTCACAAAGTTTTTTTTATGAAGTAACTTTTGACTTGTCACGTTTTGATCTGTCATCTCAAATCTGATCAACTGGGATGAGATCAGGTCTCGGTGGGAGTCATTGGATCATTTGAATGACTCCAGCAGCTTCTTTCTTTGTTAAGTAATTTCGACATAAGTTGGATGAGTGTTTGGAATCACAATCTTCTTGTTAGTAGAATCCTTTACCAATAATATACAAACCAATAAGTATATCATGACAGATCTGTATATGATGGTACTTGTGGTGATTCAGTGTTCCAACTATTTTGTAAACATCTTTTGTCGCCCCAGCACATTGAATCCACCACACATCACCTATTATGTCAGTAATTTGTCAGAGAGTCCAACCAGTATGACGTGAAGTTTGTGTGTGAACTCTTTTCTCGACTAAGAATTCCATACGTTTTTTGGGCCATGGCATGATAGCAAAGCTTAATATATAGTGTTAACCATTGTTTTTGTTGGGTGTTTTTTTTGTAAATCAAGGCTTGTTTGTGGACAGCTATTAAACTGATTTATTCTAGTAGAATATATCCGGAATCATATACTTTATCTTTGCTGGCTTCTTTCTATCCAGTTAAGACACTGTATTGGTACCACAACAGTTATTTCAGACCCTTAATTTGTTCAGTGTGTTTGTTGAAGCAGAATCGTTATGACATGCCCTCGGTATAAGTATGTGGGAATTATAAAGAATAAGTATTTCAATCATATTCTTTCAGTTGTCAACGGGGATCAGTGAAACATTACCATAATGTAGAAATTTACATTCGTTAATGGAATGAAAATATTAACGCCATAAAATATTCTCTTGTTCTGACACCTTTGCACAGTACTATATATATACATAAACACAAACACCTTAGTAAAAAAAAGATGCTACAAAAACCAGTATTATTAATAATAAAGATATAAATAATAAAACAACTTAAAAAGAAAAGATATTCTCAAGCTTTTAAAGTAAGATTCATGGTGGTTACATTTTTAAAAATAAATAACTTTCAAATTTTGGTCGCTGATTATAACAAAAACAAAAGACTAAATTATTGCAATAGGAGGCTAGGCATGGCTAAACGGGTTAAGGCGTTCGACTCGTAATCTGAGTGTCGCACCAAACATGCTTGCTCTTTTAGCCGTGAGGGCGTTATAATGTGACGGTCAATCCCACTATTCGTTGGTGAAAGAGTAGCCCAAAAGTTTGCGGTGGGTGGTGATGACTAGCTCTCTTATCTCTTGTCTTACTCTGTTAAATTAGGTGCGGCAATAGTGTTTTTAGGATTTTTTGTTTGGGTTTAGAAAGTTAGTTGCTGGCAAAAGAGGCTAAGAGGTATTAAGTACAAAAGAAAAAGACTCGGAACTTTCTGATGTTATTTCAAATTACCATTAATACAAAGATATTCTCTAATTGGTGGTACTTAGTTTTGTTGAAGTTATGACTATCCCGCTCGTCCAAAAGGATAATTACATTTGTATCAGAAGGGTAACAATATACAGATAATCTTAAACGACTAAATACTGATATCTCATATGGAGGGAGAAGGGGTGCTGTGGGGATACATCTTTCCCTTTGGGACTGCGCTTGCGTCATTTGTTTGAGAACTTGTAACTCTATAAATCTGGTTTCGATACCCATATGGACATAGCGAGATAGTCCGTTATGTAGCTTTTTGCTTAGCAACAAAAAATCATAGAACAATAACTTTATAATACTCTAAGCTGAGATGTATGTATAAAAATAATTATTATTAATATTTTTATTTAAAAAATTGTATTTCCTATATCTATTAAAATTATATAACGCTTCTATATATATATTTATGTGTTATTTTACATGCATTCAAACAAATAATTTTTTTCGTCAGAAATCTTAATTACCTGAAAAAGTAATTTAAATTTTCGAGTTAAAAGATACCTTATGCGCACGTCCAATAAACATTTATATCAGTTGTCGCAACTGTCGCCACATGAGCTTCTACCAGCGATTTGAACCAATACTGCAAAGCAATATCATTTTTATAACATTCTCACAGCTGAAAGTAGGCTTAAAAATGATAAGCTTGTGTGTGTTCTTTTTTCTTACAACAAAGTTACATCGGGCTATCTGCTGAGTCCACCGAGGGGGAATCGAACTCCTGATTTTAGGGTCGTAAATACGTAGACATACCGCTGTACTTTAGGGGGGCAAATCAGCTTGTTTAGAGACTTATAAGAAAAAGGAAGCGTGCCTAATAATTAGTTTCTACGCTACATTTCAGATTAATCTGGTTCTATTTTTAGCATGAAAACTATCAGTAAAAATGGAAGTGTAGATCAACAAAGATATTACGCGTATATCTGCAAACTTCTGATGTATGTAATTTATCCTTGTGTGATTCTTTTTAGTACACAATCAAACTATTGCTCTTAGTCATAGTTTTCTTTAAAAAGTTGATTTAAAACCAGATTATGGATCGTAGTTTCTTTAATATATTTACTTCTCTTTTATTTAATTTTTTTATGTACACAATTTAGAAGCTTAATATTCTGATCTGAATTTCTCGAATAATATAAACATTTCATTTAATGTTTTATATTTTCATTATTCTAAATAAAGAATAGGTTTGCCATCTCGCGGAAATACGACGCAATTGCAAGCTCGGAATGCTGTTTGTAGCCCGTAGGAATGTTAAACAGACAAAGCACGTAAAGAAAAAAATTTAACTTGTCGATATTTATTATTAATTTTAGTTATGGGATCAGCTCCAGAAGATATAAAGTACCCTCCGTCTTTCTTTTTTCCATCAGCCTTTCCAGGTATATTTATAACATTGAAACATTTTTCTCTTAAACGGAAACCATAATTTCATTCTTTTTATTTTTTTATATAATTTTAGTCAGTTAATTGAAGACGAAGTTCAAGTTTAGCAGAAAAAAGTTAAACGAGTCCAAAGGTCAAAGTTGAAATATGTTCTAAAAGTGTAAGAATGTTTTTTAGTTTCAAAGTGCAAGGAGCAGTGCAAGTGTTAACACTAATGGAAAGATAGTTTAATTATTTTTTTAAGGAAAAATTTTGATAATTTTCCCTTTTTCAAGGATTCGTCATCATATGACTTCAGTTTTGAAGCTAAATACCATTGTTTCAACCTCTTTAAACTTTTATATTGAATTATTTTAATTTGAATGATAATTCAGTTTAAAAATTACTGTTTTTTGGCTGACTAGTTTGATTTGTGAATTTGTTATTTCAATGGGTGTGCAGACCCATTCTATCATGTACTTTAATTTTACATACCAATCGTTGGTTTGTGGAAATACTGGTATTTGTGAAGATGAGAGCGTGTCAATGATCTTGAGTAATTGATTTTGAATGATTAGGATCACAGAGGTTATTGTCGTGGAAACCAACCATAAAAGTCTAAGTTGTGTTTCTGATTATACCAGCTATCACATCATTAAGTACAGCCATTATGAATTATAGTTATGTTTCTTTATGTTATCATAACTACTTTAAATTGATTCAGCTTAATGTGTTAATGTAATGACGTGTAAATAATAATGTAATAGAAAACAGGGTTTATGATTATTACTATTCTCATTTATTCCTACCATCATGCCCCCTGCTAATACAGCAGTATGTCTCTGGATTTACAATGCTAAAATCAGGGGTTTGATTCCCCTCGGTGGGCTCAGCAGATTGCCTGATGTGGCTTTGCTCCAAGAAAACACACCTACTACCATCATACTAATTGAAATATTTCTGTGCATGTGTATTGTTAAGCATAAAAAAAGAAATGAACAACCTTTACTGTGACAAACAATGTAACATTGTGGAACAGCTTGGGACTTATTGGTCTATCTCTGGTGTTCCATTCTATAAACTAAATAAAAAGAATCTTTAAAAAATTAATACAAAATCTTAAAGTCACTCCTCATAATTCCTATATTTTTCAAGCTTTTATCTTAAACATACTGTCTTTACAACATCCATTCCAAAGTGCAACCACCCTGCTATAAAAATAACAGTTTTAACTGAAGATGACTCCTACTATGCCAAAATTCATACTTGTGTCCCTAATCCTAGTGTTCTCATGGTTAAATATGAAAATAATGATCTGTTAACACCACTTAGTCCCCTTAAACACCTCAATCAAATCCTCTCTACCTCCAAGAGAAAACAATCTCGATGGTTATAATCTCTCCTCATATGACAACACTTCCATTCCAGATACAATTCTCTTAACCCTCTTCTGAACCCTTTCCAACAATTCAGTGTCTTTCCTAAGGTAAGGAACTAAAACATAACACATGTTCCAAATGTGGTTTAACCAGTGACCTATACAATGAACTTATAACCTCTTAATGGACTTGTCTTTAATATTTCTATGGATACAACCTAAAATTGTATTTGCCCTACCAATAGTAACAGCACACTGCTTGGATGGCTTCAGATACTGATAAATCATTACACAAAGACCCTTTTCTTTTACAACTCTGTTAAGGTTATTACCATTCAAATTATGATAATATACCTGTCATTTATTTACCCAACTCACTAGATGATCTAAATCTTTTTATAAGTCAACAATATCCTCTTTACATACAGCAACACCCAAGACTTTAGTATCATCTGTATGTGTAATTAATATATTGACTTTCGTCTTCTACATCACTGATGAAGATCAAAACAAGTAAAGGTCCTAAGACTGATCCCTGAGGTACACCACTTGTGACATTAATACAGTTTGATTGAACTCTGGTTTCTACAACATACATAAAAAGTAGATTTTATACTCTGAATATTAATTTTGTTTGTCATAGATACAACAGATGTTGCAAAGTTTCATGGAAGCAGTTTTATGTATGTTCTCTAATAGTTTCTTATTCTGCTGTGAAAAACATTAGCATGTTGGTAACCATGATCAAGTGTATTAGACAGTTTAATATACAGTTATACACCCAGCTTTTATATAACCTATTTAATGACACTTAGTAATAGAGTAAGTTAGCAGGACATAAACCTGGGATATTAAAGATCTTTAAATGTTTGTTTTTTTTTCTTTTGTGTTGATATGATAAAATGTAAACAGTTTTCTGTTGTGTGTCAATTGTTTTTGCTTTAGAGGGTATATTTTAGTGTAAGAATTAAAGGTTACCTATTTGAGCATTCGTGTGGCCTGTTTTTGCTTCTAAAAATAATTGATAAAAAAAGAAATTGTAACATAGAAGACAGTGTGAAGATGATAAAATAGATGTACGTACATCACCTCCCTAGCAAACAAATACACTCTTTTTGTTTTGTTTGTTTTTATGCTTTTTTTTTCATTTGCGTTTTTTCCTCCCACTTTAAGATATATCCTGCTTCCACCCGAGTTACAATGTAGCTATGACAGGTATGTATGTGTATATCTTACATAAGCAGTAT
Organism: Carcinoscorpius rotundicauda; assembly: GCA_011833715.1. Taxonomy (NCBI): domain Eukaryota; kingdom Metazoa; phylum Arthropoda; class Merostomata; order Xiphosura; family Limulidae; genus Carcinoscorpius; species Carcinoscorpius rotundicauda. The sequence continues at coordinate 70,834,432 of CM022400.1, forward strand.
TTGTTCTTTGGAGTTGTGGAAAAGTAGTTGTTGAAATTGTATTGGCTGAATTATGAACTAATAAACTGATACAACTAACTAACCTTCTGTATAATGTACAGTTGGTTGAATTATGAATTAATATACTGATACAACTAACTAACCTTCTGTATGATGTACAGTTGGTTGAGTTATGAATTAATATACTGATACAACTAACTAACCTTCTGTATAATGTACAGTTGATTGAATTATGAATTAATATACTGATACAACTAACTAACCTTCTGTATGATGTACAGTTGGTTGAGTTATGAATTAATACACTAATACAACTAGCTAACCTTCTGTATGATGTACTGTTGGTTTAATTATGAATTAATATACTGATACAACTAGCTAACCTTCTGTATGATGTACTGTTGGTTGAATTATGAATTAATATACTGATACAACTAACTAACCTTCTGTATGATGTACTGTTGGTTGAATTATGAATTAATACACTAATACAACTAATTAACCTTCTGTATGATGTACAGTTGGTTGAATTATGAATTAATATACTGATACAACTAGCTAACCTTCTGTATGATGTACAGTTGGTTGAATTATGAATTAATATACTGATACAACTAACTAACCTTCTGTATGATGTACAGTTGGTTGAATTATGAATTAATATACTGATACAACTAACTAACCTTCTGTATGATATACAGTTGATTGAATTGTGAATTAATATACTGATACAACTAACTAACCTTCTGTATGATGTACAGTTGGTTGAATTATGAATTAATATACTGATACAACTAACTAACCTTCTGTATGATGTACTGTTGGTTGAATTATGAACTAATAAACTGATACAACTAACTAACCTTCTGTATGATGTACTGTTTGTTGAGTTATGAATTAATACACTAATACAACTAACTAACCTTCTGTATGATGTACTGTTGGTTGAATTGTGAATTAATATACTGATACAACTAACTAACCTTCTGTATGATGTACTGTTGGTTGAATTATGAATTAATATACTGATACAACTAACTAACCTTCTGTATGATGTACAGTTGGTTGAATTATGAATTAATATACTGATACAACTAACTAACCTTCTGTATGATATACAGTTGATTGAATTGTGAATTAATATACTGATACAACTAACTAACCTTCTGTATGATGTACAGTTGGTTGAATTATGAATTAATATACTGATACAACTAACTAACCTTCTGTATGATGTACAGTTGGTTGAGTTATGAATTAATATACTGATACAACTAACTAACCTTCTGTATGATGTACTGTTGGTTGAATTGTGAATTAATATACTGATACAACTAACTAACCTTCTGTATGATGTACTGTTTGTTGAGTTATGAATTAATATACTGATACAACTAACTAACCTTCTGTATGATGTACTGTTTGTTGAGTTATGAATTAATACACTAATACAACTAACTAACCTTCTGTATGATGTACTGTTGGTTGAATTATGAACTAATAAACTGATACAACTAACTAACCTTCTGTATGATGTACTGTTTGTTGAGTTATGAATTAATACACTAATACAACTAACTAACCTTCTGTATGATGTACAGTTGGTTGAATTATGAATTAATATACTGATACAACCAACTGACCTTCTGTATGATGTACTGTTGGTTGAATTATGAATTAATATACTGATACAACCAACTGACCTTCTGTATGATGTACTGTTGGTTGAATTGTGAATTAATATACTGATACAACTAACTAACCTTCTGTATGATGTATGGTGGTTGAATTGTGAATTAATATACTGATACAACTAACTAACCTTCTGTATGATGTACAGTTGGTTGAATTATGAATTAATATACTGATACAACTAACTAACCTTCTGTATGATGTACAGTTGGTTGAATTATGAATTAATACACTAATACAACTAACTAACCTTCTGTATGATGTACTGTTGGTTGAATTATGAATATACTGATACCACTAACTAACCTTCTGTATGATGTACTGTTTGTTGAGTTATGAATTAATATACTGATACAACTAACTAACCTTCTGTATGATGTACAGTTGGTTGAATTATGAATTAATACACTAATACAACTAACTAACCTTCTGTATGATGTACTGTTGGTTGAATTATGAATTAATATACTGATACCACTAACTTTCTGTGTGATTCAGTGTTAGTTGAATTATGTATTAATATTCTGTTATCACTGACTAATGTTTTATGTGTCATTCCATTATTTGCTTTAATGTTTTTTAATGCCAAGTTCCAATTATTGTTTTTTAAATGAACAGTCAACTAACGTGGTCATTGAAATATTTGAATGCATATTATAAATACACTTGTCACTTACCACAGAGATGTAGTGTTAAGTTAGTGTCTAAAACATAGTTGTATGTATGTTTCAGTAATTCTGTGAAGCTTTACTCATAAATAATTTAGAAAATTAATAAATAAATGAGTTAATTTTATAAAACATTTCTAGTTGAAACGTTAAGATGAGAAAAACGTACACTTTATTTGGATCTTTTGAATTTTAATGTAATTGAAAACATATTTGAAAATATGTTTTTAGAATTAATACTTTTGTTGCAGAGATAAAGGTGTTTTTTTAAATACCTTGGGTATTTAAATTAAGTTACATAGTTGACTTGCATCATGCACGTGTGACCCACACAATCTTCTCCTTGTAACATGTACTTCTTACTTTGTCGCATTAAGAAAAAAAGTTAATGCATTTAAACCTGTGTGGACATGGATGTCTGGGGCAGTCCTACATATCTTACTTTACTTTCTCATTTTATTTATTCAGACTGTCAGAAAACCTTTTTTTTCGTAATAGTTTTTGCAGTTTGAGTAGATATTTCAATCTTTATGCTGACGTCCATCACGTTATTGATCCTCGCACTTCAAACTTGTGCCGTCAAAGGTAGCCTAATCTGGTTAAAATGTTTCCATCTGGTAGTTTGTAAAAATATCAGGTTTTATACTGATTTATAAGTATTTCCCAAAATATACTGTGGCACAACAATTGTTCTTGTTATGAATTGCAGGGTTTGATCCTCGGTCCTATCTTGCCAGTATTCCTAGTTCCTCAACAGAACCATCTACCTCTTCAGCAATATCTACACTTCAGCATCTTGAAGAAATTACAAAATCAGCAGCTACTACTGATGAAACTTGCACTAATGTAAAGAGCTTTGCTCAGTCTACCAAGACGGAGCCTGTGGACATAACTTGTAAAAGTCCAGTACCTACACCATCCTTTGTCACTTCAAGTTCTCTCTATCATGGCTTAGGCTCACTGAAATTTACCTCATCTGGTATGACACTGCCATTAGCTGTTACTTCTCATCCAACAGAACAAGACCAGGAGAGAAAAGATAAATCAAATATTTGTGCTTCGTGTAATATATCTTTTCAGTCGGCATCGGAGCTTCAAACGCACCTTACTCAGCACAAGGGCCAAAGGAATGTCCCTTGCGAAGTTTGTGGGAAGTTGTTCGTATCAGCAGAACGCGTGCGTATCCACTTTCGTGCAGCGCACGGAGAGAAAGTCTGCTCGTGCGAAACCTGTGGTAAGGGTTTCACACGACAGAACAAGCTATTTGAACACATGAAAACGCACTTAGGGAACAAACGTTTTTTCTGTAACATTTGTAACAGAAGTTTCTCGCAGAAGAACCACCTCACGCGACATTCCATGATCCACACCGGGGAACGGCCCTATCCTTGCGATTTCTGTGGTCGGGGATTCTATAGGAAAGACAAGCTAACTCGTCACAGGCGAATTCACACGGGCGAAAAACCGTACGTGTGTTTCACGTGCGGTAAAGCTTTTTATCGTAGAGATAAGCTTACTCGTCATTACAAAATGCACACTGGAGATAAGCCTTTCATGTGCCCTGTCTGTGGAAAGAGATTTGTCATGGAAGTGGATTTAAAGAAGCACAACGGTTCGGTTCACCAGCTGCCAAATACGAGCAAAGCATCCTTTGACCAAGTGAGCGGAGGAAAACATTTGCTTCCACACTCTGAAGAACCTCAACCATCTCAACAGCTACTGACTGGAGTTCAAAGAGAATCTTCTGAGCAACCTCAAGCATTTCAGAATATCCCTCTTACCAGGTAAAATGTTATATATAACTCTCTTTCCTTTGTGTGTGTGTGTGTGAACCTCCTCAAACATTATTAAGACATATTAATTATGTAACCAAAAAAGAAACATTTGTCTTTATATGGGCATTTTAAGAATACAAGTACTGTACAATGGTAAAAAAACCCGAGTACTTACAAGATTATTTTAGTGAAATACTTGATTCAGGCTCGTGATGAAAATTCTAACTTGCCAAGAATACTTTTGTTTTCTTTTAAAATGAACCTAATTATAAATTTTAGTTTATTTCTTTAAGGTAATCAGTGTTAATTGGGACACGTCTGTGAGAAGACGTTTTGATTCTTTTTTTATATATATATATATATACCTCTACAGTAACCATGTATTATTTTTTGAATATTTTTAATTTTTTTGCTGTATTTTCTTATCTTGTGATGTGAATTCCATTGTCAAACAAAGCATTGAAAAAATGTTTATATTTAGTTGAATTCATGTACACACGTGGTATATAAAAATGTCAAAATTTGAATGGTTTCGTTATTATAAGGAATGGCTTCGGACAGACTCGTGAAGTAAAAGGTCTTTAAATTAAAAAATGTGGTAATGAACTATGACCTTTATTTCACTTTTAAGATGTGTACGCACATAGCAAAAATTCTGTTGAAGTGGAGGCTCACTGCTCAAATTGAAACCAAACATCAGAAGTCGATAGGTGTACTAAACAGTGTGTTAAAATGATGAGTAACTGAAAGTAAAGTTTGTACACAGAAACAGACATTCTGTTGAAAACAGATTAAATGTAAATACCTTATATTTGTTGGAAATTAAGATACTTTTAGTTAATGGGTGAGCACATCTGACTTCAGAAATTTATGTGGACTTAGAACGAACTCTGAAAACTGGATTATAAACTACTTAAAGCAGGAGTACATTGTGAAACCTGCTCTTGCTAGCTATTTCACTGGTTCTAAATAATGCATTTTTATGTTTTATTTACTTTAAAGTTTGTTTTTATCTTTCACAGCTCTCACACAAAATGTTTACACCATGTATCAGGCTGGTACTGTAAAGATTTTAATACAGAAGAAATATTAACAGATACATTTCAGTCATGTACATGTGAATAACTTGATGTTTTCATGACCCTGTTTGAAAAACTGGGGATTGTGAGACTCTAGAGTTAGCTTTTATATATATATATGTAGTGATTTGTGGGACAGTTGGTACATGGGTCACATAGAGTTGCACCACAGTACAGTTGTATTAGCAGTGTATTCTCAAGACAGCTGTTTTGGGTATTCAAATAAGATACAGCACAAACAAAACACACCTGAAGAAGGTGAAAACGTTTTTCTATACTTCAAGTTTTAACACCCATACCAGTTGTCTTGAGAATACATTTTTGTTTCAAGTGGGTTTCTTGTCATCATGAGTGGTACTTTCACTGTGGTCAGGAATCCTGTGCCCAAGGTAATAAAATAGATGCCAAGCCTGTTTGCATTGCATGTTTTCAGCATTTAAGTTGTAATAATATCTACTGTATAGGGTTTCTTTACCTGTATATGGCAGTTTAATCTACATATTTCTTACATAAAATTATAGGGACAGTTTAAGGCCAGTCCCAAATTTACTAGTGAAGGAAGAACTATCAACTGTTGTGAGTTTGCTGAGACTTTAATGTAACAAGAAACTAACATTTCACATCTAAGTTTATTCCATAGAAAAGCATGTCATCAGGGTTGCTTTGGAACTTTATACAGTATAATTTAAATCTTTGACACGTTCGTTTTCATTCTACAAAACATTTCTATTCAAACAAGATGTTTGAGCCAAAAATATTTTCTCTTCCAAAATATAAACTCAGAATAGACCACTCAAAACCTTTGTGTCAATGAGCTATACTTTCAACTGTGAATAACAGTTTTGGTTTTATTCGATCGTATTTATAAAACATGTCATCAAATTCTTAACTATACATAGTTAGATGTTGTCATAACATGCATCATTTTAACAAATGTTTCTTCATAGAAATTTGACACGGGTGTAAACATTACACCTTTTTTTTTTACCCTGAATCAGTAGGCACTTGATGGCTGCATTACTTTGTACACCAATCTGCAAGTTTGGGAGACATTTGTACTGGATGCCCTGTAAGTCCCTACTCATCCATATGTTATATTCAAATAAGCATGTATTACAAATTTGTTGCTTTTTTTTTCAGAGAAATATGGCCAATGTAAGCCCATCTACACTTGACGAGCCTATTGTGACAAGTACGGGGGTACATGAGTACAGAGAGAATGAGGGACAGCACACAGATACACTGGATGGGTAGGGACTTGTGGGCCACCCTTTAGATTGATTCCAAAGTGAGTTTTCTTAAACTGTCAAAGTTCTTAACAGATAGTTGAACTTCTTGTAACAGCCCTGTACCCCACCCAATATTCTGTACAACACACGATAGTTCCATACATGTTGCAGAAAAGATGATAGATTTCACGAAGTCTATAACTAAAAACTATAGTTTTTTTAAGGGTTAACAGGTTAAGGTCTCCAACCTGGAGATTGTTCTCTGATTTGTTTTAACAAAAAAAATATTCTATGATTAAAAATTCACTTTGTTTTTCATTTTGAAGTGAGGACAACTTTCACACATTTAATTTTGTAGAACAAGAAAATTTAACATTTTCAGTACCCCTCTCCCTCTATTAACAAACACCAAAAATAACAACTTGATTTTAAGTTCTAAAATAAATGAACACTTGGTATTACACATGGATCTTGCTACTTTGTAATATTTGTACCATAATGATATAATCAATTTCCTAAGCTCTTAAATATCACAAGGAGATATTCAGTTGTGGGTAAAGAAAGTGTTAATTCTCATGTAACACATCGGGCAAAACATCTTTTTTACTATTTTTATAAATCTTGCATCTTTAACTATTAAATAATTCAGTCATTTTCTGAGAAACCCACTTTGAAATCCTTATGAATGAAATAACATTTTAACAAATATTTAAGTAAACTATTTAAATTTTAAGTTTATAATTAAAGAAATTTTTTATTTATTTTGCTAAATATTTATCCTAAAGAGTCTTAGCAGCAATGAATCACTAATACTTGAATTTTCTAAACAATTTCTTTGACAGAAACAACAAAATACAACCAACTAAATATACAATAAAATAATTACAAAATGGTACAATTCAAGTTTGAACATTAGAAACTGATCCAGGTGAGTTCTGTTGACCAATCCACACAAGTAAATTTATTTTTGCATCAGGTCAAAGGTCCTCCCCTATTTGTACATGCAATTTTTTTTTTTTTTATACAGACAGTCGATCATTGTTCAGTATACCTACAATATGATTTTAAAAAATCTGAACTTAAGGCTTCCTTATATTGTTTGACTAGTTCTGTTACTTTTTATTTACTACATTATCTAACAACTCGAGAAACTTTCCACTATATGATAAATAGTATAAACTCAGTGATTCCTTCTGCCAGTAAGACTAATATTAAATTTCAGTGTATTCTCACTACTATAATTAGAAATCCATCCCCAAAGCTGAAGGTAAATAAAAACATTTGGCCAGTTAAGCATTATTATAACAGCATGATTTTGTTTGTAAGGATGCACAAAACTTAATATAAAAACCTGAAAATACACGAGCTATCTTCAGATGTTAAGGTGCAGAGTTTTTATGTTAAGACTCATTGAACTTACACGTTTTTCCATACCATCAGTTACACAAGACTTTACCATCTTCATGTTTAGTATTAAGAAATATGGTTATAAGTCTAAAGAAAAATAACATTTGTACTACAAATCTGGCAAGTTATAACACACACAGAACTAAAGATTAGAAATAACCTTACATAATGTACAATGTTTTCAATCAACCTTCTATAAAACAAATATCTTAATAAGTAACAATTTCTCTGAACAAATACTAGAGATACAGAAAAGACTGAATACAGCACACGTGTGCTATAAAAGTGAATGTTCTTTTGAAATATTATAGAAACGTGCTTTAACACATGATTATTCCATGGTTTTAAGATATTTATTATAGTCTTCTTCATTTAACAACGATTCAAATTCCTCTGGATTGCCAAGCTGCAGTTTGAAGAGCCATCCTGAAATAAACCACAGTCATAATGTAGTTACTCAAAAACAAACAATTTATGAATAATGTCTCTTGCACAAGCTACCTGTGGTGGTAGCAAATTTGAAAATATAAAATTATCCACTTGATAATACTAATAGGTAAATATTTTGATTAACAGAGCTTACAAGTTAAAGGAGAATGTGTTGTATTATGGTCCAATTTACCAGCTTTCTGTAACATAGTAAAATAGGTGTAGGTCATTGGTCAATGACCTGTAACAAAGTAGATACATCAGCATAGAATTCACTGTGGCATATTGAAATATATATACTGATTCACTCTGAAATAAGGTATAGTTAATATTAAGACAATGCAACAGTGAAGTATGTTAGAATTTGACAAACAGGTTTATCTGCATACTGAACCAGTTTTACCAGAACCCATTTCAACAGAATATTGGTCCATATTATTTAAAACACCTAGTGAGTTCCTGCTCATCAATTTCCTTTCATACTAATATCACATGTGGTGTACTTAATATTTAAAACTGTCTTACCATCCTGATAGCAGGAAGAATTGACCAAACCTGGTCTATCTTCCAGATGATTGTTGACCTCGGTCACTTTTCCAGACACTGGACAGTAAATTTCACTTGCAGCTTTAACACTTTCTACTGCTCCACATTCATCTGAGTGAAGAAAAGTTCATATTAATCTGTTTCATCATGGACACACACAGAGAAGGATTGTTTTATCCAAGGTAAGAAGCAAACCCAACAATTGATGTTCACATGAGAGACCCCTGGTACAGAAAGAACAAGTAATATGATAATAATCAGTGATGACGAGGTAATCCACTTCTAGAGAAAAATATATATGTAAAACCTACTGGTTTGGGTTGATAAAATTTTTTACGTAGAGGAGCAAACAACGTTTCGACCTTCTTCAGTCATCGTCAGGTTCACAAACAAAGGCCAGTTTTTTCATGTGAACCTGATGATGACTAAAGAAGGTCGAAATATTGTTTGTTCCTCTATGTAAAAAATTTTCCCAACCCATACCAGCCGTTTGTACATATTTATTTCTCTACAAGCGGGCTTTCTCGACATCACCAAACTAAATACCAGTTTTTCACGTATAAGAAGCCACAACCTTTCTATATTTTAGAAACCACAAATGAGTAATTTTCACTTAAGTTTTATCTTTAAGCAATAATAAACGTGGGTTTTATATTTATCAACAAAAGTTAGTGAAATACATTAAAAGGTGTCTTATGTAAGCACATCCATTAATTTTACCACCCACCCCTCCGGTGGCTGTTCTCTTCTCATGTACGATATCCTGGAAACATTGTTTCCACATGAGTAATTATAACTGGTTAACTAATTCACTTGTTTATTTCATTAAAAGAAACACTGCATAGTTTGTTATTTCTATAGCCAACCATCAAATATGATTTCACAACTACTTAAATGTGCACTTTGTCTTCCTTGAAACACGAGGCATCATATAAAATACAACTAGTCTGTTAAACAAAACTTTATCAAATACTTAATGCATGTGACAATAAGACATACACAGGTTTCAGACTTTCTAACAGCATGCTTAACCAACAGTACACTGTTTTTAAAGTAAGATGACGTCATGGGACCTGCTATGTTACAATAACATTTTACTTTTTGGGATGTAATGATCTTATCTGTTGCAATTAAATATTGCTAATTTTATATCAAAAAAGTTTCTGTAAACATATTTTTACAGTAGATCACATGTATCTGAAGATTTAGTATCTTCTGTAATATAAGAGGAATTCATCTACTATGAAACCTTTGTAAAGATGTTGTAGCATCAGAGCACAGATTAACATAGTTTAAAAAAAGACACGAAAGGATTTCTTACAAAATCTCGACTACTGACAAGAGGTTATTCTATACACCTGGAAAAGTGGTGCCATCTTTTGACAACAGAAGTAGCAATTCTCAATATTCTGTCACTTCAGAAAAAAAACAAAAAATTCTAATGGCATTATCTCATCCTTTTGTGAAATCTACAATAGCTTACAGAATAAGAATCAAATTTATATTTAGAGTTTATAGTTGTTAAAAATAGTAGTGGGATCAAACCCTCTAACTCGGTCAGTGAAACATGAGAAATACAAGGTTCAATCTAATTTGTGACCAGTACAAGGGACTATGACAGAAAAAGTACATTATTTGGCTCTATTCCAGGCTCATGATATGACCCTTCACTAGGTGCTAGTTTTTCTTTACGAATATCACTTTTATACCAAACAAAGAGAGCTAATAAAATAGCCATTGCTACTAAGACAATTTTACAAACACAAACTATGACATTCTTTCCATCTATCTCATGAGGCCCATCCTCTGATCTTATGCTACAAAGACCCAAACTATGACATTCTTTCCATCTATCCCACAAGGCCCAAACTATGACATTCTTTCCATCTATCCCACAAGGCCCATCTTATCTTAGGAAATGTAAAATGTGGGAATCCCATTTTTAGGTCTGTCCCAAATATGACTGAATGTAAAACTTCTCACTTGAATAAGAAGAAGAACCTTATTAACTGCACTACAAATAACAACAGTTTAAGAGCATGTAGACTATTTTCTAACACTGTACAAACACCAGACAGTCTTCAGTTGGAACCAAAACTTGTACCTGAAGTTAAAGCACATGTAACAATAATTTTTCTTCATTTCTGGAATTTTTAAACTGAAAAACACAATGCTACTAACAGATTTGGGAAGTCTGTTTAAGGATTTCCTATAAAGTTACACAAGTTCCTTCTGCACTATCTCACCAACTGCCACCTCTTGGGATACTCTGATCTGACCAAAGTTGGACTTCACTGTTGCTCTTACAGTGTGCAGAAAGAGGACAGCATGTTCATATGGAAACAGACGTGAAGAAGTTAGCAAGCTCCAAAGCATAAATGTGACAAGGTGAAACAAGTCTGTTTTCCAGAATAACAAGTTTAGAGTTATAAGCCCCAGTATTATCCACCCTTTTTCCTTGGTGCCTTGTAATCACTAAATTTCAATCCAAAATGCTAAATCCAACAAATGTAATCCTTTTGTAATTATACAGCTTTCAACCTTCCATGTTAAACCTTTGACCCAATGTCTTTGCATCACTAATGTCCAACTTAACACGCAAAATAAATTGGTGATTTTTAACCCAATATTTCAACATCACTAAATTTTAACTGAATGTGCTAAATAAGTTATTGGCCTTTGACCCAACATTTCAACATGACTGACTTTCAACTTGATGCGCTAAATAAATTAATGACCATTGACTCAATGTTTCAACATGACAGACTTTTAACTCAATGTGCTTAATAAATTAGTAACCTTTGACCCAATATTTTAACATGATTGGCTTTCAAATCAATCAATGTGCTAAATAAGTTTGTAACCTAAATTGGACCCAAAGTCTTCACACCACTAACTTTGAACTCACCATGCTGATTGTACTCTGATCCAACTTCTGGTAACTGAACATAAACTACATCACCCAGAGCTTCCTGCATTGTGGAAAAAATATATTCAGATGAAATAATTGTACAAAAAAATTATCTGAGGAAGAAAGCATATCCACAAGAAAACAAAAACTTTCAAATCTGTTCGAGTTTAAAACAGTGAAAGCAAAGCAGAATGAATATGACATGTCAACCACATTCCATTTGCTATATCCATTGCTGGTGATTTGTCTTGCATTATTAAAATAGATAATTTAAAGCATACAATAAAACCTTCACACAATTCTTTTCAAATACATTATATTCACAAGTAATTTTTACTGACCAAAAACAAAGTAAAATATTTCAATTTTATAATACTTCCAGATTAAAAATGTTGGTATTTTAATCAATGCCACCTGGTGTTCAATAAAGTTAAAACATTTCAGAACAAAATTGAAAGTAAATTACATATAAATTAAACCACAGTTTGATTCTTCAAAGCAACTTCTAGAATACTTGCTTTAACGAAATTAGTTACCTAACACTGATAAAGTAGCAACTAATAAAATTATTTAAACTTCTGTTTTGTTCATTTCGCTGTTAATGTTACTTACAACCAACATGGCTGGCAGTTCTTTGAAAATCATAGACAAATGCACAAAACTTAATAAAGTTTACTCGATTTTAGTGTTCATGAAGTCAAACTACGACACTAGAGGTTTCGCGGAATATTTCTTTTGCACAAATGCTCATTTTTTTAGGCATCTCTATGAGTTTACAACTACATAAAATACAGCGAGTGATATCAGCAAAGCTCAACTCTGATATACCAAGCAGTTCCTCAGATCTTTCAGAATTGTGCTTTTCATTTGTTACTCAAAATAACAATTAGAACTAAAGTTGGGTGATTAACCCAGTGTGATCAGTTATCTATGAACATAGTGATCAGCATCTCATTTTCCAACTATCCACTGATTAAACTATTATTATTATGATTTTAAGTTTGTTCCTTTTAGCTGTATAACCTGACAACTCATTATTTAATAACTTAACCAAGAATATGGTTTTCAGTTTTTACTGTACTTCGTTGTTTCAATTAACTAAAAATTCTGAATATTACCATTAGATTTGTTCCTTGTTGACTACAAAGCCATACAATGGGAAATGTGCAGACACCAAACCCCGATTTTTACCTTTACCACGTTTATTTACCATTCACCTCCTTTAACTGACTAAAGAGCCTAACATATTTGGACAATCTCACCTTATGTGGTAGGTCTTGTGTTGAATATCTTAACATTACTACTAAACACAATTTATCACCTTATGTGGTAGGTCTTGTGTTGAATATCTTAACATTACTACTAAACACAATTTATCACCTTATGTGGTAGGTCTTGTGTTGAATGTCTCAACATTACTACTAAACACAATTTATCACCTTATGTGGCAGGTCTTGTGTTGAATATCTCAACATTAATACTAACCACAATTTATCACCTTATGTGGTAGGTCTTGTGTTGAATATCTCAACATTAATACTAACCACAATTTCTCACCTTATCTGATAGGTCTTGTGTTGAATATCTCAACATAAATACAAACCACAATTTCTCACCTCATGTGGTAGGTCTTGTGTTGAATATCTCAATATTAATACTAAACACAATTTATCACCTTATGTGGCAGGTCTTGTGTTGAATATCTCAACATTAATACTAACCACAATTTCTCACCTTATATGGTAGGTCTTGTGTTGAATATCTCAACATAAATAGAAACCACAATTTATCACCTTGTGTGGTAGGTCTTGTGTTGAATATCTCAAGATTAATACTAACCACAATTTATCACCTTATGTGGCAGGTCTTGTGTTGAATATCTCAACATTAATACAAACCACAATTTCTCACTTCATGTGGTAGGTCTTGTGTTGAATATCTTAACATTAATTTCTCATCTGCAACTCTTTAATCCTTACCTGCGCATAGTCAGAAATTCCAACTGTTCCAATATCTCCACTCAACTGGACCCATTCATGTTTTTCAGTATACTTGCGATCTACAACAAAATATTCCTGTTGTATTTAGAACATTTCATAAAAAAACTAGTCAACACAGATCTAATGAAGAAGTTTCAATTGATAACACGTTGATCCAAACATTAACAACCCCAGGGAGGAGCACTGATTGTACAAACCCACACAAATGGACCAACAGATCTGGATGCTACAGTTTAAAAGATAACTGTGAGACAACTATCGTTTGGAGCACCCTTTTATATCCACAACTTTCTCACTAAAAATGAACCGTATTACTTTTAACATGAACATAAAAACAAGCAACACATCCTCCCAATCAAGTATAGAGAAGTTTATCGTAACACCAGAATATGAATTATTTCAAATTCCCCTGTAACAAAATAGCTGTGAAATTCTATACATATGAAACATTTAATTTGTTAACAAACCTAATCTGCCTTAAGCTCAGATTATTTTCCTTATCACTTTTTTTTGCCTCATTTGAAACATAGTTTAAAATTTATATCAGATTATACTGTACAACAATGTACAACTACTGAACTGGAATTTCTTTTAAGAACAATTTCATACTATTGTTTTCACAACTTTCTGATGTCTAATGGTTGTAACAAACATTGAATCTTATAATGTAAGAATGTTGTTTCCGATTCTGAACGAATGATGTGTATCCACATAAAATGTAGCAAGCCTTCAGTGAAATGTGACACATTTGTTGAACATAAAAAATCAGATAAGTTACAAAAATCTTCAGCTTCAAGATACGTCTCTGAAATATCGATGTCATACATCACTAAATATAATCAAACAAACCAAATATGTTGATATCTTATCAGTAACCTTGACACAAAATACATGTAGATACGAACAGTAACATAAAAAGGATTTCATTTGGGTTTGATCTTAAAAGCAAGACATTCAAAAAAAAATATCACTCAATTTATAAAGCCTGTTAGATTTTGTTTACTCAATTTAAAGACTGAAAATTTCAATTTTTAATAACAATAAAAACAAAGAATTGTTTATTGTAACATAAAACTGACATGATAGGCTTAACTTGAACTGAAGTTTTCACTTGCAAAATATTGTTTCAACTCATCAGAAAAATAATAAACTAAACAGAAAACAGTTCTTTCAAAAAATCCCAACTGATATTAATAATAATAATGGAAAACATGAGGTAAACAGAAGGTTCTGGCTTTAATTCAGTGTAACCTCAGAAATACTATAACTATAGCTACAGGTTCTATCCCTATTTCAATGTAACCTAAAAATACTATAACTAGAGCTACAGGTTCTATCCATATTTCAATGTTACCTTAGAAATACTATAACTTTAGCTGCAGTTTATATCCCAATTTCAATATTACTTAAGAAATACTATAACTTTAGCTACAGTTTATATCCCGATTTCAATGTTACCTCAGAAATACTATAACTAAAGCTGCAGGTTCTATCCTGATTTCAATGTTACCTTAGAAACACAATAACTGTAGCTACAGGTTCTATCCGTATTTCAATGTTATCTTAGAAATACTATAACTACAGCTACAGGTTCTATCCTTATTTCAATGTTACCTTCGAAATACTATTACTGCAACTACAGTTTCTATCCCCGATTTCAATATTACCTGAAAAATACTATAACTACAGCTACAGTTTCTATCCCGATTTCAATGTTACCTTAGAAATTCTATAACTATAGCTCCAGGTTCTATCCCTATTTCAATGTTACCTTAGAAATACTATAACTACAGCTACAGGTTCTATCCCTATTTCAATTTTACTTCAGAAATACTATTACTTTAGCTGCAGTTTCTATTCTGATTTCAATGTTACCTTAGAAATACTATAATAACAGCTACAGGTTCTATCCCTATTTCAATGTTACCGTAGAAATACTATAACTTTAGGTACAGGTTCTATCCCTATTTCAATGTTACCTCAGAAATACTATAACTACAGCTACTGGTTGTATCCGTATTTCAATGTTATCTTAGAAATACTATAACTACAGCTACAGTTTCTATCCCGATTTCAATGTTACCTTCGAAATACTATAACTACAGCTACAGGTTTTATCCTTATTTCAATGTTACCTTCGAAATACTATTACTGCAGCTACAGTTTCTGTCCCCGATTTCAATGTTACCTGAAAAATACTATAACTACAGCTACAGTTTCTATCCCGATTTCAATGTTACCTTAGAAATACTATAACTACAGCTTCAGGTTCTATCCCGATTTCAATGTTACCTTAGAAAAACTATAACTACAGCTACAGGTTCTATCCCGATTTCAATATTACCTGAGAAATACTATAACTTTAGCTACAGGTTCTATCCCTATTTCAATGTTACCTCAGAAATACTATAACTATAGCTACAGGTTCTATCCCTGTTTCAATGTTACCTCAGAAATACTATAACTAAAGCTGCAGGTTCTATCCCTATTTCAATGTTACCTCAGAAATACTATAACTATAGCTACAGGTTCTGTCCCTATTTTAATGTAACCTTAAAGATACTATAACTACAGCAGCAGGTTCTATCCTGATTTCAATGTTACCTCAGAAATACTATAACTACAGCTACAGGTTCTATCCCAATTTCTATGTTACCTTAGAAATACTACAACTTTAGCTACAGTTTATATCCTGATTTCAATATTACCTGAGAAATACTATAACTTTAGCTACAGGTTCTATCCCTATTTCAATGTTACCTCAGAAATACTATAACTATAGCTACAGGTTCGATTCCTATTTTAATGTAACCTTAAAGATACTATAACTACAGCAGCAGGTTCTATCCTGATTTCAATGTTACCTCAGAAATACTATAACTACAGCTACAGGTTCTATCCCGATTTCTATGTTACCTTAGAAATACTACAACTTTAGCTACAGTTTATATCCTGATTTCAATATTACCTGAGAAATACTATAACTTTAGCTACAGGTTCTATCCCTATTTCAATGTTACCTCAGAAATACTATAACTATAGCTACAGGTTCTATCCCTATTTCAATGTTACCTCAGAAATACTATAACTATAGCTACAGGTTCGATTCCTATTTTAATGTAACCTTAAAGATACTATAACTACAGCAGCAGGTTCTATCCTGATTTCAATGTTACCTCAGAAATACTATAACTACAGCTACAGGTTCTATCCCGATTTCTATGTTACCTTAGAAATACTACAACTTTAGCTACAGTTTATATCCTGATTTCAATATTACCTGAGAAATACTATAACTTTAGCTACAGGTTCTATCCCTATTTCAATGTTACCTCAGAAATACTATAACTATAGCTACAGGTTCTATCCCTATTTCAATGTTACCTCAGAAATACTATAACTATAGCTACAGGTTCTATCCCTGTTTCAATGTTACCTTAGAAATACTATAACTACAGCTACTGGTTCTATCCGTATTTCAATGTTATCTTAGAAATACTATAACTACAGCTACAGTTTCTATCCCAATTTCAATATTACCTTAGAAATACTATAACTATAGCTACAGGTTCTATCTCTATTTCAATGATACCTAAGAAATACTATAACTATAGCTACAGGTTCGATTCCTATTTCAATGTTACCTTAGAAATACTAAAACTAAAGCTGCAGGTTCTTTCCCTATTTCAATGTTACCTTAGAAATACTATAACTACAGCTACAGTTTCTATCCCGATTTCAATGTTACCTTCGAAATACTATAACTACAGCTACAGGTTCTATCCTTATTTCAATGTTACCTTCGAAATACTATTACTGCAGCTACAGTTTCTATCCCCGATTTCAATGTTACCTGAAAAATACTATAACTATAGCTACAGGTTCTATCCCAATTTGAATGTTACCTTAGAAATACTACAACTTTAGCTACAGTTTCTATCCCGATTTCAATATTACCTAAGAAATACTATAACTTTAGCTACAGGTTCTATCCCGATTTCAATGATACCTAAGAAATACTATAACTATAGCTACAGGTTCGATTCCTATTTCAATGTTACCTTAGAAATACTAAAACTAAAGCTGCAGGTTCTTTCCCTATTTCAATGTTACCTTAGAAATACTATAACTACAGCTACAGTTTCTATCCCGATTTCAATGTTACCTTCGAAATACTATAACTACAGCTACAGGTTCTATCCTTATTTCAATGTTACCTTCGAAATACTATTACTGCAGCTACAGTTTCTATCCCCGATTTCAATGTTACCTGAAAAATACTATAACTATAGCTACAGGTTCTATCCCAATTTGAATGTTACCTTAGAAATACTACAACTTTAGCTACAGTTTCTATCCCAATTTCAATATTACCTAAGAAATACTATAACTTTAGGTACAGGTTCTATCCATATTTTAATGTTACCTTAGAAATACTGTAACTATAGCTACTGGTTCTATCCCTATTTCAATGTTACTTTAGAAATACTATTACTTTAGCTACTGGTTCTATCCCTATTTCAATGTTACTTTAGAAATACTATAACTATAGCTACAGTTTCTATCCCCGATTTCAATGTTACCTGAAAAATACTATAACTGTAGCTACTGGTTCTATCCCAATTTGAATGTTACTTTAGAAATACTATAACTATAGCTACAGGTTCTATCCCTATTTCAATGTTACCTTCGAAATACTATTACTGCAGCTACAGTTTCTATCCCCGATTTCAATGTTACCTGAAAAATACCATAACTATAGCTACAGGTTCTATCCCAATTTGAATGTTACCTTAGAAATACTACAACTTTAGCTACAGTTTCTATCCCGATTTCAATATTACCTAAGAAATACTATAACTTTAGGTACAGGTTCTATCCATATTTTAATGTTACTTTAGAAATACTATTACTTTAGCTACAGGTTCTATCCCTATTTCAATGTTACCTTAGAAATACTATAACTATAGCTACAGGTTCTATCCCTATTTCAATGTTACTTTAGAAATACTATTACTTTAGCTACTGGTTCTATCCCTATTTCAATGTTACTTTAGAAATACTATAACTATAGCTACAGGTTCTATCCCTATTTCAATGTTACTTTAGAAATACTATTACTTTAGCTACTGGTTCTATCCCTATTTCAATGTTACCTTCGAAATACTATTACTGCAGCTACAGTTTCTATCCCCGATTTCAATGTTACCTGAAAAATACTATAACTGTAGCTACTGGTTCTATCCCAATTTGAATGTTACTTTAGAAATACTATAACTATAGCTACAGGTTCTATCCCTATTTCAATGTTACCTTCGAAATACTATTACTGCAGCTACAGTTTCTATCCCCGATTTCAATGTTACCTGAAAAATACTATAACTATAGCTACAGGTTCTATCCCAATTTGAATGTTACCTTAGAAATACTACAACTTTAGCTACAGTTTCTATCCCGATTTCAATATTACCTAAGAAATACTATAACTTTAGGTACAGGTTCTATCCATATTTTAATGTTACTTTAGAAATACTATTACTTTAGCTACTGGTTCTATCCCTATTTCAATGTTACTTTAGAAATACTATAACTATAGCTACTGGTTCTATCCC
The DNA here is from genome assembly GCA_011833715.1 of Carcinoscorpius rotundicauda. Classification (NCBI taxonomy): domain Eukaryota; kingdom Metazoa; phylum Arthropoda; class Merostomata; order Xiphosura; family Limulidae; genus Carcinoscorpius; species Carcinoscorpius rotundicauda. The sequence goes on from CM022400.1 coordinate 70,853,780, forward strand.
TATTTCAATGTTACTTTAGAAATACTATAACTATAGCTACAGGTTCTATCCCTATTTCAATGTTACTTTAGAAATACTATAACTATAGCTACAGGTTCTATCCCTATTTCAATGTTACTTTAGAAATACTATAACTATAGCTACAGGTTCTATCCCTATTTCAATGTTACTTTAGAAATACTATAACTTTAGCTACAGGTTCTATCCATATTTCAATGTTACCTTAGAAATACTATAACTATAGCTACTGGTTCTATCCCTATTTCAATGTTACTTTAGAAATACTATAACTATAGCTACAGGTTCTATCCATATTTCAATGTTACCTTAGAAATACTATAACTGTAGCTGCATGATCTGTCTTGATTTCAATGTTACCTTAGAAATACAATATCTATAGCTTCAGGTTCTATCCCTACTCTAACATTACCTTAGAGATACTGTAACCAAAACTAAAGGTTCTAGTCCTACTTCAATGTCACCCAAGACATGGGTGTGTTAAATTCTCTTTAATTTGCATTATATCAATATTTTAATGTACACTAATATAATTTAGAAACTACAACTGTAAGTCCAGGGAGAACATTTTGTAGTATTACTTAGAGGAAACTGTCTTTCTCATTTGAAAACATGCATTTCGTTATGAGAACAAGATATTTCAAAGTACTATCTAACAGAGCCTGGTATGGGCAAGTGGGTTAAGGCATTTGACTCGTAATCTGAGAGTCACAGGTTCGATTCCCCTTTGCACAAAACAAGCTTGCCCTTTCAGCCATGGGGGTGTTATAATGTTTTGGTTAATCCCACTATTCATTGGTCAAAGTAGCCCAAGAATTGGCAATGGGTAGTGATGAATAACTGCCTTCCCTCTAGTCTTACAATGCTAAACTGTGTAGCTTTGTATGAAATTCAAAACAAACAAACAATACTATCTACTATATAGCACACTGAAATATTCTGAATAGATAAAAAATTTCAGAGTCAAGGTATACTTCAGGATATGGTGGATCATATAATTATACAATATAACAAAAGAAAATTGTCAGAATAACAAATAGCAGCTCTTCACCCACTTTCATTCTAAAAACAGTTTGAGCCTGAGTAAAATACACAAACTGAGAAAGAAACACTTCAAAATAAGGAACATGTCTGGAAATAAATCTTTATTTGAAAAAAAAAGGTATTAAAATGTTGAGATTTGAATGGTTTTACCTCAAAGATAATATTGTGCACTGACACATAATACTACTTTAAATAAAAGCCCTAACAAGAAACAATATATTTACATTTAGAGGACTACGAGCAGAGGTCATTTATAAAAATCTGACCCCATCTTCATATGGAAATTATTTTTTGTAAAAACCTTCACACTAAATAGAGTAAAACATGTGAAATTTATATTTCGTTTTTATGAAATATAAAACTTTTAAATTATATATGCAACGAGGTTTACGTTTACTCAAAAGATCCCCGTTCACTGCACAAACACCCTTCCCAAATACAATTAATATTTTAACATTATGCACACAACTATATTTTAAATTAAAAAATATTTTCAAACTGCAGTCTTTAGACACACAACTAATTAGAATTTTTTTTATATGCATGTGAAAGCAATCGTAATTCTGTGAAAGCTGGAAGCAAAGAAGAATATGTAATGTCATGGATAGCTCTGGCCTTGGAAAATTTCCAGAGCCTGGATACCACGTGATAACACACCATGTATTAATAATCATTCCAATGTTTTACTATGCCAACACTTTTACCCAACAGAAAGACATTTACAGCAACTCACCTGACTTTAAATACGAAGAAACAGAAAATGCTCTTGAAGAAATAGTCATCTCATTTCTGTACCGCTTTAAACTAAGAGCAGATGATTTGATATATTTCACATAATTATTTTTAAACCCAAAACTAACAAATTTACCTAATATGGTCGCCATTTCTTTCCCTCATCAGCGCCACCTCATCAGTTAAATATAATAAAGTGACCTGATTTTAATTTATTAAATTCCAACAATCTCTTGAATACATATAAAGATATTAATCATATTTTTAGCCTTATTAATAATTATTCATTTTTCTTTTAAATACTTCTGCAATTCATTTTCTATTTTTAAACGAAACTACTTTTTAAAAAAATCACATAAGTTTTATTTATCCAAGCGAAAATATATGAAACTGTAGGCCAGATGCACCTAACATTCCAGTCTTTTTGTTGTTAAACGAAGAGTGACGAGGTAGATATAGAAATGAAGCATTCTACTATTACATATTACATTTTTCATTTTTGCGTCATGTACTAATTTAAAAATGATTTTTTTCTCATTTTAATTTGGCCTGGCATGGCCGAGCGCGTTAAGGCGTGCACTCGTAATCCGAGGGTCGCGGGTTCGCGCCCGCGTCGCGCTAAACATGCTCGCCCTCCCAGCCGTGGGGGTGTATAATGTGACGGTCAATCCCACTATTCGTTGGTAAAAGAGTAGCCCAAGAGTTGGCGGTGGGTGGTGATGACTAGCTGCCTTCCCTCTAGTCTTACACTGCAAAATTAGGGACGGCTAGCACAGATAGCCAAAGAGTAGCTTTGTGCGAAATTCCAAAAAACAAACAAACAAACTCATTTTAATTTACGAAAATCCACTTTCCCTGTCATCAATATTTGAAATGTTCCATTTATTTTCCTTTTTTAAAAAACAAAAATTACATCGGTTATTCAAAATCCGTATCTATCTAAATATTAATTGTGTACAAGTGAAAAAGTGTGTTTATGTTTTTTTTCTTATAGCAAAGCTGGATTGGGCTATCTGCCGAGCACACCGAGGTAAATCGAACCCGTAATTTTGGCGTTGTATATCTGTAGACATACCGCTGTACTAACGAGAGGCGCAAAGTGAAGAAAGCGACAGCTTTTCACTAAATCAATTGAATAAGTCTCTTGAGAGCTTTAATCTAAATAATTATTGATAAAAATATTATACTAAATTTAATAATACTTATTACAACCCGCCTTCAAATAACAACACTTTATATTTCTCTAATCGAGAGTCTATTTCCAAATGTCTTCACAAAACTACGCACGAGGTTATATCGCATAGCTGTTTCTAATTTTAAACTGATTGATTATAGGGAATGAGGCTACTAATCAACAGCACTTACCACAACCCAACTGCTAGTTCTTGGTTTACTCTTATTTTGTTAAATATCAGGATTCGCGTCGCTCTATTAACCCATTCGTGCCACAAAAGTTCGAAACGTGTTTGCGGCAAATGAAAGCAAATCGTTTACCAGGAATTCACAATCAAGGATTCTAAATGCTAGCCACATTCTGACTTGTCTCTGACATTTTATTCATAATCGGCTACTACTAAGAAAACCTTTAATTTGATTGGTTTATTAAATCGTCGATTCATGACATCACAATTACAATACCCGATGTCAGATTAATATATCAATCATTGAGGATACTTTATTGGTGCAATATATGTAGTCATAAGGCCACTGACAAAACCATTAAAGAAACTATTAAAACATTTTTTTATCTGTATCTTTAATTATTCAGTAAAATAATGAAAAGCCCAATCCACTTAACGAAATGGAAAGCGTTTTATTTCTTCTGCCAAATTTGGTACAAGTTCGCTAAACAATAAGTGTGTGTGTGTTTTTCTTATTACAAAGCCACTTTGCGCTCTCTGCGCGGCCCACCGAGAAAAATCGAACCTCTGATTTTAGCGTTATAAATCCGTAGACTTACCGCTGTACTAGCGGGGGAACAAACAACAAGTCAAACACACAAATAAAACTGGACAGTCCCTTGATAAAGTTATTCTATGGCACAGCTCAAAATTAGCATAGTCACTAACCTTATATCAATGGGTCACGGGTCAAAGGTCATGTCATCTCATTTATTAAGTTACATTCAAAATTTTATTAAACTACCATTTTGGCCAGGTAGGTTACGGCGTTTGATTCGTAATCTGAGAGTTGCGGGTTTGAATCCCGATCGCACCAAATATGCTCGCCCTTTCAGCCGTGTGGGCGTTATAAAGTGCGGTCAATCCCACTATCCGTTGGTGAAAGCTTAACCCAAGAGTTGGCGGTGGGTGGTGATAACTAGCTTACTTTCCTCTAGTCTTACACTCCTAAATTGGGAACGGCTAGCGCAGATAGATCTTGTGTAGCTTTGCGCGAAATTCAAAACTACTCTTTTATGAATCTTTGTAAGTAGGTTTTATATCAAACTGTAGATTATAATTCATATTTTAGTGTTATATGTTAGTTAATTTTTCAATTCCAAAGTAAATATTAAAATAACACATCTAACTATCAATTGTTGTGTTTGTTTGTTTTGGAATTTCGCACAAAGCTACTCGAGGGCTATCTGTGCTAGCCGTCCCTAATTTAGCAGTGTAAGACTAGAGGGAAGGCAGCTAGTCATCACCACCCACCGCCAACTCTTGGGCTACTCTTTTACCAACGAATAGTGGGATTGACCGTCACATTATACACCCCCACGGCTGGGAGAGCGAGTATGTTTAGCGCGACGCGGGCGCGAACCCGCGACCCTCGGATTACGAGTGCACGCCTTAACGCGCTCGGCCATGCCAGGCCCCAATTGTTGTGTGTTACATGGTATGTTGAATGAAGCACTGCTTAAAATTATGTTTGTGAAGTTCTATGTTCTCGATAAAATTATTTATGATTTTTGGGTGACTTCAAATTTAAAAAAAAAAAAATTTATTTCACATCCTTCACATGGGAAATTTCAAAAGGCTTAAAAATCTACAGCGAGTAGCAAACGACTACAAAAGTTGTAACTGAAATGTATGATTGGTTGTTATGCTTGTTTATTCAGTTACTGTTCCAAGTTTTAAGAGAAATAAGTTTAAGAATTTATTTGCATATAATAAAATAATAATAATCTATATTTATTGTATATATAACGTATAATAATTGAAATGTAACTGTCTTTTACCAAATACTAATCCACTAAAACACAGCGAAGGCAGGCTACTTTGGGAAGACTAAATGTAAATTTTGTATTACTTAGACCGATAACAATTTGTAAAGTGCGCACCAAAAACATCCAGTAAAATTATATGAAAAAAAACAACACATTTTTGAAAAATATCGTGAATATAGCTTTGGTAGTTTTGATTCAAAAACAATTTTTTGCAACACAAAAATAAATACGTGTTTGTTTACTTAAGAGTTTAGTGAAAAACATTATATCTCTTATAAAGCTAAAATAGGCAGATTTCACTTAACCATTTCGCCCCAATAAGGTTAAAGTGCAAATAACATTTGTACCACTCACGTCAATGAAATTGGTATCAAAACATTTGTTTGTTTGTTTTTGAATTTCATACAAAGCTACTCGACGGCTATCTGTGCTAGCTGTTCCCTAATTTAGCAGTGTAAGACTAGAGGGAAGGCAGCTAGTCATCACCACCAACCGCCACTTTTTGAGCTACTCTTTTACCAACGAATAGTGGGATTGATCGTACATTATAACGCCCCCACGGCTGAAAGGGTGAGCATGTTTGGCGCGACGGGGATGCGAACCCGCGAATCTCAGATTACGAAGCGCACACCTTAACACTCTAGGCCATGCCGAGCCGTATCGAAACGTAATATATATTTTAAAATTTAATTTTATGTATATATATATATTAATTTCTTGATTTCATCAATCGACAAAACTGGCATATGTTAAAAGATTAACCCACTAAGCAATCAATTGACGAATGAATTAGAAGTCTGATGGTTTTTATTATTATTAATATTTTTCTCACAAGTCTCTAAAAAATTCGAGTCGTCATGTGCACATTACGTCAAATCTAGGCATACAGAAAATTTCTAGGCGTCACATCTAAGTTATGCCTAGCCCCCCAGTGGCTCAGCGGTATGTCTGTGGACTTACACGCTAAAATCCGGGTTTCGATACCCGTGGTGGGCAGAGCACAGATAGCCCATTGTGTAGCTTTGTGCTTAATTCAAAACAACAACAACTAAGTTATGTCACACCTCCCTCTGGCAAACAGAATAAACGTTCAAATTAAAATATTAAACATAGCTTACCAAACTGTCCTCTCAGTCGACTGCAAAATATTTTAAGATATCCTAATACACAAATTGAGCAGTATAATAAATTTAAAATTCTATAATAAAACCATCATATTACAATATTAATACAGCTTAATTGAAGCTGTTTGTGACAGAGGTGTCGCCATCTGTCGTCGTAATCCTTGAAATGGTCATTTGGTGTTCAACTCGGATATAAGAATATTTTACTTTGTATGTCGTTGAATCCCAATGTTTGTTTGTTTTTTGAATTAAGCACAAAGCTACACAATGGGCTATCTGTGCTCTGCCCACCACGGGTATCGAAACGCGAATTTTAGCGTGTAAGTCCACAGACATACCGCTGAGCCACTGGGGGGCAAATCCCAATGTAGATTTAAAACTTGTACCGAATCATTATTGCTGGAAAGTTTCTTAGATAAGGATATAAACTGAATCACCAAAATTAAAACATATTAGTGATAAAATCAGGTTTATCACTGTAGAGCTTAATAGTAATATTAAAGATATTGTTTTATATTTATCAAAGAACTCTAGGGCTGAATTATTTCAAAGAAACATTGTCGTCTTCCTATGTATAAAGTAGATTGTTTTGTTTGTTTGTTTTTGAATTCCGCGCAAAGCTACTTTACGGCTATCTGCGCTAGCTGTCCCTAATTTAGCAGTGAAACTAGAGAGACGGCAGCTAGTCATTACCACCCACCGCCAACTCTTGGGCAACTCTTTTACCAACGAATAGTGGGATTGACGGAACCCTGTAACGCCCTATATTAAATCACGTTCTCGTAAAATCTGCAATTTCTGCGAATTACGCGAAACAAGCATTCTGTTGCACATACATATTACTCATTGTGGGTGAAGGCAGATCTTCATATAAATAAAAGAATGATAAATAATATTTTCAAGGATGGTGTATTTACTTTTAAAATACCCTTTCTTCATTTTATGGCAAATCAATTAAAGCTGTCTGTTGCTGATTCCAAGAGAAGCAAACAAGAGGGCAGCACCAACCGACAACTCTTCGGTTTCTCTCTACTGACTAGTAGTGAGATTGGCTGCCACATTTTAACGTCACCACGGCTGCGAGGGTGACCATGTTAGTAAAGGATTTCATTATTGCGATCTACAGTTTGTATACGGATCGCCCTAACCACCAGGGCTTGCGATATTTTTACAGTATACATATGTGTATTCTAATTTTTAACCATGCAGACAAATATAACATTTGGTATATATAACTACTAAAGACATAAACGAACTGTACGAGTTATTTCATTATATTTCGGTAATGTAAACTTATTGATGTATAAAGTTATTATGTGAATAAAGAAGATAAAAAAGTCTTAACCGATACTTTTAAACTTACCAAGAATGGAGAATGAAAGGTGTTTTAGATACACTACATGACCAAAAGTATGTGGACACCCCACCATCACACCCCTATTTTCTTATTGGACATCTCATTCTAAAACCATGGGCATTAATGTGGATTTGGTAACCACTTTGCTGCTACAATAGGCTACATTCTTCTGGGAAGGATTTTAATTGGATTATGGAACATGGTTGCAGGGATTCGCTCCTATTCAGCCACAAGAACATCAGAGATGTCGGGTTATAGTGTCAGGTGAGAAAGCCTGGTTCGCAGTTGGCGTTCCTATTCATCCTGAAGGTGTTCAACGGGGTTGAGGTCAGGACTCTGTGCAGACCAGTCAAGTTTTCCCACATCAACCTCGGCAAATCATGTCTTTATCGACCTCGCTTTGTGCACGGGGTCATTGTCATGCTGAAACAAAAAACTGTTGTCACAAAGCTTAAAGCACACAATTCCCTAGAAAGTCATTGTATGCTGTAGCATTAGGATTTCCCTTCATTGGAACTAAAGAGTCTAGCCCAAATCATGAAAACAGCCCCAGATCATTATTCCTCCTCTACAAAACTTTACAGTTGGCACTATGCATCCAGGCAGGTAGCGTTCTCCTGGCATCCGCCAAACCAAGATTCGTCCGTCAGACTGCCAGATAAGTGAAGCGTGATTCATCACTCCAGAGTCCAATGGCAGTGTGCTTTACACCCCTCCAGCCGACGATTGGCATTGCACATAGTGATCTTAGGCACCTGTGCGGCTGTTCGGCCATGAAAACCCATGTCATGAAGCCCCCGACAAACAGTTCTTGTGCTGACGTTGCATTCAGAAGCAATTTGGAACGCGCTAGTCAGTGTTGCAACTGTGGACAGATGATTTTTACGCGCCACGCGCTTCAAAACTCGGCGGTCCTATTTTGTGAGCTTTTGTGGTCTACCGCTTCGTGGCTGATCTGTTTTTGCTTTTAGATGTCTCCACTTTATAATAACAGCACTTAGAGACGACTAGGGCAGCTCTAGCAGGGCAGGAATTTGACAAACTGATTTGTTGGAAGGGTGGCATCCTATGATAGTACCATGTTGAAAGTAACTGAGCTCTTCAGTACGACCCATTCTACGGCCATTGTTAGTTTAAGGAGATTGCATGGTTGTATGCTTGACTTTATGCACCTGTTAGCAGTGGGTGTGGCTGAAATAGTTGAATCCACTAATTAGAATGGGTGTCCATATAATTTTGGCCATGCTCTTTTTCTATCTTAAAATTATGTAAATTTGAGATATTAAAACTAAGATATAATTAAGTAGATTAACTAATCATATGATTAGAAATTACTTTTGAAAATGTTATGTTTTAAAATAAGTTTGTTTCACATTGTGAGTCGATCGCCCTAACAACCTGGCCATGCCGGGCCTTACACTAATGAACTAACTTGTTTTTAACTCATATATTGTGCTATAGATAATACGAGGAATTCTACTGACTGGAGGTGGCGCCACTTTACACAGAGTGATTTCCAGATATAGTATCTAATTGCTCAGAAGGCGAACGAGCCTTTGACTTGGAGGTTGTAAAAAACGTCTGGGTTAGAGAATTTGTAAGTAGATGATCAACGTTGCCTCTTAAATGTGCACCAAAAAATGTTGCGTATTTGTAAAAAGCACATACGTATACAAAGATAAAGTTTGTTTGTTTTGTTTGAAATTTCGCGCAAAGCAACACGAGGGCTATCTGTGCTAGCTGTCCCTAATTTAGCAGTGTAAGACTAGAGGGAAGGCAGCTAGTCATCACCATCCACCGCCAACTCTTGGGCTATTCTTTTACCAACGAATAGTGGGACTGTCCGTCACATTATAACGTCCCCACAGCTGTAAGGGAGAGAATGTTAGGTGCAACTGGGAGTCAAACGCCTTAACACACTTGGCCATGTCGGGCCTTTTATCAATCCGTTACGTTTCTTTACAATTCTGCTTGATAATGGTGCTGCCATCTTTTACCAGCTATAGAAATAAATGCGATTTTAATAACTTCATGATAGTTAAACCGAACTTTATCTGGAGAGGTTCAATTTATTCATTTATCCAATAACACTGTATGGTTCTGTAGATATCATGCAGATTTTTATGGTTCCAGTTTCATAGTACAAATTATACACATACAATTGCTCATCAGAACTCGCCCTTGTACATAACCTCTAGTTATGTGTTTCAAAGCCTGTTTCTTCCTTAACATATATTCGAATCCATGTCCTAAGCCGCTTTAGGTTTGTATAGACGTAACTCTTACATATTTCTACTTTTACAATTATAGTCTTCATATTGCTGTGTTCTACATCTTAAACACCAGATCTGTGAACTCCGACTTTGTTAAGTACTGAGTTTCAACTTGGGTTTTGAAGTACCACAAACTAAACATCATTTGTATTTGTTATAATAATTTTCTACTCAGTTTAGTAAACTCAGAATAACCTAGTCTTGTTTTCTTTTCCTTCAAAGAAGAAACACCCACATATTTTTGTTTTATATTATTATTTCCAAATATTTAGCACTAATCTTTGTGTAATACAGTTTTAAAAACTTTCAGATTTAGAAGCATAAAACTTGATGACTTTCATGTTAGGCTAAATACTTCACATAAGACTTAGTTCCATGCCTTAAAGTTTCGAGCTTATTTATAACATATTTAAAACTGAGTTGCAAAACGATTTACTTTACTTAAGATTTGTTTACTATGTGCTCCATTTAGTACCAACTTCTAATATGTTTTTAAATGGTATATCATTAATATATTCTAGTTAATGGAATTGTATATATAATTGGAAATCATTTTTCAACTTTTCTATTGAGGATCATAAGTAATACCATTATTGTGTTTTAACATCCTTTTTTTCAGATTCAACCAGCATTTGTTCTGATCGTTAGTTATAAAACGTAAACAAATAATATACTTATAAAATATTAAAACCAATAACTACATTTAACTAATGGATAATGTAAACATTTCACTTAGCTCAGAGTGAATTATCACACTTGATATAAAAATCCATATTTAGTCTGACTGTTATTTTAAACGTTTTTCAATTTCGATCTTGTAATTTGTCTTTAGAAAATCCTAGCGCTTTGTTTTATTTACTTACAGTGTCAGATCCACGTGCAATTTCCTTGTGATCCATCTATTTCCCAAAGGCCTCTTTTTTGTTTTTAGCTGGGGGATACAATAAACTTAAAGTATTATTTATTGAATACGTCACTTTGTACTTTAACGTATTTATTAATCAGCATAGGTTTGTGATAATTCTGTTTAATTATATTCACCAAATCAGGGCTCACTTTAGTATAGTTACACAAAATATGAGATGTATTTTTCGCCCCACAGTGGCTCAGCGGTATGTCTGCGGGCTTACACGCTAAAATCCGGGTTTCGATACCCGTGGTGGGCACTGCACAGATAGCCCATTGTGGAGCTTTGTGCTTAATTCCAAAACATTTTTTTTAATTATATGCAGTTGTCGCATCAGCACCGCCTAGCGTGAACATATTAAATCTTGTAATTCCTATTATTTGTATTTTACTATTTTCATCGACCACATTATGATCCCACTATCCTTCAATCGAGAAAGAGGGTTTAGAGCAAACAAGAAACAATGGCGTCGGTATTATATTTGTTTCTATTCCGATGTGTATTAATGATGCACGAAACAGGAAATCTTTCTTTCCACGGCTTTCCTACAGATGCTAGCAGAGAGAAACAGTAGCTTTTAAAAATATGACATGATGAAGGACCTCTGTTTTTAGTAAGTAATACAAATACATATCTACGTAAGCCTAACCTAATAATATTATTGGTAATAGGGCCTCAGCCTATAATAAGGAAATTTTAAAAAATATGTTGGAAATCATAGTGCTAAACAGGCCTTAGTATTTAATGGTTTTAGATAATCTATATAACATTTGCACTTCAAGATCTGCTTTTATAGAGGATATTATTCAAAGTAACTCATTAATACTGTAGTCTAGGCTTATTAGTTTGAATGGTCATTAATGGTATTTGAGACACAGAAAGAATTAGATAGTTTCCAGTTTTTACTGATATAGAATTGTTTCATTTTAGTCAATGTTCAAGCGACATGCATTAATTATCAATATAGAAGTAACAACAATGTTTCGAATGATAGATTTACACCTGATCTTGATATTAAAAAAAAGTTGTTTCTTCTTAATTTTGGGTTAAAAAATACTTAGGAGTCGTCCCATCCTCCGTCAAGGCATAGGCCTTAAGTGATTAAAGATACCCTCAAACACACAGGCACCTAGTAATGTATATTTAAACGAGTATGCAATTTTATTCGTCAATTTTTTGTTTTTTGTTTGTTTGGGAATTTCGCACAAAGCTACACGAGGGCTATCTGCGCTAGCCGTCCTTGATTTAGCAGTGTAAGACTAGAGGGAAGGTAGTTAATCAACACCACCCACCGCCAACTATTGAGCTACTCTGTTACTAACGAATAGTGGGATTGACCGTCACATTATAGGTCTCCACGGCTGAAAGGGCGAGCATGTTTGGTGCGACGAGAATTCGAACCTTCGACCCTCAGATCACAAGTCGAACGCCTCATCTCACCTGACCATGCCGGGCCGTCATTCCTTAAATAACGTACATACTATAATATATAATTAATAGTTCATATGGAAATAAAAATACAAACACGGCAGAGAATGTAGATCTTTCTAAACATGTAGTATTAGGCTTATGTTTATGACAAAATATGATGTATGACCTACCTTCAATGTAAGGTACGTAAGAACTTGTAATTTTAGTGAGCAGTTTTAAGGCACTTCCTAATGTCTCTAAAAGGCTGTAGTAATGTTACTTATTAAAATATTCAGTACACCAGCTAAATTATTTTTCCATGGAAATTTTTCCTGGCTTTCGCCCGGGCTTTCGTTTGTAATCGTCATTGTTGGTTTACAGTAGGCTTATTTATGCGAGATGCGTTTCGAACCGGCCCGACATGGCCAAGCGTGTTAAGGCGTTCGACTCGTCATCTGAGGGTCGCGGGTTCTGATCCCCGTCGCGCCAAACATGCTCGCCCTTTCAACCGTGGGGGCGTTATAAAGTTACGGTCAATCCCACTATTCGTTGGTAAAAGAGTTGGTGGTGATGACTAGCTGCCTTCCCTCTAGTCTTACACTGCTAAATTAGGGACGGCTAGCACAGATAGCCAAAGAGTATCTTTGTGCGAAATTCCAAAACAAACAAACAAAGCGTTTCGAGCCTCGTTTCGATTTCTTTGAGAATGAGACATGAATAGACGTAAACCAGTTTGTAAAATAGAATGCATATTAATGTGTTGTCAAGTTTTATTATTTTTCACTAACTTGGAGGTATTTTGTATTTAAAAACAACTTTCTTTAAATTACCTCTGTACTGTTATTTTTTGTAGTCTTATAATATTTATTCTACTTTTCCATTATATATAATGAATAATTTTGATATAGACGTTTGTTTAAACTTATGAACATTTATCTCTGTAACATCCAAAACCCACAAGTAGCACGCCATTATTCTTAAAGTTTTAAAGATATCGAGTAAAATGGCGTAGAAGACAGAACGTTGGTTTAAAATTAATGTATTGAAAGTTTTCATCAAAGATCTAAACATACTTCTGTAATTTTTTTCCTTCACTTTACAAGCAAAAACACCCGTCACTAGTAACGGGTAAAGTTAATCTATCAATTTAGTTTCTTGCTTGGACTTTATAAAAGATAATTGTGTTACTCTCTTGGAAGTTCTGAGTTTCTTGTACCGCCCACAACAAAAAGTAATTGTTGAGTATTTAATTCGTGCTAAAAGCCACTTAACAATAACATACGGTAATTATTCATTTATATTCTTTAAGTTACGCCACATGCTGACATGTCACAGATAGTTGGGTTAATTCCGAACAGTCATGTAGAATATTCTTCTCGGGAAATAAAACGTTACATCCACATTATTCACGTTTGTTTCTCCAGTCATTTCAAAACTGAATGTTGAGCTTCGTCTGTGTGCACAGCATTTCTAACGGGGAACAGACGAATGCTTGGAGAGACATCACGATTCTCGTATAAGACTGTGTAAATATTCGACGTATGCACTTCTCCAGCGGATATTGTGTGTACAACTCAAAGAGAAATATATTTTCATTGTTGTTGTTGTTTTGAATTAATCACAAAGCTACACAATGGGCTGTTTGTGCTCTGCCCACCACGGGTATCGAAACTCTGTTTCTAGCGTTGTAAGTCCGCAGACATACCGCTGAGTCCCTGGGGAGCATTTTTACGCTCTCTGGTGTCGTTGGGAAAATTTTGCGTACCTGAGTTTAAAAAAAATAAAATTATCCCACCAACTCTTAAGAATTCAATTTCCCACAAGGCTTAAACATTCGATTAAAAAGGACTTGCTTTATAACGCCGTTATGTGAATGGGAGCTATTGTGGTAAAAATACGTGAACTAAAATAGTGCTGCGTAACAATCTGGATTAATGAAACTAAGAAAGTTATATATGTGTGAGTAAGTAAAATATGTTTTTGTAAAAAATTCAAAACATGGTATAATAAATGTACTGTAAATTGCAAAACCATACATAGGACAAAATCAATAATGAACTATGTATATTAAAGAAATATTATTAGATAAACTTTTTAAAATATCTATCATCTGGTTATATCTCAAGGAATCTGTTTATATATGTAATGAATTAGATTCTGGTAGTGGATGTTATTCACTAGAAATATGTTTTATTCAGAATAAACGTTATTAAGAATTATATTACGGTATATTAAATTGTTTGTTTGTTTTCTACACCAGGGCTATCTGCGCTAGCCGTCCCTAATTTAGTAAGGCAATTAGTTACCACTATCCACCGTCAACTGTTAGGCCACTCGTTTACCGTCGAATAATGGAATTGAACATTACATTATAACGCCCCCACGGCAGAAAGGGGGAACATGTTTGGAGCGACCCTCAGATGACGAGTTGAGCTCCGTATCTGTGCTGGGATAGTGAACTCTGTGAATTTCAGGAAAAAGTCATTGTTTCGTACATATTTTGTAGGTAAATAGATTATCTCATGTTTCTGTAATGTTCCATTAAAATTATCGGTTATAAAGTTATTGTTATCATTTGTTAATTGTTACTGTTAGATATATGTATAAATATATTTTTACTAACTTGTTTTGAACTGGATGAATGTTTTGAGATACACTGAAATTGTGGTTGGAAAGTTCTCTGGTAACTTGTGTGGCCAACTGTAAGGTTTAGCTTTATTCTGTATAGTTTGATTTACAACTAGTTTTTGTTTTCCTTAAAAGATTTCATGTTCCTCTTACTGCTATGATAGATTATCTCTAAAATCATGTGGTCGGGGGCTGACCCTGAATTTGAAAGCTTGCGAGTTCAAATATTTTCGATACCACGGGCTATTTCCCCTTCCCCACTTTAATCTGTGGCCGTAATTTAAAATTGGCAATAATAAAACGTGGATGGTATGGTGCATCTGGTTGCCCTGTGGTCAGTACTTCAATGTGAAAGGTGTTGATACACAAATAACCTCAGTAGATTTACTGTAAATAAATAAAATATGACACCTTCCTTTGTAGCAAAACTGTAGTTGTACTTAAAAATATAGATAAGTTAGAAGTAATTTCTTTTCTTCCGAGGATAATTTGTTTTTTGTTTAGGCCACCCGTAGCATCGAAACCCACTTTGTCGCATTGCAAGTATTTAAATTTACAGTTTAGCCACTAGGTGTCAGAACAAACAACTAATGATTTTTTAATAAAAATCAACAAATAGGAAACTTTATGTTTTTGAGTGAAATTTGTGCTTGAGTTTTAAGATAAATACAACTGCAGTTTTGAAGACCGCGGGATAAGGAAACATTTATGAAAGTTTTGTTTAATATATTCAGTGAGGTATATTTAGTGTAGCAAGTATTCAAAAGATGGCGCTATATCAAATCAATAAACTTGTTGCTTTTTCCGTCTGTTTACTGATATGACAATATAATTATAGCCATGGCTATTGAGACTTACCCATTGTTGAACATAAAATACAAAGTGGACCACAAGCATTTTTAACCCAGCTAATGAACCAAACATGTACTGATGTTCGATACAGAATATAGTGGTTTGTTAATACATGCACTCAAAAGTAAGTGATAAAACTTTCGCTTCTCGAAGGAGATGTTCAGAGTGTTTCCCTTCCTAATTTCTTCTTAGTATCATCATTTCTCTTCCATGCACAACAACATTCACCCCTTGGGTGAGTCTGTGACCCATTTGAGCAATGCAACCATCAACACGTTCGAGAAACACACGAGAATTAGTAATTTAAAATAATGATAAATTGTGATAAGTGAATGGAAAAACCCTTTAATGATGTATTGCTATTTATAGTTCATCCTGTTAAAATAATATTACGAAATGTGCAAGTTCAAATATTTTGAAACATCTGTGTTATTTAGCTTTATATTACATCTGGACGTGACCTGGTGCAGAGCATGCACGGTCTGTGAATCCGTGGATTCATAGTTTATGGACATTTACCACAAAAACTATTCACGCACATTGCACCCTTGGCTACATTATAAAATCAATAATCAAATCATACTATTCTATCAACCAGGAGTAATCCAAGATTTAGCGGTGGGTGCTGTGGATTAACCACCCTCATCAAACAGGAGTAATCCAAGATTTATCAGTGGGTGCTGTTAATTAACTACCTTCATCAAGCAGGAGTAATCCAAGATTTATCAGTGGGTGCTGTTGAATAACTACCCTCATCAAGCAGTAGTAATCCAAGATTTAGCGGTGGGTGCTGTTGATTAACTACCCTCATCAAACAGGAGTAATCCAAGATTTAGTGGTGGGTGCTGTTGATTAACTACCCTCATCAAACAGGAGTAATCCAAGATTTATCAGTGGGTGATGTGGATCAACTACCCTCATCAAACAGGGGTAATCCAAGATTTATCGGTAGGTGCTGTTGAATAACTACCCTCATCAAGCAGTAGTAATTCAAGATTTAGTGGTGGGTGCTGTTGATTAACTACCTTCATCAAACAGGAGTAATCCAAGATTTAGCAGTAGGTGCTGTTGAATAACTACCCTCATCAAACAGTAGTAATCCAAGATTTAGCAGTAGGTGCTGTTGAATAACTACCCTCATCAAGCAGTAGTAATCCAAGATTTAGCGGTGGGTGCTGTTGATTAACTACCCTCATCAAACAGGAGTAATTCAAGATTTAGCAGTAGGTGCTGTTGAATAACTACCCTCATCAAGCAGTAGTAATTCAAGATTTAGTGGTGGGTGCTGTGGATTAACTACCCTCATCAAACAGGGGTAATCCAAGATTTATCAGTGGGTGCTGTTGATTAACTACCCTCATCAAACAGTAGTAATCCAAGATTTAGCGATGGGTGCTGTTGATTAACTACCTTCATCAAACAGGAGTAATTCAAGATTTAGTGGTGGGTGCTGTGGATTAACTACCCTCATCAAACAGGGGTAATCCAAGATTTAGCGGTGGGTGCTGTTGATTAACTACCCTCATCAAACAGGGGTAATCCAAGATTTAGCGGTGGGTGCTGTTGATTAACTACCTTCATCAAACAGGAGTAATTCAAGATTTAGTGGTGGGTGCTGTGGATTAACTACCCTCATCAAACAGGGGTAATCCAAGATTTATCAGTGGGTGCTGTTGATTAACTACCCTCATCAAACAGGAGTAATTCAAGATTTAGTGGTGGGTGCTGTGGATGAACTACCCTCATCAAACAGGGGTAATCCAAGATTTATCAGTGGGTGCTGTGGATTAACTACCCTCGCTTTAGTCTTAGTTCAGAATCAGAAACGTTTATGTCAGCTTGACCTTTGACCAGCTCTGTGCTAATTATCAAAATCCAGCTAACATTGTTTTGTATACGTAAACAAATTATATCATACAATCAGATAATTATTAGGTGGTACCTTAATTAACGACGCCTCCTGTCGCAGGAACACCATATTTCACGTTTATTAACAGATAAAAAGGAAGTTGGAACTTGTTATTAAAAACGTTTCTCGGCACACGCTAGTTTCAGAATCCACTGGTTTCGTGTTTCACGTGCAGTAAGACGTGGGTGACGTTGGTTAAGACTGACATAAAGGAATTCTCACACACTAGTACATGTACACATAGGTACTAGTCTATAGAAACATAATATTACAGGCTATGTAAAAATAGTAGAGTAGTCGCTTACTTATCTTTTTAATAATACGTTAGGGTAACCAAATAACATTAGTTAAACGGAGAAGCGTTGCCTAGTAAGCTACCATAACCTGTAATTAAGTTCAAAGCGTACGTTAGTCAACGTTTTGGTCTCAACCCCCTGAGATTCGTATGTCTTTCAACGCCTGAACATCAATTAATATATCACAATAGAGTGATAAACCTAGTTACATGTGTGACTGTAACTGTATTTCATAAAAGGTGTTTACATCGTAACAGTTGTTGTTGTATCAAATGGCTTATCATGACCTTCTGTAGTGGTTCATAATAAGGATCGCAAGGTTGAACAAACTCTAATAGAATGTTTGGACACACAGCACACTAAACAGTGAAGATTCAGTTCAAACACACATTAGATCCTACACTATCGACCGCTAATGCTGTACACGTATACAAATGTACAACAAAAAACATCAAGCATGTTAGGCTTACAAATAAAGTAAAATTGTTGTGTTCCAGATGTGTTGATGTAAGCCAAACAGCCACAATTCTCCAAGTGCCCAGGACAAATTACCCTTCTACAAGTATAAAAGCAGGCTTGTTTCAGGTGAATATAAAAGAAAGATTTTTCATATCTATAAAGTTAAATACAAGTTCGGAAAACAAAATCAATAAATTATTCTTGGAAAAATAGTCATAAATGTTTATTTCAGAGAAATAAAATACTGTGTTGTGGTAAATTATCCACAGCAGAAAAACATACACGAACATAAAATATATTAGGTTATAGAAAAATAAAATTATAGAAAGTAGTAAAACTTATTATTTTAAAATAGGGAAATCGCCTTTCACTTCTGACTGCGTATCATTTGAGTTCTGCTGTTTCTACGTTGTCCAGCTCGTCATTAGGTGGCGCTGAAGCAGCAAAAATGTGCTCGTACAAGAGCCCTGCTATAATACCTCCAAGAATAGGCCCTGTCCAATACACCTGAATAAAGATAAGACACACACTATACAAATAACACTCTAAACTTTGAGATAATGCTTGAGTAGCTTTCTAAATCTTACACACCCTTCTGTTACATCTTATTAGGGCCTATTATGACTTCAAATCTTTGAAAATCGAACACAGGTATTATAGTCTAGTTCGTCTGGTTTATAACTTCACTTCTCACCCATTGGCAGGCTAACGATGCCAAGGATGTAGCAACAAACAAACCAAAATAAAATACCAGTGAAAGATACTCGTAATCAGAGGCTTGCAATATGTGGTGTAAAATTAACCGAAATGTTTATCACGTTCATTTATGTTTCGGGTAAGACTTTGACTTTCGAAGGAAACTACGTTTTGATACATTCCAATTTTGGTCGACAAAGAACACTAGAGGTTAGTTAATTTTTGAATTTCGCGTGAAGATACTCGAGGGCAAATTGTACCAGTCATACCTAATTTGGAAGTGATGGCCGAGAACTAGTCATTATTGCTCACGGTTTGGCTATTCTTTGTCAACAAAACGTTGGATTAACTGTAACATTATAACAACTCCACGGCTGAAAGGACGAGCAAAGTTGGTGACGGGATTTGAGCCATCATACTATATGTAGAAGGCTCTAGCCATCACCACATGCTAGGCCTAAAAGTTTGTGGTAAAACATTCGTTTGAGGGTAGAAACTGGTTTTTACACAAACCCCTTAAAGCCACAGACCCAGGAATGAGAGAGGTATTGTTCATGTGGGACATCATGGGATTTGTTTTGAAAGTGTCTTTTTATGGAGGGGAGTTGTGTCCACAGGTAAGCGTGAAGTATTGAAACATATTTTCACAAAATTGATCAGCGTGTACATTATCTAACATGAATGTAAAGTTTGTCTTACGGACTTTTTATCACCTTTATTTTCCATTGGGATTTTAAGGAATTTCAGGATTCCATGATGATTCGTTCATCAGGCAGAAATTCAGTAGAAACAAAACACGGTTGATTACGATTTGAAAATCAATAACGATTCGGAAACAAAATGGCTGTTAATGAGTTAAGCCTAAAATTACCAATCATCGTTTGTTTTGTTTTTTTAACAAACTTGCCTAAAGGCTGTTTACGTACTAAGTTGTTTACGAACCAACATTTTAGTAAGCAGGACTCTAATAACATTTCATACACAGCGATAAATAATACTAAAAATATTAAAAAATTATACAATCAATATTGCAATTATTCCCAATACTTACTGCTGAAATTTCATACAAGGAAAATAGGTGACTCACTCAAATCTTTGTTCGCTTCTTTACATTGACTTCCGTGGTAGACAAAAATATAATTATACAACAGTGTGAAGTGGTAATGAACGATGTAAAAACACGTGGCTAATCTGAGAATTATCTGGAATATAAAATGTAAAGACCTACCCAGTGGTGTAGCCAGACGTCGGCCATAACAGCAGGACCAAACGATCGAGCCGAGTTCATACTGCATCCAGTGTATTTGATCTACATGAAGACATCGCTCGTAAACAACAAAATAAACAACTCAGAAGTACATCAAGTGACTGAAAATGAAGAAAGATCGCCTGCACCAATCATTAGATTGTGTTAGAACACGTGCAGGTAAATGGGCTATTACATTTATTAGTTCCATTATTTGTGGTACGTACATCAGGTACTTAATAAGTTTTCTGATACAAAAACGACAGCGTAAAATCATAGATATTGAGTCAGTGGTGTGTCAAGGAGATGAAAAGTTAGGGCGCTTAGTTAAATATACAAATCTTACAATGAAACATTGAAACTATAAGGAAGTGCTAAAATCAATACGTTAAACCACGAGCGTAAGGATGAAAAAGGTATTTTCCATTTGAGGTATTATGGGGTATGTTTGAAATGATTGTTTGTTGTTAAGCAAAAAGCTAGACAACGAGCTATCTTAGGTGCTCCTAACACGAGTATTAAAACCTGATTTTGAGCGATGTGAGCCTTTAGACTTCGTGGTGAACCACTAGAGGGCATTTTGAAACGACTCCTTGCATTCAGTATTTGTTTTCTTTAGGGACTTAAAGTCCGTCGGATTTTAAAGAATGAGTCAGATAAACATTATTTTTTTTAGAAAATGGGTGATTATAAGGAAATGTGATTGAAATATTCCATTAAAAATATAAAACTGGTTTGTTTTATCATTGGTCATAAAATTACTAAACATCGATGTACGTTCTGTTCCTGTTTACGTGTGTTACTATTTGACCGAATGTTCGTACCAGAAAATATTACGAACATAACTTTGCTAAATTTGTGCTATTCGTGTTTCCAGTTCTGAAATTCCATTTATGAATAACCCGGATGACCGTGTTAACATAAATCTGGTGTTACCAAAGAAAGCGATTACGTTGCGTATACACCCACCAATCATAATCAACTTTAGTTAGCAAGTTAGAGAATGGAAACAAATAGCGTTTCAAAGTGTTTTTTACATTTTTCGTTAATTGGAACAGAGTTCAAAATTTTCTTATGCGTGTTCCCAAATATTTGAAACCGCAACGGGTGTGCTGAGAACGATGTTCTTATAAACATCAAAAGCCTAATATTCTGATACATGAACTCTATGATTTAATTGAATCTGCCATGCTAAAGGATATGGGTCAAAGGACATTTAAAGACAAACAGCACATATATCCTAATTATATCGGTCGTACGTTAACATAAAACGTCTTTTTAAACAATTTTAAAATGTTATTCAAGAAAAAGAAATTGATATAATAAAAGTTATAAATATTTAATTTTATATCTTGAAATTATCACGGAATAAAAAAAAACCTTCTAAAAGTGGTGAGTTTTGACCTACTTATGTGACAGAAGTAGTCCTAGTTAAAGTTCTTGTAACTATTAATGCGATATGGAAAAATAATAATTTCATAAAGACTCCAGTAATAACACTAAATGTTTCTCGCTGGGCTCAGTGATAATTTTGAGACATATAACACTAAAAATATTAGTTTGATATTTGTGAGGAGTACAATACCGATTATTTATTGTGGAGTTCTTCACAACTGTAAAGAGCTTTTAATTAAAGCTGTTTAGTGTGTTGATAAATACTGCTGTGGGTTTCAAACATGTCGTCGTGCTATTCTGCGCCATGTTAACACATACAAGTGGTACACTTTGAAATATTCTCCCGTGTCAGGCGTAGCTTAGAACTAGTGTGTGTGGTTCATTATTCGCGTTTCGTCGTCGCATTATTACGCTTCACAATATGGGTGCGTTATAAGAGTGACAGTGAAAATCACACTTTTCCGTTAAAATAGCCCAACGCTAGGTAACTCTAGTCTATTCGTTGTGTAGTTTTAAATATTCCATCCATATTACAGAGGTGTCGACCAAAACTAAATGAAAATTAAAACACATTTATAAAGCAATAAACCTCAAATTAGAATATTTATATTTTTGCAGTAGTAATATGGAAGGTATCTTATGGGAGACGGTGCGATTCTGACAGATTTTAAGTGTGAAAACGTGGCGCTGATATAGATGTAATATAAGGGACAACATAACAGCAGGTAATGAGGGGAAACTACTTACAGCAAACATGTGGCAAGCGGCTACTGCAAGGCCGATAGCTAAAGGAGTGGACCCTTTGACGTCTTGTCTGTTTGTGTCACAACAGGAGAATACAGTGAAAACCAAAACAGAAGTGATTAAAAGTTCAACAGCAAAGCCTTGGACGGCACTCAGGTCATCATGAATAAGCGTTGCTCCTAACTCTCCTTGCTGTTTAAAAGGGGTGACTCCTTTCAGCACAGATGCACCAACAGTTGCCCCCAAGCACTGGACAACGATATAGAGGATTGCACGGACGATAGATATTTTTCTGGTTATCAGAAACGCCACAGTAACCGCTGGGTTAATGTGTCCTCCACTGACGTGACCAATGAATTGAATTACTGTTCCTACGGTCACACCGAAGGCTAAAGCAATCTGGACAATGGTCGGAGAATAGTCCTTGTCCCAACCCTTAATGCAAGAGCCACATCCGATTAAGACTAGTACAGCCGTACCAAGAAATTCTGCCAATAAGTCTCTTCCAAATGATTTCTTGTTCTTAAACTCTCCGTACCCAATCATGTCTTGGAGCTTGTTTCTCTGTGGCATGGTGAAATACTGTAGACTGGGGTTTGTTTGTCAGTAATGTCTTTAATGTATTCCAACGTATGTGGCTCATTCCGTTCGTGACCACGTGACCAACTAGTCCAGCCAATCCCGTTGTTCGTGAACTAATAAATTTCTCAAGTTCCCTTCCAAGATCACCAAACGTTTTTGTTTGTTTGTTTTTTGAAAGAAAAAAATGACTTCTACATAAACATTCACCAGTGACTTCTAAGACTGTAAAAACAAAACGAAGTTACCAGGACGTAAGTAGTAAAATAAGACAACGACAAAGTTCAGTGAAGACCAAATAATCCCACTCTGTGTGTGTTTGTGTTCACGAAACGGTTTCATTTTCCTTCCCCCGCATGAGTTCATAACGATTTGAGGCAAGTTTACTCTGTGAAAGAGAATCCAGATGTATACTTATGCAGAACTGGTATTATTTACTTTAATTCAAAGTACTTCTGTTGATATAAAGTTTGCACGAATTTATACGTTTGATGGTAAACATATTTACAACGTTTGGAACTTAGCTTAACGTCTCTTCGTTAAACTTAGCCCCCGAGTGGCACAGGGGCATGTCTACCGACTTACAACTCTAAAATCAGGGTTTTGATACCCGTGATGGGCAGAGTACAAATGGCTCACTGTGTAGCTTTCTGCTTCATTCTAAACAACTAACCGATACATCATAAAAAAACTTTTCCTTTAAAAACAAATGTGTCCTACAAAAACTCAAAATCTAACAACCAAAGCTGTAAATTTTATTTTTAACAGTAGGACAGCTGTAAGTCCAAAGGCTAATAACGCTAAAAACCTGGTTTCGATACTAGTGGTGGACGAAGCACAGATATCCCATTCTTAATTGAAAACAAACAACATCCCTTGATGACTTCAGTGGAACTCTATTAAAACAGAAAATTAAAGTCACAGAAAATACTAAAAACTCGTTCCACCCTTTCAAGTGTGTGACCGTTGTAACAGCGACATCAGGCCTGGTAGTCGGTTCAAAGACCTGTACAAAGTCCTTGTGGCAGTATCTTTTAACCTATATGCCTGAGTCCTAGGAACATGTGACCTAATCATTTCGCCTATTACTTCATCTTTGACACGACGAACTTTTGTAAAACCTCCATGTCAATCATACACGATTTTCTGGACTATTTTGGAAAAAAAATGTTTTTAAAGAGAGGACTTTCTTACTTTTTATAGCGTAAAAATCCCCCTTCTTGTGATACTCAGAGAAACCGAAACTATGAAGCAACTTACCCTGCAGAAATAACTTTCTAACAAGCATTTTATATTGCACTTTGTCAAAAGCTTTCTGGAAACCCAAAACACACCAAATCCACGCCCTTACTCTCATCTACGTGATCAGTAACATCTTCAAAAAATACAAAAAGATTATAAAAGAGAGATTTTATTCCAGTAAAACTGTGTTGACAATCCAATAAAATTTTATACTTTGTTAAATGACTTTGTAAAGCATCTCTTATCAGACTGTCAAAAGGAAAGCTTTAGAATTATTGATAGAATAAATTAATCATCACACTTATTGATAGAATAAAGTAAACTTTGATTTTCTATGTATATAGATGTTTTTGGTTTCAGTTTTGTTTTAAGTAAATGCTACGTTTTGTTTTCATATGGTCCGGTTTGATATTTAGGTTTGTGTGTGTGCGTTTTTTTTCACTGTCCTGATTAAACACAGTCCTCTCTGATTTGGCGCTTGTTTACTGATTTACTAACCTAGCCAACAGTTTCATTGGTTCTTTTATACAACAGAACGTATTTATTAAGCATGTAATTAGTTATTTGTCTACTGCCTGGGTTTCGCATGGTCCAAAGTTAGCATGCCTGGACTGTAATTTTTCGCGATTCGTTTTTGCATTTTGGAACCGTGGGTGGAATATTAGTAAAATATTAGTCCAAGAGCTGACAGAAGGGAATACTGACAATTTGTCTTTCCTCTAGCCTATCATTAGATATTAACCCAAGAGCTGACAGAAGGGAATACTGAAAATTTCTCTTTCCTCTAGCCTATCATTAGATATTAACCTATGAGCTGAAAGAAGGAAATACTGACAATTTGTCTTTCCTCTAGCCTGTCATTCGTGCTAAATTGAGGACAGTTATGTGTTCAGTTATGAGGTACACAAACAAGTTTGAACTTGCAAAGAAATATAAAAGAAATGCATTACAATACTTAGCCATAAATCCATAATCCATATTTACACGACGAATGTTGGTAAACCAATGACGAATGTATTGTAAATATTGTAAATGACGAATGTTTTGTAAATAAGTTGTGAAACTGAAAACATATCTGAATAACTACTTACAACTTGTTTCTTTATAGAAGACAATTTTATAAGTGAAATAAAAAATATCTTACAGTGTTATAATAAATACATTTTTCTTCAACGTACTGTTGTTAACGTTTCGCCACCACGTACTGGTGATGTTGATGATATACTGTGTTGATCTGTCCGGTATTTATCAACACCTAACGTCTCACCACCATGTCCTGATGGTGTTGATGATAGACTTTGTTGATTTGTCCAGTATTTATCAACACCTAATGTTTCGCCATCACGTCCTGGTGATGTTGATGACAGACTTTGTTGATTTGTCCAGTATTTATCAACACCTAACGTTTCACTACCACGTCCTAATGGTGTTGATGATATGCTATGTTAATTTTATTCAGTGTGTATCAACACCTAACGTTTCACCACCATGTTTTGGTGGTGTTGATGACAGACTTTGTTGATATGTCCAGTATTTATCAACACCTAACGTTTCACTACCACGTCCTAATGGTGTTGATGATATGTTATGTTAATTTTATTCAGTGTGTATCAACTCCTAACGTTTCACAACCATGTCCTGGTGGTGTTGATGACATACTTTGTTGATTTTATTTAGTGTGTATCAACACCTAACGTTTTATAACCATGTCCTGGTGGTGTTGATGACATACTTTGTTGATTTGTCCAGTATTTATCAACACCTAACGTTTCACCACCACGTCCTAATGGTGTTGATGATAGACTTTGTTGATTTGTCCAGTATTTATCAACACATAACGTTTCACCACCACGTCCTAATGGTGTTGATGATTTGCTATGTTAATTTTATTCAGTGTGTATCAACACCTAACGTTTCACCACCATGTCCTGGTGGTGTTGATGATATGCTGTGTTAATTTTATTTAGTGTGTATCAACACCTAACGTTTTGCCATCACGTCCTGGTGGTGTTGATGATAGACTTTGTTGATTTGTCCAGTATTTATCAACACCTAACGTTTCACCACCACGTCCTAATGGTGTTGATGATATGCTGTGTTAATTTTATTCAGTGTGTATCAACACCTAACGTTTCACCACCATGTTTTGGTGGTGTTGATGATATTCTATGTTAATTTTATCCAGTTTGTATCAACACCTAACGTTTCGCCAGCATGTTTTGGTGGTGTTGATTTTATCTAGCATAAATATACACCTGACGTTTCACCACCACATCCTGGAGGTGTTGATGGAAGACTGACTTTATCCAGTATATATCAACACCTAACATTTCACCACCATGTTGTTGGCCCTGCATGTCAAGTTTGGTTAAGTTATTCGACTCGTAATCTCAGAGTCGCGGGTTCGAATCCCTGTCGCACCAAACATACTCGCCCTTTCAGCTGTGGTTATGTATTAATGTTACGGTCATTCCCACTATTCGTTAGTAAAAGAGTAGCCCAAGGGTTGGCGGTGGGTGGTGATGACTAACTGCCTTCCCTCTAGTCTTACACTACTAAATTCGGGACGGCTAACGCAGATAGTCGTCGAGTAGCTTTGCGCGAAATTCAAAACAAACCAAACCGCCATGTTTTGGTAGTGTTGATGGTAGACTGTGTTGATTTTGTTCAGTATATGTTGATACCTACCATAACCTTTACTTGCCGAATGAAACCACCAGAAAGCATTGTAATATAATATACCGTTGTTTCGCTCACCATGTAGCATCAGTTTTCTTTCCCGTAACTCTTTTTGTTTTATGTTTACTACGAAAGACATTACTTTCTGTCGTTGTTAAAATCTGCATATTTATAAGTTCTTGAGTTAACATTTTAAGTTGTTTAATTGTGCTCTGTCAGGTATATATATATCATGTTAGTACAGTTTCATAGCACGTGGGTTACTTTGGAAACTGTCCGGTCTTTAAACTGGAGAAGTAATTCAACAAAAGAAAAATTTCCAGTGTTGTGGTACCTAAGGACGTAAAGATAAATTTGAGAGCTCATAACGTTAAAAATCAGGTTTCGATACCCCTGGTGGGCATAGCTAAAAGTATAGCTTATTGTGTTGCTTTATACTTAACAAATTTTTTTTAAACTTTTTTATAGACTTTTCAGGTGAAAGGTTAATATTACAAGTCGTGGGTGAATTCAATAAAAAATGCTATAATGTGGATTACTGAAAGTACTACAAACGTTTATGGGGTAAAAATCCCAATCAGGGTTTTCTTTTCACTCATTATTCTAAAACTCGTGTTACTCGAGACAAGAATTCTTAGTTTGTTATAGTGGGGGTTGAATTACATATCATGCGTTAACATGACATAAGTTACGAATATAGAAAACAAGAGGGAGACACTTGTCAAGAGCACACGTCACCAACTTTTGAGCTACGTGAGTCGGTGATAGTGATGCGGATTGTAACTGTTGTAATCTGTGTGTTGTCTTTAAAAACTGGTCTTCTTGGTAGCTTTAAACTGTAGACACACCAGCGGTAAGTTTACTCTAGAACATTAGTGATATCGGGAATTTTCTTCCAAATATTTTAAGGAAAATCTAATTATAATATTATTTTATTATCAGTACAAAATGTCTAGCACATGTGGGGTTTGCGTGAGATATTTAATAACAAAGGAATTTATATTATATATAGAAATGAAAGAGTTTCAAAGTTTTGTCACGGAACATCTCTAATTATTTAAATAACCGACATGCTAGTGTACCATCTTTGAAGACATACATATTTTCTAACCATTCATGTATATGATGAATTTATTGTATTTTAATCAGTGACAAGAATAATTACTTCAAATTATAATCACAGCAACCTTTACAGATGTCAATTCCTTATTTTAATAATTACAACGTTTCGACTCACACTACTATAAGTCGAAACGTAATTATTAAAATGTGAACTTGCCATCTGTAAAGGTTGCTGTGATTATAATTTGAAGTAATTATTCTTGTCACTGGTTTCTCCAACATGGGTGTTCTCTGATTCTTGAGAATATGTTTAAAAGTGTTATTCGAACTGTGTATCGCAAGATACACTCTGGATGTGTGTGCATTTAAATGTAATTGTTTTCCTATGTACTAGTCCTTGTTTTAGTTGTGCTTCACGGACTGCAGCTGTAGAGATGTTTCGGCTTCCATAACCAGGCTTCAGTGTAAAAACCTTCATTTCGTCTATTTTTTTCGGCAGAGAGTTATATGCACGAAAGTTCCCAAATTCACACGTGTTTGCTGTCAACAAGGCTGTGTTGGGTTCACAGAAAGAAAGCATGAGTGAAAGAACATGCTGACCTAAGATCCTTTCAGCCGTGGGGGCGTTATGATGTGACGGTCAATCCCACTATTCGTTAGTGAAAGAGGAGCCCAAGAGTTGGCGGTGGGTGGTGATGACTAGCTGCCTTTTCTCTAGTCTTACACTGCTAAATTAGGGACGGCTCGCGCAGATAGCCCTCGAGTAGTTTTTCGCAAAATTCAAAACAAACCTTAGATCCTCTGTCAAGTCGAGTTTACTCCAACATGTCTTAAGAGGACATCACGCTGTTGTCCATTCTAATTGGTTTAACATCGAAATCCGGGCCAGTGATGAACAGGGCATCTAGATGAAGAAAGTTTTGTGATCCACAGGTTGATATCTGAGATTAATGCAGTTACAAAAATTTTTGCACGACACCAAAATGTGGAGAGAACTTTCACAGTAAGGCAACGTGAACCTTGGGCCACCTGGAGCGAGAACAGTGAAGTTACCTAACAAATATATCAGTACATTTTAACTGAATGTTTTGAGGAACATACACCAGCCTGGTATTTTGTTAGGTTGATTATTTTCCTCCTTTTTTCTTGTGTTTGAAATTTATTTTGATCATTTATCAGACATTCAGGGATGTATTAACGCATAGGCACACGAGGCACGTGCCTGGGGCGGCAGATTATAGGGGGCGGCAAATTTTGACCAAAAAAAAAGAAAAAGAATGGACACCATTTTAAAATGTAGTCCCTGGTTATTAATTTCCCCTGCCATTTATGCCGCCCCAATAACCTCTTGAATCATAAAACTCATTATCTGCCGGACGAATATATGGTTCACCAACATATTTACAATATAATCGACAATATAGATAATAACGTGGTAAGCGATATTGGTGTCAAAATGTATAGTTCGTTATGCTTTTACTTATTCCTCAGTCACCCAATATCTTACTGTAAGTTATATTGTGTTGTCAGTGTCCAAACCTCCACAAGAAGCACAATTCTTGTGAGGGCGAGGGTCACTGGGGGTCAAACGGCTCACGGATCTCTGTGAGGTCCTCGCGGCTGCCATAAATAGCTCGATCCCACGAAAATGACTCAGATCCTGATGATCTGAGATGTGAAAGTAACAAATTCACTGTCAATACTCAATATACGATCAGTGGATTCTAGTGATATTGTCATGAGTAACATACGCCGAAAATTGAGTGGAGCAGCTTATAGGAAGATAGCAAAGTTAAAAAATGAAAACACACGTGATGTTTTGGATAAGACAACGACGATGGAGGCCTTTTTTGCTAAACAAAGGCAAGAACAGCCTACTAGCGATGATGTTCAAACCAACAGCGATGGAGGGAATACACATGACGGGCCTAGTAGTAGCAGTTTTGAACAATCTAGACGACCCGAACATATCGAACTACAGCTTGAACAAGTGACGTCATCAGCAGCAGGCCTAGTAAGATCTGCCGGTTGCTTGCCTGAAACGTCAATGGTTCCAGCAAGTTTTTCAGACAAAGTAAGTTCAGATCCAGCAGAGTGGATAATAGATGATTACACAAAAGATTATATTGCCACACATGCCATCCTTCAAGACGATGACTCGGATTTCAAGAACTCTGTGAAAAAGGACGGGGAGAAAATCAGATCTGTAACCAAAAGCATGTTTGAAAGAAAACTGCAAAATGGCGAAAAAAGTAAGCGGACATATTTGGTTTATTCAGAGAGCAAAGGTAGACTGTTTTGTGCTCCTTGTCGTTTATTTGATTTTGGAAAAAAATCCAAACTGGCTGATGAAGGCTTTGATGACTGAAAAAATGCTACTGTCCGGCTAAATGAGCATGAAAACTCTCCTGAGCGTCGGTCTTCAGTTTTATCTCTAGTAACAAGGGGCAACATGTTGGGACGTGTAGATCTCCAGATGGCCATACAGCTGCACGACGAAATCAAATACTGGAGAAATGTACTCACTCGTGTGGTAGTTGTAGCGAAAAGATTGGCTTCACGTGGGCTTCCGTTCAGAGGTCGGGATGATAAGTTTGGCTCAGTACACAACGGCAACTTTATTATGTCGTTAGAACTAGTTGCGGAGTTTGACCCCTTCCTCGCTGATCACATTCACCGATATGGCAATGCTGGCAAGGGATCCACGTCTTACCTGTCTTTCAGTACTTGCGACGAATTCATCCAGCTTATGGCAGACCTTGTTCTAAAGAACATTTTAAAGGACGTCAAAACTGCAAAATATTTCTCAATCAGCGTGGACTCGACGCCAGATATATCCCATGTTGACCAGTTGGAATTCATCATCAGGTACGTGAACAGTGATGGTTCACCTATGGAACGTTTCCTGACTTTTATACCCAATCCGGGCTACAAAGCTGAACAGCTGGCAGAAGTTGTACTTAGCCTGCTTCAGTCATATGAGCTTGACATTTCTGAATGTCGTGGACAGTCTTACGACAACGCCAGCAACATGTCTGGTCAGTACAGTGGTCTCCAGGCTCGTGTCATGGAGAAAAATCCTTTAGCTGTGTATATCCCATGTTCAACACATTCATTAAATCTTGTAGGAACGTGTGCTGCTGAATGTTGCAGAGAAGCATGTTCATTCTTCGAACTCTTACAAAGTCTCTATGTTTTCTTCAATGCTTCAACCCATCGTTGGAAAATTCTACAAAAACACCTGTCCGCAAATAAAGAAAGTCTCTCTTTGAAGAAACTCAGTGACGCTCGGTGGTCCGCTCGTGAAGATGCTTGTCAAAGCCTCAACAGAAACTGGCAACAAGTGTTTGATGCCCTCACCACCATGGAGGGAAATGCTATGGAAAAACCAGCCGCTGGACTTCTTTCCAAATTAGGAACGATAGAAACAGCTATTTTGTCCACAGTTTGGGGAACAATACTGGAAAGATTCAATGCTGCCAGTAAAAAGTTGCAAAGTACTGATATGGACATCGGACTTGTTGTCGAGCTTTATGCTTCCTTGCTGCAGTTTGTGAAAGATTCAAGAGAACTGTTCGATCATTTTGAAGACAAGGCGATGTTGAAGTCCAGCATGAAGACGTACGAAATTAAGTGAAAAAGGAAGCAAAAACTTTCAGATGGTGACACCCAGGCAGTGGAAGAAGGCAGAGAGGCATTTAGAGTAAATGTTTTCAATGTGATCATTGACAGACTTTTCTCAGAACTACAGCGAAGACAAACCGCTTATGTAGAAATCCACACAAGGTTTGGATATTTGTTCAAGATAACAAATCTTGAACTCACTGATGTCATCAGTCAAGCTGGAACACTGTTGAAACTCTACCCCAATGATTTGGAAGTGAGCTTCGTAGATGAATGTCTACATTTACGCGCACATCTTGTGAGTATGAAAGTGCAAAATGATGACTCTTCTGCGTTAGCAGTATACAGAAATCTGCGAGCTAAAGGACTTCAAACTGTATATCCAAACCTGGATATTGCTATGCGCATGTTTCTGTGCATTCCAGCAACTAATTGTACATCAGAGAGATCTTGCTCGGCTCTCAAACGTGTGAAAAATTACTTGAGATCAAGAATGGCAGAAGATAAACTAAATGCCGTGTCACTCCTCGCCATTGAAAGTGATATTGTTTGTAGAATAAACTATAATGATGCGATAAACATGTTTTCGGAACAGAAGGCCAGGAGAAAGCCTGTATATTCAGCCGCAGAATAATATTTAGTGATAATTGATTTTGATGTTTCATTTTTTATTGTGTTGGAAAATAAACGTTGTGTTTATTTTGAATGATAACAACTGTGTTTGTCTGTTGTGATGGTGATGCTTGGTGCAAGTTGTGGCACGGAGGGGGGGGCGGAAAAAGTACCAACCTAACCTTGTGCCCAGGGGCGCCGAAATCCTAAATACGTCTCTGCAGACATTTGTTATTAGGTGACTAATAATAACTGTAACTCACTTTCTTAATTAACTTTACACTTTAAGTTACACATGTTATTGTTACTTTAAAATTGTGGTTTATAAATATCGCATTTGGGCCACTGATGTTTGTTGTATCTCAGCAGTTGAGATGGGCTATAGTTATACACGAAACGTTCAGGATAATCAGTGATGTCGAGAAATCCACTTGTTGAGAATTTTATATGCAAAAACGGCTTGTTCAGATTGAGAAAATATTTCAAATAAAAGAGCGAACAACGTTTCGACCTTCTTCGGTCATCGTCAGGTTCACAAAGAAAGAGGTAACTGATCGGAAGCTGACCACATGTTTGAAAGGGGTTGTGTAACTGAGTGTCGTAATGTAGAGGGCGGGATTAGATGTTTGAATATATAATTTTATCTATAATATTAATATAGGTATAATGGCGTTCCTGTATATTGGTTTATTTTTGGTTTAAGTTGTTGTATAAGTAAGGCTTCTTTAATTTTGCGTTTGTTTCTTTATTTAGTACTTTAGTGTTTTCTATGGTTATGTTGTGTTCATTTGACTTGCAGTGTTCGAAAACGTGTGAAGGTGACTTTTTATGTTCTTTGAATCTGGTTTCCATTTTTCTAGTTGTTTCTCCAATATAGAAGTCGTGGCAGTTATCACATTGTATTTTATAAATAATGTTGGTGTGGTGTTTGTCAGTGTAGTTCTTACATAGTATAGACCTCAGTTTTGTGCCTGGTTTTTGAATAAATTTAGTATTAACTGGAATGTCATATTTTGTTACTAGTTTTTGCCAAATGTTAGTTATTTGTTTGCTAATGTCAGGAATATATAGTATACAACAGTATATGGTTTCGTGATTTTTTGATTCATGAGATATATTTACTTTTGTTGGTTGATTTTGCTTTCTGTCTAGGTGTCTGCGTATAATGTTTTCTACGGTTTGTGGAGGAAACTTATTGATGTTGATGAAGTATTGTTTTATTTTGTTTAATTCATCGTTAATTTTATCTGGTGAGCATAGTTTTATGGCTGTGTTTATTTGGTTTCTTAGTATGTTGAGTTTTTGTTTTGTTTCATGTGCTGAGTCCCAAGGAATGTATAGTCCAGTATGAGTGATTTTTCGGTGGATTTCGGTTTTGAATTGTGTGTCGGTTCTTGTAATTTTGAGGTTAAGAAATGGTATTTGATTGCTTTCTTCCTGTTCACATGTGAAGTTAATGTTGGGATTATAGAGTTAATGTGATTGAAAAAATTAAGTATGTGTTCTGTAGATTTGAATCCTGCAACCGTGTCATCTACATATCTGTACCAGTATAGTGGTGGATGTAATGCTGTATTAATTGCTTGTGTTTCGATTTGTGTCATAAAAATATTGGCTAGAACTGGTGATACTGGGTTGCCCATGCTTAGGCCATTTGTTTGTATATAGTTTTGGTTGTTGAACATGAAGTTTGTCTTTATTGTGGTGAATTCTATGAGGGTTGCTAACTGGTTACTGGGAATGTCTATAATTGGGTTAGAGTCTCGGATATAGAGTTCTAAGGCTATCTTGCAGGTTTCTGTTGTTGGAACTTCTGTAAAGAGGGATATAACATCGAAACTGGCCATTAAGGCTTTATGATTAAGTTAATTTAGATTAGACTTGAAATTAAAAGAGTCTTTGATGAATGAGCTGGCTGATGTTACATATTTGGAGAATGCCCATGCTATGTATTTACCATGATTGTAATTAAACGATTCATATGTTGACATTATTGGTCGTAATGGACAATCTGGTTTATGAGGTTTAGGGGTGCCGTATATTTGCGGTGTGCGTGAGTCGGTTTTACGTAGGTAGGAATAAAGTGTTTGTGAAATTGTGTTGGCTTTTTTCATTTGTAGTAGTAATTTGTTCAGTTGCGTCTCATGTGTCTTTGTTGGATTTGTGTGTATTGGTTTAAATTTGTTCGTGTCTGAGAGGATGTTCTTCATTTTTTGTATGTATTCATTCGTGTTCATTATTACTCTAGCGTTACCTTTATCTGCTTTTAGAATTTTTATGTTTCTGTCTTGTTTTAGGTTTTTAATGGAATTAATGTCTCTTTTTGTAAGGTTGTTTTTTAGTTTTCTGTTTTGTGAAATTATGTTGATGGTTTTGTAAGAAAATTCTTTGAAAAAATCGTTTAAGATGTTGTTTTTAGGTGTTTCTGGAAAATATAAATTTGTAATTTTACCTGGGAAGTTTGGCTGTTGGATGTCAATAAAATTATCTAAGTTGTCTTCTTTCTGTTGGTTGTTTTTGGTTTTTTCTTTTTTTTGTTTTCTGTAAAAAGTATCACAAGTCTCCTGGCTAGGTCTTCTAAACATGTTTTGATTTCTATGGTTGGAATGTACCTAGGTGCTATTGCGAAGTTGAGTCCTTTGTTCAGTAGATTATCTCGTCTGTGTTTAATTGTCGGTCAGATCTGTTAATTATGAGGTTAGTCAACGGTTTGTCGTTTTGGTGTCTTTTCTGTTGTTTACATCTTAGTTTTTCTAGTTTTTGGTTGTGGCAGATCTTTTTGTCTCTGTCGTTCTTAGTATTGATTTGGTTTATGTTTCGTTGTATAAGTCCGTAAATCTCTGGTTTAATGCAGCATGCTAGTTGATGGTCTAGGTTCATTTTTGTTTTTGTAAGTCATGCAGTTCTTTGTATTTTGTGTTCAACATGGCTTTAAGTAGTTTTTTCTGTAAATTTTGGATAATGTTTATGTATTTATTAAATTTTTTTGAAAGTTTTACCTTTACAAAATTAGGGGTTAGTTGTTCCTTTCTACATTGTTGAATAAAATTGATGTTATTTCTTCTATTAATGATTCGTTAGTTTAAATTTCTTAGTTTGTTAACCATCGTGTGAGCGTGTACTATTAATAGTGGTGTACTGTATGCTTGTTCAGACATAATGGTAACAGGTAAGCACAAATACACTGAGAAAAACACAAAAACTTACACTTCTCTAATATATCTCATGAATCAAAAAATCACGAAACCATATACTGTTGTATACCATATATTCCTGACATTAGCAAACAAATAACTAACATTTGGCAAAAACTAGTAACAAAATATAACATTCCAGTTAATACTAAATTTATTCAAAAACCAGGCACAAAACTGAGGTCTATACTATGTAAGAACTACACTGACAAACACCACACCAACATTATTTATAAAATACAATGTGATAACTGCCACGACTTCTATATTGGAGAAACAACTAGAAAAATAGAAACCAGATTCAAAGAACATAAAAAGTCACCTTCACACGTTTTCGAACACTGCAAGTCAAATGAACACAACATAACCATAGAAAACACTAAAATACTAAATAAAGAAACAAACGCAAAATTAAAGAAGCCTTACTTATACAACAACTTAAACCAAAAATAAACCAATATACAGGAACGCCATTATACCTATATTAATATTATAGATAAAATTATATATTCAAACATCTAATCCCGCCCTCTACATTACGACACTCAGTTACACAACCCCTTTCAAACATGTGGTCAGCTTCCGGTCAGTTACCTCTTTCTATGTGAACCTGACTATGACCGAAGAAGGTCGAAACGATGTTCGCTCTTCTATTTGAAATATTTTCTCAATCCAAACATTCAGGATAAGTTGGTAAGTTTAACGTATTGTATCGTTTTGTGTGTGTGTGGTTTCTTATAATTGTCTAAACATTCAAATTATGTGAATGAAATATATTTTTAGTATAATAAAACGTTGAAATCAGTAATTTGCTTAGTTTGTGTATATTAAACATTTACTATTGTATCATCTGTGTACAATTTGAAGAGAAAGTTGTACTATTATTATTATAGTGTTTTGTAGGCATTTTTAATATTTGTGCTGTTTCATTTTATTTGACTTTGATTTTATAGGTTATGTTATAATATGCATAATATTGTGTAAAACAGTAAAATATTAACTTTCTGGCTTCAGTAAACATTGTTATTATTATTACGGTATTATGTTTAAGGTTCAGAAACAATAGCATTTCAACCAGCTACCGAATATATAACAATTAGGCCTAGGTTAAGTCGCTGGTATTATTTGTTAGTTAGAATATTGTACACTGGTGGCACTATATCGCTTTTCAGCGAATCTAATTTAGAGTAAATAAGTTGCTACGATTCGTGTTAACAGGTATTGGTGTTAGTGGTCAAACAGCAACACCAGATTTTTTTATTTATCGATGAATGGGTGTGCTTCTGTTTATGATGTTTATATTAGCATTACCATGACAATAATTAAATGATAATCTCGTAGTCATTTCACTTTTGGAATAAATATTGCTTTGAAATAAATGCTGATTGTTATAAAATATTTATTGGATACATCAATCACTGGGGTTCGATTCCCCTTCGGTGGGCTCAGCAAATAGTCTGATGTGGCTTTGCTATGAGAAAACACACACACTTTTGTTTGAAGACATTGACTTGTGTTGAGTAAACAAGCATAATTTGTAACGTAATGAATCAGCAGATGCGAGTGCCGATGATATGGTGAGCTAACATTAAAACTAATACTCTTTCTTAGAAGAATGAATGTGGCAGTGCAACAAAAACAGGAAACCTTACTGGTCAGTTCGAATAGAACATCAAGTTCATTTTTAACTTACTTTTCATATAGGGTGTAAATAATGTAACTTGCAATGTGTATCATTTTTATAAAACTGTCATGAAAATAACCACTGTGGATGAATGAATAATTTTACATAGTGATTTTAATAGCTGTATTGTCATAACATAATATATGGACAACAAGGTATTATTTGTCCTTCAATACTCACTTGGAATATCTGCCCTGTCCAGCCCAGCACGGCCAGGTGCTTAGGGCTATAGACTCCAAATTTGAGGGTCGTGGGTTCAAATCCCTGTCGCACGAAATATGCTTGCCCTTTCAGCAGTGGAGCATTATAATGTTATGGTCAATCCCACTATTTGTTAGTAGAAGAGTCGTCCAAGAGTTGGGTGATGACTAGCTGCCTTCCCTCTAGTCTTGCACTGCTCAATTAGGGACAGCTAGCACAGGTAGTTCTAATTTAGATTTGTGCAAAATTCAAAACAAAGAAAGAAACATCCACCCTTGAGAACAGTAAACATTTACACCCACAATTAATATTTTATTTTCTGTAAATCATTGATTTCATGTATTACGCTCTTCTAACTTGTTCCTTCCACTAATGCTGACACAAGTCATTTACTCTGTTAGGTAAATAAAGCTGTCTTAACCAAATTCTAGCCTGTCCTTTTTTCCAAATCCTAAACATATGTCCTGCTGACTTCACAGTGTAGTTCAAATAAGAATCAGAGGTTTTTATTATGCTGATTTTCAGGACAATCTTCTAAACTTTATTAAAATCACTTCTACCCATCTTTTCGTGCGAGAACGTTCCATGGAAGGTGGTCAGTCTGTCTTGGGAGTCATTTTGTTGTTGTCTCTTGAGCCCTTTTGAATAAGTTTATATCATTTCTTAGAGTCCAGAACTACATAATATTCGAAGTTGGCCTAAGTAGAGAAATGTATTGTTTTTTACTTATAATCAGTATTGAATACAGGTACATCCTGAAATTCTGTTTACAAAGTGGGAATTTTTATACATTTATACAAATCTGAGAAGAAGAGAAAACATGAGACCATAGTCCAAGTTTTTAACAACAATACATTTTAGGAAATCTGAGAAGAAGAGAAAACATAAGATCACAGTCCAAGTTTTTAACAACTGCTGGGAAAAAAACAACCTGTTTTTATATTATAATATGGCACTTTATCTTTTCCCAAAAAATTAGGTTTTTCACCTTCTTTGAAAATTTATACCAGTGTTTCAAAGTAGCTGGCTAGTTACAGTGGATTTGATTATTTTACAGAGAATCCCACGTAGTTCTAGTTTCTAAAAGATAAGTTGTTTAAATAATTAAGTTTTGTATTTTTAAAGTAATAATTTTATCTGAATATAAAACAGTTGTATCCTTAACCAGAATATAAAAGTATTACAATGTGGTTTTTATGTTTTCCTGTGTGTAACAGAATGCTCTGGCATAAGGAAAGAAATGAGAGATTACGATATAAATTAACATGAAATAGTCACACTTGATGAGTATGCTGGAATGTTGTAGAAAAACATGAAGAGAATGACAATTTGAAAGTCTTCAGATCAGTGTATGAGAGCTGTAGGAGTTGTTTTTTTTTTATAGTATCCTCGATGTGTTGTGATTGGTTCTTTATCCTAGCTTCTAATTACTAGAATAGCTGGATGTGACTTCAACAAAGAGGACCTGTAGGTTGGTCACCTCCAGTCTCTGTCTAGTAAAGTTTTATTGTACTGACTTAGAAAGATTCTTTATTTTTTTCTTGTCTTTCAAAATTTGTTTGTGATGATGATTCTAGTTTTATTCCAGTTGATGCTGTGTCCAGTCGACCTGTAGTGTTCTGAAGTGGCTCAGTTTAGTATTTTCATGAGTCTTGTGTTCTATTTTCTTTACATTCGTTATGTTTTGCTGCATAAACATGAAATTTCAGTGCTTACATTTCTGTTTGTTTTCACTAGAATTGTCTTGTAAGATTTTTCACTGAATGTTTTCAGGTAGGACAAGTTAATTGTGAGAGTGACATTCTGATCTTGTGGGAGTGTTTAATGAAGGTATAGGTGTGGCCTGTGTGTGACATTCTGATCTTCTTGTGGGAGTGTTTAATGAAGGTATAGGTGTGGCCTGTATGTGACATTCTGATCTTGTGGGAGTGGTTAATGAAAGTAGAGGTGTAGCCTCTCTGTTTAAAATACTGTGGTCATTCTATGTTCTGTTTTGTTGGATATATAAACACAAATGTTTTCTACTTTCTCATTCAAGCATTAGGTTGCACCACAATTTACCAAGGTTGAATCTAGAAGTGTAAGTATTTGTCAGTGTGGGTGTGTTTCCTGTATACAGATGTGATGTGGGTATGTTTCCTGTTCACAGATGTGATGTGGGTATGTTTCCTGTTCACAGATGTGATGTGGGTGTGTTTTCTGTTCACAGATGTGATGTGGGTGTGTTTTCTGTTCACAGATGTGATGTGGGTGTGTTTTCTGTTCACAGATGTGATGTGGGTGTGTTTCCTGTTCACAGATGTGATGTGGGTGTGTTTCCTGTTCACAGATGTGATGTGGGTGTGTTTCCTGTTTACAGATGTGATGTGGGTGTGTTTCCTGTTTACAGATGTGATGTGGGTGTGTTTCCTGTTCACAGATGTGATGTGGGTGTGTTTCCTGTATACAGATGTGATAATGTTTCTTCCTCCCTCTACTGATGAGTATGTCAAACAATAGGCCGTATGTTTCCTCTATTTCCTGACTTTTATCTCTAGAAGGCTGGTAAGATTTTGTAAAAAGGAATTTATTATAAATGATTCTTACTGCTAGTAGTTCTACATATTATATTTTTTCTCACAATTTTTACATTATTGTTTTATAACTTCACATGTATAAACTTCATTTAAAACATTTTCATTGTGTGATGTAACAGTTTATTTGCTGATATATTTGTGAGAAGAGCTGAAACCTTCATTAAATAATACTGAAGATAAAGAAATCTTGGTTGTCTTAGTTTATATTGTTTCTATGATTTTTGTATAAGATCTGTGACTTTTATCCTCCCCAGGACTTTGATCAGTTGACTACTTGTGTTACCTGTTTGTTCAGACCAGTCCTTTCTAAAGGTATGCAAGATTTTGTTGGTTTGAATTTGATAACATATCACTTAAAACATTCATTAATTGGTTTCATTCTTTGGAGTGAGCCTCTTAATTAATAGATCATTGCTATACAAAACTTAAATATCTGGTGCCATTTGAAAATAGTAATAACCACAAAAATAACCTAAACAGTTGAACATTTTATGAGCCGTTACACTAACTGATTAAGTTAATCAGTAATGATAATGATATAAAATCATAATGACAGTAATTTGTTTACTTGGATAGTTGTAATAATCAGTAACTAATCTAAAAGATCATGTTTGTGATATAAATAATAATTTCAGTTAATCACTCATTTTATGTGATATTGACTTCATCTACTTCTTCATGGTCAGCTGTAGTTTCATAACTAGACAGATTTGTGTATTCCAGAGAATACTGGGAGTGATTGACAATTAAAACATCTGGGCCAGAAGTAAGCTCCCTGCAGTTTTTAAAAATGTAATAAAGTATGATGCCAGCATACCAAATAGTGAAGATTTTTGTTTAATCTCTTCTGGTGGAGCACATCTCTGTAGGCAGTGTTGGTTGGTGTTGCATCAGAGAAAACTTCTTTTACTAAGCCGTTGGTTCACTTAGCTGTTTCTAACTTTTCTCTCTTATATAATAATGGCACTTGTTTCTTTAACTATACTGATAACCAATTAAGGATTAAGTCTTCAACAGAGAACTGTGCAGGACATTTAAAAACTTGAATATCACTTTAAATAAAATGTTGTAGGGTGAACTGTGCAGGATATGTAAAAACTTGTATATCACTTTAAATAAAACGTTGTAGTGTGAACTGTGCAGGACATTTAAAAACTTGTATATCACTTTAAATAAAACTTTGTAGTGTGAACTGTGCAGGACGTAAAAACTTGTATATCACTTTAAATAAAACATTGCAGTGTGAACTGTGCAGGACATGTAAAAACTTGTATATCACTTTAAATAAAACATTGCAGTGTGAACTGTGCAGGACATGTAAAAACTTGTATATGACTTCAAATAAAACACTGTAGTGTGAACTGTGCAGGACATTTAAAAACTTGTATATCACTTTAAATAAAACAATGTAGTGTGAACTGTACAGGACATGTAAAACTTGTATATCACTTTAAATAAAACATTGTAGTGTGAACTGTGCAGGATATGTAAAAAACTTGTATATGACTTCAAATAAAACAATGTAGTGTGAACTGTGTAGGACATGTAAAAACTTGTATATCACTTTAAATAAAACATTGTAGTGTGAACTGTGCAGGACGTAAAAACTTGTATATGACTAAATAAAACGTTGTGTGAACTGTGCAGGACATTTAAAAACTTGTATATTACTTTAAATAAAACAATGTAGTGTGAACTGTGGAGAACATTTAAAACTTGTATATCACTTTAAATAAAACATTATAGTGTGAAAAGAGTTGTTGGTTTTCTTTCTGTATGGGTGTTTGTTTTTTTCACAGTTAGACCAGCTCAGTTGTTTTGAATTGGAATAAACAATTCCAGTTCAAAAGGTCACTGTTGTAACTATCCAGCTGGTAAGCTGTGCAGATTACTGTCAACTTGGTGAGTTCTGGTGATAAAGGTAACACACATCCCATTCTTTCCATTTCCATACCTTAACTGGAATCTGTGAAGTTCCCAACATCTTAAGATGCAGATTGTCACTATGGTTCTGGATTCTGCTCCTGTTCCTCCAAGATGGGACGGACATACTCAAGTACAGATGTATTTCTGGGGCAAGGTTTGTGAAGTGCACAACTGATGAGCTATGTGTTACCTCCACATCATATTTCTTAGTGAGAAACATGGTAAACGTTTTGTGTTCCAAAACTTATTTTATAGTCTAAATCAAGGTAGTTCTCTAGTATTCATTCTATTTGATGAAATTGGACCAGATTTGAGAATTTCAACATAAATAGGCTTATTCTTAATGAAATAAATGAAACATTAGTTTTCAGACTAAATTTTTTCAGACAATAAGGAAATGTTTGCTGGCTGAACCTTCAGAGATACAGTTGGGATTATGTATAAAAGTCTCACTAACAGTGAAATTACTCAACT
The DNA here is from genome assembly GCA_011833715.1 of Carcinoscorpius rotundicauda. Taxonomy (NCBI): domain Eukaryota; kingdom Metazoa; phylum Arthropoda; class Merostomata; order Xiphosura; family Limulidae; genus Carcinoscorpius; species Carcinoscorpius rotundicauda. The sequence goes on from CM022400.1 coordinate 70,895,892, forward strand.
TCTGGATCAGTGTGTTCCAACCATTAGAAGTTTTGTTACACACAAATCAATCCGAGTTAGACCAGTTTATTAACTATATTAATAAATTAATTTTCAGTTTACTTTGGTCAGAAGCCAATGTTAACTATTAATTAGTTAATCAAATCTTTGGTTTGTTAGTTTTTATTACTCTGTTTGCTCCATGTAGTTCCGTCTTTAAATTCTAGTAATAGACTAGAGTACAACTGTAAACTTAATCAGTGTATATTTGATATGTTTCACTCCCTCCGGTTTTGCCTGTTTTGGTTTAATTGGATCTGTAATCAAAATGTTAACAAACCAAGACATGATTAAAATGTTCACACAATTTCCATTCTAACGTGAGTAATTTAAATGTAGGATAAGAGTCAGTGTTCATTTAAAAGTCCTTATTTTGTGATTTATAATTTGGTCCTGACCTCGAGGACTGTGGCTTAGGTTAAATGATATAAACTCATCTGTGTCAAGGTTTAATGAAACATGAACAATTCCTCTTAAAACCTGTACAGAGAGAAGTGTTTTATGTCAGCACTTTAATTGTGAAATATTGAAGTAAGTGTTGAAGTCAAACTATAATTTTTTCTTTCAGTCTTCATGCAGTGAACTATATAGTGTTGAACTGTTTGTATCTAACAGCTTTTAAATGTGTTTTACAAAGCCTACAGAAATTGTCAAACTTTTGGTATTGTTTGTTAACGTTTGTAATGACCATTTTGGAGGAAGTAGTACATAAGTGGTTATGACTGGTATTGTCATGGTGTTGTGAAGGTGATGCCAGGCTTAGTGTATATGTGGTCACTCTGTTATGGCCACAGATTTGGTTTTGTAAAACTAAGTACAATAACATTTTCCAAAGTTGAGAAGTTGTCTGTGTGAAAGTTTCTGCCATCCTTGATCAACTGTATAATTTTACCAAGCTACATTTACTGCTGTGCTCAAAAATAAATGAGAAACTGGTTTATGTGATAAAATAAAAGGACGTCAAAGTAAGGCACGTTTTGTATCTAATAACAGTCTTGAGATTTCAGAGTTGACAGCGTGACCATGTATAATTATATAGTCGAGAATTCTCAACTGACAAGACCTTGAATGTCATCAGGCCAGACAAAATAAGTCTGCTACAACTTGTTGGTGAGGTGCTGGTTTTAACATTAAGATACACGACTCACAGAGTTGCAACTGCTTTATACTGGAAAAGGTGTTTTCTCTTTGTATTTGCCTAACAGTTCTTTGTTATTTCTGTGAAGTGTCTGTGCTACGTTTTTTTTACTACCCCTGTCATTCTAAGTAAGTGAGAGTAAATAGCTGAGGATTTATTTCCTTCTGGTAACATCTTGTTTGGTCAAATTATGGTACTTAAAGCAAGAGGACGAGTGTATATCCATCGTACTTTTCTCTGTACATAAAAATCTTCTGTCACACACTTCTGTACAGTAGTTCTTACCAAAAACTTGCAAGATTAAATAACCACTTGTTAACTATTCTTACAAGAGGCTTATTGGCAGTAGAATCTTTAATTATGTAACATCATCAATGAGGAGACGCTTAGCACTATTGACACTCAACATAAATCATCATCTGGACAGTAAGCACACCAATAACCTTGACGTAGCAGTTAAAGGTGAGTTGTGACCCTGTGTTTCTGAGAATGTACCAAGATTAAATGGGAACTGTACAAAACAAGTGGTAATTCACTAAATAAGTGTTGTAAAAACAAGGGTTTAACCTACAAATGCTAAAACCTTTAGTCAAGATGTACAAGCATAGAAAAACATTAAGTTTTTACATAGCAGTAGTCAATGATAACAGACACTGTCTGTGAACACTTATCTATGCCTGAGATGTTAATTTATCATCAAGATAAAATTATTGGAATATTTATTCCTTCAGTCTATGTAATTCTGATTGTCACTATTTTCAGTTACTTCCATATTATTTAACATCATCAGTAAAGATCAGAACTCTGACCCGTTGTATGTCTCGCCCGTACAAGACCCCTGGTCCTCACCCTGATTTACTGACGTATGTACAGATCCTGACATAGGTAGGGGGTTAATAATTTCAATTTTAACTTAATCTTGTGGTTCATATGTAACATATTCAGTTGTGAGACAGGATCTATTAGTTTTCTGTTTCTTATTAGCTTAAAAATAGAGAACTCTGTATTTTGGTTAAATGTCTACCTTTCCATACATTAACTGTGTTTCATAACCTCTGATTGTGATTAAAATTTTTACGTATGCAGATTTTGAGAGAAATGTTTTTGGTGTGTGTGTGTTATAAAAGTACATTTTATGAATTGCCTGTATAACTTTAATGGGTTTGTAATCTTTCAAGCCATACTGAAAATTTTTACCACCCTCTTTGGAGAAGGCTACTTGAATGGTAGCAAAATTCTGTTAGGTTAGTTATTGTTACAGAGTTTCTATATGGTAGTTGTTAACAAACAAGGTAATTGTCTTGTGTAAACCATTCCCTTGGACAAAGTGACAGAAGTTGGTGACTTGTGCAGGTGCAAGTTTTGACTTATATTTATGGTCAAGATCTTTTCAGTGTTGTCGGTGGCCAGTTTGAAAGAGTGGTAGTCAACATGTGGAATGCACTAAGCTAAACCCTAAGAGAACAGGTAGTCAGAAAGGTTTGAGAAAATTCACTTTAAATAACGTGCATATGTTTAGAAGCCACAAAAAGTTGTTAACACTCCTACAAAAATTGGGCCTAATAGGCCCCATAGCAACTTGAAAGGTTATTAATATTAGGCTAATAATTTTGTATTTAAATGAAATTGCCATTAACTGAGCCTATCCCTTTATATTTTAAGGAGCAATAATATTTTGACTTTTCAGACATTTGCAAAATAATATTTAAAAATTTTTTTTAAAACATCCACTAAGGGTATTTTGGGGCCTATTAGGCCCCAGATCAAAAAACATAAAAATGACTATTTCCTGAATAATTCTAGAACATGTCTGGGCAACTGAAAAAAGCAAATTATAGTAAAAATATATCAATTTTACAACTTCTTTTCAAAAAATGGATGTTTAGGATAATAATTCTACTCCAACAATAATTTTAGACGGTCCTGATTATTGCCTAGTTTGCCCACGCCTTTTCTGGAACATTCTAGAAACTTTACATAAGTATTTAGAATAATCTAGAATATTCTTGAAGCTTCTAGAATATTCCAGAAGAATCCACAAATCCTATATATATAGGAGCTGAAATCTTCAAACCGTGTCAAAAATGATATCTCTTGATAAAGCTGTACATTTACTGACAAAACCATCCGATGACGAAAGTGAACATGATAATGTCAAAGACTACTCTGAAAGTTGTGATGATGATCCTTCTGAAGCCGAAAATGATCAACAAATCACGTCGTACCCTTCTGAAAGTGAAGAAAGTAATCAAGAAGATCTTACTACGATGCCAGTGAACGAACTTTTGTCCAAAGATAAGAATTTTAGTTATTCAACAACACCTTCAAGGATCAACAGGAGAACTGCAGCTCACAATATATTCAATGGGAACCCAGGCATTATAAGGCAAGCTGCTCCAAGAGTCTCTACACCATTCAAAACATTCAAAATTTTCATTTCTGATAACATGACGGAACAGATCATTCACTCAACAAATACTGTCATGAAAGAACCAATTTTTGAAGAAGACCTCTGGAAATGGATCGCAGCTAATCTTTTCCATGGAATAAGCAAATCAAAAAATGCATTGATAGACAAAATGTTTTCAACTGAATTCGGTTTGCCATTTTTGCAAAAACTGATTGCACAAGACAAATTAAAAAAAAATGTGCTCAAAAATCAGATTTGACATCCACTCTCAAAGAAATAGAGAAATCAAAGATGCTATCATCTCTGGAGTCTGGAATTTTTTCATTGAAAATTACAAAAACAATTACAACCCAAGCGAATACCTGACAGTGGATGAACAACTATGTAACTTAAAAGGAAGAGTTGGCTTCAGAACATACATTCCGACAAAGCCAGGCTAATACGGAATAAAGATTTGGTGCCTAACAGATGCAAAGACAAGTTACCTCCTCAACGCTCAAATTTATACTGGAAAGGTTGGAAATACGACAGAAACAAATCAAGGAGAAAGAATAGTCAGAGAACTGAGTCAGCCATTTCTTGGAAAAGAAAGGACAATAACGACAGATAATTTCTTCACAACAATGACACTTGCCAAGTACCTACGAACAAAAAGAACAGGACTTGTTGGAACCATACGGATATAAAGAACCTTCCTGCCTCCTGAAATAAATGCAAAATCTAGAGAGTTATCACCAAAGTTTTTCTACCATGACAACATCACTCTTCTCAGGCACTAAGACAAACTAGGAAAATATGTGCTACTGCTGAGTTTTCAGCATCAGTCTGGTGAAGTAGAAGAGAATGGAAAGCCCAAAATCATCAATCTTTACAATGCAACAAAGGCAGGTGTCCACTCTCGATCAACTGGTGAGATATTATACAAAAAGAGGTGATCAAAGCGCTGGTCAGTCTGCATATTCTATAACATTATAGATTTTTTTGCATACAATGCTTTCGTTCTATACTCGACAAAACATCCAGAATTTCTTCCTCAACATAAATCAAGAGTCAGAAGAGAATTTATACGGCAATTGGTGCTTGAAATCAAAGAAATTTACTGCAAAGATAATGACAAAACAACTTAATGTGAATCGCCTGCAAAGAGGGCAAAAAGAGGACGATGCCATGTGTGCAGCAGATCAAAAAATAGACAGTCGAAAATTGTTTGCTCAAATTGTAAAAAAAATGTTTGTCAGAGCCATTCTAAAGTTGTTTGTAATGAATGTTGCTAAATCACTGTGTTTCTACTGGAAAAATATGTGGGGCCTGATAGGCCCCAAAATCACTGTAGTGGATGTAAATATTTTTTTTGTAGCAGTGTTAACTTTTTTGTTAGTCCAAACATAATTCATATAATATGTTTCAAACACAAACTGTCCCCCATTCAGCCGTACCTCAGTTTCTCACAGCAAAATCAACAGAACTTGTATCTGGTATTGAAGTTAAAGTTTTCAATGTTAGTTAAATAAAGGTGACACCAGTGGTTTGTTTAATTAATACTCAAGTTTCTGGAGACAGTATTTGATATGGGATGTTTTAGTTGGACAAAACAGATAATTAAAAATTGTCCCCAAGACTCTGCCTTGTGTCCCTGAATTATAGAACATATAACATAAACTGAAAAGTTACACTGTTTTCAAAAGACAACTGAATGAAAACACTTGCAAAGTTTTAATCTTTTTCAAGGAAGAATCCTAACACCATATTTTTATATTTCTAACTCAAGGATATTCATAATGAATTCATTACATTGTAGGATCTCTTTATGGTACAAGAAAGTCAAATACAACATGCACTTCAGAAAATGGTATCATATCATTTCTTCAAACAATGTTTCTTTATGTTTTGTTAAATGTCCTTAAACATTCTTACTCACGTTACACCCATAATCATGTAACTAGTGTACCACTAAGAACAGTGACCTATGATCATCTATCAGCTCGTCTTCTCTCTCCACTGTTAACCTGACCTAGGGTCGTCTGTCACTGATGCCACCAAGTTTGACCTGTTTCTTTCAAGAGAGCAATTCCAAAAGAAGTTAAGTTTTCATACATTAGAGATTACCAAGAATTGGAGTAAATTATAAATTAATTACTGCAGCAGGGGTTTCATGGTAATAAGAAAACTGTACATTACTTCCTGTTAAAAACCAGTTGTTGTTTTCACGTATCTTTATCTCTACGAAAACTACACAGTCATACTTTCTCCCCCCCCCTTCAATAGAATGAAACAATTGACACATTATTATTATTAAAATTTACCTACATCATTACTGTTATAAATGGTATATGCTAACATCCTCCTCCTGAGACTTGGCCCATGGAAATAGAGCATGTTCCATCCAAATGGAAGAATTAGTTTCTGAAAGTTATTTTTAATGTGCTATGTTGACATCAGTAGAATCTCTCTGATTAATATGGGACTTAGTCAAACATGAGGTGCAAGTTTTCTCCTCATTTCTAATGGCTAATACCTGCAGGTTCCTTGAGGTTCAGTCCACCACAAGACCAGAGGTATTCGATTTCCTTACAAACTAAAAATATTTTAATACCAAAGGGCCATGAACTTATAAAGTAAAATACAAGTTTCTAATTTCAGCAACCGACATGCAAACTAGTGATTTTAAAGCTGGTTAATACACTGGATTCATCTAGGAGTAGAAACAGTTTACTAATCAACCACTGTATGTCTAAATATTCAAAACTGTACTCGGTTGAATTAAGTATACAGGAACCATACCAAGCAACATTCAGAGTGTTAGTGACAGCTGCTTCTACAGAGAAACATGATCCAAAATATAAATCACCAGTTTATTACATCAACTACAAAGATACAATTGTTAGTGAAACAAACCTGAAGGTGATGGCGACAGTACTTTTCCATACCCTGTTGTTAACAACAAAGAACACAGTGGTTGATAACTATACCTACAGTTTTACTCTGGCAAGCTATACCAAACCACCGTGTAGGGTTTGTACTATTAGAACGTTTGTTTTGTGGCAAAGTTCACATGTAACTGGAACAAACAAATTAACAAAATGTCAGACTGTTTGGTGAGGTCACAACTGTATATCAACAAATGCTGTTGTACCATGTTTTGGAATACACGTTACACAGCCTCAAATTAAGAAATGCTGGGGTCTGAAATACACATATTTAACCAGTTTAAGTTTACAGGTGCTTTTGTACCATGTTTTGTTAACAGGGCAAGTTTCTTCCCCCTAACTTTTAATTCAAAACTCCCCACCAACCTTGGAAGTGAATGGAATTCAGAAATAATTTTGTCATGGAATACGAACAGAGAGCGTGAAGTGTTTTATAATCATACAAAAATTCTCCCAGTCCAGCGAAGTTCATTGTGAAATTGAAATGAACACATTATACCAAAACAATATGCTTCACCTTATTCGGGTATTTCTTTAAGAAAATTACTAGTTTTTAGCCACACACAAATCTATCTATTAAGAGTAAAAGTGAGGTCACTGTGTTCTTTTTAATGGAACAGAAATGTATGGATTGTAATCATCACCACTGTTCACATCGAACGAGTTGCTTGAATGTGCATCCAACACATGTTCCCAAGTACTAAATGTTCAAATGTAATAATACCATTAAGTTACACGTCATGGAATGTAAAAGTAACTTGTACATGTTTTTCTTATGCAGCGTTTATAATTATAATGCAAGTTTGTTTGTTGCAACTTAAGATATCGAAACATCTGTATGTATTTCCCTACATACAAAGATAGCTGTCGTTTTGCATCTGTTCAAAACCTCACAAAAAATAAACTAGAAAACTAGTTTTTATTTGAATGTGTCAGTTTATTATTTGTTATCAAAGTAGATACACCTCAGCATTATTCTCGTAAATTGGTGTTAGAAATAAAACAGTTTCATCTTGCGAACTTTAACAAAAATAAATTATATTGAATACATTTGTTTATGTAAATGGCAATAAGTAGTTATTGCACGAGAAATTTTCATGTTTAAAAGATTTTTAAGATATACGGTCTGTCTAATGGACAACAAGACCACGGACAGTTCTCGTATCAAACCTTGCATTTGTAACTGAAGGATTTAAAGCTCTGTGCGAAAAAAAATAATGTTCTCAAAACAGCACAATTACCTATGACCCAGAAATTACTCACCATGTATAACAATGTAATTAGCAAATGTTTTTACATTATTCTTGTATGTATGCACACACACGTGTGTGAAACTTAGAAGATTTCACATGTTTATAGAAAAGTGTGACGCCAAGTAAACTACACCAGTTACCAACACTGATGATACTTTATATGCAAAAACGGCTCGTTTGGGTTGAGAAAATATTTTACATAGAAGAGCGAACAACGTTGTTCGACCTTCTATGTAAAATATTTTCCCAACCCAAACGTGCCGTTTTTACATATAAATTTCTCAACAAGTGGGTTTCTCGACATCACTGATGAGTCTTTGTGTTTACCTTTACAACAGGGAATGGAATGTTTAGAGTGATCTCTTCTACACGAACTGAAACTACTCAGCTTTGCCTTCTTGTTAAAGTATATGACATCTTTATAACATGCTGAAGAAAAAACTAAATATAAACATAATTTTGATGTTCTAAGCAGTTAAGTATCCATCAGTAAAAACACTGAACTTTTTAACAGATTCAGTGCTTTAACCAAAGCTGTATTTTAACACCAGGTGACAGGACAGTTTTTGTAATGTTTAAACTGTCAAGTTATCTGTCTAGACCATTGGCACATGCAAGATATAAATTATTATGGAAGGACCAGCGTCAGATTCCGATTTTAAATTGAAGATTGTTTTTTGTTTCGTGATGTAACCCAGCTATTAGAGAAACTGAGAAAGCGTCAATACAGAACAGTATAAACTTTCATGTTAAGCTACAATGTGACACTAAATAAGGCAAATATTCTTGATAACATCACATAACACCAGGTTGACAGCATGCACGTGCTTTATAAACGTACATAATTTTGGACTAGTCAACACGTTAATCACCATGGAAACTGTGCTGGTTTCAGAATCTTAAATAAAATAATAAATATTAACCATTTACAGAATTACATTGATTTTGTTTTTCCGTATTGTTAATACAAAGGAAACGCCACCTATCGTCCTGTATCCGGAGTCGGTCTTGTAATAAGAATTATAATTAACTAGTCTGAGAGTGAGATCTATGCACACTCTCGTGGTAACTCGATATAAATGAAATAGAAGTGAACGTCATCCATTAAAATAAAGTCTGGAACAACCTTACCATAATTGGTCTGTTCTGACACTAGTATGGGTAAAGAGTTTTATTTAAACTAACATAATAACAGTTACTGGTAAAAGGCTCTATTTATACAGTTGTTAACAGAACAGGTGTGTTTCCAATGAAAACTACGTAAAGCTAAAGCAACCCCATTACCTCGATAAACCTGCTATTGTTCAAACTGTGCATAGGTTATTAGATGATCGTTATAAATTGACAGGACTTACTGTCTTAAACAGACAACTCTCTACGTTAACACTGCGTTTATTAAATTCATTTCAGAAAGATTTCTTCTCGCGTTGCTCAGACATTATCACTTTTAACAACAACCGACAGTTTAGACTAGTCTGTGTGCTCACTACAGTGACAGAAAATTCTCCAAAGTACAGCGAGGATCGTCCACAAATCAATAAAGTAAATATTTCGCAAAATAGTTTCCTTTTTGTGTCCATGGTGACTATATAAACATGATATTTTTTAAACGTTCTGTTCAAATACACAAACATCTTGGTTAATGTTCAATCAAAACTTGACGAGCATCGCGGATGCCATGGCAGACTTTCAGTAGCCTACAAATCCACCCTTTGGGTCTGATGCATCAGTAAGTAACAAAATGTGAGGCACTAAGAAGGTTTAACCATCCCAACTGTAGGCTCGTCCGCCTAACTTGGGGAGTCCCATCTTATCACAAGGTAAGTGGGTGATCAAACACCAGACTGACCAGAGAATCTACAAAGGTCGTGAGTTTGAATAATGTCACTGAATCTGGGTGGAGGTGTAGCTGCTTCCAAAGTCATCTGCCTTTGACATTCCTTCTCACCTGTAGAACTGGCTCTACGACGTGTTGTTTTTCCACACGTGGGTACCGGTATTCTACAGTATACCTGAGATAGACTGCCACTGCCCTGGTGGTGATTTCCACCATTAACATTCTGACGGGGTATGACTAGGGGATTTCTATCTAAAGTTCTCAAGACACCAGCAGGTGAACAAGGTTTAGAGGAGAAACTCACGGGACTGGAGAGCGGGGTTTCAAAACCATCCCCATGAAGCACCGTTCTGTTGGGAGGAGGGCGTATACAGCCCCTGTAGATTTCACTCTCCTGTTGAGGGTTTCGCAGGTGAAGTAACTTTGAGCTACCATACGGGTATTCCTCACCATCAGGCAAGGTTACAGACGCTGGAAGGTCGAGAGCTAAGTCTGTCTGAACGGATTGCTGTCTGATGTGTCTTTCCTTTTGGGCGGCTAGCTCTAATCGGTTCTTATCTGGGAGCCCGTGCCGTCTGAAGAGTACCTAAACATTCAAATAGAAATGTTGTTTAATTACACAAAATTGGTGTAAACTTCGTAACCTACACCTCTCAACTAACAATTATTACTGTATTTCAACCAACACCTCCATGAGAATTGAGCCCTAAGCTACTTGTAAACTCAAACTGACAATCAACATAAAGACAGCAGCCACTGTTATATCAATATCCATTCAGAAATGTAATCTGACAGATTCTCTACTCAACTGATCTGTTCTACAATAAATCTATTTAAATTACAAGTCAATTAACCATCATCAATGACCAAAGTATTTAATGTTAAAACAAAATCTGGAAGTTTAAGAAAAGTGTCGAACATCATTCGGTACGCAAGAAAAACTTACCGAGTGGTGAGGTGCTGGTAGATACACCTTTTGTTGGGGCTGTGGTACCTGGGGAGGCGGCCGACCCCGTCTTTCACTCCACGACCGCGCTCCCATCTTATAATGACTAATGACGCAGGTAAGAAGACCCACTTTCAACAGTACACCTATGACAATAACCCGAACAGTGGAAACTAATAAAAAAAAACAGTGAAACTTATTAGTAAGTGGTGAGTAACAAACCACCTGAACAATGGACAGAGAAAACGTTTCATCAGCTGAGCGCCACCTACCAACCATCCGTTTCTTACTGATGCAGTCACAATATTCATCACTGTTATACAGAGTCCAGATAAAACCACACATCACAACTTTTATCATAAACAGAGTTCCTTTTTCTATTACGATTCTTAAGAGCAAAAAGTTATAAATACCTCCAGAAATTCTCTCTGTGTAACAGAAAGATGTATCTATGTAGCCATGTTACTTTTATTAATAATAGTTGTAGAAATAATAAATACTCGTTTATACTGTCATCTGCCCACTTCCAGTGGACCAGATATCTAACTAAACATACAGATTTCTAAACGTTATGTTTTGTATTTAGGGCTCAAAAAATTGATTCTAGCCCTTCTCGTTCTACAGATATGGATCCAAGTGATATCCTATAGTTCTACAGGTGGGTGCCACGTAACATCCTCTAGTTCTAGATGTAGAGAACCAAGTGATATCCTTTAACTCTGCATGTAGTGAACCAAGTAATATCCTTTAACTCTACACTAAGAGAACCAAGTAATATCCTTTAACTCTACACGAAGAGAACCAAGTAATATCCTTTAACTCTACATGTAGGGAACGAAGTAATATCCTTTAATTCTACATGTAGGGAACCAAGTGATATCATTTAACTCTACATGTAGGGAACCAAGTAATATCCTTTAACTCTACATGTAGGGAACCAAGTAATATCCTTTAACTCTACATGTAGGGAACCAAGTAATATCCTTTAACTCTACATGTAGGGAACCAAGTAATATCCTTTAACTCTACATGAACAGAACCAAGTAATATCCTTTAACTCTACATGAACAGAACCAAGTAATATCCTTTAACTCTACATGAACAGAACCAAGTAATATCCTTTAACTCTACATGAACAAAACCAAGTAATATCCTTTAGCTCTACATGTAGAGAACCGAGTAATATCCTTTAACTCTACATGTAGGGAACGAAGTAATATCCTTTAACTCTACATGTGGGGAACTAAGTAATATCCTTTAACTCTACATGTAGGGAACCAAGTAATATCCTTTAACTCTAAATGTAGAGCACCAAGTAATATCCTTTAACTCTAAATGTAGAGCACCAAGTAATATCCTTTAACTCTACATGTAGGGAACCAAGTGATATCCTTTAATTCTACATGTAGGGAACCAAGTAATATCCTTTAACTTTACATGTAGGGAACCAAGTAATATCCTTTAACTCTAGATGTAGAGAACCAAGTACATTTACGGAAGTTTGTGTTTTTACATTTCTATAAAGGGTTGTACAAAAAATAATCCATCTATAAAACATTTTTGCATAACTTTGCTTCGCAAAATATTCAGTACTGATTGAAATATAAGTTAAAGTGGACGCTATTTTTGTGCATTTCTACTTTTTAGTACGTAATCTAAGGGTCGCGAGTTCGAATCCCGGTCACACCAAACATACTCGCTCTTTCAGCTGTAGAGTCATTATAATGTGACGGTCAATTTCACAATTCGTTGGTAAAAGAGTAGCCCAAGAGTTAGCGGTGGGTGATGACTAGTTGCCTTTTCTTAGACTGTTAAATTAGGGACGGCTAGCGCAGATAGCCCTCGTTTAGCTTTGCGTGAAATTAAAAAAGCAAAACAATCTGTATATTTAGATAGTTCTAGAACATGAATGCTGAAACTATTCATATCATTTTATAGTAACCACCAAATCCATTAAAGTTATTGTTGTATAAATTAGTGAATGGGCTTTTATCATGTTGTACAGTAATTAAATGTCACAAACTTGTTTATGTAACATGATATAGAAATAAATATTTCACGACATCAACATTGTAGAAGTGTTGTCCACTGTATTTTCTTTTCTCTAAACATATTGTAGCAATATCCACTTGAAACAATTCGTTTTAGGACGACCCTAATCACCAATGTTTTGTGATATTAATTACAATGAATCACTTTATTCATGATGGATGATTTAAAACATACCAATAGAAATATATTTAAGTGTCTCCAAAGCTAACAACATTCTCCACTCATAAAGATAACTTCGTGCCCACTAGAAAATTTATTGAAAAGACTGTGTCACAGGTACCAGTTGACATACAACTGTTTGTGACGTACGTACTAAACGAACTGTTGATATTGTAACGTCTGGGGCTAACAGAGTGACGTAGGCTGACACACACACACCCTCCAAAATAATGTCAGATTCATCTGTCTCCATGATAATATGACTGTTAATTACGAACAATAAGTGTTGTTATGAGATTCAAAGTGATCATTGTGGATTTCAAGGAATGTGGCAAGTTACGTTCTACAAACGATGGCGATATAACCTGTATGTTTGTACAGGAAGCTCCACCTTATACAGGAATCAGTTTCTCTCGTGGCTGACGTGCACAAAATACTGTGCTACAAATTGCAATGTCTCTTCACAAACAACCCTATGATCTATTGGTATCATGTGGCCTTTTTGACACGCGTCAACATACACCCATAAACGAAGGTCAAAGTCTGTTTTTAGTTCACAATAACTCTCCACACATGTCAATAATAGCATTGACTGGTCTGATACAAATGTTTACACAATTAGTTGCAAGTTACGAGACAGAACTTATATAAATTTTGTGATGTTAATTCGGTCTGTTCGTCCATGCGACATCACAGAAGTAATTATATAATTCCTAAACACCGCAACGACATGCAACGCGTTATAATTTCTCAATCCCCGGTGTGTTTCGGTCGCGCTGACGTTTCTTTTACGCTGCGATACAATCAGACATCGATACGATCTTTATTTCACGTACCCTCGACAACTGGAACATACCCTGTGGAAAGTCTGAGCTGTAACCAGAACATGTCTGGGGGCAGGGAGACTTTTTCTTGTGATAAATAAACGTGAGGGTGATGGTGCACTCCAGGGCCTTCTCCTGTCAAGAAAGGGGGTAAAAAAACTGTCGGTGGACGGCAAGCAGACAAAACAACCTGTACATTAAATCGTTAGTTACGTGTACTTTGTACTCGTGCCACGAGAACGTAGAACGTGTCTACATCATACAGATTCACGCCTGCGCACAAGCTTTCTCCCTCTCAAAGGCGAGAGCGGTAAGTGTAATACACTTTCATCCGACTCTGGCTGGCTGGCTGTTGCCGAGAAGTCACCGGGAGAGTTCGCACGGAACGTCTCGCGATATTTCGGGCCAATATGGGCGAAGATGCGAATTTAGTTATTCGCTAACACTTTCCCAACGACTGAGCACCAATTTGGCGTACAACACCGTATTCGTTGGCTGGCGGGACCCGACCTTGCTCACCCGCTCAATGCCAACCGAGATCCACTACGGTTGGAACTGGAAAGACAAGTTTGACTTAGTTTTGCGGTCCATAATGTCTGCCAGCTGCCCTATTTCAGCGTTATGGTTCTCGAATGGGCCGAGGTCCAAACGGGCGTGGACTTGGACATCCCTTCCATTCAAAACCTGACACCCAAGTGCACTTGTCTTGTACCACTGGGATACGTTCCCGTTTCCCACACTGTTGAACTGTCAGTGGAGTCTTTAGGGGTAACATTTCGTAGATACCAGAGACGTCCGTACCAGTCAAATACTGTTTAACTCAAATTTTCAAAACTATTTTACTTACTGAACACTTGTATCATAGAGTAGTTTTATCGCTGAAAAACTGAAAATAACAAATACATTAAGTATTAGAAAAATGCTTTAATTTATAAAACATCAAGTTTCATGCGGTAATTAAGGAACTATAATTATTATTTTTTTTAATATTTAGAGCATTAATTTCACAACGTTAACATATCTTGTGTCGCAACATATTAATGCATGGATAGTTATTTCAGACAACGCCCTCTGCAAGCCGGGAATAATTAACTTACTTACGCCGAATAGTTCAAACTTATTCCGTCAACCTACATAAAAGGTTTGTTTTTTGAATTTCGCACAAAGCTACTCGAGGGCTATCAGTGCTAGCCGTCCCTAATTTAGTAGTGTAAGACTGGAGGGAAGGCAGCTAGTCATCACCGCCCACCGCCAACTCTTGGGCTACTTTTTTACCAACGAATAGTGGGATTGACTGTAACAATATGACGCTCTTACGGGTGAAAGGGCGAGCATGTTTGGTGCGACCGTGATTCGAACGCACGACCCTCGGATTACGTGTCGAACCCCTTAATAAGCTTGGCCATGCTGGTACCCTAAATAAAATAAAACCAAGACAACCTTTCTTTCGTAGTGTTCGCGTCACGCGCGGACTTTGGTTTTAAAATAATAATTACGGCCAGTTTATTATTTGAAAACAGTGTTCCTCCGCTGGGATCTAAAGTGCCAAACAAGTTTATTATTTGAAAACAGTGTTCCTCCGCTGGGATTTAAGGTGCCAAAGAAACTAGAATACTTTGTTTCTTAGTATTTGGGGAAGAAAGAAAATATCCGCCCCTCTTCCCTTAGAAAAGTTAACTGGTATCATTCTAATTATGTTTTGAATATAAAATTCCCATCTGTGAACTCAACAGATGACCAAATGCTATAAGAAAACAAACAAGGCTATATATGAAAATGTATTCCGTTCAGGAGTACAAAAGTATTCCAAAAAAAGACAAAGTTACCTGGAGTTGGGAATTTTTTTTTTTTTTAATTATCCTTCTTGCAAACTGTCGTGAATAATTACTATTGGCCAATTCACATCAACTAACTGTCGTGAATAATTACTATTGGTCACTTCACATCAACTAACTGTCGTGAATAATTACTATTGGTCACTTCACATCAACTAACTGTCGTGAAAAATTACTAATGGTCACTTCACAACAACTAACTGTCGTGAATAATTACTATTGGCCACTTCACATCAACTAACTGTCGTGAATAATTATTATTGGCCAATTCACATCAACTAACTGTCGTAAATAATTACCGTTGGCCAATTCACATCAACTAACTGTCGTGAATAATTACCACTGGTCACTTCACATCAACTAACTGTCGTGAATAATTACCATTGGTCACTTCATATCAACTAACTGTCGTGAATAATTACTATTGGCCAATTCACATCACATTCACGTGTTTTCGACATTCCAAGCGATTATTTAGCTTCTCGCCCTTTCAGCCGTGGGGGCGTTATAATGTGACGGTCAATCCCACTATTGGTTGGTAAAAGAGTAGCCCAAGAGTTGGCGGTGGGTAGTGATGACTAGCTGCCTTCCCTCTAGTCTTACACTGCTAAATTAGGGACGGCTAGCACAGATAACCCTCGTGTAGCTTTGTGGGGAAATAACAAAAAAAACAAAAAAAAAACAAGTAAGCTTCTCGACAACGTACCACGTAATCTCGCATTGGCCTTTAAAAATGGAGTTAACAGACAGACATATTGAAAGATAAGGAAGTTAAAAGTAAATAACTGGCTGAATGTCTCAGGTAGATTTGAATCTCGTGTTTAGAACTCACTGAATATTCAGGCTTGTCCCTGAAGTAAAAAGGTCCACCTTTCAAAAACTCTTAGATTGCATAGTTTTTATTTAACCTACGTGTTTTTATAACATCATAAAAATTCACTGACTCTTTCTTACATTCATGATAGACAAACCAAAATAATGATATAAATGGGTTATTTTAAACGGTCGAATCATCACTGGAGAAGAGTTATTACAGTAAGTTTGTTTCTAAATATAAACAAAATTGAAGAATTGTAAGTAAACAAAATATGTGGTTTAGTCCTACCAGTTATGAGCCCGGCATGACCAAGTGGCGTTCGACTCGTAATTTGAGGATCACGGGTTCCAATCCCTGTCGCACCAAACATGCTCGCCATTTCAGCCGTGGGGGGCGTTATAAAGTTACGGTTAAGCCTACTATTAGTTGGTAAAAGAGTAGCCCAAGAGTTGGCGGTTGGTGGTGATGACTAGTTGCCTTCCCTCTACTCTTAAACTAGTAAATTAGGGACGGCTAGCGCAGATAGCCCTCGTGTAGTTTTGCGCGAAATTCCAAAACAAAGAAACCTACCAGTTGTAGTTAAAACGTTAGTCAGTGTGTAATTAAAAGTTGTAGAATGAATTCAAGTGACAACAGAACAAAGCACAAAAAACAACAATAAAACACAATGTAAAAAAGGTGGCTTCATAGAGAGACCGATACGCCCTCTGCACTGATATCCCCGGATCAACAATTGTCTTAACTGTAAATTACAGTTCAAAAATATAATTTCCTCTAACGTTCAATTAAGTAATTAGCATGTTTTCTCATAGAAAAGCCACATTGGGATATCTGCCGTGTCCACCAAGAGGATTCGAACCCCTAATTAATATATTTGTAAAAACAGCTGGTATGGGTTGACAAAACTCTGTGTTGAGGAGAGAAGAATGTTTCGACCTTCTTCGGTCATCGTGAACGTTTCTATTTTTCTCTACAAGTGGGTTTTCTCGTCATCACGAACCCATGATTGTAAAGTCATAAATCCGAAGGTTCACCCATTCCCTGCCGAAGGACTTAAGCGATTAGACCTAACCTTGAAATATTTTATACACTGAGAATCTATAGCTAATAAATAAAAATGTATGTTATACACATGAGCGTCAAACACACGTGCAAATAATGTTTGAAGCTCACGTTAAACTTTCCAATTTCAATATTTGTGTGTGTGTGTGTGTACTCTCGAGGTAAAACACCATTCTTTATACTTAGATTTATAAAGCTGGATTTTAAATTCAAATTTAAAATCACATTAGACGATATATATTTATTATGTTTGGTTGGTTGATTTTTTGTGGGGTTTATCACGTAACTTATTCATTACTTTCGTAATAACTTACATTATAATGCTTTTCTATACAACATCTTACCTCAAGTATATCATACCACGAAATACTAATACACGTACAGAAAAAAAAAAAAAAACAGCTTCGCTTCAGTATTTTAACTACCAGGGACACAAACAGAACGAAGAAAAAGTTTCCTGACTTCTGGGTTGAGCTGCCGGATTGTCTGAAGCGGTTGACCGACAAACATCGGTCCTTGTCGCTTGACGTTTCTTCACTAGTGTTGGCGCCGGTAAATTTGTGGCAACTACGGTATGCGAACTAAAAATGTTGGATCTCCGTAAATAAATTTAAACTACAAAAATAAAAAAGTAACATTTACCTTTGCACATGAGTTAAAATATAAAGCTTCGACTCTAACGAAAATTAATTCGTGTAAGTAATCCAATCGAATTTCTTCTAAGTTTTATTTTGATAACGACATTACGATACAGACTTATCTCACCTGTCTGGAGCAGTAAACCCAACCGCAGAGTAGAGTTGTAGCAGTAATCACGCCCTCTAGTGTCCGGAAACAAATAAATCGAATATGCAAGACAAAAATTGCGGTGGTAAAAATTATAACACACCTTCACATTTAAGTTCCAATCAAACTTTTTTAGGAATATAAAGTAAGCATTCTTAAAATTACATACAGCTAATAAAAAATCAAAATATACGTCAGAACAAAGTATGAAAAAGAAATATTTTTGAAATTATTTTAAGTGCTCAAACATTGAGTGCCTAGCGTGTTAAGGCGTGCGACTCGTAATCTGAGGGTCGCGGGTTCGCATCCCCATCGCGCCAAACATGCTCGCCCTTTCAGCCGTGAGGGCGTTATAATGTTACGGTCAATCCCACTATTCGTTGGTAAAAGAGTACCCCAAGAGTTGGCGGGGGGGGGGAATTGATGACTAGCTGCCTTCCCTCTAGTCTTACACTGCTAAATTAGGGACGGCTAGCACTGATAGCCCTCGAGTAGCTTTGTGCGAAATTCAAAAAGAAACAAACAATCAAACATGGAGACATGGTTCGCTTGTTTTTGAATTTCGCGCAAAGCGAGGGCTACATGTGCTAACCGTCCCTAATTTTGCAATGTAAGACTAGAGGGAAGGAAGCTAGTCATCACCAACGGATAATGGAATTGACCCCACGGTTGAAAGCAGGGGCGTAGATCTTTTACACTCGATGGGGGGGGGATGATTTTTGCAACCACTTATGTGGACTGTTCAATTTGAAAATTGGTAATCTCTGGTTACGTTAACCTGAAAGCTGTAAACATGCAGTCACAGAGTAATCTTGTTGCCACGATATTTGCATGTATACTTTGGCATACTGACTGATACTTGTGAACTATCGCTTAGGTAGAAAAGCTTAGAAGCACCCCTATATTAAAGATGTACATTTCGGCGACTGAAAAAGCCTACATCTAAGCCTAATTATGTAATTCTATTGGTAAGAACACGAGAATCACAAGAACAAAGACACAATTTATAGGCCTGTGATGCAATAAAACAATTCAACAGACCAAATTGTTCGGGGGAATATTGTATGCACCATATCCCCCCACCTAATATGAAGGAGGGATTATATCCCTCATTCCCCCCAGGATCTACGCACCTGGCCTGAAAGGGCGAGCATGTTTGGTTGTGACGGGGATTAAAACCCGCAACCCTCAGATTGTGAGTCGAGTGCCCTAACCACCTGGCCGTGCCATGCCTAAATACATGTAATGCAAGGTGCATGATTTATCTATCACCTCACTCAAATAAAACAATCGTTTAGGAAATGTTCTTGTCTTGTTATGTTCTCAATAACTGGTTCGACATAAACCACAGTACTGTCTAGTTGCAATAATAATTAAAAAACAAGTCTTGTAGCAGGTGACGATAACTATATAAAAAGTGATATTCATTAAGGGGAAAAAAGAAAGCCTTGATAATACTACTGAAAATCATATTGTCGTGACGTTACAACCTTGCGATACCAGTCTCGTCTCGTGAAATCATGATTTTGTTGTTTAGATACATCGTCTGATACCATACGACATTCACGACATGTGGGCAAACATTATAAATCATTTTTGTAGAGAAAAAATATATAATTTATAATAAACAATTTTTAGTAAAAATTAATGATTTAATATATGAAAATGAGTTCTGAGTGTTTCATGTTGTCTCGGTGGAGTCAGCAGATAGCTAGATGTGCCTTTGCTATAAGAAAACACACACAAACGCTGCGTGTTGTTTGTGTGTTTGTTTTAAATTTCTCGCAAAGCTTCACGAGGGCCATCTGCGCTAGCCCTCCGTAATTTGGCAGTGTGAGACTAGGCGAAAGGCTGGTAGTCAACACCATCCACCGCTAACTCTTGGACTACTGTTTTACCAACGAATAGTGGAATTGACCGTTACATTATAACGTTCACACGGCTGAAAGAACGATCATGTTTGGTGTGACAGGGATTCGAAACAGCAACCTTCAGATTACGAGTCAAGTGTCTTAACCACCTGCCATGGGGGGCCGCTGCATGTTGTCTTTATTTATTTTGTCAAAAGCATTACATGCGAAGTAACATAAATTAACAATAACAACACAGAGAGAGATTGTATTTCACTTCTCTTGCCAGGTACCAGTTAGTTGATCAAATCTAAGAATTTGGAAAGACAGTATCAGTGATATAGGTAATAAATCACAGACAAGATGGTCAAACGTCGTAACAAACTGCTGATAAAACTTCTGCGCCAGGTACGTATCATACCGACCACTATTATGAGATACGAAATCCGAGTGAAAATATATATAACCCTCACAATACATAAAATTAGTAAGAATACAAAATCCTCACGAAAGTTGTAAACAGTGCAATATCTTCATTTGAGTTAATCATAGAAAGAGAAAAATAAATATTACACAACCATTATCACATGGTAATAAATACCAAACGGTTATCACAGCATAATTTTGAAACGTTATTAGGAAAACAATAATGGTAAGAGAACACAGAGCCTGTCATGATGCTATGTGTGCGTTGTTACAAAAAGGTCCCTCGCTGGTGCAGCGGTAAGACGACGGATTTACAACGCTAAAATCAGAGGTTCGATTCCCCCCAGTGGGCTCAGCAGATAGCTCGATGTGGCTTTGCTGTAAGAAAATATATACACGTAAACAAACAGTGAATTATCTAATATTATAACTTTAATTTTTATTCTGGCAACATGTTGTTCGTTTTTTTTTGTTGTTGTTTTTTGCAGCCTCTTGCAAGATAGAAAGAACGAACATGTGGTTATCACATTTGATTTTATAATCATTACAACTCCATGGTTTTCAATGAGCGTGTCGTTTTGACAATGATTTGTGGCTTATTCCAAGTTGTAGACAAGCAGCAACAAACACAAAAACATTGGTGTGCGAGGAAATACTGAATAACCGGAAAATATAAACACGTTTCAATTCTGGTTTATCATTTCTATTTATCAATTGTTTGTTTGTTTTGGAATTTCGCACAAAGCTACTCGAGGGCTATCTGTGCTAGCCGTCCCTAATTTTGCAGTGTAAAACTAGAGGGAAGGCAGCTAGTCATCACCACCCACCGCCAACTCTTGGGCTACTCTTTTACCAACGAATAGTGGGATTGACCGAAACATTATACACCCCCACGGCTGGGAGGGCGAGCATGTTTAGCGCGACGCGGGCGCGAACCCGCGACCCTCGGATTACGAGGGTTCGATTAACGCGCTCGGCCATGCCAGGCCTTCTATTTATCAAACAATAACTCTCGTAGAAAAGTCTAGACCTGCGTGAATTTATACATTTCGTTTTCGAAGACTTGTACTCGACCAAGGGTAGTCGTAAAATAATTCGAGCTAATGATTACGATCGTATAATATAAAGAAATATAATAAATAAATAGTCTCTTTGTTTTTGTCGAAAGTGTCGCGAAGCATCCCAAGTGCTAACCTTACCTAATTTTCAGACGAAAGACCAGAATGTGTGTTTTCCTTGTAGCAAAGCCACATTGGGCTATTTGCTGAGTCCACCGATGGGAATCGAACCCCGATTTATCGTTGTAAATACGTAGACTAGAGTGAAGATGGCTAATTAATGCTGCTCATCACCATTTCTTTTGATTCTCTTTACCCACTCAATGAGATTGACCGTCACGTTATGACATATTCACAACATAAAGAGTATGTTCGGTGACCTCTGACCATCAGGCCATCTACATTGTCACGAATTCCATATTCTCTTTGACAGTGATTAACTTTAACTGTAATAGCTTGTGCCGGTTCATGTTTGTTTGAGCGCAGATAGCCCTCGAGTAGCTTCACGCGAAATTCAAAATCAAGCTTATATTTGTTTGTTTGTTGTTTCAAAGAGGAAAAATACACCAGAACAACGAGCTATCATGGTACGGAATCGAGCCCCGAATTTTACTGTTATAAGCCCAATAATTTGCCGGAGGTGGACGCAGTTTCTAACTTGCTAAGAGTTCAGGTAACGACCGAAAAGCTGGTTTATTGTGATATTATAATAATGAATTATCCCCTCTAACAGAGAATGCGTGAAAAGTAATGCCAGTTCTAAAGCTGACGAGCTTGAGTTACGAACCCGGGGTGTCGTAATTCGCGTTCTGTTCCGTAAAAACGCGATCCACAATTTGAGACCATGAGTGAGACAAGAGTAACAGTATGGTTCCATTGTTCTATCAGTTCAATAATTGTTTCCCTCTAGCCTATCATCTACGGATGGTTATGTGTATGTAGCTATTGTGCATTTTTCTCGGAAAGTTTTGTTTGTTTTGAATTTCGTGCAAAGATACACTAGGGCTGTTTGCCCTAGCTGTCCCTAATTTAGTAGTGTAAGACAAGAGGGAAGGCAGCTAGTCATCACCACCCATCGCCAACTCTTGGAATACTCTTTTACCAATTACCAGTGGGATTGATCGTCACATTGTAATGCCCATACGGCTGAAATGGCGAGCATGTTTGGTGTGACAGGTATTTGAATCCACGGCCCTCAGATTACGAGTCGAGTACCTTAACCACCTGGCCATGCCTTTCTCGGAAGGTCTAAAACAAAACATACAACGCCAATTTAATTGTGTTCTAAATATTTAAGCCCAAGAGAACTTGCAGGAATTAGGTCTATATAATCCTATCGTTAAAATTACAAACTAACAAGGGGTATATGCTTTGTTTATTAGAGGACAGACTTTCGGTAACGTGAATCAGACACACATATACTGGGACTCAATATGTATCTTACATGCAGAATGAATGATTCCATCCAGTATTTTTCGGATCAGTTCTTTAACCGTGTGTTGTAACAGGCAAAAACATGAAATTACGTGATACGACAGGCCCGGCATGGCGAAGCGTGTTAAGGCGTTCGACTCGTAAGCTGAGGGTCGCGGTTTCGAATTCTGGTCGCACCAAACATGCTCGCTCTTTCAGCCGTGGGAGCGTCATAATGTGACTCTCAATCCCACTATTCGTTGGTAAAGGAAAAGCCCAAGATTTGGCGGTGGGTGGTGATGACTAGCTGCCTTCCCTCTAGTCTTACACTGCTAAATTAGGGACGGGCAGCACAGATAGCTTTTGAGTAGCTTGGTGCGAAATTGAAAAAACACAAACAAACGTAATGATATATTTGTACCCTAGCGGTAGAGAATGGTAATAAAAGCAAATCCGTATTATATCAAACATTAACCCACAAACTAGCACGGCGGTTCCTAAACGCTTTTCCATTTTCCACCCTAATGATACCCTAATCCCCTTACATTAATTTTGCTGTTGCCACGTGCAATATTCTTTATTGTTATTGGTGTAAACTATTCTTTGTTTGGTGACACCACTATCAACCTGCCACATCACCATTTGGATTGTTTTTTAATTTTGCGCAAAGTTACACGAGAGCGATCTGCGCAAGCCGTACCTAATTTATCAGTGTAAGACTAGAGGAAAGGCGGCTAGCTCGCTTGTTTAATTTCCCCTAAACTTCGTTTCTTTATCACTCAAATAATTTCCGTTTATTTCGAGGTGAAGCACAAAGCCACACAATGAGCTTTCTCTATTCTGTCCACCACGGATATCTAAACTCCTTTTCTAGTGTTGTAAGTTCGCAGACATACCAACATGCCATTGAGAGGCACATCAAAGCAAGTCAATATTTTACTATTGTTTTCATTAGTTCAACCCACCGAACGGCAGAGGGAGTGAGCGGGAGTATATTCCCAGATCCCCTGGTGTCAAGTGTTGTCATAACAACACAGTTTTGTTTCTCCAAAGTGTTTTGCGAGTATTTGTTTTTGTTTTTCCTACACAATATTCAAACTGACAACTGCCTTTGCTTTTTTGATTGGAAAAAACAGCTGTGTCTGGCTCATGATTCGTCATTTTAAGTACATCGTCGGTGTACTAATGACGTGGATATTCCAATGACAGTTTCTTGTCATCATTATTACTAGAGAAATATATAGTATTCTGTAATCACCAATAAACATTACAGACCAACGTCACTCTTTCTGCATCCGGGTGCTTTTCCTTTGTCATTTATTATTATTTTTACTAACAATTCTCCTTGCCTTGCATGGCCTGGAAGCTAGAGCACACGACTCGCGACCTGAAGAATCAAACATGTCCGCCTTGCGAGCGGTATAATTAATCTATCAATCTCACTATTCGTTGATAAAGGGCAGACCAATAGTTGGCGGTGCTGACTAGCTGCATTCCATACACTACATCACTTCGAAATTATGAACTAGCGCAGAGATCCCTCTTAGAACTTTACAAGAAATTAAACAAAATAAAGATCCTTTGCATATCACTGTACAGTATTTTTTAATGTTTATCCCCATGATATACCATTAATTAATCATATTATGACACTTTCCTCAGATCATCCCCCAGTGGCAATTCTGAAGGCTTATAACACTAAAAACCAGAAGGGTGATGTCACATACAGCGTATTGTGCTTAACTACACACTAACATACAAATCAAAGAGCACGAAAATACTGGTGAAAATCCCAGCAAAGTTTTCGCAACACTAGAATTTTTTTTAACATTTGGCCTATAAAGACCGATACAAACGCCATGTTTTTAATTTCACGACCACGCTACACGACAATGAAGAGAAGTTCATTCATTTCACTTGGTCAAATATTTTTGAGGAATGCCTGACCCATTACAAGGATGACCCCAGTTACACCTCATCTCAAACTACGGTCCTTTATGGCACGAATGTGTCGTAGTGCAAGGTTAAAACGTTCTTGAAAAAAACCCAACACCAATACCCACTCTTCTTATTAAAATGGGGAAAGTTGTTTTGTCAGAGATCACGTACACTACGCCAATAACCCATCTTTTTGAATGAAGGACACACCCTGGTACCGCTGAACGAAGAATCTTCATTTTGTTCGCTACTTCAAGAGAATAATAGAATTGATGTAGAAAATCTTGCAACCTCATAAGCCGAAACTGTCCACTCCTGTAATAAGCACATGAGTGGTAACTCCGATTATCAATATGACAGGGTGTGACTGATACCTCCTGAAACTTCGAAAAGGACTGGTGTTTTTAAATAGATGTATAGAAGTATCGTGCATCACTGATTAGAGCAGAATTCTTACAAGCAACCGACTGCATAAACAACTCACTTATCACAAAAGAAAGCCGTCATGAAAATCGTTGAATGTGCACTTCACAATAGCCTTATCATCATCCAGAATGGCAGTTCCCAGCGTCTAACCGTGAGAAGGTGTTACAAGTACTAAAAGGTGTGTGTAAACATGCAAACTAGGCTTAACGCAATTGGGTCCGACATGGCCAGGTGTCCTTAACATATGCTCACCCTTTCAGTCTTTGAGGCGTTATAATTGACAGTTAATCCCACTATTCCTTGGTAAAAGAGTAGCCAAACAGTTGGCAGTGAGTAGTGATAATTAGTCTGCCTTCCCTCGGGGCGTTATAATTTACAGTTAATCCCACTATTCCTTGGTAAAAGAGTAGTTAAAGAGTTGGCGGTGGGTAGTTATAATTAGCTGCCTTCCCTCTAGTCTTACACTACTAAATTAAGGACGGTTAGCACAGATGGGCCTTGTGTTACTTCGCACGAAATTCGAAAAACAAACAAACTTCACACAATATCCTGTTCCTTCTTAGGAAAAAATTAATCCGTTCACAGTATTTCATAGCTACAAAACCAAAAAGGCAGAAACCATGAAATGAAACCATGGATTAGAAATCAACAGCAACTGAATGTTGGTAGGCGTTTATACGTTAAAACCAAGCAAGGGGTCTCAGAAAGAAAGGATTCTTTTCATCCCGAACTGGGCAAAACGAGAAGACACGGGAGATGTAGGTCGGAACGTTAAAAAACAAAGGAACTATTGAGCTCGAGAGGGAACACTGTCAGAAGACAATGTCAGAATGTTCAATGTAGGTTGGAAGAAAATAAATAAACGTATTTAAACAACTGGTAAAAAAATGAAGAACTAGTTCAGAATGAGGACAGACTGGTGATGCCAGCAAAGAATTCGGATACAGTTGGGTGAAGTTCTTTAGGTATATTTTAAAGCCATATAGAATGATGATTTTATGGTTATATTGAAGCTATAATTATTGCCATAATTGGAGTGAATCAGCATTAGAAACTACTTGGATGACTTTCCTATAGATTTTAACATTAGTATGGAGTTGAATATTTATTTATTTAATCGCGCGCTGGGCTACTCGAGGACCATCTGCAATAGCCATCCCTAATTTTGAAAAGATAGATTAAAGAGAAGACATCCACAGCCAACTATTGAGCTAATCTTTACCAATTAATATTGGAATTGGCCATTACATTTTAACCTCCCCACAACTAAAAAGTCGAGCGTTTTCAATAAACGATTTCGAATCTGCAAAGCCATACACCGCTGGGTCAGTGCTATAAACACCGCACTAGGCCCTGGTGTCGATGCCCATAAGTAAAAAACGGCACGTATAGAGAAGTATGAACGTAGTGAACTAATATAAAAACAACAGTTTAAATTCGTTGATCAGAGGAAGAATGCGTAATTTCTTTTAAGATAAGCTGTACAGGACTGAACCGTTTACTTCAATGTAGCACATGCGTCTCATGAGCTATCTGTGCAAATCGACCGACATACCAAAGGGAAGGTAAATAGTCGACGGCAATTTTCTCTTGGGTTACTCTTGCCAAATAAAAGGATTTGACCGTCGCTCTAATAACGCACCCAAAGCCCAGAAGTAAAGAATACAGTTTTACAACAAAAATTCACACCCATGAGTTCACAGTCTGACAAACTAACTGCTAAATCGCGCCCGGCCCAGTTGATTAAAACGGTTGTGTGAAGTTATAACAAGAAATTGTCTGTTGAAAACAGGTTATTTGGCGTAATCAGGTCCTCCCAAAGATTTAAATTTTGGGTTTAAGATGTCTTCTAAGTGAAGGGAAATTCTTATTGCTGTGGTATAAAATATTTCTAAACTCATCTTCCAGTCTGAAAAAATAGAAAAACAATTCATTCAACGTTCTCGTAGTCAATCATGAATCACGGTTAAAAAAAAAGTTATTTTATTTTTCTTGGGACCTCTCTTCCTGAACTGATGTAGAACCCTGCATTGACTCCAAAGTATAGTTTGCAAAACACAAAAACATCTCTTTCGAACCAATCAACAACAAAACATGAAGTTTGTTTTTCGTTTATAATTTGAAAAATACCATATCTACCTTGGCAAATAAAATTTAAAACAATCCTAAGAATATAAGAATAACAGTTTATCTGCCCTGTCTTTTTTTTTAAAGGTGAAGACGTTCAAAGTGACATTCTATGCTTCTTTTCTAACAAATGTTACCAATTGCTTTATTGTCACAATCTAAATCACTGTTGTTACAAACCGTAGAAATATTAAATGTTTTTTTAATAAAGCACATCATCCTCAAACTCAAATCATATACACTCACTTATATTTTACAGTAAATCGAAATATTTAAAGTTTAAATCAAAGACTCGATACTTACGAATGTCAACATTAATATTTTGTGAAAGTTTTACAAAGATCTAGCGCAAAAGTAAAATGCTGGACATGGTGAACGAAGAATATTTTATTCACTTTATCTTTTACTTCGTATTTTAAAGAATCGTGCTTAATAAACAGAAAGTTATTCGTAAAATTGGTTGCAGCTTCTTACACCAAGGGAAATTATTAGGTTAGAGAGAGACTGGGTAAATTGACACGTTTAATATTTATTTATTCAATTTATTTAAAATTCCAGTAAGGCAACATAAATTGTTTACAGTTTCTAAGTAATATAGCGCACTTAATGATATGTAAAAAAGCGTATTACAATAACTGAAAAAAATACATATATATATGTGTGTGTGTGTGTGTGTGTGTAGTAGCATTTCTGAGTGAATTATTGTAGAACACTGATCAAAATTTAAGTAACAAGAGCGACTTACTGCCATTGTATCAGGTCTTAGGCGCCATATTTAATCACCTCAAACATCGGAAAAGCATACACCTTACAACTAAGCATAGCTTCTTCAGTTGTATTTTGCATACTCTTGCAAACTTTTTACTATTTGTATTTAAAAAAAAGAAATTATGTATTCATAGCTTAGTATAGTGCACCTTATTAATTGCGAAAGCTAGATCTAAAGGTTAGGTCACTATAACCCGGAGTGTGGACTTAGTCTCGGAACAAATTCGATGTAGAATTGAGAAAAATGTGCGTTAAAATATAATACAATAGAAATCGTACACAGAACATTCGTATTAAAATTTTAACTTCTGTGTCAGTAAAGAATGATTTTGAAGACATCAAAGGTAATGTAAGTTTCTCAGTAACTTAATTTTTGTTGGTTATTTGATGCATTGGCCTGAGCCTTAAGCAGGCCTAAGTTTAATATTCTGAAATAGTCCGACCTTAGGCCTATATTTTACTAAATCATCTAAACAATTTATTGGAAGAATTTAAAAACTTGTTTTTCATTTCATAATATTTATATACAGAAAAAAAAATTATGTCCTTAGTTTCTCTAATTCAGGCTAGTAATTAATTTTAACTCCAAAAAATATAATATAATTTTGTAGTACTAGCACACAATTACCACGTATGATATAAAAAAGTACAATCGTCACATCATGGCTTATCTTTACATGGTCGAAATTATCGGCCTATAAATTAATATTGACACTAATGTTGTTTTAGAAAAGTTGAATTAAAATGGAATCGAACACAGAAGTTCAATCTGGAGATTTTTATCAAAATTAATACTAACACTTGTAATAAAGATTTTGATTATTTATTTATTTTGGTCAATTAATGTAAACTTAATTTAAAATGTAAAATGTGCCAACAGAACTCTAATGAGCCTCCTAGAGAACTCAAATTCCTGTATTTAGTCCACATAATTCTTTTTAAGGCCCACTGAGCTGCTATATTAAAAGTTAAAAGTGTGAAATAACATTGAATACAACATTAATATGTGAACTACGTTTGTTTTTTAACATTCATTTCAGTCGTTCGATTAATTTTAAGCTTTTCACACGACCAAAAAAAAAATGTCACGTGTTTATAACGTTATAGTGTTTTGTAAATGTACAAGTATTAGTTTTGTTTGTTTGTTGTTTTTAATTAAGCACAAAGCTACAAAATGGGCTATCTGTGCTCTGCCCACCACGGGTATCGAAACCCGGATTTTAGCGTGTAAGTCCGCAGACATACCGCTGAGCCACTGGGGGGGCAGAAATACTACATTTATCTTGAAATTATTGGTTCTGAGGATATATTTTTATTTTTCAATTTACTTTTGTGCAGAAGGATAGAACGTAATGTATTATGCCACATATTTTATTGTAATATTTTTATGCTACACGTTTCACAAAAACGGGTGAATATTACTCATCAGTTTATTACGAACATTACGTCTTACCGTCTTTGATTTTTGTCAACGAAAATAATTTCTGTGTACATTACTTTACTGTCAAAGTTACTAACAAAAAACTATTATCAATAAGCTGTTAAAACCCACAGTTAATGTTTAAAAATGAAGTTTTTATTGTCAATGCACAAAGAAAAGACAATTTTACAAGTTTAGTTTTAAAGTATGCTGATAAACCACAGCACTTACCATGATTTTTTTGCAAAACATTTTATTCTTTTTTTTTAAATTCTCCCAATTAAAAATATGTCATTCAGTGGATTTGTTTAAAATAAAAAAAATTAATGGGTTCCTTCATATATTTCAATGTGAAAGAGTTGAAACATTTAGGTCAGTGACATTAACTTGAGGGTATTTGTATAATTTACCATAATAAGGGTACCTAAATAACTAACATTTTAATTGTTTGTTTCCGCCAGCATTGAAGAAACCGCTCGTTTACCATTTGATTGGGTAAATATTGTGACGTCATGCTAAACAAATGATCGTTTCTCTGCCTAATGGAGCAGAATTTGGGAATCTTTTGGTTCCAATCATGTCTAGTTGCTCAAACATCTTCAATACCAATTTTTGTATTGAGCAAAATGCCTCTTTGGTAACGGCTTGAAACGTGGCAAATAAAAAAAACAGTTAAAATAGTCTTATCTGAAATCCATATTTGACAAACTAATTTATTATTAACTTTCACTGATCAACAACTTTAGGACTGGCCATGACCTTGTGATTTATATGGTGGACTGTGAATTTGAATGTCCGTGATTCGTTCCTCGTGGAGCCCTTCAGTGGCTCAGCGGTATGTCTGCGGACTTACACGCTAAAATCCGGGTTTCGATACCCGTGGTGGGCAGAGCACAGATAGCCCACTGTGCAGTTTGTGCTTAATTCTAAACAACAACAACAACCTTCCATTGAAATTTAAAGCCCCCCAGTGGCTCAGCGGTATGTCTGCGGACTTACACGCTAAAATCCGAGTTTCGATACCAGTGGTGGGCAGAGCACAGATAGCCCATTGTGTAGCTTTGTGATTAATTCAAAACAACAACAACAACAACGTTCCTCGTGACCGCAAAATCATCCTTCGAACTTTCAGGTATTTAAAATTCCCCAACTGGATTAGAGCATCCACATAAGTGGCGGTGAATCGTGTTGACGAGTTTCCTTCTCTTTAGCCTATCAGTTTACAGTCAGACAAGCCTAGATAGACTACACTTGTGTAGGTTTGCGCGAGTACCACAAGCAAATGTACATGAAAGCTGAATTACACAGGTGTTCAGACAACATAGAAAACGAAATATAGGAATTTATATAAAAGTTTTTTCGAGAACAAAGACAAAATCGGCTCCAATTGTTTTTAATTAACATGTTGAGCCAGACGTTCGAATCTCTTTTTTAAATACACTTAACATCCAAGATATAAATAACAAAATCGTTGTCAAATCGTTTAATGATGTTGTTAAAAACAAATGATGTTGTTAAAAACAACAACAACTATAAAACACATCCTTTTAAATTGAAACAGTCATGAAGAACGTTAATAAACTGATAGCATTTCGTATTTTAATCTGGTTAAAGTAAGTATGATAACAGCAAAACGAAAGATAACATGAACAGATGGAACGAACGAAGCTCGTGACATTCGTGGAAAAAACAAACAAATAAATATGATTCAAAACACGATTCAAGAAGACGCCTCGAGCTCAAATAAAGGTTTCAATGAGGTTCGTTTACTTGTTTAGAATCACGCTTAACTTCCATCAGTTGAAGATCTAAACGTGGCCTCCAATAAATAAACCTTCCAGCAGGTTCTTCGTTACAAATATATTTTTACCGGCTTGTTTATTGTTGAAGCTGTGATATGCGAGAATTTTAGCATCATAAGTTTCTTATCTTTCCAAATGAATGAACTGTAATTTTTTTCACCTCAGAAAGTTTCTGTTATACACAGTGCAACATACGTAGAAGTTTAACTACAAAAAACGCCCCCTTCAGTCTATATTTCAGGCCCTGCATGGCAAGGAGGTTGAGGTTGACTCGTAATCTGAGGGTTCCTCGTCATACCAAATATGCTCGCCCTTTCAGCCATGGGGACGTTATAATGTGACGATCACTTCCACTATTCGTTGGTAAAAGAGTAGCTCAAGAGTTGGCGGTGGGTGGTGCTGCCTTCCCTCTAGTCTTACACTGTCAAATAATTGACGGCTAGCGCAGATAGCCCTCGAGTAGTTTAAAACGAAATTCAATCAAACCTTCTACATTTATTTCTTTATAATAATAAATACGATCCTGGCGAATTGATTTCATTAACTTAACTGAAAATTTAAAACTACACCACTTTAAATTACATTTGGCGTTTATTTTCAAATGATATGTGTATCAAATTTTAGGCTGGACAGTTTAGTACACAAGGTGAAACTTTCACCATGGTGATGTGGATTGCTAACTGAAGCAGTCACTGTGTGTTACTCCGCCAGAACAGTGTACCCCCATCATTAAGTTAAAACAAATTGTATGTTTCAATTCTTGTTGACAATACTTAAATTTATTAGGTCTATCCAGCTTCACCCTATTTGATTTGGACACCAACTCAAGTGGATGAAGTGTTTCATTACGTGTACTTTGTTTCGTTTAGGTGTCTCACTTTCCTGTTTTTTATTATAATATGTAAATACAAGTATATTAGCTGAAACCGTGTTCTAATAGCTTTCAGTGTTAACCTTTGTTTCTCTATAGCACATTTCTGTCAGTTATTTACGTTCGGTTATATTACGTCCTAAAGGTATTGTATAAAAACCACTTTGAATAGTACTTTACTTCCTGAATTCTAAACGTAACATCTTTACGTGGTAACCGTTGGAACCAATAGTAATAATTTACAAATACAAGACTTCTGAATTCATCCCTGATCTTAGGATAGGAGCTATAACTCGTTTTGTAACAAACAAAACTACATGTATGTACTTACTGCTGTTATAACAAGATGGCCTTTATTCTATGACTCATCTTTTGAAAGATTTATCAGAAGGTCATTGTAAAATTGTTATCTGCCAGACAACAAATCTACTTGTTAGATGTAATCTCTAGTTTTTAAGAAATATAATGACCGTGTTGACTGTTTGTTTTTATTCGAAAAGGTAAACTCATCTGTTAACAAGGGTATAGTTAATTAATAACTAGATTATATGTCATAGGATAAACTCATCTGTTAACGAGGGTATAGTTAATTAATAACTAGATTATATGTCATAGGATAAACTCATCTGTTAACAAGGGTATAGTTAATTAATAACTAGATTATATGTCATAGGATAAACTCATCTGTTAAGGACGGTATAGTTAATTAATAACTAGATTATATGTTATAGGATAAACTCATCTGTTAACGAGGGTATAGT
Organism: Carcinoscorpius rotundicauda; assembly: GCA_011833715.1. NCBI lineage: Eukaryota > Metazoa > Arthropoda > Merostomata > Xiphosura > Limulidae > Carcinoscorpius > Carcinoscorpius rotundicauda. The sequence goes on from CM022400.1 coordinate 70,928,837, forward strand.
TAATTAATAACTAGATTATATGTCATACGATAAACTCATCTGTTAACAATGGTATTGTTAATCAATAACTAGATTATCTGTCCTACGATAAACTCATCTGTTAACAATGGTATAGTTAATTAATAACTAGTTTATATGTCATACGATAAACTCATCTGTTAACAATAGTATAGTTAATTAATAACTAGATTATATGTCATACGATAAACTCATCTGTTAACAATGGTATAGTTAATTAATAACTAGTTTATATGTCCTACGATAAACTCATCTGTTAAGAAGGGTACAGGTAATTAATAATTAGATTATCTGTCATAGGATAACGATAATCAGAAATATTACTGTCATATCGAATAGTTATGACACTCATAATCGCCACGTTTTTACGTAACTTCCAATTTAGGATGGTTAACTAAGCCTACTTACTTCTTGGCATATTAGTTTTTTAATGATAAATCCCCCATAGTAGTTTCTAAACGTTTCCTTCCAACTTGATTGGAAAATGATGATTTTACAAGTTACCACATCAACCCGAACTTTGTAACATTATAAAAAATCAGCCGATACATTAATAATACCTGAAGCTACCTACCTTTCCATGATTACATATAACAGGAAGATAACAGCTCCTAACGTAGCGAGACACGCACTTCACAGGTGTGACACGAGACAAACGCGCCGCGAGCCAGACACGAAGTTAATCAATACAACTGTCTGAGGCCACGCGACTGTCTGGGAGAGACGTACCTATCTCTTGCGGGGGTGTAAATGTAGTGACTTTGAATATAGGCTAGGAAGTGCACTATACTGTAAAAATTAAATCGATAAAAAAAATAACGTTTTGTTAATACCGGGTTTACACTTGTATCCGGTTTAAATGTTTTCTTCTACAATTTTTACTTGTTTGATGAGGTTAGCCAACAAGTTAGGATTAGCTGTTATTGACATGTATTTTGTTGTCAAAATATTAAAACAAAAAGCAATATTAAAAAACTAATATTTGAGAGTTTTTAGGATTAATACAAGCTTATATCACACAATTTGTGAGGAAAAAATCAAACTGTAATAATTGTGATATTAAGTGTTTTGACAACAATAGTATTATAGTTTTATGTTTTTAATAGATTATTAGTAACATATGTTTTTTTCTGTATTTGAAACGGTAAAGAAAAAAATAGTCACCGTATTAAATAACACTAGAATAACTAGTTAATAACTTGGCTTGGATTAAAAATATAAAATTAACACTAAAATATTGAATTAAATGAAACATAATGAGTACCTTGGATACAATAACTGTTACACATATGTGACCACGTGGCTAGAACACTCGCGCACAGGTCGTGCGATTGAAGCTCCCTACCGAACACGTTCGCTTTTTCAGCCATGAGGGCATTATAAAGCTACAACCAATATAACTATACTTTAATAAAGAACAGTCGAAGTGTTGGTGGTGGGTGATGTTGATTATTCTATCTTTTTTCTGGTCAATCAATTCAAAATTAGGGGTTGGCTAGCGCAGATAGTAACTTCCCACGAAACTCAACAAACAAAATGTGTGAAATTCATTTTTCCATCTGATAACAGGTGTGTCTTGAATACAACGGAAAAGTTGTGATCTGAGATAAGGCGCACCAATTTAATAATATATTCAGTTTCTGTCTGTCCTGAAAATGCACGCGCACTTCATTTTAACGCGTATAAACAAAAAGCGGACGTAAATACACTTTATAAGACATTTTGTATAACAACATATTAAAGATTTAAAAAAGGTCTAAGGTTATGTCGTAGAATGACATTATAAGTATATTTATTGATAGTGATGAGTAATATAAAGTTTAGGCCTAACTAAGCTAGAGGGAAAAAAAGGTACACATGTAACAGTGTCAATTTATCTTTTATCGAATATAGGTTGTATTGTATTAAAGGCTTAACTAATGTTAGGCCTAATGTTTTTACTTCACCAGAGAGACAAGTACCGGCAGGTTCTATTATTACTTTGCACGTCTCTATTAGTTCAAACTTAATATTCAATGAGTATATTTATTTTGTGTTTTGGGTCAACTTTTCAACAACTTAATTTGATCTTGTACTTTGTGTTTGACATTCGTTAACTTGTAACAAAGTAACAGTCGTGTGTTCCTTGAATTTACTTTTGAACAGCATCTGAAATAAAAAAAAAATTACACAACTTATCGTGATTAGTGAAAGCGACAGATTTAGCGGGTTACTTATTCATCCACAGTTCATAAGTAATTCTATGTAATATTACTATATTAAACCAATAACAATTAATTATTTATCATTCAAAATTCGTAACAAGTCTCAATGTGCGTATTAACTAACTGCACGGACGTTTTTTTATCTCATCTTTAGAGTTCTTTACACGTTCAAAACAATCAAAATTGTTTCGCTATAGTAATGTTTAAATTACTTATAAACCTATCGCGACTTAGTGAAGTCGCAAACTTTCAAGATGTTTGAAGTCTGGGCTACTGAAAGGTAGTAATATAATTAAAACTACAAATAAATTGAATTCAATGTGTGTTTTTCGTATAGCAAAGCCACAAAGGGCTATCTGCTCAGCCCACCGAGGGGAATCGAACCCCTGATTTTAGCGTTGTAAATCCGAAGGCATACCGCTGTACTAGCGGGGGGCAAATAAATTCAACTACCCTCAACAAAGCATTTTCTTTCACCATTAAGCATTCAAATAACTGATTAATCGATTTTATATTTCTTATTATTAAAATCTTAACACTAGCTGACCAACTTGTCTGCTATAGATAGACGAATTAGGAGAAAACGTGAAGATGTTTTTCTTCGTGAAACTGACCACACATCTGTTTTCATCTTTAGTTTATAAACTGAGATGTTTGTTTAAAGTATTTCATTCATGGACGGAGGTACTGTTCCACCAGCAATGTATTTCTGTTTTTCTCACGGATATTTTTTTTTCCATTATTACACTTGTTTCCGTATTTGCGAAATACGTTTTCTCAGCTCTTAACTAGGTAACGAGGCTGCTATAGCAATGTTAAAACCATAATCAAATAACTGAATATAATAAATTGTTGTAAAAAAATCTTACCGTAACTAATACTGCCGTCACTTGTTGATAAAAAACAGTATAAGGCTGGTGAACATTAAGTTTGTAATTTCAGCGCTTCGCAACAAAATAAATTTCGGTGAATAAAACACGACGCAGAACCTTACATACTCTTTGATTCGGTAATTATGACGTACAGCCTTATATACTCTTTGATTCGCTTGTTATGACGTAGAGTCTTACATACTCTTTGATTCGCTAGTTATGACGTAGAGCCTTATATATTTTTGATTCGCCACTTCCGCTTCAACAGACGAATTTCGATAAGTTGAAAGCTCTTCAGTCAAAACCAAACTTTTATAAACATTATTCAAACACTAAAACACATAGGCTAAAATCACAAATATATTTAATCGGCACAAACATTGTGCATAGTGCTGAAGTGTTCACACAAGCTCGTGTGTGTCAATGTATGTAGTTAGACTTACGTTACATACGCGTTAAATTCGTGCTGTTTGTTTGTATGTACGAATACAACCTCTTGTCGCGTGTCCGTTGAACTATTTTCAGTGACAAAGCAGTTCATGTAAACAAAAACACTGCATCATAACAACTGGAAACTATATCCACCACACCAGTATTTTCCAACCTGAAATTAATTAACAAAACCTTATTGTTTTCCGTCGGTGCACTTCAACCAGAAGTAAGATTCGCTTTAAGAAGTAATAAAGCTATTACCATTAAAACACTTAACATTTGATAAAAATCCCCTAATGTTTAACAAATAAATTATTACAAACACGCATGACGCTTATTGTGTCACATGTAAATCATGTTTAAAATGTATTAATATCTTTATGTTGGTAATTAGCAACAATTCTTCAATAATCCACTTCCTTATAATTTAAGTTTTCTTTAAAATAGCTTTTATTTTATAGAATAACACTGGTTTAGGTATTCTGCGGTGGGTCACGGACTTATGATGCCAAAATGCAGGGTTCGATCACCGCGGTAGAAAATCCCAGATAACCTACAGTGGAGCCTTGCGCTAAAATAACAACTGATTTATGTTTTCTTTACGTCTGAAATGGCATTTATAACTAACGCATCAACAAGTAAGTTAATATGACGTAGTTGAAATTGCTACCAATTTCACCTCTCCAATAACATAGAATATATCATTAGTCGGGGCAGTTTTTTTATCATTTGTTCATTTATCATTGAGGGGGGTTGAACCTCTAATTTAAACTTTGTAAATCCGAAGACTTACCGCAGGGGTACTTTTACTCAGGTAAAGGTTTCATAGAGAAACGACTGGAAGCTTGTATGATTTGTGTCTACGTGTACTCCATAAGGATGGGAAGAAACCCATCACAAGGGGAACACATGTACTTGTATTCGTTGAAGATTTCTCCCCTGTGTGTATTATTTTAAGTGGCCGGTTAAGTATATATCTTTGGATTATGGGATATCGTATTTGGGAACTTTATTTTGTTTGAAACTGCAGTGTATCACGATTCTTCAGTTCTTGTTATGTGTGGATAACATAAAGGGAGAATTTGGTCATTTTCTTGACGAAGATAGATATATATTGTAAATAAGGACATTGTTCTACTTGTGTTCCTCGTGCTGTGATGGAAGTCCTTTTCTGCAGAACATTTCCTGAACTTTAGTTGTCCTGGATACTTTTAACCAGCTAGCAGATGTCAGTGGACCCGAACACCATAAAAATACATGCAGTCTGCAATGTCCCTCGGCAACTCTTAATCTAATTTACGATTCAAAGACAAAGAAACTACTAGACAAAAACAATACACTTATGCAGACTGACGAGACATAATGTGTAATCACGTAAAATAAAAAGACTTATAATCGTTCATGAACCCCTCTCGCTTGGTTTCCCAGGAGGTAGGCGACCTGTGTTCTAGACACACTACAGTGATAACCAATACTTTGCGCAAGGGCACAAAATAGTTCGTAAACTCGGGGTTCTTTCCCCTCTCATGCGCCGGAAACGTCTGTGTTTCCAGCAGATAACGTGTTCTGTTTCTGGTTGTTTAATCCTTCTTTTTTTTTACATTTTTTCGATTGAAAAATGTTATTCCTTTTCACATTTGAAACAAAAAAATCACCTTAAATATAATTTCTTAAACAATTACTCATCAACTTTTTGTCTGATGAAAGAGTTTTGGTATTGTACGAGAGGTCTCATCGTTACTGAACATGGCAGAGGTAGCGTGGTTGGCACGTTTTTCTTTCTTTCGCTCACATTTTATGCATTAAATGCACTCTTCTTAACATTTTCTTTTGTCGAGTTACTCACATCACCATTACAATCATTTGTTACCATGAGCGAATTTTTGTCCTCCGGTGGAACATCGATAAATTTACGGATTTAATTACGGGGTTCGATTCCACACCGTGGACACAGCAGATAACCAGCTTAATACCGGGGTTCGATTCCACATTGTGGACACAGCAGATAACCAGCTTTATACCGGGGTTCGATTCCACACTGTGGACACAGCAGGTAGCCAACTCAATGTGGCTCTGTTCTAAAACCAACTAACGGAACGTTTCGAAACTAGTATCACAATAAAACGTTCTGTGAAGCAGTTATTGTTATAGTTGACTTGCCATAAAACATTGTTATGGCGTTACTTGCTACCAACTGCTACTAAGTTGTTTGGTTTGCCATAGTATTCAAAATATGTCACATCCACTACAAACTGGCAATTCGTATTAATAAACATTATAAAACTTTTAGTTGTTGTGTCTTTGTTTTCCAGACACTTGTGTTTCGTCATTCACATATAGCATTAATACATTTGCCGCTAGGTGTCGCACGCTTTACATAATTAAAGTTATTAATCTTTCATGCTCGATTCTATCTTGATAAGATATTTTTCCAAACTTAAGGAGTTCTACAGACGTCTGTACGTTTACAGCATTAAGGTCTGCTAAAAATACGCTATTCAAATACGGTTTACGTCAGCAAAGTTCCTTGATCTTTGTTATGTACTGAACCAGTAAATAACTGTTACTTTAAAGATATAGTTCAACATTTTGCTGCTTTTCTATATAACTAGAGTTATTTCAAAATCAAATACACACAGAGTTGGAGTTCACTCAACATATTTCTTCTAATGTCAACACTGGTTAACGTTAGGAATCAAACCAACAGTCTAATGAGGCTATCCGATTTTTTAACTATCATATACTTCATATTCTTGATGTGGTATTACATATATATATATATATACATGGTCTGTGTATTATCGATGTGATATTAGATATATATAGTCTGTATATTCTGTGATGTGATATTACATGTATATGTATATATATATACATGGTCTGTATATTATCGATGTGATATTAGATATATATAGTCTGTATATTCTGTGATGTGATATTACATATATATGTATATATATATACATGGTCTGTATATTATCGATGTGATATTAGATATATATAGTCTGTATATTCTGTGATGTGATATTACATATATATGTATATATATATATATACATGGTCTGTATATTATCGATGTGATATTAGATATATATAGTCTGTATATTCTGTGATGTGATATTACATATATATGTATATATATATATACATGGTCTGTATATTATCGATGTGATATTAGATATATATAGTCTGTATATTCTGTGATGTGATATTACATATATATGTATATATATATATACATGGTCTGTATATTATCGATGTGATATTAGATATATATAGTCTGTATATTCTGTGATGTGATATTACATATATATGTAAAAACGTCGCGTTTGGGTTGAGGAATTTTTTTACTTAGAGGAGTGAACAACGTTTCGACCTTCTTCGGTCATCGTCAGGTTCATAAAGAAAGAAAGAGGAAACTGACCGGAAGCTGCCCACATGTTTGAAAGGGGTTGTGTCACTGAGTGTCGGAATGTAGAAGGCGGGCCTAGATGTTTGAATATATAATTTTATATCATTTATTTTTATTATTATTATTTATTATATAAGTTTTTAATATAGGTATAAAGGTGTTCCTTTGTATTGGTTTATTTTTGGCTTAACTTGTTGTATAAGTAAGGCTTCTTTAATTTTGCGTTTATTTCTTTATTTAGTATTTGAACGTTTTCTATGGTTATGTTGTGTTTATTACAGTGTTCAAAAATGTGTCATGGTGATTTTTTTATGTTCTTTAAAACTGGTTTCCATTTTTCTACTTGTTTCTCCAATATAGAAGTCGTAGCAGTTATCACATTGTATTTTATAAATAATGTTGGTGTGGTGTTTGTCAGTGCAGTTTTTACATAGTATAGACCTTAGTTTTGTGCCTGGTTTTTGAATAAATTTGGTATTAACTGGAATGTCATATTTTGTTACTAGTTTTTGCCAAATGTTGGTTATTTGTTTGCTGATGTCAGGAATATATGGTATACAGCAGTATATTGTTTCGTGATTTTTTGATTCGTGAGATATATTTACTTTTGTTGGTTGATTTTGCTTTCTGTCTAGGTGTGAGCGTATAATGTTTTCTACAGTTTGTGGAGGAAACTTATTGATGTTGATGAAGTATTGTTTTATTTTGTCTAATTCATCGTTAATTTTATCTGGTGAGCATAGTTTTATGGCTGAGTTTATTTGGTTTCTTAGTATGTTGAGTTTTTGTTTTGTTTCATGTGCTGAGTCTCAAGGAATGTATAGTCCAGTATGGGTGATTTTTCTGTGGATTTCTGTTTTAAATTGTGTGTCGGTTCTTGTAATTTTGAGGTTAAGAAATGATATTTGATTGCTTTTTTCCTGTTCACATGTGAAGTTAATGTTGGGATGTATAGAGTTAATGTGATTGAAAAAATTGAGTGTGTGTTCTGTAGATTTGAATCCCGCAGCCGTGTCATCTACATATCTGTACCAGTATAGTGGTGGATGTAATGCTGTATTAATTGCTTGTGTTTCAACTTGTGTCATAAAAATATTGGCTAGAACTGGTGATACTGGGTTGCCCATGCTTAGGCCATTTGTTTGTATATAGTTGTAGTTGTTGAACATGAAGTTTGTCTTTATTGTGGTGAATTTTATGAGGGTTGCTGGGAATGTCTATAGTTGAGTTAGGGTCTCGGACATAGAGTTCTTAGGCTATCTTGCAGGCTTCAGTGGTTGGAACTTCTGTAAAGAGGGATATAACATCAAAACTGGCCATTAAGGCTTTATGATTAAGTTGATTTAAATTAGACTTGATATTAAAAGAGTCTTTGATGAATGAGCTGGCTGATGTTACATATTTGGAGAATTTCCATGTTATGTATTTACCGAGATTGTAGTTAAACGATTCATATGTGGACATTATTGGTCGTAATGGACAATCTGGTTTATGAGGTTTGGGGATGCCGTATATTTATGGTGTACCTGAGTCGGTTTTACGTAGGTAGGAATAAAGTGTTTGTGAAATTGTGTTGGATTTTTTCATTTGTAGTAGTAATTTGTTAAGGTACATTTCATGTGTGTTTGTTAGATTTGTGTATTGGTTTAAATTTGTTCGTGTCTGATAGGATGTTCTTCATTTTTTGGATGTATTCATTCGTGTTCATTATGACTATAGCGTTACATTTATCTGCTTTTAGAATTTTAATATTTTTGTCTTGTTTTGGGTTTTTAATAGAATTAATGTTTTTTTTTGTAAGATTATTTTTTAACTTTCTTTTTTGGTGAAATTATGTTGATGGTTTTGTGAAAAAATTCTTTGAAAAATTGTTTAAGATGTTGTTTTCAGGTGTTTCTGGAAAAAATAAATTTTTAATTTTCACCTGGGAAGTTTGGCTGTTGGATGTCAATAAAATTGTCAACACCGGTTAACGTTAGCAATCAAACCAACAGTCTAATAAGGTTATCCGATTTTTTAACTATCATATACTTCATATTCTTGATGTGGTATTACATACATATAGTCTGTATATTATTAATGTGATGTTACATATATATGTATACATGGTCTGTATATTATTGATGTCATATTACATATACACAGTCTGTATATTATTGATGTCATATTACATATACACAGTCTGTATATTATTGATGTCATATTACATATATATAGTCTGTATATTATTGATGTCATATTACATATATATAGTCTGTATATTATTGATGTGACATTACATATATATAGTCTGTATATTATTGATGTCATATTACATTTATATAGTCTGTATATTATTGATGTCATATTACATTTATATAGTCTGTATATTATTGATGTCATATTACATATGTGATATATAGTCTGTATATTATTGATGTGATATTACATAAAAATCACTCATATTATATATTATTAACACATCGGTGTTGTAGCACTCGAAAGACCAAAGTTAGCTGTGGAATTACTGTCGACGGTAGTGGGTGTGTGTGCGTTTTTCTTGTAGCAAAGCCACCTCGGGCTATCTGCTGAGCCCACCTAGTGGAATCGAACTCCTAATTTTAGCGTTTTAAATCCGTAGACTAACCGCTGTACTAGCGGGGAGCAAAAGTAGTGGACTTATTAAAAAAGGAAAAAAAACAACCAGAAGTGCAGTTACTAATAAAGGAAACAAAAGTACCATCAGGGGTGGAATTATTAAATAAAGGACAGTCTAAATACTGAAACTAATATAAATAACTTATTAAAAATCAGTTTCAAATTATAGGACTAAATTTACAGAGAAACAAACTTGTTAAAAAGTAATTACAAATTACAAGACTACTTGATTGTCCACCACTGAAACTAATATACGTAACTTGCTAAAACAAGCTGTAAAAAAACAACAGAATTATGTGTTTATAATCTGTATCCGAGTACAACGTTTTGCAAACCATAGAACATTCAATCAAAATTAGCCATTTTATTCCAAGTTTTGAACTTTGATCATTGGAAATCATTGTGACCTGAGTTTCTGTTCGTTGCTAAGCTCAAAGCTATGCAATGAACTACAGGTGCTGTGCCAACCACAGGTATCGAAACCCGGTTCTTAGCGTCATAATCCTTCAGAGTTACCGCCGTGTCACTGTGGATTTTCGTGTTGTATCGCAGACAGCTAATTACGGGTCTTGAGCACTCAAAACTCATGCAAATTGCACCTTGTAAATGTCCAGTGCAAAAATTATATACTCGCCATCTAACGGACAACAAACGCAGGATGTTTGCAAAACCAGTTTGTTGAAGCTTGTTATTCTGTTAAATTGAAAACTGTTTCGGAATTATAGAAACTTTGATAATGTCTTAGAGATATAGATATAATTTTATTCTGTTAAGAATTTTCGTGATATGTTTTTACACACCAAAAATGTTTAGTTTGTTTGAAGATGGTCCGGCGTGATCAGGTTGGTGGTTTGGACGGTCGACTCGTGATCTAAGGTTCGCGGTTCGAATCTCTCATCGTCCCAAACATGATTTTGCCCTTTCAGCCGTGGAGGCGTTATAAAGTTCCAATTAATCCCACTCTTCGTTGTTAAAAGAGTAGCCAAAGAGTTGGCGGTAGGCGATAATGTCTAGTTGCCATTCCTCTATTTTTAAACTGGTGAATTAGGGATGGCTAGCGCAGATAGCCCTCGGTTAGCTTTGCACGATATTCAGTCAAAGGAACAATAATTGTTTGGAAATCCAAATTCCCAATTCTATTTCATTTTATAAATATAATCTGTAACTTTGAAATAAGAAAGTTCATAAATAGTATTGTGTTAATATAATCAATTAGTTAAACCTTATTTATTGAACGATACAAAGCAAACGCATACCTCAATCACGTGCATTTGAATAACTGGACCAAATATTCAGCCGGAGAGATAAGGCCTTATTTGTGAAGGGTGAGGAGCCAATCCGTCAGCGCCACCTGCACAGAATACACATCAAGTGATAAACGTTCCGGTAGTAAACAGCCTCGTTGGTTCAGAATCTCCGCCGGAAAATGGGACATCCTGTGCTCGTATCGCCGGACGAACAGTGACTGGATATTACAACATACATGAGGGTAAAACAAACATGCAAATTAGGTAAAATAAAGTTGCTACGATAAATGAACCTCCAATAGACTTCAAACTAACTACCTCTTTGATTGGATGACTGTGATGACGGTTAAAGATTGTTTCAACCAATGAGAAGAATAGATATGCATTCTGAAATCAAAGTATTAAGTATCACGCACGTGCAAACGGGCCAGAAGACAACAGTAAGACTAATGTGTGATCATTGCCCTGCCACCTGGCGGTGTGAGGAAGCCGTCTCACGCGCGGCCACATAAGGAAATCAAGTTAAAACAAAATGTCGAATTCTTTTCGTGCAGTTCGCCTGCCAACTGACCTAACCACTTATCGCTAAGCTCAGCGGCCATACGAAAATATACAAAAAATAGAGGCGAAAAGCCAGGGCCCATCAAGGGCATTGGCCTGGCTACGTGGAAACATTGAGGGTTGAGTTTAGTATTGATTCATTCAAAAAATCAAAAGAGGAAAACACCTGGACGGGTATTTTATCAGAAGAGACCATCACAACTTGTATTTATATAATACCCTCTTGTATACTGATATTAAGAATATATATATATATATATATGTCTCTTCCATTTTTCTCAATTACATGCAAATGTTTGACTAACACAATGGGTAAACACAAATATTATAAACACAATCCACTTACTGTTGTATAAAACTTACTTTTCTTTCTCATAAACACATAATTTATTTGGTCTCTATAACTCAACTACCTAAGTACACATAAATAGACTTACTGCTAACACTATCAATATTTATAAGATTATACGTAAGTATGATGTAATAACACCTGTAAAGTGCAGATCTAATGTATAGGTACCCTTATTCGTGTGTGTATAATACACTGTCATCTCACGGGTAACGTGAATCTCGTTTGTACAACATCAGCGAAACCATTTCTTTGGATCACGTGGTCCATGCGGTTGTCAATACGAGGATTTGAACCGATTGATTCCTTTCGTAGTATTTCAATAATTAAGGTACTTGTACGTTTGGTACAGTTGTAGGGAGGTGGGGGTGACTGACATTACTCTAGAATGTTAATAATGCTATTCGTAATATTACTGTACGTGTAATGCATATTGTTGAATTAAGGAAATATTAAGACAACTGATGAGCGCCGTACAACACCAAATGTGTGAATTATCTTTAATTGGACGCTCAACGTTTCGCTTTAGAGCTTCTTCAGAAAATATCTGATAAACCACGTTTCAGTTAAACGATCCTGTAGAAGTTGCAAAGCGAAACGTTAAGCGTCTATTTAAATAAAATGACACGTGCTGTTATAAGGTCGTTTACTTACTATTATCACTGCACACACTCAGTTGACTGCTTAGAATCTTAAAACGTTTGTAAAACCCTATAACGATGGTCAAGGAACATCATTAAAAACTAGTATATTGTGGCTTTGGCTCATGGTACACTTTATAATGATCTTTTTGTTTGTTTGTTTTGGAATTTCGCACAAAGCTACACGAGGGCTATCTGTACTAGCCGTCCCTAATTTTGTAGTGTAAGACTAGAGGGAAGGCAGCTAGTCATCACCGCCAACTCTTGGGCTACTCTTTCACCAACGAATAGTGAAATTGACCGTCACATTATAATGCCTCACGGCTGAAAGGGCGAGCATGTTTGGCGCGACTCGGGCGCGAACCCGCGACCCTCATATTACGAAGCGCACGCCTTAACGCGCTAGGCCATGCCAGGCCCGTATAATGATCTTTAAATGAATATAGAAATTAGGAACTAAGGATTCTGATTTACTCGTCTAATAAACATTTTTCTGCAAGAAATAACTTTGGAAGTAGGACTTGGTTGTAACAACGAATTCTGATAACCGCTCATTCAATGATAATAACACATGTAACGAAAACATTACGTTTGTGTAGACCATGGTTAAAGCACGGAATTCTTATTCCGTTTTTTACATTAACTGGTATCTATTCTTTGTAACGCACGACCTGCGCTGGCTTAGGGAAGAACATTGCAGCTTCTGGGATCAAACCATCTGGATGATGTGTTGTGAGGTACGATACTTTTCTCTGAAAAGTGCCTCGCGTCACGATATCGTGTGTGTGTAAGAAAGTGCGAATTTCTTTCCTTCTTTGTTTGTTTCCGCGTGCTAACAGTGACAACAATGTTCTCGTGTTTTGAGTTCGTTTGCGTAAGCACGAAGCCACAGCGCATCTCGTGGCCAAGCAGCGAATGGTTATGCGTCGTTTTTCATCAAATATAAATCAGTGCAATCGAAAAAAACACAAACAATGTCAAGACGAATTTCTTCGATTGGTCGTATTCACTTATTTATATATCCCTAAATGGTAACAATTAGACCCTCTAAGGTCCTCCTGCAGTAGTGTGATGCAAAATGACTCCTCTTTCCTGCGATGATTGAAAATTGTTGCCTTCTCTGGAGTTCAAGGACCCCTGATGATCGAGGACCCCTTGCAGTGGCTTGTAGTTGTATCTCACCTCTTTACATCTGGCACACTGTATACACATATATGAAAACTGTATCCACACACCTGTGTGAACCTCTAACTGTCGGTATTGTTAGAATATCCACTTTTCGTGTCAACTGATTTGTTTAACATGCAGTGTTTACCGCCAGTCTCACAGAATGCAAGGATTTGACTGTCGTGACTGAAGCGCACCCTCTGCTGTGAATGTGTTCTTGTGACAGCCAGCTGCGAGTCCCAAATGTATGTCGTATAAAACCAGTCAGTCACAACTACAAACAAAACAACCTTTCACTGTGTGTCAATATAATGTATAAAACCAGTCAGTCACAACTACAAACAAAACAACCTTTCACTGTGTGTCAATATAATGTATAAAACCAGTCAGTCACAACTACAAACAAAACAACCTTTCACTGTGTGTCAATATAATGTATAAAATCAGTCAGTCACAACTACAAACAAAACAACCTTTCACTGTGTGTCGATATAATGTATAAAACCAGTCAGTCACAACTACAAACAAAACAACCTTTCACTGTGTGTCAATATAATGTATAAAACCAGTCAATCACAACTACAAACAAAACAACCTTTCACTGTGTGTCAATATAATGTATAAAACCAGTCAATCATAAATACAAACAGTACAATCTTGTACTTTGTGTTAATATCATGTATAAAACCAGTCAGTCACAACTACAAACAGAACAATCTTGTGCTTTGTGTTAATATCATGTATAAAACCAGTCAGTCACAACTACAAACAGAACAATCTTGTGCTTTGTGTTAATATCATGTATAAAACCAGTCAGTCACAACTACAAACAGAACAATATTGTGCTTTGTGTTAATATCATGTATAAAACCAGTCAGTCACAACTACAAACAGAACAATCTTGTGCTTTGTGTTAATATCATGTATAAAACCAGTCAGTCACAACTACAAACAGAACAATCTTGTACTTTATGTTAATATCATGTATAAAACCAGTCAGTCACAACTACAAATAGAACAATCTTGTACTTTGTGTTAATATCATGTATAAAACCAGTCAGTCACAACTACAAACAGAACAGTCTTGTACTTTATGTTAATATCATGTATAAAACCAGTCAGTCACAACTACAAATAGAACAATCTTGTACTTTGTGTTAATATCATGTATAAAACCAGTCAGTCACAACTACAAACAGAACAGTCTTGTACTCTGTGTTAATATGATGTATAAACCCAGTCAGTCACAACTACAAACAGAACAATCTAGGGCTGTGTGTTAATATGATGTATAAACCCAGTCAGTCACAACTACAAACAGACCAATCTTGTACTTTGTGTTAATATCATGTATAAAACCAGTGAATGCTCTTACGTAAGTGTGAATTACACCTGCCAGAAAGAGAATCGAACTTACAATTTTATCATGTGGGTAAAGAAAGGAACAAACAGGAATATTGTGTCTCCTCTGAAGTGATACAACTAATTGCTTAGGAATTTATTGGCTGATCAAGTCGTAACACGCGAGGTCTCTGTCACTCTGATCTCAGTCTCACTTCATTGGTTGTTAAGGGCGGAGCTTGTTTGTTTTAGGACCACCAGTGCCGATGGTTGACGACTGAAGGGCAGAACAACGTCTTATCAGTATCGTATTTTACGAGTAACTGAAAACTGATGTCGGGTCGAAAATAAGATAAAATTCCAGTGAGGTATTGAATTTAACGTTTAGCTGAAAGTAGTGGACAATGGTCACAGTGTAGAACCAACTAAAACTTTGTATTAGATGAAAGTTATTGATTTTAACGTTTAGCTGAAAGTGGTGGACAATGTTCACAGTGTAGAACCAACCAAAACTTTGTATTAGATAAAAGTAACCAATATACTAAAAGTATATTGACAGACGTGAATAAAATCATCCAATAATCAAACGAGAAAAATACTCGTCACACAATTTGGTTCGATGTTGTATATAAAGAAAATAACGGTAGGTTACAAAAGTATCAGTAAGTTACACTTAACTGTTTCTTTACAATAAATACCGTGGCCTAAAATAAACGATATAAAAATCACCAGTCCATCATGTTACGTTCTAGTGGTTATAGAATGCTCGAATCGCAATCTACGTGTCGCAGATTCGAATTTCTGTTACCGAAGACACTCGCCTTTTCATCCTTTGGGGCGTTATGATGTGACGATTAATCCAATTATTCGTATTAGTCCAAGAACTGACTTTGGGTGATATTGATTAAGTGGCTTCTCGCTAGTCTATCATTGCTAAATTAGTGATGGAGATTGTAGTTAGCCCTTATTTTAGTTTTTTCGTGAAATTCATAAACGAACAACGATATACATTTGTTTTTAATAGCATATAGTTTTTTAAAGAATGAACTTGGAATGTTATGATGCAAACCTAATAGTAATGTTAAAATAAATAATGTTAAATTGCAGTGTTTTGTTTTTTGATTTTGCTTTTTCAAATTAGGCCCAGTGGTTTCACCGGTTTTTTCAAGTCTTGGCGTTTAACACATTACCGTATTTATATTTCGCAAGTGTTATATGTTATGTGTTATTCGAATGCATACAATCGCGAAACAAATAAATAATGTTTGACATAAGTCCTAACATTTAAATTGTAAAGCTTGGAGCAGACGATACAATTTTGTGTTTTTTTGGTTTTTTTTGTAGCTTCCTCTTTCTCAAATCTCGTGGAATTCCAAAGATTCTCTTCTTCGCTAACATTTATGATCTCAAAACTAACATTTCTATCCACCGTTAAGCTTTCTTACTAGCATGGAGAGAGAAATTCTCCAAACGTTTACGTTACGTTCGGCAACATAATGTACAAAAAAAAAAAAAAAACAGACCTGACACAACAACACCTCCACGTCAGTAACCCAAAGTTGTGTTTTAGTCAGTCTCATATATATACATACGTTCAATTTTTTATCTACACACGCTGCTTCTTTCCAATCTCCCTTGTGTCACGTACTTTTGTCGCTGTGTCAATGTTTAAACATCTGACGATAGACGATACGTCATTTTGTTGTTCAACTGTACACAATTATTCCTTATATTTCTAAACTTTGCACATATCAAGTGGTTGGTTAATACGTCACTTTACAACATATGACGATATGTTGTCTACGTAACTATGTTGACTGTTTTTGTTTATTACGGATTCGTTCTCGTCATAACAGGTATAATAAGCTTCGAATGCTGTTAAAACATTTTTTTATTTTTCTTTATTTATACCTGCATCAGTCTACAGTTTACTTTTAAATTCCAGACAGAAGCAGTCCGTGAAACATTCAACACGGACGTACTTCTGTTAATATGATTCTATACATCAGCGTCACCCGCCCTTTTTGTACCCCCCTAAATTCAGTTGTACTTTAATAATCACAAAAAATTTTGAAAAAAAACTGGAAAACGTTGCGTTATAATTGTATATTCACAACCTGTTTCGTTTGTTAATGTCTTTCTGGAATGTGATATAACATAAACCACGTACTTCTATTTAATAGTAGCAGCTTACTTAGGCCTACATGTGTTATAAATTTGAACACGACCCCTTCTTCCACTCATTACATACCTCTGATAGTTATATCCCCAAATACTGACAACATAAAGTAAATACCAGAGACACCAGCTGTGATAGAGACTTGGTACGGCCTGGTGGTTAGGGTACTCGACTCGCAATTTGCGAGTTTGAACATGGTCACTCTTTCAGCTGTGTGGGCGTTATAATGTGTAACCAATATTACAGTTCGTTGGTAAAACAATAACCCAAGAGTTGGCAGTGAATGGTGTTGACTAGCTGCCTTCCCTCCAGTCCATTACTGCCAAGTTAGGGACGATTAGTGTAGCTAGCCCTCGTGCGAGAAGAGATATTTTAGTGGTCTCACTTCCTGACCTGAAGCCAAAGATAACTGCTGTTCATTATATATTACATTATTAGATGGTGATCTTTGTTTTCACTTTAACGTTCCAAGAAATCACATCCTTGTCAAAACTACGTTTGTAAGAAAACGTGTACAATAACGTATCACAGGTAGAGTGAGGAACCGGGTAAGTGCATGATAATGCTGTGTTCACCGGAAAACATGTTAGAGACACATACAATGAAATGGTGGATCGAATCTCTTGTTATAGAAGAAAACTGTTAACACAGTCAATTACCAGGTAAAAACAGAAAACGAACGAATCTACTTGCAAACTACAGATAAATGATTTTTACATAAAGTACGGTTACACCACACGTACAAAAAATAACAACTACACACGTCGTACGGAATACGTCAGAGAACAAATTCCACGGAGAATGAAGTTCCATCATATCTTGAAATATGTTTGACGATAAATATTCTTAGAAATATATGAAATACTGTAAAAACTGACCATGGACCTGGGTCATCATTAAACTAGAGACAAAAGTTTTTATTACTTTCCCAAGTTAATTTCAAAATATAAAAATACTGAGATGTTTCATCAGCTCTTTGAAAACAGAGGAGTGTCCAACGAAAGCATGTTTTGTTTGTTTGTTTTTTGGAATTTTACACAAAACTACTCGAGGGCTATCTGTGCTAGCCGTCCCTAATTTAGCAGTGTAAGACTAGAGGGAAGGTAGCTAGTCATCACCACCCACCGCCAACTTTTGGGCTACTCTTTTACCAACGAATAGTGGGATTGACCGTCACATTATAACGCCCCCACGGCTGGGAGGGCGAGCATGTTTGGCGCGACTCGGGCGCGAACCCGCGACCCTCAGATTACGAAACACACGCCTTAACGAGCTAGGCTATGCCAGACCCTACAACGAAAGCAATTTGAAGGAGCCACCTATCTACGATAGTTTAAACCAACTATTTATAGTACAAACAATGTCTCCTCATATCCATCACAATTTGTTTAACGGTTCATGAAAATAGACGCGCAACATTTGAAACAAAACAGAATAACTAATACTCCATAAATAAATATACGCTATTTATATCTCATTCGCAAATGTATGTAAGAAATAAAAATGCGGACGATAATTATAAAAATACTTATTGATACAGACGTGAATACTCGTTACAACTCGATGTCTGAAACAACAATACCCTAAATTTCCTCGTTAAAACAAACACTGAAGTCACTACAGTAAAAGGCTTACAAACAGATAATTCATTCAAATATACAATAACAGCAACTTTCATCATAAAGTGACTCAAACTGTAATGTTTCGACCCATCATTAGGCAAATAATTTGCCGTTTTAGTGTTTTGTAATTAATTATTCTCCACATTAATTAATTAACATAAAATAGGTGGGTTACATGTAATGAAAAGAGACGGGGTCACACTGTTATAATTAAATCCAGCAATGGCTAGTTTAAACAATATATAAATACACACACGTATGGTTAAACTAATATCAACACAAGTGACAATTTGCAGTTCGGTGTAATGGTTCGATTACGTCATCACAGGAAACAAACACTAACAGTCATTTTGATTTAAAACCATGCGAAAAAGACAGTAAATAGTGCTCTGTCATAAAAACTAATGATAAAAATATTACAGAATATACACGAATAAACAGAAATATGTATTAAAACATTTTTAAACTTGCAGGTAATATTTATTTTTACAGCTACATGTTTTGTTTTATAGTTTCATCCACCAGGTGTCACGATATGACCTTATGTACATCTTCCCCCGCTCTCTCTCTCCCCCCGAAGTAATTACGAAAAGAAAGAAAATAAAAATGTTTCCCAAAGTAATGAAGTTCGTTTATTCACAAATTTGAAAACAGCCAAATTACTTGTAAATAAACAAGTTTGAAAACAGCCAAGTTATCTGTAAATAAACAATTTTATAAACAGCCGAATTACTTGTAAATAAACAAGTTTGAAAACCGTCAAATTATCTGTAAATAAACAAGTTTGAAAACAGTCAAGTTATCTGTAAATAAGCCAGATTGAAAACAGTCAAATTATCTGTAAATAAACAAGTTTAAAAACAGTCAAATTATCTGTAAATAAACCAGATTGAAAACAGTCAAATTATCTGTAAATAAACAAGTTTGAAAACAGTTAAGTTATTTGTAAATAAACATTGAGTTCAACACACATAAAGTATTCTTATAATTTACTTACGCATGACAACAGTGACCAATGCAGGACTTATGTCTCACTGTTGAATAACCAACAGTGTGTCGGTCTACGCACCTTACATACCATAGAGATCTGCAAATCCGTTGTTTAAGCCCGACCCGACGCTAGTATTTATATTCCACATGTGACCAAGTTTAAGCTGTGGAGACTGATTGCAATTTTCCAGTTGTCTTCAGCAGTGCTGAGAACCCAATCTTTTAGTTTCTCTTCCTTATGCTATTTGGGATTTCTAAAGGGGAACAATTTAACTCGATAAAGACTGGTCGACCAGTGGAACACAGAAGTTACAACTACCGTCTGTTGTATTTCTCTGCAATCTGTAAACACCAAGCAGCCAACCCTTTGGTATCTTGATGTTGTGTAACAACTGAACTTGAAAAGTAGACCGACAGCGTTCTACCGAAAACTAGGAAGTCGGTGCTGGTTGGTCAGCAACTTGTAAACATCGCAGAAGTTCTTCTGGTCGCGTTTCAAAATGTAAGTTTGAAATAGAAACAACCAGAGGTAAATCTAATCAGCTGTGTTTATTACTTCCATCAAATTGAAATAAGTTAATTTAAATACATGTTCGATGTTATCTTGCAACTTCGCAATCGCACTATGCCGTCACGTGATCAATTGTGCCCACTGAACTAACATTTCTTGACGTCACGAATTTCTCACGCACATGGTTTTTTTACACGTTAATTTCCTGCTCTCTCTAAATATTCGCTTCGGACATTTATAGCTTCACGAGGGCTGCATGCGCGAACTGTCCTTAAATTTTTGGACTCACTACATACACTAGAGGAGAGACAACTAGTTAACAGCACCCGCCGCTAACACTTGGACCATCCTAATAAGACTGTGGGATTATTATTCTGTCCCAACACAGAAAACGATTCTACTGCAACGAGATGAGAACTTTAAACCCTCAAATCCATAAACCAACACAACACCGTAGTCCGACACAATACCGGAGTCCAACACAACAGCCACTAACACAGCACCGTAATCCGACACAACAGCCACTAACACAACACCGTAATCCGACACAACAACAACTAACATAAAACAGTAATCCGACACAACAACTAACACAACACCGTAGTTTGACACAACAAATAATACAACACAGTAGTTCGACACAACAATACAACACAGTAGTCCGACACAACAACTACTAACACAAAAGAGTAATCTGACACAACAACTAACACAACACCGGAGTCCGATACAACAGCCAATAACACAACACCGTAATCCGACACAACAACAACTAACACAGCACCGTAGTTCGACACAACAACAACTGACACAGCACCGTAGTTCGACACAACAACTAACACAACACCGGAGTCCGATACAACAGCCAATAACATAAAACAGTAATCCGATACAACAGACACTAGCACCCAGTTTCTCTAAATAAGAAACGTATTGTGGCTGAAGTAAAAACCTGTTTATTTATTAACCTGTGAATTTACACATAATAACAAATAATGTAACCCTAAACACTAACAATAAAACATATACATACAACTGTCATTTAATAAGAGCATATTGACACCTTTGAGTATTTGTCATGATTATTTACCTAAATAATAAATTCACCTGTAAGCATTGTTTTGAACCCTTATAAGTCAGACGGTCAAATTTTACGATGTTGTTAAAGAGCTGGTTAGGGGTGCTGCTGCCCAGCTAGCGATTGGTGTTGTGTCCAGACAATTCTGTGTTTAGTCAAAAACATTCCACACGTTTTGGATGATTAGCTGGTACTGGTTGTAGTCCGGAAACATTCTACACGTTTTGGATTATTAGCTGGTACTGATTGTAGTCCGGAAACATTCTTCACGTTTTGGATGATTAGCTGGTACTTATCGTAGTTCGGAAACATTCTACACGTTTTGGATGATTAGCTGGTACTGGTTGCAGTCCGGAAACATTCTACACGTTTTGGATGATTAGCTGGTACTGATCGTAGTCTGGAAACATTCTACACGTTTTGGATGATTAGCTGGTGCTGGTTGAAGTCCGGAAACATTCTACACGTTTTAGATTATTAGCTGGTATTGTTTGAGCATAATAATTAGTTTTTCAATCTTATGGTTACATTCTTTCTTTGGTTTATATGGTTTCTTATGTCACGTAGTTTCTGAGGGTTACATAATTTGTATATGGTTTTGTAACAGAACCGAACGATATATTAGACTTTTTTGCTCATAATGGGAGATTCACTGACTGATTACCGTGTTTTCTATAAACCTTATATAACTAATAACATCATATATAAAATATGTATATAAATATATTTGATTTTTTCTTTGCTAGAGAGACCATACGATAAAAGCTAAACTTATTTTGATATAATTTTTATAACGTTTTAGTGTTTTCGACCAACTGTAACGCTTTCTGTAATGTCCAATGAAATGTATACATTATTTTTTAAACTAGGGAGGCCATGCATGGCCAGGTGCGTTAAGGCGTCCGACTCGTAATTTGAGGGTCGCGGGTTCGAATCTCAATCGCACCAAACATGCGCGCCTTTTCAGCCGTGGGAGCGTTATAATGTGACGGTCAATCTCATTATTCGTTGGTAAAGGAGTAACCCAAGAGTTGGCAGTGGGTGGTGATGACTAGCTGCCTTCTCTCTAGTCTTACACTGCTAAATTAGGGAAGGTTAGTCCAGATAGCCCTCGTGTAGCTTTGTTCGAAATCAGAAACAAAACAAGAAACTTGGGAAAGTAACCAGCTTCACTTGGGTTATTAGGTCGATTTACTCTGGGTGAGAATTTAAGTGTGTGTATTCTGAACTCATTTTAGCCTAAAAGTATAACCTGTATACGATTATTGCTCCTTTACGGGATATAACCTTTTCTTTGACCGATTTTAAATTTGAAAAATAAACCTATTTAACTAACATTACATCTAAATTTAAAGAAAACAACAAATATATATATATTTACAATTCTGTAATTCATACATTTCTTTTTGTGCTTTCAGAACGTAGCCTCTTAAAAATATTATTTGCCTATTCTATCATTTCTAAGTAACATGCTACAAAGCCATTGTTGGAAGGCATTATTACCAGAACGTAGTCTTTTCTAGATGTTATATAAGACATCTGTCCAGTTTTTGTGTGTGTGGTATTTCTCTAAACTTCCTCATTAAAAAGTGCTCACGCATATGGATAAGTAATAATAACCAGATGCACACTCTCTGGGTCCATTTAAAATAGATGCACATTTTCACTTTCCCAGGTTCTATTCTTTTGGAGTTATGGTGGTCATACACACAAGTTATATATTTCGTTGTGGAATATTACCAATAATAATGTGAATTGAGTCATAGGAACGAAATTTCTTTTTGTAATTTAAAAAAAAATATATTTTTTTATTTAACACGGTTTGAACCCACGACCTCAAAGTCGAGTATGAAGATAATTTTTTCCATATCAGGAATAAGGATCATTTGCTTGTTTCTTTGTTTGGAAATGAGCACAAAGCTACGTTTTTGACTATCTTCTCTGTCCACTACGGATATCGAAACTGGTGGACAGATCTGAATGAAACTTCAACATGAAAAAACTAAGCGAGTTCATAGGCTTTTTCAGCCATACAGAAATTCGTAACGAACCATGAAAGGAAAAATTAAATTGTAAAAACTCCATAAGTTTACTTGTTTCGTTCAATGTTTTTTCTGAAGCATTGTCTCCGCTATATAATTTTGAAATGATAGACTAAAGGGAAGGCAATTATTCAACATCACCTACCGCCAATTTCTTAAAATACTACTTTACCAATCCAAAGTGGGATTCATCGTCATATCATAATACTCTTACGGCTGATAGGGCTAGCACTTTCGGCGACAGGTTTTGATCCGGTGATCCGCAACTTGTGGGTCGAGCACCTTAACCACCAAGTTTGTAGATAACGTAAACTGTTTCTAACCATGAATTCGTATTGAACCTGCCCCTCAGTGGCTCAACGGTATGTCTGCGGACTTACACGCTAAAATCCGGGTTTCGATACCCGTGGTGGGCAGAGTACAGATAGCCCATTGTGTAGCCTTGTGCTTAATTCAAAACAACGACAAAAAACAACAATGTATTGAACCGTAACATGAAAGTCGAGTGTGTGGACAAAGTTACGATTTCTAATCCACGCCCCCTATAGGACGATGCCAGAAAAAAGTAAAAGAGTTAATGAACAAATAAAACTACTTTGTAACCGAAACCTAAACCCGAAATGAATCGCAACATTGAAGAATTTAAGGAACACGTGCATGAATAACTGCTTCTTAGCCAATAAGGAGCTCGTAATTTATACATAGTAGCATTTGATTTATGGCCACATTGGGTTGTATATTACACACATTATTCGAATGTGACAAAAATACTTTCAATGCTAACGACTTTATAACACTGACCTTTCGCTTAAATGACCATGATGGACGCAATGCGCCATCACACTGGGAAGGAAGTGGATAAATAAGTTCCAAAGCAATATTGTGTGTGTGTGTGTGTGTGTGTGTGTTCTCGAACCCCTGATTTTAGCGGTATAAATCCGGAGACACTGCTCAACCAGCGGGGGGACCCAAAGCAATACAGAGGTTAGAGTTTTACTTCATTGAAATATGTGACGGTATATAAAAAGATTGGTTTGCAGAGATACTGGTTCAAAACTGTATTCAGGGTTTATAAAAAGTAAGGGAACTAACCAGCCACGCCTCCTCGACTGACCATTTTAGTATGCACACAAGAGAGTTTTTTATTTAATCTCAGAATGATATATTGCTACTTAATTCATTAGTGAAACACCAGAAAGAAGGCACATAGTCATCACTACCCACCGCCAACTCTTGGGCTACTCTTTTACCAACGAATAGTGGGATTGAACGTGAATTATAACGTCCCTACGACTGAAAGGGAGAGCGTATTTGATGGGGCGGAGATTCAAATCCGCAACCCACATATTGCGACTCAAGCGCCTGAACGACCTCGCCACATATAAAAAGAAAGACTGGTTGTAACAAAAACTTGAAACCCCTACACTTGGGGTCATAAAAAACCCTTTTCTGATGACTAGACTTCCAAGCAGGGGGACAAACACTGTTTAATTCGCACGTCCTTACTAAGTTCACAGTGACCTCACTGGCCGCCTTTAACTATGCATTGCACGTTCATTTCGTTGACAGTATCACAAGCAAGCTAATGATAAGAGTTAGAAAAACTTCGTATGTTAAAACACCATCAGTCTAAGGTAAACTGGTTGGGAAAAAAAATGTTTTATTACCTCAGACTAAATTATGAATATATTAACAACAACAAAAGATGATGAACCAGTTATATTGCTAATAGTTTAGCTGTTGCAGTCAGATCGCGGAAAACCTGCTATCATCGTTGCTTCGTTAAGACCAATTAATATGCGCCGTTTACTGCACGAGAGTTCTTGTCTACCCCACCATCCCTGACCCAGTTTAACCTTTTTCCTCCTCGTCCTGAATAAACAAAAGGACATTTTTCACAATGATCGCCTAGTCGTTCCTGGTAGTTGTTTACCATCTACTTATGAAGTTACGATACAAATTGGGAACAGTAATGTTAATTGTGCACATATTTATCGACTCTAGAATTGAAATGAATTGTCCAGGAGAAGTCGGACTTATTAAGCGATCCTTTTTGATCGACGCTACTTCACTCACGAGATGACGAGAAACCTTCTTGAAGTAACAACGTATTCTCAAGACGGCTGGTATTAAAACTTTAATTAAAATAAAGTAGAGAGCAACGTTTTGACCTTCTCAGGTCACCTTGAGGTTAACCTTTATTAGTAAAAGTTTTAATACAAATACCAGCCGTCTCGGGATATATTGCTGCTTTATTTATGTTAACAACCTTACAACGCTTTCTGGGTTTTGCTTTTCTTAACTTTACTATACAACAGTGTGAAACAGACGTACCCATGTGCCCCTGGAGACGGAGAAATATTAAAAAAAATAGAATACAATGAAAAAACTGAGTAGTTTCGGAGCACGAAAACGTCATAAGGGGTTCAAACCTGTATTCAGGGTTTAGAAAAAGAAAGGGGTCATTGCATGTCAAATCATCCAGGGGGCTGGATAACTGGTGACATGGTCAAACTGTGGCCTGAAGTAGGGCTATTTTTTGCTATATCATAAAAAGTTGAATGTAACTACATTTTTTACAGATCTAACAGACTTTTTAATTACAACAATTGTTGATTTATCAACTGAACAAAATTCAGCTTTGTATTATATTAAGTCTTAGAGCTATGGCTTATTAAATAAACCAATGTCTTCTTACAATTTTGGGTTTTCAGGTGATTTTACAGCCTCACTATGAAAATCCTAAGAGAGATAAACTTGGTTCGAGACCATTTTTGAATTCTGTGAAATTAATTCAGTCAGTGTAGCAAATGTCAGCCTTCTATCACCATTACTCTTGTAGCTTTAAGCAGCCAAAATTGCCCAAAAATTAATTCACCAAAAATAACAAAAACGTTTCTTAAAGTTTACAGGGCTGTAAATCAGTAACTATTAGAGATATCGATCTATTCTTTGGCAATTTTTCATTACATGGGTAGATGAGTACGTGAATTTTTTTCAAGGCATTCTGAGGGAGTCACCTGGGAAATTTTCCAAAATCTGGATGATTTAACATGGAATGACCCAAAGGGAACTGACCAGCCACGCCTCTCCGACCAGCATTACAAGTCCATACAGCTACCATTGTTACTACTTCGAACCTGATTGAATATAATAATCATTATACAAGTGGGATAAACTGTTATCTCTTAGAAATGTTCGGCCAATTAATGTCCTGTCGTGCGTATTACTGATATAAATATCAAGACTGAACTGACTAGTAGATAAAAGTCAGTCTGTGGGTGGGATATCACATTGTTTCAAGTATGATTGAACTCGTACACAAAAATTAGTTTCTTGTTATATTCTGGTCCCATAATATAACTTTAGCAATTCACACAACTTTGAAAGCCTGTGTACACGACACTAACTCATGATGTATAAGATTTCAGCTATGATACCCCATTCACATACTTCGTTAATTCAAAAACAACTCTGTATAAATACCGTAATTATAATTTACGGAAACGCTTCTGTTTGTACTCACCTGGAGAGTAATGTTTCTTTTTTTTTCACACCCAGAACGAGACAGTCTTCCTGACACGTGCGTCGCGATAACAGGAGTGTAACGTAACGATGGTCAGTGGCCGACAGTTCGACATTACCCAACGTGCCCGTTGTCAGAAATACAGTTGGGATACCACATACGCGGAACGTGAATGTTTGATGAACGGATGAGCCGTCAGCTTCCGTTTATATGAGACAGCTTACGCAAGTAAGACGTCATATCCTGTCTAGACATACGTTAGATAAAACCGATAGTCGTCTGTACGTGGTTCTGGCTTCATCGGGTACAGCACAATGATGTCTCGTACGGTCGATGGGGGAGGCGGTGCGGGCGTTGTGAATGAATTCTGGAGAAATTAGAATTTCACAAACCTGAAGTTAGAGTCCTTGGTGTGATGACTCCATTCTGAACGAGCAAGATTTGGCTTTGTGTATATATGAGTCAGCTATTTAGCGAGCGTTTCTGGGATAAGCCAAACCAGACCTGGCCTCGAGATTCTAGGTGAGACTCTTGGTACGAAAAGTGTTTCTTCAGCGAAACTACTTCATCTACTGATTGAAGACGATTTTCTGACTTATTTACTGCTTCCGAAACAAGCCAGACCTCATCTGAGTTGGTGACTAATCAGACTAAATGTGGTACATGATAGAAAGTATGTGTGTATGGCCAGGTCTGACCCGAGTTAGTGTATAATGTCAAGTGACTTTAGGACCAGTCAAGTGGCTATTCAGGGCTCGTCAAGACAAATCTTGTGCATGAAGTTGTTTGTGATCTAACAGGACAAACCTGTTGTGATGAGAATCTTGTTGCTGTCTAAATTTTCAAATTAGGGTTTAATTTTGATTCATACCTTTATCAGGTAGCTCAGTATAAGGATGTATTTCAGCGAATGTTCCGGTTAGAAATAGTACCGGGTGATGCTCATTTCTCGTGCATGGGCCTAAAGATAGCCTTATTTCACATGGTAAATGATGGAGCGAGAGGTCGTGACCCAATAAGTGTTTATAACTGTTTGAGTCTGAAATGACCAAACATTAAACATATCTACATATCTGTAATTACGTAGTTGAGTAAATAAACATGTATTAACCAACATTGCTGTCTGAAATCGCATGGTTTCTTGAATGACCACATCTGTTATCTATACAGTACTGCATTTATTTGTTGCATCTTCCCGTCAGTCTCTATGACTATTGTTTACACTAGTCGTCCATAATTTTGAAGTGATACATTCATTTGTCGTAAAAGAAAGCCAAAATGAGCTGTCTGTTGTGCTCACCGCGGAAAATCGAACCTTGGCTGATAGCATTTTAAACTTATAGTGTTGGCTATCAGTGGCTCTTGGCGTAAATCGGAAGGTTTATAACGCAAAAAATCTGGTTTCGATACCTCTGGTGAGCTCAGCACAGAAATCTTGTTTTGCAGCTTTGTGCTTAACAACAACTAAAGCTTACATTCAGGTATCACAAGTTGTGCCAATGTCAACAACATAAAAGATGCGATCTAACAATTGGAAAAAGGTTTCTACAACTGACTCTTCCCTTAAGGAAAATGAATTACGAATAATTCGGAATTAGCTCTAACAAACGAGTTTTCATTTGCTTAGTTAGAGACGTTTCTTACCAGTTCTGTCGTGTTTTCCCGTCAACTTTACTGGATACAACCCAACTGGAAGTTCTCTTATCCCTTCTCTCATACCACCCCGAACTTCAAGTCATTCTATATTTTCCTGAATACTCTAAGTACTTATGTTTGGTGATTGTCTCTACTCTAATTTTGATTCCACACGCTTCTCCAGTATTTCTACTTGCTTACTTGGGGCATTGTGCCCAGTGGATGTTTCACTTATTGCTGAGATTTAGAAATTATTCCTTATCCAAATTACTCTAGACACTTAACATTAGAGTTTGTTTCCTGTGTCAACTTACTCTAGGCACTTAACATTAGAATTTGTTTCCTGTATCACCTTACTCTAGACACTTAACATTAGAGTTTGTTTCCTGTATCAACTTACTCTAGACACTTAACCTCAGAATTTGTTTCCTGTATCAACTTACTCTAGACACTTAACATTAGAGTTTGTTTCCTGTATCAACTTACTCTAGGCACTTAACATTAGAGTTTGTTTCCTGTATCACCTTACTCTAGACACTTAACATTAGAGTTTGTTTCCTGTGTCAACTTACTCTAGGCACTTAACATTAGAATTTGTTTCCTGTATCACCTTACTCTAGACACTTAACATTAGAGTTTGTTTCCTGTATCAACTTACTCTAGGCACTTAACATTAGATTTTTGTTTCTTGTATCAACTTACTCTAGACACTTAACATTAGAGCTTGTTTCCTGTATCAGCTTTCTTTACACACTTAACATTAGAGTTTGTTTCGTGTATCAACTTATTCTAGACACTTAACATCAGAGCTTATTTCGTGTATCAGCTTACTCTAGACACTTAACATCAGAGCTTGTTTCCTGTATCAACTTTCTCCAAACACTTAACATCAGAGCTTGTTTCCTGTATCAACTCACTCTAGACACTTAACATTAGTTTGTTTCGTGTATCAACTTATTCTAGACACTTAACATCAGAGCTTATGTCGTGTATCAGCTTACTCTAGACACTTAACATCAGAGCTTGTTTCCTGTATCAACTTTCTCTAGACACTTAACATCAGAGCTTGTTTTCTGTATCAACTTACTCTAGACACTTAAAATTAGAGTTTTTGTCGTGTATCAACTTATTATAGACACTTGACATTGGTGTTTGTTTCCTGTATCAACTTACTCTAGACACTTAACATTAGAGTTTGTTTTGTGTATCAACTTACTCTAGACACTTAACATCAGAGTTTGTTTCCTGTATCAGCTTACTCTAGACACTTAACATCAGACTTTGTTTCGTGTGTTAACTATTTTCCACTGTCTTTATTGTTTGAACTATGTGACACTACGTGACATAGAGTATCATAAAAAGCAAATTTAATGAAAAAATAAGCTCAATGCCTTATACTACGTTATATTAAAGGGTTAAGTATGTTACATTAAAGGTTACGTACGTTATATTAAAGGGTTAAGTACGTTATATTAAAGCTATACGCAGATAAACAAGTCGTGTGATAACCATAACTGATATAATGTCACTTACATTGGAATGTGACCTATTTAGATTTGCACATTCAGATAATAAGGAAGTGTTCAGAACAGGGATGAAACATTCCCAAGATGGAATATCGTTTGTACCTTTTTTGTTTTGATCCAGACAAACTCGATTAGCAGATGCACACTCTGAAAAATCTTACTGATTACCCTGGTTAAAATATCACACGTGCAACAAACAGTGTGCAACATTCATCTTTAAAAGTGAGGCGTGAGT
This sequence comes from Carcinoscorpius rotundicauda, assembly GCA_011833715.1. NCBI lineage: Eukaryota > Metazoa > Arthropoda > Merostomata > Xiphosura > Limulidae > Carcinoscorpius > Carcinoscorpius rotundicauda. Next base: position 70,959,062 of record CM022400.1, read on the forward strand.
TATAACCAAAATATCTTCTTGTCATTCCTCTCGATCAGGCGTTATATTAATACCTTAAGGATCTGATGAACTTTCGTGTTATCAGACAACTGAGTCAAGCGCTAGGAAACTACCGTCTTTGTACGTGAGAGATGCATTATGGAAAGCTAACAGGAAGAAATGGTGTGCTTTGAACGTGACAGCCTTGTGAGGGTGCATTTTGCCATGGAAACATTTCTGCACTACTATAACCAGGATGCACTGTCATCAAAGAGTATTACCACTTGATGAGGCTTCACGATAGCTTTATTGAAATTTGTTGATAACAATGAACCACATAATATATGATAACGAGTCATTTAAAATATGATAACAATGAGTCATATAAAAATGATAACAGTGACTCCATAAAATATGATAAAATGAATCAGGTAAAATATTATAACAATGTATCATAAAATACGATAACAATGAACCACATAAAATATGATAACAAGGAATCACACAAAATACAATTACACTGAATCGCATGAAATACGATAACTGTTAGGTAGAAAATACGACAGTAATGATTCACATAAAATACGATAACAATGAGTCACGTAAAACTACGATAACAGTCAGGTAAAAATACGAAAATAATGAATCACATAAAATACACTAACAATGAATTACGTAAAATACAACAACAATGAGATATAAAATACAATAACAATGAATCACATAAAATACAATAATAATGAATCATGTAAAATATGATAACAATGACTACATAAAATACAATAACGATGAGTCATATAAAATCTGATAACAATGAGTCACATAAAATACAATAACAATGAGTCACATAAAATATGATAACACCGAGTCATAAAAATATAACAATGAATCACATAAAATATGATAACAATCAGTCACATCAAATATGATAATAAAATGCCGTCACCATTATAAACACTCGTAAATTGCTTGTATATTACAGTGGTTCACCCGATTTGTCATACAACAACCGAATACGAAGCGGTTTGAAGAAATTCATAAAATAACTCGACTCACAAACTCTCCGCAGGATTGTCTCCTTCCGATTTTGGAAATATTCATAGAGTGAATGAACTATTTCTATAGCGACGAATATACAATATAGAAACCAAAGAAATATGTGAATACTTTTTCTTACTGTTTACAGCTGGTGTAGTGATACATTATTTCTGTTTCCTGTTCGTGTCTTATTCTGCGGCTTGGTGACCTTTACATTTCATACAGACCTGGTTTGTTTTACACGTTTTCAAGACGTTGATTCATCAAAAAATCGTTCATAAACTCTTTTATTATTCCAGAATTATCAGCTGGTACTGATTGTAGTCCGGAAACATTCTACACGTTTTGGATTATTAGCTGGTACTGGTTGTAGTTTGGAAACATTCTACACGTTTTGGATTATTAGCTGGTACTGGTTGTAGTCCGGAAACATTCTACACGTTTTGGATTATTAGCTGGTACTGGTTGTAGTCCGGAAACATTCTACACGTTTTGGATTATTAGCTGGTACTGATTGTAGTTCGGAAACATTCTTCACGTTTTGGATGATTAGCTGGTACTTACCGTAGTTCAGAAACATTCTACACGTTTTGGATGATTAGCTGGTATTGTTTGAGCATAATAATTAGTTTTTCAATTTTATGGTTACATACCTTCTTTGGTTTATATGGTTTCTTATGTGAAGTAGTTTTTAAGGGTTACATAATTTGTATATGGTTTTGTAACAGAACCGAAGGATATATTAGACTTTTTTTTCATTACCGTGTTTTCTATAAATCATATATAACTAATAACATCATATATAAAATATGTATACAAATGTATTTGATTTTTTCTTTGCCAAAGAGACCATACCATAAAAGCTAAACTTATTATGATATAATTTTTATAACATTTTAGTATCTTCGACTAGCTGTAACGTTTTCTGCAATGTCCAATGAAATGTATACATTATTTTTAAACGAGGAAGGAACGGCATAGCCACGTGCGTTAGGGCGTTCGACTCCCAACCGCACCGAACATGCTCACCTTTTCAACCGTGGGATTCTCTGAACTAAATGGTTTCTCCTTTTCATGAGCTATTTCTATCCCTATAAAATATAATTATCAATGATTACACATTTTGGTTTTTCATTTTTAGCGTATTTTTGTGATTAACCTTAGAATCCGCAGACATATCACTGTGCCATTGGAGAATCCATCAGTTCTGAAGACATTATTCTGAACTCTTAATGTACATCAGGTAATTCTAAGGACTTCTGAGTGAAAGCTAATAAAGTATGTCGACCACACTACATCTGTCGTATCCAGAGTCGACGAGACCTTTTGTCGTCAAGTAGACTGAGATACGAGTGACACACTTGGGTTTCAAGTAGACTGAGATACGAGTGACACACTAGTGTTTAGGAATAGTCTTATGTGAATTTGGTTCGATGAAACCGTTTCGCTATAGACTTAGAAACCGGTTTTGTTAGCTTCAAATATACACCCTAATGTTTGTCTTATACCAATTTTAAAAATCCGAAATGATCGAATTACAACAGGCAAATTTATACACTGCTGGCCAATCAGCAGCTGGCTACATTGGCATGTTGGAGAGAGCATCCTTATTGACTGAAGGCCTTCCTTTGTGTGGAAATGACTGGATTTTTCAGCAGGACAACGCTGAAATCCACAATGCCCGCAGGACAAAGGACTTTTTCATGGCGAATAACGTGATTCTTTTGGACCATCCAGCTTGTTCGCTTGAATTGAAAATGTTTGGAGGTTGGTAGCAAGAGAAGTCTATAGAAATGAGCATCCTTATTGGCTGAAGGCCCTCCTTTGTGTGGAAATGACTGGATTTTTCAGCAGGACAACGCTGAAATCCACAATGCCCGCAGGACAAACGACTTTTTCATGGCGAATAACGTGATTCTTTTGGACCATCCAGCTTGTTCGCTTGAATTGAAAATGTTTGGAGGTTGGTAGCAAGAGAAGTCTATAGAAATGAGCATCCTTATTGGCTGAAGGCCCTCCTTTGTGTGGAAATGACTGGGTTTTTCAGCAGGACAACGCTGAAATCCACAATGCCCGCAGGACAAAGGACTTTTTCATGGCGAATAACGTGATTCTTTTGGACCATCCAGCTTGTTCGCCCGAATTGAACCCCACTGAAAATGTTTGGGGGTGGATGACAAGAGAAGTCTATAGAAATGAACGTTAATTCCAAACAGTGCATGATCTTTGTGAAGCCATTTTCACCACTTGGAATAACATTCCGGCCAGCCTTCCGCAAACACTTATATCGACCATGACAAAGCGAATGTTTGAAGTTATCCGCAATGATGGCCGTGCAACTCACTACTGAGACCTCTTATTGGGCATTTCCTACCCTGTTCAGGACTTCTGTTTAGTATGGTTTTAAACATTTGACCAGCTCGTATTTAGACTAATTTCATAGTGTTCGCATTTTCCCTATTAAATACTAAAAAAGTTTTTTATTTTTTTCACTTTTCTTATTTTCATCTTTCGAAGCTCTACTCAAATAAGTGGTTGAGTCTAACAACACAAAATGCATATTTTTTATTTATGTTCACTGGCCTTAAAATTTCGGCCAGCAGAGTATGTCATTCTGTCTCTAACAACATGTATCGTGATTGTAGTAGCTAGAAAGGTTGGAAGCTTCGGAAGAGATCTCGTTTTTGTTTTCGGATATTTCGCTGAAATACTATATGTGTAGCTTATCTGCGCCAGTCATCCGTGATTTGAAAATAATAAACTGGAAACTCTTTGTAACTTAAAACTGGGGTTTGACTCTCACCCTTTCAACGCAAGTGTAATCCAAAGAGATATTTTAGGGGGGGGGAGTAACTATTAGAACAAGCCAGTCTAAGATACCGTGTGCTTTCAGCTTTGGTTACATTATAAAAAAAATATACTTATTCATTCTATTCGAAGGCGACTAATCGAACTCGACTGATAAACATTTCTGTGGTGAACAGTTAAAACGGTTATTATTTGAACTCTCGGCCGTTTAAATCATGGAGGCACAAGATTCCGTTGAGTTTTTGAATTGAAATACAAAACCACTTGTTCAAATATTCAGATGATATATGTGATTAATTAATCAGAAAATAGAACGGAAACTTCGGTTTCTATGTTCTTTTGTAAACGTGCGTAGGTGTATCAAGAGTTTCTGTGTTTTCTTATAGCAAAGCCACATTGGGTTATCTGCTAAGTCCACCAAGAAAAATCGAATCCCTGTGAAGGGGTGAACTTACCGCTGTGCCAGCTGGGTATGGTACGTCATCAGAAAAACAGAGATATCAATATTATGTACTGATGTAAGAATGATAAAAACTTTAAAGTCTGCGGATTTACAACGCTAAAACCATGGGTTTGATTCCCCTGGGTGGGCTCGTTCGATAGCCCGATGTGGCTTTGCTATAAGAAAAACACACACAGTACAATGTAGGCAAGAACACCAAAAATCGAAATTATATATTTAATTTCTTTTAAAAAGACACATTCTAATATTTGTCCTGTACGTGAAGTTTCACAATGTTGGACAACAAACATTTTTATTTTTACCAAAACAACAACCCGTTAGGAAAAACATTAAGGTACACTCGGTGGTCTGTTTTTCTGGGTATTTTTCCATATAATACTGAGCCAAGCTATAACACCCGGAAGGAAGAGGCATGTCTCCGCCCTTACAGATCTGGTCCTCTGAACCAACTAATGTTTAGAATAGATATAATTATTTATAAAGTTTTCACAACCACCAGTATTGGCTACCTTTAAACTATCATATATACGGATCTGAAAAACAAAAGAAAAATCGATTATATATATATATATATTTATTCCCCGTCTAGACACTCGGGAAGCCAGTGTACCTGTATCATCCAAAGACTGGTATGTCTGTAAAGGCCTAAAACATAAGATTTCACCATAACCCATTACATATAAAAGATCCCAAGTACAAACAATGTATTTTTTGTCTTCCAACAAATTAGCATATCAAGAGTTTTGTCTGTTATCCATAGTCAGATCATTCAGACGTCATCCATACAAATAACAGTAATCTGGCCATCAGACTCGCTCGACGGGTTGTTGTTAATAAACACTTGTGTCTCGTCTTCTCTGATCGTATGATGTACTGTTTAAAGAAACAAGACACAAACCAATATTTTTAACGAGACAAAGAAGGAAGTTAATAACGTCTTTGTTCCAGTATTTAAGTACACTAAAACGTAACGCTGGAACCTTTAACAAGTCAATCTGTAGTGGAAATAATTATAGTTTTGTTTTTTTTCTACAGCGCTCATCACAAAGGACTGAAAAAAAAGTGACCCAAGCACTTGTGAAGTGTTTGTTAAACAAGCATATAAAGAAAACGATACACGTATATTCTGTTCACGCTCTTACATTTTCTAAAATGTGTATATCTATATATTATGTTTTGTGAGCTAATCCGAGTAGCCCAACAGTTGACAGTGGGTGGCGAAGACTCGCTTCCTTACACTGCTAAATTAGGGACAGCTAGCGCAGATAGCCTTGGTGTGGCTTTGTGCGAAATTAAACAAACAAACAAATACACTGATTGTCATCAGATATTATGCCATAAATACGGGTGTGTTGGGGTAGGGGACAGAATTCCTTAGCCAATCAAAACAGTTTTAATCAGTTCTAATCAATTATTTTTGTATAAATAGTCCAGTTTACCGAACTAAGTTTGAAAAATTCAAATGACAAATGACCTAAGGTTAACCTTCACACCTAAACATGTTAGTGAAACCACTTGTTCAACGCTTACAAAGCTGTTATCACGATTCCTGGTGTTATCCTATGACTCCTAATGAAACAAGGATATATTTATAGACTAGCAACGCAAAAATATGTGGTTCGATTCCCGCGGTGAAAATATCAGATAGCCAAATTTAGCTTTGATAAAATACAAAGGTAACCACTGCAATTAATGTTTTCTCACCCAACCCACTCTAAAATTTTTATGTGTGCAGTCGGTGTGGTTCTAATCGTAGATGGCATGGAAAACATATCGGAAACCCTGAATCCAATGTGAAATTTCGCGATACGAAAAAATGTTAAAAAATAACTTTTCTTTAGAAACAACTACACATAAAAGACTATAGAAATAGTTTCTGTGATAGAAACAACAACATATAAAAGACTATATAAACAGTTTCTGTAATTGTGTTTTATTTCATAATATAACGTTGCTCTAATTCTAGGCCAGGCTCCAATTTCTGTCCCAGAGAGGGTGCCCGTCTGAGAGGGTGGAACTTCTATTGTTGTTGTTTTTTCTTAATTTAAAAATCATATCGTTCTTTAAAATTGATAATATTGTATTTTTGAGCGACTAGGGAGAATGAAGTTAGGTGAGCGAGAGAGAATTCTGGGAGTGCAATATGTGGGATTAATTTGATTAATCGTGTATCATAATTTTATGTTATATTGGTGTGTAAGACCTTCATCTGTTCGTATATTTCAGACGGATGTTATACTAGTTTTCAGTAGGAAGACTTTTCACCACATCAGTGTGTAAACACATACTGTGTCACGAATTTCCAACATCACATCTCACTTGAGGATTTGGCAACGGCATTTGAGTTGGTGTGAATACCTTAGTTATTATGACAACACCCCCAACACACGCACACATCTTTGTGTTAAACGCGAAGTTTCGGGTTGGTTGGTCAGTGTCAATTTTACATCGCTAAATCCAACTTTCAGTTTGCCCCGGTGGATAGTGTTGGGTAGCTGAAAGTTAAAACAGGAAGAACACAAGCGCTGGAGAATACTAGGTCACGAAATCCGTTTCCCGCTCATTAAAAGAGAAAGCGAGACAGATATAAAAAAAAAATATAATTTCCTATTCATGTCGGATAAGCCTTGCGTCTTGTCTGGCACGTAAAGACGGCCAAGGTCTACAACTATACTAGAGATAAATAGCATTTACGTGTTATATGAAGAGTCTCAAAACTTTCCTGGTTCAAACACTCTGACGTTTTTATTCATTGAATCCTGTTCGTGGATACTACTCGCATAAATATCTCGAGCTAAAAGAAAGGAAAAACCTTTATATCGTCTGACGTCATAAACAAAATAATAGTGCTTTCGGACGCGCGAGGAGTTTATTAATTTCGCGGTGAAGTTTTGTTTATTACACTGCTTGACACAAATTAACGTCACACTCACAGTTTGTTTGTTTGTAATTAAGTACAAAGCTACAGAATGGGATATATGTGCTCTTCCCACCACGGATATCGAAACCCGGATTTTTGCGTTGTAAGTCCGCAAACATGCCGCTATGCCACTGGTGGGCGCTATGCTCACAAATGTTTGTTTTTCTTATCGATTTTCAGAGACAACGAATACCACGTGCGACCATGTATTTGTATTTTGGTTCCAACCAGTTTATTCCAAGTAACCTAATGGTTAGAACACTCGAACAAACAAGCTCTTTTAGCCCTGAGGGCTTTATAAAGTATCAATCAATCTCACTGTTCGTTCATAAAAAACGAAGCCCAAGAATTGGCGGTGTTGAAAAACTGTCTCTCCTTTTGTCTGTCACTTTATAATTAAAGACGACTAGCGCAGATAGCCCTTAAGTCGGTTGGCACTAAATCCAACAAAACAAACAAACCAAGTATCAAATGGCACGTTAGAATTCAAAGTGTTAAATACGTCGCCCCTATCACCAGAGGCTAGATATAGAACAAAATAAATACATAACACAAAGATGTTTAGAAACATAAAGGAACAAAAAAACACCTTAGTGAGAAAATATTTGCTGGTGGATTCTTACAGCAAAGCCACAACACGCATCTACTGTGTCCACTGAGAGGCATCAAACCTTTGATTTAGCAAAGCCACAACACACATCTACTGTGTCCACTGAGAGGCATCAAACCTATGATTTAGCAAAGCCACAACACACATCTACTGTGTCCACTGAGAGTCATCAAACCTTTGATTTAGCAAAGCCACAACACACATCTACTGTGTCCACTGAGAGGCATCAAACCTTTGATTTAGCAAAGCCACAACACACATCTATTGTGTTGGTCAGACTATTTGGTCTGCACACCGTAAGGAATCTAACCCCAAACTTTAGTGTTTGAAGTCCGCGAGCAACCACGAAGTTTGACAAAGAGCCTTTGTTGGAAATATCGCCAAAACAAAGTTGTTGTTTTTTATGTTCTACTTAAGTTGCTCTTAATTTTTTTCCTTGCATGTTCTCAAGTATAGAGAACAAAAAATATTTTTTATTTAAAATTATGTGTACGTAAGGTTTTGTTTTTGAATTTGGCACAAAGCTACTCGAGGGCTATCTGTGCTAGCCGTCCATAATTTAGCAGTGTAAGACTTGAGGGAAGGCAGCTAGTCATCACCACCAACCGCCAACTCTTGGGCTACTCTTTTACCAACGAATAGGGGGATTGACCGTAACATTATAATGCCCCCACGGGTGGGAGGCGAGCATGTTTGGCGCGACTCGGGCGCGAACCCGCGACCCTCAGATTACGAAGCACACGCCTTATCGCGCTAGGTCATGCCGGGGCCTATGTGTGGATAAAAGGCTGGATTAAAATACGTCAAATGTAATGTAATAATAGTGTAATAGGAAAGTCAGTCATCAACCATTAAGGATATAAATCATATTCAAATTAAGATATGCTGAGAACCGGGCTCCCAACCAGTTTTAAAATGTTCTTGTGGCTCTAACCATTAATGTTCCCTTGGAGGAAGAGGTCAAAGTGAACCTGACCCTCCAGGGCAAAATACCCAGATACCATTAATGTTCCCCTGCTGAAAATCGACTTCCATTTTCATATCAGTTTTCATTTTTGTGATGCAGGTTACGTCTTCTGATCGAAGTTTATCGCATACTTAACTTAAAAATTAAACTACAGTATCATCACAACAGCAAGGATGACCTTTGTGGTGACCTTTTACAAGCTCTTCGAATGTTATTAGAAAGCCAAAACAGAAAACTGAAAAATAACGTTCGTGTCATCACAACAGCAAGAATGACCTTTGTGGTGACCTTTTACAAGCTCTTGAAGGTTATTAGAAAGCCAAAACAGATAACTTAAAAATAAAACTACCGTGTCATCACAACAGCAAGGATGACCTTTGTGGTGACTTTTTACAAGCTCTTCGAAGGAATGTCAGCTCATGGCGCTGTAGAATTTCTTCATTATATCCTTGAAATAACCAAATTTAAATGGGTAGTTTCTCATTCTCACATGTTTACAAGTAATATGAAACATCTCTGACTGGTAATATAACCACCTTATAAACCTCACACAACGGCAGAACTCGAATCACATGGTAACCCTAGAAACTAATATGGGCCAAATGAACATTACTTATATAATTAAAACTCAGCAACCCAATATACTATTAAGTAAGACCATGGCGATTACTTTGTTTATTTGTTTTTCTTGTTAGAGGGGAGTACTCCTTTATATTTCTTAATGAGCAAAAGATTTAGAATGAAGTTAGCCACTCATCGTAGCTTTTGGGTTAAAGGTCGGTCAGCTCGTGTTCCTATAATGTATGTGACTTGTTTAAAACAACGTACTAAAGTCTCGCAGCTGTCTTCCCTCTAGCCCAGCAGGAAAGGTGTGCTTTGTCTGAACGTTATACACCATTGCTGACACCCGGAAGTTAAAACTAGTGCTTCGAGCAGCACGCGCCCACCAAGTACGTGAAGGTTTTGCAACAGGCGACGTAAACAGGGTAGTGTGTTTCCGACATCAGAATAGACACGAAACAGACGAACGTTGCCAGTAAAGTCTACCCCACAACAGCCACGTACACATATTATCATAGAGAGAGATGGAGAGAGGCTATTTTTCACCTTTTCTCTATAACTATTTTCACTATTTAATGACATTGAAGCACAGTGCAAATATCTGTGGTGAAAAAAATTACAGCAATTTAGTTTTATGATGAAGTGCTATTTTTGCCTAGCGGGGTAATTGCGAACTTCGAGACGTCATAATGACGCAGAGAACTTTGTGTGAAGTAAGTTATATGTAAAAATAGATATTCATTTACCTTAAAGACACCTAGACGAAACCTGTTACGTATCAAGTGTTTGTGTGTTCTATCTTGAGCTGTTTCTAATTTACGTAAAACAAAAACATGATGCATTTGTAGGCGTCGGGTTTGCGACTTTAATATAGTGAAATGTATGCTAAAAATGATTCGCGAAAACAACCAACAATCAGGCTTAGCAATGGTTCCTACTATTAGGTCTTGTACGTAGTGTTATTTATATCAATAAGGCTTAGCAACGATTGTTTCTGTCAGGCCTTGAACGTGATGTAATGCTAATAAGGCTTAGTAAGCAATGGATCCTACTATTAAACCTTGTGCGTGGTGAAACGAAAACATTAATCAAACAGAAAAGTTAATTTGGCGTTCCAGCAATTAACATTACAGTTAACAACAAACGACTGACAAAAGCACTTCCATATCACTAAAGCAACGATTTTCACCCCAGTAATGACTGCTGTTCTATTTGTTTGTTTTTGAACGACCCCTAACGAATTTAAGAAACAGGAAAATAAGAGAGATTATTGAAATTAATTTAAATTATTTTATGAAAATCATGGGCTAGTTATAAACAAATTCGCTTTATTAAAATACTTTTTAGGGTTAACTTCTGTGTCATTTTGTTGAAGAAAATAATAACGAAATTATGGAACAACAACTGACTGCTTGAGTTTCACAGAAGTTTAAAAGTGGGTTAAAATGTATTGGAAATTGAAATAGCATTTTATCAAATCAAACATGTATTTAACTGTTTCCCGTTAGTTTCTGTAAGTTGTAACTCAAAGTGAGAATTTAAAATATTTTAACCTTTATAGTATTTATAGAAGGTTTCGGATGTTTTAGATAAAATTTTATCTCGTTTTGTTTGACGTTGTTGTTTTGAATTAAGCACAAAGCTACACAATGGGCTGTCTGTGCTCTCCCGACCACAGGTATCGAAACCCGGTTTTTAGTGTTCTAAGTCCGCAGACTCAACGCTGAGCCACTAGAGGGCCATTTTGTTTGACACTATTCGTCCCATCTATTTATAGTGTAATCAGCCGCCATATTCGCTTCGACATAATAATATAAACACTTTAAACACTCCCTGTGACCTGACATGCCATGGTGGTTAGGTTGATGGACTCATAATGTGTGGATCGAAGGCTCGAATCCCGTCATTGAACAAATTCAGCTAGGAGGGTGTTATAAGTGACAGTCATTCCCACAATTCGTCGATCTGAGACTTGGTTGTAGGTTATATTGACTAGCAGTCATCCGTCTAGTCTATCACTTCAAAATTAGGAACGACCAGATTTGCGTAGAATTCAAAGAAACAAATATGTTATCTGTACTTGCTTTTGGATGCCGTTTGGTGTGTAAAATGTGTTCATATAATATTTCATATCATTTTGTTTTCTGATAGAAAAGTTAACTTCTCCATCGGTAATGCATCAACAAAGTGTTCTCACCTTGGACAATTACCATTCTCTCTACTCGATTCTTCTTTATGGATAATCGGGAATGTTGAAAATTTTATACTCAGGAGGGTCAGCTGCAAAAATACCTTTTCCTCTATCCCTTACTTTTGTTCTTAGCTACTACTCTGTTGTAGAAATAACACTATCATTCGTGGTTTGATCCTTATTGTATACCCCATTAAGAGATAGCAGTGACATTGATGGTTTGAACCTTGTGGTATACCCCAAAAAGGGACAACACTAACATTTATGGCTTTATCCTTGTGGTTTTCCCCATTAAGAGATAGCAGTGACATTGATGGTTTAAATCTTGTGGTATACCTCATTAATGGATAATACTAACATTTATGGCTTTATCCTTGTGATATATCCTATTAAGAGATAGCAGTGACATTGATGGTTTGAACTTTGTGGTATACCCCATTAAGATATAGCAGTGACATTGACCGCTTTATCCTTGTGGTATTCCCCATTAATAAGCTTCGCACGTAAAGTAAAACATATTTTGTGTTGGTTGTATCCCAGCTGGTCTAATGAGCTCTGGATTGAAAGAAACGCGCCGTTGGCAATGGATACAGCAAATATGACGTGGTTGAACTACTATTATTATACATTATTCTAATTCTTTAAGATTAGATTAGGAAGTAGCGGTTAAATATTATAGGCCTAATACAACATCTTGTGGTAAGTGTAATTAATTAAACCATGTTTTGTTAGTTTGTAAAATGCGTTTACACCATAACACAATCATACGTAGTGCTGATTTGATCTATCACTTAATAGACGACAGTGACTATTTGTATAAATTACGTTGGGGGTTGGAAGCTATCTGTAAATTTAAGTAGCATGTGAGCTCAGATAGTTTCATCAAGGTTTTTTTTTGTTTTGTTTGTCTTTTAAAGCAAAGCGACAAAGGTCTGTTTTGTCCACCACGGGGAACTGAATCCCGAATTTTCGCGTTGTAAAATCGTGGGCCTTACGGCTGTCCCTCGGGATTACATTATTTAATATGCTGAAGGCGAAGCTGATTCGCTGTCCACCTTTAGTGTAATAACGTTCATGTTGATTTTAGCAATTCGACATAACTAGCGTCACAGAATAAATCTGTATAACATCACACAATAACAAATTAATTAACCACAACAACGCTTTGTCTTAAGTCACGTTCACTTTCGCGAGATAAGGAAAAGTCCACACTGGAACGAAAGAGTTTCTAATCTTCTATTGAATTTAAAATAGTTCAGTGTTTCTTTTACTATTCAATTCTTTGTCATCAGATATTCTATGTCAGCTGTCCTACTCCAGAAATTTAGCAGACATTCTGAAGAAGACAGTAAGTTGGCATTTCGTAATAAAGAGTTGAATAAACAGAATACAAGTGTGCTCAACTCTGTATGGTGAAATGAAAACATTCTTATTACGATGAGGAAGGAAAACAGTCCATGACATGAAGGTCTGTTTACTCTCTATTTTAATGCACTACATGATGGGATATGAGTTGTTATTTAAACATATTTTATATCTTACTGCGCCGAAATATAAAGAGCACGTGAAGGAAAATACACCAGAGATCAGAACCAAAATACATATACGCATTCACAAAGCTGAAAGTGTATATTATAACTTTCACTTATTTTGTTTTAAAGTTATCTCGGCTACCCGTTGCTAAACATGAGGGAAGGATGTTGACTCTAGTGGGACTGATCGTTCCATTATAACATCCTCACGTCTGAAATGACAAGCCTGTTGGATGACAGGATTCGAACCCGCGATCCACAGAATGCGAGTTTGCGCTTTAATACTTTGGTTCTGGGGAGAGGGAGGATGTGACTACGATCTTTAAATTTGTCCAGACTTATACAAATTCGGGGCTCTATTCCCGCGTTGAACAATTTGCAGATAACCTATTGTGAAGCTTTTTGCTGAAGTCAATAATAACAACGACCCGGCATGGCCAAGTGATTTAAGGCGTTCGACTCGTAATCTGAGGGTCACGGGTTCGAATCCCGATCGCACAAAACATGTTCGCCCTTTCAGCCGTAGGGGTGTTATAATGTGACGGTCAATCCCACTTTTCGTTGGTAAAAGAGTAGCCCAAGAGTTGGCGGTGGGTGGTGATGACTAGCTACCTTCCCTCTAGTCTTACATAGCTAAATTAGGAACAGCTACCGCAGATAGCCCTCGAGTAGCTTTGCGCGATATTTAAAACAAACAAACAATTTTCGACATAGTATTAAATTGGTGGCGAAACGTGATAACGTAAGGTGAGAGCTAGTGTTTTGTTGTTGTTTTTTAATTTTGCGCAAAGCTATTCGAGGGCTAGTTAAGAAATAGAAAATATTTAACATAGTGCCTTCTGTTACAAATATCATTATAACTGTCAGAAAATTACGCACTTATTGATATAAGTTTCTGTTTTACTCCAAAAGACCCTTCAGTGGCACAACTAGACACTGGGTTTCAATACCCAGTGGGTAGAGAACAGAAAGCCTATCTTGTAACTTTGTGTTTGTTTTGTTTAACTTCGCGCAAAGCTACACGAGGGCCGTTTCCGCTAACCGTCCATAATTTAGCAGTGAAAGACAAGAGCATTGATCGTACAATTATAACACCCTTACGGATAAAAGAGTGAGCATATTCGGTGTGACGGGGATTCGAACCCGCGGTAAATTTGTGTTTAAAATAAAAGGTTTACAAGTCTTGAGTTACAAGATAGTTTGGTCCGAAATAAATATTTCAATTTTGATAGATGAACTTTCAGGAAACAGTTTCTAAGTAACTGTTTTAGTGCCCCCTGTTGGTGAGAATTTTAAACTTATCACATGATGGTACTCTATGCGGTGTGACACATTATCATTTCCGGTACAGTTCTGCTGTACAATGGAAAAGTTCAAGTCTGGGTGAACCCTTGTCTGTTTTTGTACATTCCCAACAGAAATGTACGTTCTTTTGTGAACATAAAATTCTCTCTAAATATTTCCGACATGAGAGGTCTAATGAATAGTGTATCGGGTTGCAGATCAAAGGATCCAGAGTTCGAGACCCGATGTTTGCCACACAGTATGCTCCGTAATGTCGCTCTGAGCGTGTTATAAAAAGAGATATCAACCACATCATTTATTTCAAACTGTTGAACAAAATTATCATAACGCTTACAGCTGACTACATACTATCTGAAGAACAATTTAGAGATATGGTCCCAGCTGACTACATACTATCTGACGAACAATTTAGAGATATGGTCCCAGCTGACTACATACTATCTGACGAACAATGAAGAGATATGGTCCCAGCTGACCACATATTATCTGACGAACAATGAAGAGATATGGTCCCAGCTGACCACATATTATCTGACGAACAATTCAGAGATATGGTCCCAGCTAACTACATACTATCTGACGAAAAATGTAGAGATAAGTTCGTAGCTGACTACATACTATTTGACGAATACTCTAGAGATATCGTTCCAGCTGACTGCATACTATTCAACGAACAATGTAGAGATATCGTCGCAGCTGACTACATACTATCTGACGAACAATGTAAATATATGGTCGCAGCTGTTTACATAATATCTGACGAACAATGTAGATGTATGGGCCCAGCAGACAACATACAATCTGACGAACAATGTAGAGATATGGTCGCAGCTGACTACATACTCTTCAACGAACAATGTAGAGATATGGGCCCAGCAGACAACATACTATCTGACGAAGAATTAAGAGATATGGTCGAAGGTGACTGCAAGCTATCTGACGAACAATTTAGGGATATGGACGCAGCTGACTACATACCATTTGACGAACAATGTAGAGATATGGTCCCAGCTGACTACATACTATCTGACGAATAATTTCGAGATATGGTCGCAACTGTTTACATAATATCTGACGAACAATGTAGATATATGGTTCCAGCTGACTACATACTATTCAACGAACAATGTAGAGACATGGTCGCAACTGACTGCATACTATCTGACGAACAATGTAGAGTTTTGGTCTTAGATTTCTACATACAGTCTGATGAACAATGTAGAGATATGGTCGAAGCTAATTACATACGATCTGACGAACAATGCAGAAATATAGTCCCAGCTGACTACATACTATCTGACGAACAATGAAGAGGTATGGTCGCAGCTGACTACGTACCATTTCACGAACAAGTAGAAATATGGTCCCAGCTGACTACATACTATCTGACGAACAATTTAGAGATATGGACGCAGCTGACTACATACCATATGACGAACAGTATAGAGATTTGTTCCCAGCTGACAACATACAATCTGACGAACAATGTAGAGATATCGTCGCAGCTGACTACATACTATCTGACGAACAATTTCGAGATATGGTCGCAACTGTTTACATAATATCTGACAAACAATGTAATGTATGGTTACAGCTGACTACATACTATGTGACGAACAATTCAGAGATATGGACGCGCTGACTACATACTATCTTACGAACAATGTAGAGATATGGTCCCAGCTGACTACATACTATCTGACGAACAATGTAGATGTATCATTACAGCTGACTACATACTATCTGACGAACAATGTAGATGTATCATTACAGCTGACTACATACTATCTGACGAACAATTTAGAGATACGGACGCAGCTGACTACATACCATCTGACGAACAATGTAGAGATTTGTTCCCAGCTGACAACATAATATCTGACGAACAATGTAGAGATATGGTGGCAGCTGACTGCATACTATTTGACGAACAACGTAGAGATATTGACGCAGCTGACTACATACCATCTGACGAACAATGTGGAGATTCGGCCCAAGCTGACTACATGTTATTTGACGAATAATTTACAGATGTAGTCCCAGCTGACTACATACTATTCGACGAACAATTTAGAGATATGGTTGCAGCTGACTACATAATATCTGACGAACTATATGGAGATATGGTCGCAGCTGACTACATACTATCTGACGAAGAATGCAGAAATATTGTCGCAGCTGACTACATACTATTTGACGAACAATGTGTAGATATGTTGGCAGCTGACTGTATGCTACTTGACGAACAATGTAGAGATATCGTCGCAGCTAACTACATACTATGTGACGAATAATTTCAAAATATGGTCGCAGCTGACTGCATACTATTTGACGAACAAATTAGAGATATTGACGCAGCTGACTACATGCTATTTGACGAGCACTGTAGAGATATGGGCCCAGCAGACAACATACTATCTGACGAACAATGTAGAGATATCGTTCCAGCTGAGTACATACTATCTGAAGAACAATGTAGAGATATGGTCCCAGCTGAGTACATAATATTTGACGAACAATGTAGAGATATGGTCGCAGCTGATTACATACTATCTCAGAAATAATTTCGAAGTATGGTCGCAGCTGACTACATAATATCTGACGAACAATGTAGATATATGGTTACGGCTGACAACATACTATCTGACGAACAATTCAGAGATATGGTCGCAGCTGAATACATACTATCTGACGAACAATGTAGAGATATCGTTCCAGCTGAGTACATACTATCTGAAGAACAATGTAGAGATATGGTCCCAGCTGAGTACATAATATTTGACGCACAATGTAGAGATATGGTTCCAGCTGACTATGTACTATTCAACGAACAATGTAGAGATATGGTCGCCGCTGATTACATACTATCTGACGAACAATGTAGAGATATGGTCGCAGCTGATTACATATTACCTGACGAACAATCTAGAGATATGGTTCCAGCTGACTACATATTATCTGACGAACAATGCAGTGATATGGTCCTAGGTGACTACACACTATCTGACGAACAATGTAGAGATATGGTCGAAGCTAACTACATACTATCTGACGAACAATCTAGAGATATGGTTCCAGCTGACTACATATTATCTGACGAACAATGCAGTGATATGGTCCTAGGTGACTACACACTATCTGACCAACAATGTAGAGATATGGTCCCAGCTGACTAGATACTATCTGATGAACAATGTAGTGATATGGTGGCAGCTGACTACATACCATATGACGAACAATGTAGAGATATGATCGCAGCTGATTGCATATTATCTGACGAACAATTTAAAGATATGATCCCAGCTGACTACATACTATCTGACGAACAATGTAGAGATATGGTCGAAGCTAACTACATACTATCTAACGAACAGTGAAGAGATATGGTCCTAGCTGAGTACATACTATTTGACGTATAATGTAGAGATATGATTCCAGCTGACTACATATTATCTGACGAACAATGCAGAGATACGGTCCTAGGTTTCTACACACTATCTGACGAACAATTTAGAGATATGATCCCAGCTGACTACATACTATCTGACGAACTATGTAGAGATATGGTCCTAGCTGAGTACATACTATTTGACGAATAATGTAGAGATATGGTTCCAGGTGACTGCATACTATTCAACGAACAATGTAGAGATATCATCGCAGCTGACTACATACTATCTGATGAACAATGTAGAGATATGAATGCAGCTGACTACATACCATCTTACGAATAATGTAGAGATATGGTCGCAGCTCATTGCATACTATCTGACGAACAATGTAGAGATATGGTCTTAGATGTCTACATACAGTCTGATGAACAATGTAGAGATATGGTCGAAGCTAATTACATACGATCTGACGAACAATGTAGAAATATAGTCCCAGCGAACTACATACTATCTGACGAACAATATAGAGATATGGTCGCAGCTCACTGCATACTATCTGACGAAAAATGTAGCGATATGGTCGCAGCTGACTACATACAATCTGACGAATAATTTAGAGATATGGTCGCAGTTGACTACATATTATCTAACGAACAATGCAGAGATATGGTCCCAGCTGACTACATACTAGATGACGAACAATTTAGAGATATGGACGCAGCTGACTACATACCATCTGACGAATAATGTAGAGATTTGGTCGCAGCTGACTACATACAATCTGACGAATAATTTAGAGATATGGTCGCAGTTGACTACATATTATCTAACGAACAATGCAGAGATATGGTCCCAGCTGACTACATACTAGATGACGAACAATTTAGAGATATGGACGCAGCTGACTACATACTATCTGACAAAGAATATAAAGATATGGTCCCAGCTGACTACATATTATCTTTCGAACAATGTAGCGGTATGGTCGTATGTGACTACATACTATCTGACGAACAATGTAGAGATATGGCCAAACTGACTACATGTTATTTGACGAACAGTATAGAGATATAGTCCCTGTTGACTACATACTATCTGACGAACAATTTAAAGATATGGACACAGCTGGCTACATACTATCTGAGGAACAATGTAGAGATATGGTCCCAGCTGACCGCATATTATATGACGAACGATGTAGAGATATGGTCGCAGCTAACTACATACTATCTGACGAACAATGTAGAGATATGGTCGCAGCTGTTTACATAATATCTGACGAACAATGTAGATATATGGTGGAAGCTTACTGCATACTTTTTGACGAACGATTTAGAGATATTGACGCAGCTGACCACATACCATTTTACGAACAATGTAGAGAAACGGTCCTAGCTTACTACATACTATCTGACGTACAATGTAGAGATATTGGCCCAGCAGACAACATACTATCTGACGAACAATCTAGAGATATGGTCGCAGCTGATTACATACTATCTGACGAACAATGTAGAGATATTGCCCCAGCTGACTACATGTTATTTGACAAACAATTTACAGATGTAGTCCCAGCTGACTACATACTATTCGACGAACAATTTAGAGATATGGTTGCAGCTGACTACATACTTTTTGACGAACAATGTAGAGATTTGGTCCTAGCTGAGTACATACTATTTGACGAGTAATGTAGAGATATGGTTCCAGCTGATAGCATACTATTCAACGAACAATGTAGAGATATCGTCGCAGCTGACTACATACTATCTGACGAACAATGTAGAGATATGAATGGAGCTGACTACATACCATTTTACGAATAATGTAGAGATATGGTCGCATCTCACTGCATACTATCTGACGAACAATATAGAGATATGGTCGCAGCTGACTACATACAATCTGACGAACAATATAGAGATATGGCCTAACTGACAACATGTTATTTGACGAACAATATACAGATATAGTTTCAGTTGACTACATACTATCTGACGAACAATTTAAAGATATGGTCCCAGCTGACTACATACTATCTTACGAACAATGTAGAGATATGATCCCAGCTGACAAAATACTATCTGATGAAAAATGTAGAGATATGGTGGCAGCTGACTACATACCATCTGACGAACAATGTAGAGATATGGTCCCAGCTAACTGCATACTATCTGACAAATAATTTCGAGATATGGTCGCAGCTGACTACATAATATCTGACGAACAGTGTAGATATATGGTTACGGCTGAGAACATACTATCTGACGAACATTTCAGAGATATGGTCGCAGCTGAATACATACTATGCGACGAACGATGTAGAGATATGGTTGCAGCTGATTACATACTATCTGACGAACAATTTAAAGATATGATCCCTGCTGACTACATACTATCTGACGAACTTCGTAGAGATATCGTCGCAGTTGACTACATACTATCGTACGAACAATGTAGAGATATGGTCCTAGCTGAGTACATACTATTTGACGAAAAATGTAGAGATATGGTTCCAGCTGACTGCATACTATTCAACGAACAATGTAGAGATATCGTCGCAGCTGACTACATAATATTTGACGAACAATGTAGAGATATGGTCCCAGCCTTGTACATACTATTTGACGAACAATGTAGATATATGGTTACAGCTGACTACACACTATCTGACGAACAATGTAGAGATATGGGCGCAGGAGACACCATACTATCTGACGAACAAAATTGCAGAGATATCGTCGCAGCTGACTACATACTATTCAACGAACAATGTAGTGATATCGTCGCAGCTGACTACATACTATCTGAAAAACAATTTTGAGATATCGTCGCAGCTGACTACATATTATCTGATGAAAAATGTAGAGATATGGTCTCAGCTGACTACATACTATCTGACGAACAAAGCAGAGATATAGTCCCAGCTGAGTACATACTAGCTGACGAACAGTGTTGAGATATGGGCCCAGTGGACAACATACTATCTAACGAACAATGTAGAGATATTGTCGCAGCTGACTACATATTATCAGACGTACAATGCAGAGATATGGACGTAGCTGACTACATACTATCTGACAAACACTGTAGAGATATGGTGGCAGCTGACCACACACTATCTGACGAACAATTTAGAGATATTGACGCAGCTGACCACAAAATATTTGACGAACAGTGTAGAGATTTGGTCCCAGCTGACTACATACTATCTAACGAACAATGTAGAGATATGGGCCTAACAGAGAACATACTATCTGACGAACCATCTAGAGATATGGTCGCAGCTGACTACATACTATCTGACGAACAAATGTAGAGATATGGCCCCAGTTGACTACATGTTATTTGACGAATAATTTACAGATGTAGTACCAACTGACTACATACTATCTGAAGAACAATTTAGAGATATGGTCGCAGCTGACTACACAATATCTGACGAACAATGTAGAGATATGGTCGCAGCTAACTGCATACTATCTGACGAACGATGTAGAGATATGGTCGCAGCTGACTACATACTTTTTGACGAGCAATGTAGAGATATGGGCCCAGCAGAAAACATAATATGTGACGAACAATGTAGAGATATCGTCGCAGCTGACTACATACTATCTTAAGAATAATGTAGAGTTATGCCCCAACTGACTACAGGTTTTTTGACGAACAATATACAGATATAGTCCCACCTGACTACATACTATCTGACAAACAATTTAGATATATGGTTGCAGCTGACTACATAATATCTTACGAACAATATGGAGATATGGTCCCAGCTGAGAACATCCTCTTTGACGCACAAGGTAGAGATATGGTACCAGCTGACTACATACTATCTGACCAACAATGTAGATATATGGTCGTAGCTCAATGCATACTATCTGACGAACAATGTAGAGATATGGTCCTAGCTGACTACATACTATCTGACAAACAATAAAAAGATATGGTTTCGGCTGACTACATATTATATTTCGAACAATGTAGAGATATGGTCGTAACTGACTAGACACGATCTGACGAACAATGAAGAGATATGGTCGAAGCTAACTACATACTATCTGACGAAGAATTTAGAGATATGGACGCAGCTGACTACATACCATCTGACGAACAATGTAGAGATATGGTCCCAGGTGACTAGATACTATCTTACGAACAAAGTAGAGATATGGACACAGCTGACTACATACTAATTGAGGAACAATGTAGAGATATGGTCCCAGCTGACCGCATATTATATGACGAACGATGTAGAGATATGGTGGCAGCTGATTACATATTACCTGACGAACAATTTAAAGATACGATCCCAGCTGACTACATACTATCTGACGAACAATGTAGAGATATGGTCGAAGCTAACTACATACTATCTGACGAACAATCTAGAGATATGGTTCCAGCTGACTACATATTATCTGACGAACAATGCAGTGATATGGTCCTAGGTGACTACACACTATCTGACCAACAATGTAGAGATATGGTCCCAGCTGACTAGATACTATCTGATGAACAATGTAGTGATATGGTGGCAGCTGACTACATACCATATGACGAACAATGTAGAGATATGGTCGCAGCTAACTGCATACTATCTGACGAACGATGTAGAGATATGGTCGCAGCTGACTACATACTTTTTGACGAGCAATGTAGAGATATGGGCCCAGCAGAAAACATAATATGTGACGAACAATGTAGAGATATCGTCGCAGCTGACTACATACTATCTTAAGAATAATGTAGAGTTATGCCCCAACTGACTACAGGTTTTTTGACGAACAATATACAGATATAGTCCCACCTGACTACATACTATCTGACAAACAATTTAGATATATGGTTGCAGCTGACTACATAATATCTTACGAACAATATGGAGATATGGTCCCAGCTGAGAACATCCTCTTTGACGCACAAGGTAGAGATATGGTACCAGCTGACTACATACTATCTGACCAACAATGTAGATATATGGTCGTAGCTCAATGCATACTATCTGACGAACAATGTAGAGATATGGTCCTAGCTGACTACATACTATCTGACAAACAATAAAAAGATATGGTTTCGGCTGACTACATATTATATTTCGAACAATGTAGAGATATGGTCGTAACTGACTAGACACGATCTGACGAACAATGAAGAGATATGGTCGAAGCTAACTACATACTATCTGACGAAGAATTTAGAGATATGGACGCAGCTGACTACATACCATCTGGCGAACAATATAGAGATATGGTCCCAGGTGACTAGATACTATCTTACGAACAAAGTAGAGATATGGACACAGCTGACTACATACTAATTGAGGAACAATGTAGAGATATGGTCCCAGCTGACCGCATATTATATGACGAACGATGTAGAGATATGGTGGCAGCTGATTACATATTACCTGACGAACAATTTAAAGATACGATCCCAGCTGACTACATACTATCTGACGAACAATGTAGAGATATGGTCGAAGCTAACTACATACTATCTGACGAACAATCTAGAGATATGGTTCCAGCTGACTACATATTATCTGACGAACAATGCAGTGATATGGTCCTAGGTGACTACACACTATCTGACCAACAATGTAGAGATATGGTCCCAGCTGACTAGATACTATCTGATGAACAATGTAGTGATATGGTGGCAGCTGACTACATACCATATGACGAACAATGTAGAGATATGATCGCAGCTGACTACATACTATCTGACGAAGAATGCAGAAATATGGTCGTGGCTGACTACATACTATCTGACGAACAATGTATAGATATGGTGGCAGCTGACTGCATGCTATTTGACGAACAATGTAGAGATATGGGCCCAGCAGACAACATACTATCTGACGAACAATGTAGAGATATCGTCGCAGCTGACTACATACTATTTGACGAACAATGTAGAGATATGGTCCTAGCTGAGTACATACTATTTGACGAATAATGTAGAGATATGGTTCCAGGTGACTGCATACTATTCAACGAACAATGTAGAGATATCGTCGCAGCTGACTACATACTATCTGATGAACAATGTAGAGATATGAATGGAGCTGACTACATACCATTTTACGAATAATGTAGAGATATGGTCGCATCTCACTGCATACTATCTGACGAACAATATAGAGATATGGTCGCAGCTGACTACATACAATCTGACGAACAATGTAGAGATATGGTCGCAGCTGAATACATACTATCCGACGAATAATTTAGAGATATTCCCCAACTGACTACATGTTATTTGACGAACAATATACAGATATAGCTCCAGCTGACTACATACTATGTGACAAACAATATAAAGATATGGTCCCAGCTGACTACATATTATCTTTCGAACAATGTAGAGGTATGGTCGTATGTGACTACATACTATCTGACGAACAATGTAGAGATATGGCCAAACTGACTACATGTTATTTGACGAACAATTTAAAGATATGGACACAGCTGACAACATACTATCTTACGAAAAATGTAGAGATATGGTCCCAGCTGACCGCATATTATATGACGAACGATGTAGAGATATGGTCGCAGCTGATTACATACTATCTGACGAACAATTTAAAGATATGATCCCAGCTGACTTCATACTATCTAACGAACAATGTAGAGATATGGTCGAAGCTAACTGCATACTATCTGACGAACAATCTAGAGATATGGTTCCAGCTGACTACATATTATATGACGAACAATGCAGAGATATGGTCCTAGATGATTACACACTATCTGACGAACAATTTAGAGATTTTTTCCCAGCTGACTACATACTATCTGACGAACTATGTAGATATAAGGTCGTAACTCACTACATACTATCCGACGAACAATGTAGAGATATGGTCGTAGCTAACTACATACCATCTGACAAACACTGTAGAGATATGGTTCCAGCTGACTGCATAGTGTCTGACGAAGAATTTCGAGATATGGCCCCAACTGAGTACATGTTATTTTACGAACAATTTACAGATGTAGTCCCAGCTGAGTACATACTATTTGACGCACTTTGTAGAGATACGGTCCCAGCTAACTACATTCTATCTGACGAACAATTTCGAGATATGGTCGCAGCTGACTACATACTATCTGACGAAGAATGCAGAAATATGGTCGCAGCTGACTACATACTATCTGACGAACAATGTATAGATATGGTGGCAGCTGACTGCATGCTATCTGACGAACAATGTAGAGATATGGGCCCAGCAGACAACATACTATCTGACGAACAATGTAGAGATATCGTCGCAGCTGACTACATACTATCTGACGAACAATGTAGAGATATGGTCCTAGCTGAGTACATACTATTTGACGAATAATGTAGAGATATGGTTCCAGCTGACTGCATACTATTCAACGAACAATGTAGAGATATCGTCGCAGCTGACTACGTACTATCTGATGAACAATGTAGAGATATGAATGCAGCTGACAGCATACCATCTTACAAATAATGTAGAGATATGGTCGCAGCTCACTGCATACTATCTGACGAACAATGTAGAGATATGGTCTCAGCTGACCACATATTTTATGACGAACAATGTAGAGATATGGTCGCAGCTGACTACATACTATCTGACAAACAATATAAAGATATGGTCCCAGCTTACTACATATTATCTTTCGAACAATGTAGAGGTATGGTCGTATGTAACTATATACTATCTGACGAACAATGTAGAGATATGGCCAAATTGACTACATGTTATTTGACGAACAATATACAGATATAGTTTCAGTTGACTACATACTATCTGACGAACGATTTAAAGATATGGACACAGCTGACTACATACTATCTGACGAACAATGTAGAGATATGATCCCCTCTGACCACATATTATATGACGAACAATGTAGAGATATGGTCGCAGCTGATTACATACTATCTGACGAACAATGTGAGATAATGTCGTAGTTGACTACATATTATGTGACGAACAATGTAGAGATATGGTCGTAGCTAACTACATATTATCTGACGAACAATGTAGAGAATTGTCCCAGGTGACTACATACTATCTGACGAACAATGTAAAGATATGGTCCCAGCTGAGTACATACTATTTGACGAACAATGTAGAGATATGGTTCCAGCTGACTGCATACTATTCAACGAACAATGTAGAGATATCGTCGCAGCTTACTACGTACTATCTGATGAACAATGTAGAGATATGAATGCAGCTGACTACATACCATCTTATAAATAATGTAGAGATATGGTCACAGCTCACTGCATACTATCTGACGAACAATGTAGAGATATGGTCGCAGCTGACTACATACAATCTGACGAACAATGTAGAGATATGCCCCAACTGACAACATGTTATTTGACGAACAATATACAGATATAGTTTCAGTTGACTACATACTATCTGA
This sequence comes from Carcinoscorpius rotundicauda, assembly GCA_011833715.1. Lineage (NCBI taxonomy): Eukaryota > Metazoa > Arthropoda > Merostomata > Xiphosura > Limulidae > Carcinoscorpius > Carcinoscorpius rotundicauda. The sequence goes on from CM022400.1 coordinate 70,985,257, forward strand.
CGAACAATTTAAAGATATGGACACAGCTGACTACATACTATCTGACGAACAATGTAGAGATATGGTCCCAGCTGACCACATATTTTATGACGAACAATGTAGAGATATGGTCGCAGCTGACTACATACTATCTGACAAACAATATAAAGATATGGTCCCAGCTTACTACATATTATCTTTCGAACAATGTAGAGGTATGGTCGTATGTAACTATATACTATCTGACGAACAATGTAGAGATATGGCCAAACTGACTACATGTTATTTGACGAACAATATACAGATATAGTTTCAGTTGACTACATACTATCTGACGAACGATTTAAAGATATGGACACAGCTGACTACATACTATCTGACGAACAATGTAGAGATATGATCCCCTCTGACCACATATTATATGACGAACAATGTAGAGATATGGTCGCAGCTGATTACATACTATCTGACGAACAATTTAAAGATATGATCCCAGCTGACTACATACTATCTTTCGAACAATGTAGAGATATGGTCGTAACTGACTACACACGATCTGACGAATAATGTAGAGATATGGTCGAAGCTAACTACATACTATCTGATGAACAATGTAGAGATATGGTCGCAGCTGACTAAATACTATCTCACGAACAATGTAGCGATATGCCCCAACTTACTACATGTTATTTGATGAACAATATACAGATATAGTCCTACCTGACTATATACTATCTGACAAACAATGAATAGATATGGTCCTGGCTGACTACATATTATCTTTCGAACAATGTAGAGATATGGTTGTAACTGACTAGACACGATCTGACGAAGAATGAAGAGATATGGTCGAAGCTAACAACATACTATTTGACGAACAATTTAGAGATATGGTTCCAGCTGACTACATGCTATTCATTGAACAAATTTGAGATATAGTCGCAGTTGATTACATATTATCTAACGGACAATGCAGAGATATGGTCCCAGCTGACTACATACTGTCCGACGAACAATTTTAAATATGGTTTCAGCTGACTACATACTCTTTGACGAACAATGTAGAGTTATGGTCGCAGCGGTCTACATATTATCTGACGAACAAAGCAGAGATATAGTCTCAGCTGAGTACATACTATCTGACGAACAATGTAGAGATATGATCGCAGATGACTACATACTATCTGACGAACACTCTAGAGATATGGTCACAGCTTATTACATACTGTCTTACGAACAATTTTGAGTTATGAACGCAGCTGACTACATGCCATCTGACGAACAATGTAGATGTATGGTCCAAGTTGACTACATACTTTGTGACGAACAATTTATAGATATGGTCGCAGCGGGCTACATACTATTCAACGAACAGTGCAGAGATATTGTCCCAGCTGACTACATACTATCTTACGAACAATATAGAGTCATGGTCGTAGCTAACTACATACTATCTGACGAACAATGTAGAGATATGGCCCCAGTTGACTACATGTTATTTGACGAACAATTTACAGATGTAGTCTTAACTGACTACATACTATCTGAAGAACAATTTAGATATATGGTCGCAGCTGATTACATACTATCTGACGAACAATTTAAAGATATGGTCCCAGCTGACTACATACTATCTGACCAACAATGTAAAAATATGGTCGCAGCTGACTACATACTATCTCACGAACAATGTAGAGATATGGTCCCAGCTGACTACATGCTATCTGACGAACAATTTAGAGATGTGGTCGCAGCTGACTGCATACTATCTGACGAACAATTTAGAGATATTGATGCAACTGAGTACGTACTATCTGACGAACAATGTAGAGGTAAGGTCTCAGCTGACTACATAATATCTGACGAACAATGCATAATTTGGTCGTATAGCTCAAGAAGTAACCTATTTCTGAGTTTAAACAAATTAATAAATAACCTCTTAATGTCTGGGTTTAATGTATGTTTTTTTATTTTTTAATCATGTCAAGAACCTTGCAATGAAGATTTTGGTTTGAATTTAAGAAAAGGCAAATATTTCCTTAGATACTATATTTCGTATGAAAACAATTTGTCCAGAGAGCGTTATTTAGAACTGTGAGTTTATTTTGTGTTCCATGCTACACTGATAAGTAAATGAGTATATTCTGTTCTCCATGCTACACTGATAAGTAAATGAGTTTATTCTGTGTTCCATGCTACACTGAAAAGTAAATTAGTTTTTTTCTGTGTTCCATGCTACACTAATAGGTAAATGAGTTTATTCTGTTCTCCATACTACAATGATAAGTAAATGAGTTTTTTCTGTGTTCCATTCTACACTAATAAGTAAATGAATTTATTGTTCTCCATGCTACACTGATAAGTAAATGAGTTTATTCTGTTTTCCATGCTACACTTATAAGTAAATGAGTTGATTCTGTGTTCCATGCTACACTGATAAGTAAATGAATTTATTCTGTGTTCTATGCTACACTCATAAGTAAATGTTTATTCTGTGTTCCATGCTACACTGATAAGTAAATGAGTTTATTCTGTGTTCCATGCTACACTGATAAGTAAAGGAGTTTATTCTGTTTTCCATGCTACAATGATAAGTAAATGAGTTTATTCTGTGTTCCATGCTACACTGATAAGTAAATGAGTTTATTCTGTGTTCCATGCTACAATTATAAGTAAATGAGTTTGTTCTGTTCTCCATGCTACAGTGATAAGTAAATGAGTTTTTTCTGTTCTCCATGCTACACTGATAAGTAAATGCGTTTTTTCTGTTCTCCATGCTACACTGATAAGTAAATGAGTTTATTCTGTGTTTCATGCTACACTGATAAGTAAATGAGTTTATTCTGTGTTCCATGCTACACTGATAAGTAAATGAGTTTATTCTGTGTTCCATGCTACAATTATAAGTAAATGAGTTTGTTCTGTTCTCCATGCTACAGTGATAAGTAAATGAGTTTTTCTGTTCTCCATGCTACACTGATAAGAAAACGAGTTTATTGTGTGTTCCATGCTACACTGATAAGTAAATGAGTTTATTCTGTGTTCCATGCTACACTGATAAGTAAATGAGTTTGTTCTGTTCTCCATGCTACAGTGATAAGTAAATGAGTTTATTCTTTTTCCATGCTACAGTGATAAGTAAATGAGTTTATTCTGTTTTCCATGCTACACTGATAAGTAAAACTGGTAACATCTTTAGGAACGCACTCCCTGAGGTAAAAATTGGCTCAAGTCTATTGAGTTGACAAGAAGAAATGTAGGTAGTTAAATCACCCACCGTCAACCCTTGGGCTACTGTTGTTTCATCTAATATTGGAAGTTGACTCTCACTCTTATAACGCATCTACAACATCATAGTGCAAACCGTATTTTGAGGGGAAACGGGTTACGAGCCACGAACACCCGACCACGTTAAACACCAAGCCACACCCGGTTTGATGAACCAGAGAATATTTAGAAACATTGAATTATATTTGGATTCAACCAGTGTAAGTGTTAGTTGGATGAAACGAGGCTTGTGTTACCCTTTGTGTTGTTACGTGACCACGTGTTTTTAATACTGCACTCTTGGCATGTTCTCATCAAGGTAGCTTGTTGAATCTTAAAGTTTCGAATGTGTGATTAATAATACTTCTTGCGTGAATGTCATTTATGTGTCTGTCCCAGAACCAGTGTTACCTGTAGATAGGAATTCTCATATGAGACCATAGAACTAGAACTAACTGCGGGATGATTACGTTGAGGAAAACCCATTAAAATTTGGCACGAGAGCAACAGGAGTAAATAGAACAACTAATAATGATAAAATGTGACCTGCTGTGCTTGGTACCGTTCCAGAGGTAACCCGCTTCTCACGCAGAAGAAATAATCTAATATCCTACACGCCCTTATCTGCTGTACGAAATCTAGCCTACAGACTCACGGGGCTTTAAATCAGGCTTACAACAAAATATGTTCACTGTGTACTGAAGTACTATTGTGTCTCGCAGTTAAAACGAGAACATTACTGTTTTATTGTACCATTTATAGTTAAACGTCCGTTTTCTTCAATACTTTCTTCTGTGTGGAAAGAATGGTCCAGTAATTAGCATTCCGAACTGTGGATCTTATAGTCCATGGTTCATGTCCCTTTTATTGCTAAAACGTTTTCTGCATCTTTAGAGCAGGGGGTGCATATAAGTGAGAGGGTCATATTCAACGACTCGTTAAAGTAACCCGAGAATTGGTGGTGGGTTCTGTCGGCATGTTGCCTTCCCTCTACTCTGTCAGTTGGTGGTGGATTCTGTAGACATGCTGTCTTTCCTCTACTCTGTCAGTTCCAAATTAGGCATGACTATAAATCTCGATGAATATCCGAATCCAAACCTTTCCTGTTCGACAGACAGGTTCAACATATGTATTTCATTAGTCATTTTCCTTTATTGTTTGTGTAGATGTATTTGGCACACGAGACGAAACACTAAGTATGCTGGTTAGTAAAGTTTGAAAACTTTTTACTTTACACTCTGATAGAGGGAGATATAACAATGACCTTCATGAGTGTGTTTTGCTTGAACCAAAGCCTGCTGTGTCCACCGAATTACTTTTATACCTCAGTGATATTGTGTTGCATTACGCAATGTCGCTAGAACAAAGAACACTTCAGCAAAAGTTGCTACAATATATACACTGTACTAAATTTGTTTGTTTGTTTAAGATTATGCACAATTACACAATGGGCTATCTGTGCTCTGCCCATCATGAATATCAAAACTCGATTTTTCACGGTGTTAGTCTGCAGACGTATCGCTGTGCCACTGTGGGGCAACTGTACCAAGTAAAGTCAAGTTGTTTTTGTCGGGATCATTTATACGAGGGTCCATGGTTACCTTTATACGAGGGTCTCCCTGGTTACCGAACTGTTACGTTTCTACTTTTTTGTTATTATGTCTTAATTATATAGTCGTTTTAATACTTAATTAATAAACTTCTTCACGTCCGACAGGTGGTGTGACGTCTGTTAACTTATTTTTCAATCTCGTTGACAAGTTGACAATAACGATATATCGCAGCGCCACCTGTTGGTAATATTCAAACAAATTAAACTTTTCAGCAAAATAGTTGACTTAAGTGTCCCTTTCTCTTCTTCTCATTTCTGTATAAGAAACGGTTTTAGTTCTTTTTATAACCAGGAAACAGTTGTGACTGATATAAAGGTAAGGAAGCCAGATGTGGAAGTAACGTATGTCACCTGCTGGTGGTGGCTGAGAGAAACAAAAATTTAAATAATGAACGGAAGTCAGTTATACACACAAGCACTTGGAAAACAACTGACGTTAGGTCATTAGGAATAAAAACAAGGGAAGTGTAAAACAGGGGGGTCTTAAACAAAAACAACAGAACCTGACAGGTTAAACGTGCGTTTCAGTGTTTTTATATGTCCCCCTTACATTAGGTACAAACACGTTTATAAACCTAACAATTATACTGTATGTATGATCGACCTGAGGTCATACAACTGCAGTATTGAGGTATTAAACACCTACTGTGTACAAACACGATTATAAACCAAACAATTATACTGTATGTATGATCGACTTGAGGTCGTACAACTGTAGTATTGATGTATTAAACACGTGCTGTGTACAAACACGTTTATAAACCTAACAATTATACTGTATGTATGATCGACGTGAGGTCGTACAACTGTAGTATTGATGTATTAAACACGTGCTGTGTACAAACACGTTTATAAACCTAACAATTATACTGTATGTATGATCGACGTGAGGTCGTACAACTGTAGTATTGAGGTATTAAACACGTGCTGTGTACAAACACGTTTATAAACCTAACAATTATACTGTATGTATGATCGACGTGAGGTCGTACAACTGTAGTATTAAGGTATTAAACACGTGCTGTGTACAAACACGTTTATAAACCAAACAATTATACTGTATGTATGATCGACGTGAGGTCGTACAACTGTAGTATTGAGGTATTAAACACCTACTGTGCACAAATACGTTTATAGACCTAACAATTAAAGTTTGTATCTTGAATAGAACATCAATATATGTAACACAGTATGGACAACTTGGTTTAGTTTATTATAACTAATAAGACTCACATTCCAGACCCCAACTAACGAGTATCCTAAAGCTAACAGTATAACTTAGTAAGGAGATGAAGAATTATGACCTGCTCCATCGTTCAACTTTATTTTGTATATTTTTTCTGAGGTTAGGTGATACCTGGCATGTCATCATGAATTATTACTTTCTACTTCGAACTGTACCATCTGTAGGCCTTGTACACTTCATAACGGTTGACAACAATATAATTTAACATTCATTTGATACAATCGCTCGAAGTTACGCAAAGAATGCATCTTTCTACGTCTCAATGCACGAGTCACCTGGAAGCTTAGAGGTCATACAGTAAAAATCGACTGAACGTATACGTTGGTGAGGTTTTGTATTATGCATTCTACTGGACAGAAGAATTTCACCATGAACATGGTTAATGTTCTGTCATGTGATGCCCATCACAAACAGATTTGTGTGCAGCTATTCTGGTCATGTCAGGACTTATCATTCCTCTGGCGTGTGCAGATATTCTCGTCATGTTAAGACTTATCATTCCTCTGGCGTGTAGAGATATTCTCGTCATGTTAAAACTTATCATTCCTCTGGCGTGTAGAGATATTCTCGTAATGTTAGGACTTATCATTCCTCTGGCGTGTGCAGATATTCTGGTCATGTCAGGACTTATCATTCCTCTGGCGTGTGCAGATATTCTCGTCATGCCAGAACTTATCATTCATCTGGTGTGTGCAGCTATTCTCGTCATATTAGGACTTATTCTTCTGGTGTGTGCAGCTATTATCGTCATATTAGGACTTATCATTCCTCTGGCGTGTGCAGATATTCTCGTCATGCTAGAACTTATCATTCATCTGGTGTGTGCAGCTAATCTCGTCATATTAGGACTTTTCATTCTTCTGGTGTGTGCAGCTATTCTCGTCATGCTGGGACTTATCATTCCTCTGGTGTGTGCAGCTATTCTCGTCATATTAGGACTTATCATTCTTCTGGTGTGTGCAGCTATTCTCGTCATGTTAGGACTTATCATTCATCTGGTGTGTGCAGCTATTCTCGTCATGCTAGGACTTATCATTCATCTAGTTTGTGCAGATATTCTCGTCATGTTAGGACTTATCATTCTTCTGATGTGTGCAGCTATTCTCGTCATGCTAGGACTTATCATTCCTCTGGTGTGTGCAGCTATTCTTTTGTTATAAGCGTGTTAAGGCGTGCGACTCGTCATCTGAAGGTCACGGGTTTGCATCCCCGTCGCACCAAACATGCTCGCCCTTTCAGCCGTGGGTGCGTTATAATGTACGGCCAATCCCACTATTTGTTGGTAAAAGAGTAGCCCAAGAGTAGGCGGCGGGTGGTGATGACTAGCTGCCTTCCCTCTTGTCTTACACTGCTAAATTAGGGACGGGTAGCGTAGATAGCCCTCGAGTAGCTTTGTGCGAAATTCAAAACAAACAAACAAACTTATTTAAATATGAGCATTAGCAAATTAAAAATAGGCTTAGCGTGAGTCTTAGGATACATTAGAATGACGACAGTAACCAAGATTTTATCAATTTATCTCTAGTGTAACAGTAATACGTCTACAGATTTACAATGCTAGAAACTGAGTTTCGATACCCATGGGGGACAGAGCATAAAGAACTCTTTATGTAGCTTTGTGCTTAGTTTCAAACAAACAATTTAGCCAGTTTAAAGTAAGCCTTAGCGCCACTTTCTCTGATTCTGCTCGCCTATGGAGAGAGGCTTCGTTTTGTCAACATGTTTCAGTGTAGCTGCATCTGAACGTCTGGTTTTCATCATATACACGAGATTTAGTTTTATTCACTGGTTTCCAGCGCCCCCGTGTAGCCTGAGGTAACAGAACTAGTGTAAAATCAAAATGACAAACACAGATGCAGTAAATTACAAATGTTCTCTGAACGTTAAAAATATATATGCCAGAAATCCCCTTTATTCCAAAAAGGTAAGGTATTTGACGTACTTGGTAAGCTGAAGATGAGGGTTAGATTCCCCGCGGTGAACACAGCAGTGGGTTTCCGTTTGTTTTGAATATCGCACAAAGCTACAAGGGGGCTATCTGTGCTAGCCGTCCCTAATTTAGCAGTGTAAGACTAAAGGGAAGGCAGCTAGTCATCATCACCCACCGCCAACTGTTGGGCTACTCTTTTACCAACGAATAGTGGGATTGACCGTCATATTATAACGCCCCCACGGCTGAAATGGCGAGCATATTTGGCGCGACCGGGATGCGAACCCGCGTCCCTCAGATTACGAGTCGCACACTTTAACACGCTTGGCCGTGCCGAGCCACAACTATTTTGAAATGCAACACCAGGACATACAACTAATAACAAGTTGAGCCACTTTTCCCCACAAACAACAGACATGACACAAAGTCAGATAGATTAATCACACTTCTGCAGGTTTTACTTTTCGTTAGTCTATTGATATTGCATCCAGTTTCTAGATCGAGATGAGAAGTGAATACTGATGGTCAGTTTGTCCTTGACTATAAGAAAACTTGATCCTTCCGCGAAAATTAGAAACCCGGTGAAACACTTTTGTTTATCAGAGGAACTTAGTGGAACTTTTCTGTTAACAACTGGGTTGTTCCTACTTAAAGGAAACCCGTTTAACTTTGTTGTTTTTGATGTAATCACACAGGATACAAAAAAGTTATGCATGTCAACAGGAAATAATGAAAGGGTTCCAGTGTAAAATGGACTTTTAAAAACCAAATCATTTGAGGGATCCAATGTAAAATGGACTTTTAAAAATCCAAATCATTAGAGGGATCTAATGTTAAACGGACTTTTTAAAACCAAATCATTAGAGATCCAATGTAAAATGGACTTTTAAAACCAAATCATTAAAGGGATCCAATGTAAAATGGACTTTTAAAACCAAATCATTAAAGGGATCCAATGGAAAATGGACTTTTAAAAACCCAATTCATCAGAGAGATCCAATGGAAAATGGACTTTTAAAAACCAAATCATAAGAGGGATCCAGTGAAAAGGAATTTAAACTTACTAGCCACTGGTATCAAGTTTTTAACGGTTTGTTCCTTTCTCTGTCGTAATATTTTCATGAATTTTGCAGAGAAACTCCTTTCAGAGGCTTACACTGAAATGGTTGAATACATAGTCCTGAACACACTCGAAATCTGTCGTTACTTTGACACTAAAAACAAGCTTAATCAATGGACAGACTTTACGTAAAATTCCTTATACGTCATCAGATCACGTGATTTGCTACCCCTAAATTTGGGGTTGAACAGAAGAGTAACAAACAGTTTACGATTATTTGATCTTTGATTTGAAATTTTGTGAAAACAAAAAAATCCGCCAAAGCAAGTTATAATTAAGCCTAAAAATTACATCACTGAAAAAAAACATTCCATTCGTGAATTGTTGTTACGTTGTTCAACCTAAATAATCTACGGTTTATTTAAGTTCGACTCATTATATTTCAGTTCTTTAAATATGGTTAAAATATTTTGCTTTTTTTTTAATTAAGCACAAAGCTACACAATGGGCTATCTGTGCTCTGCCCACCACGGGTATCGAAACCAGGATTTTAGCGTGTAAGTCCGCAGACATACCGCTGAGCCACTGGGGGGTCCAAATACTTTGCTAATATTAATCCGTTATGACGAGAAAACCTACTTGAAGAGAAAACTATATATTTAAACACGGTTGGTATGAATAGAGAAAGCACAAATAGAGGAGCGAACCAAGGTTCACAAAGAAAGAAAGGGTTACTCACCCATAGCTGACCACACGTTTGAAGGCGGTTGTGTAATTGAGTGTAGGAATGTAGAGGGCGTGCTTAGATGTTACATATATTAATTAATATAGATATACAGGTGTTCCTTTGCGATGGATTATTTTAGGCTTTAATAGTTGCAAAAGTAAGGTTTCTTTAATTTTGTGTTTGTTTCTTTACATAGTATTTAGGTGTTTTCCATGGTTATGTTGTGTTTATTTGATTTGATAATATTTTCTCACGATTTATATATAAAGTTCTGGTTAAGGCCTTACTCACACGAATTACTGTAAATATTTCAGTGTTTAGTATTGGAAGTGATTTATGTTTGAAACTAAAGAAAAGATTATTATACACAAAACACATTGTGTATACAGAAGTACATTAATAAATGTTCATGTAACATGTATATATTAACCGTGCCATTATTTTATATTGTATATATACAGAATAAATAACTTTGACTGGTGCAAAGTATAATAATACGAAAGTAGTCAAAGTCTAACATGTAGTGGGAGTTACATAAGGTGCTTCTGTGGTTACAGTTGGCGGCACCAGTGTTTTAACGTAACCGTTAATACTGTACAGTCAGCTGAAGCACAACTGGATAAAGCAAACTTTATGTAATGTTAACATCTTCGTGTTTCAGTGTTAAGATTAAAGGTGTATAACGTTGATGCTTGAAAAGAACACATCAGAGATATTTTCCGTGTAGCTTTGAACATAATCAACAATCAAACTGTTATTACAATCACGTTTTATGTTTATTTCAAGTCGTAAACTGAAGGGTTCAAACAGAGACCGGGGCGGAAATGGAAAACAAGAACGACTTTTTCGTTTTAACGTAAAAAATAACAACCTAACTGATGCTGAGACACAGTAAATTTGTTGTTGTTGTTGTTTTTTAATTTCGTACTCGAGGGCTATCTGTGCTAGCCATCCCTAATTTAGCAGTATAAGACTAGAGGGAAGGCAGCTAGTCATCAACACCCACCGCCAACTCTTGGGCTACTCTTTTACCAACGAATAGTGGGATTTACTGTCACATTATAAAGCCCGCACGGCTGAAAGGGCGAGCATGTTTGTCGCGACTCGGGCGCGAACCCGCGACCCTCAGATTACGAGTCGCCCGCCTCAACACGCAGGCCATGCCCGGCCGGCACAGTAAATAAAAACATGAAAACACTATCACGTACGGATAATCCGTAGTGCTGGGAACTCTTGGAATTTAATATAATCTGTTGAGTTTAGAGTAAAGCTGCATTCTCACAACGGTTTCTAAAACAAAGGGTTGGATGTGGGCCCTTTGATGCACGGACACGTGGTAAGGGCGTTCGTTCGACTCGCAATCTGAGGGTCACGGGTTCGAATCCCCCTTACATCAGACATGTTCGCCCTTTCAGCTATGGATACGTTATATAGTTATGGTCAATCCCATTATTCGTTGGTAAAAGAGTAGCCCAAGAACTGGCGGCGGATGGTGATGACTAGTTGCCTTCCCTCTACTTTTACACTGCTAAATTAAGGACGTGTAGCTTTGCGCGAAATTTAAAAAACAGAAACAGAAGCTTTCCAGGTGATCTAAAATAAGGACCCACTTCTCTGAAGCTTGAAAACTTTTCTTAATCAAGAACTATATACTTTAAATTAAGAAAGTGAAGCTTTTGGTATATTGTGCAGTTAAACCTAATCACGAACGTTTATACAGTTTTACTCATTATCATTTGAATTTTTTTTTTCGCAATTAAACTTTAAACTTCTGCTGGAAAATTATTTACGGTACACCACAATGTTACTTGTTTGTTTATTTTCGAGCGAGCAAAAGGCATTGTTTGTCCGCAGATATTTGTTTTGGAACAAGGGCACGTTGAACGTTTGTTGTGTTTCTGCTGGAAAACGATTTCTTGTTTGTGAATTTCGCGCAAAGCTACACGAGGATTATCTGTAATAGCCGTCCATAAGTTAGCAGTGTAAGACAAGAGGAAAGGCAGCTAGTCATCACCGCCCACTGCCAACTCTTGGGCTACTCTTTTACCAACGAATAGTAGGATTGACCTTTAATTGTAACGCCCCCGTTGTAATTGTTTAGATTCCGTATTAATTGTGCAAGAAAAATTATATTTATTTGAAAAATAAATTAACCGTCTTAACAACGTAAGTCGCCATGTCGTTGTGAAAAAATTATCCTCTGTTCTTAAGTGCAAAACCGACAGCATGAATTTAAATCCGACTTTTACCACTAACAGTTTTTGCAATACTTATTAAAGTTTGTCATCTTAAACTGTAATGTGTCGCTGTACTTGTTTAGTTTTGTGAATTTTGTTGTTTTACTTTTATTATAATGAAAAGTAATCCCCACCCACACACCTCATCAACAACTATTTGAATTCATAGAAAAGATTCATAAAATATTTCTCGCATATAAATGATGGAAAATGTTTTTTGTTGGATGTTTTTATGAGTATTAACATTGGTGTCTCTTTGTTAACTAGCATGACCCATCTTGGGGCTCAAGGCCACCGGCTTATTTATTAATTTGATTGTTTTGCAATCACATGCTAAGCACCAGCCAGCGAGACGTCACGTGATTTCTCATTCTTGGGCTTCGTTTGCCTTCTGTCTCAGTGAGTTCTTGCAGGTGTCTGTATGTTTGTCGAGAAAGAGGGCACTGACAGCGTCTGTTTGTAACATGGTAGACAACACGTGTATGAATTGCGCCCAAGTATTATACCAAGAAGTACGGGCATAACAAGATAAAATACAACAGAACGAGACTTGTTTAAAATGACAGGCCACTAGAAAGGGTGTGTTTAGGCCACTAGTAACTCACACATCATTGACAACACCGACTGGACCTCTTATGTTTCGTGTCTCTCTCTCATGACACAAACCGACACAAGGTGATATCTGTTTTCTACCATCACGAGCATCTGAACCACACATCTTCCATTGTGATTCCTCAGAGTATCGCTTCGAGGCGCGTCGGTTGACAAAAGAACCATTCTTTACAGTTTTATCAATAAGAAATAAAAATATATATTTAACGAGAATCAGGTTATTACTGTCTTAATCTCTAAAACCCAATGATTTGATCTCCCTTACTTTTAACAGCAATACAAATATAAATTAATATTTCAAAGGTTATAATTTTAGCACCAATAGACCAAAGCTGACTAACACTAAACAGTTCTTAAGTTAAATAACACTAGACTAAAACTGCCTAGTCTTAAACAGTTCTTAAGTTAATCACCAATAGACCAAAACTGACTAAATTTCAACAGTTCTTAAGTTAACCAGAAATAGACCAAAATTGACTAAATTTCAACAGTTCTTAAGTTATGCACCAATAGACCGAAGCTGACTAACCTTAAACAGTTGTTAAGTTAACCACCAATAGACCGAAGCTGACTAACCTTAAACAGTTGTTAAGTTAACCGCAAATAGACCGAAGCTGACTAAATTTCAGAAGTTATTAAGTTAACAACCAATGGACCAAAGCTAAATATATTTCAACAGTTCTTAACTTAACCACCAATAGACCAAAGCTGACAAACATTAAACAGTTTTTAAGTTAACTACCAACAGATCAAAGCTGACTGACCTTAAACAGTTCTTAAGTTAACCTCCAATAACCAAAGCTGACTAACCTTAAACTATTCTTAAGTTGACCATTGATAGACCTCAACTGAATACATTTCAACAGTTCTTAAGTTAATTATCTATAGACCAAAGCTGACTGAATTTAAAATGTTCTTAACTACCAACAGAACGAAGCTGACCAACCTTAAACAGTTCTTAAGCTGAACACCACTAGACCAAAACTGACTAAATTTCAGCAGTTCTTAAGTTGTCCACCAATAGACCAACGCTAACTAACCTAAAACAGTTCTTAAGTTAACCACTGTACTAATCTTAAAACTGGCTAATCTTAAACAATTCTTAATTTGACCACCACTAAACCAAAGCTGACTACATTTCAACATTTCTTAAGTTACATACCACTGTACTAAATCTGGCTAATCTTAAACAATTCTTAATTTGACCACCACTAAACCAAAGCTGACTACATTTCAACAATTCTTAAGTTAAATACCACTAAACTAAAGCCGACTAACCTTAAACAGTTCTTAAGTTAACCACCAATAGACCAAAACTGACTAAATTTCAACAGTTCTTAAGTTAACCAGAAATAGACCAAAATTGACTAAATTTCAACAGTTATTAAGTTAACAACCAATAGACGAAAGCTAAATAAATTTCAACAGTTTTTAAGTTAACCACCAATAGATCAAAGCTGACTATCCTTAAACAGTTTTTATGTTAACCACCAATAACCAAAACTGAATAAATTTTAACAGTTCTTAACTTAAATACCACTAGAATAAATCTGGTTCATCCTAAAAGGTTCTTAAGTTAACCACCAAAAGACAAAGCTGACTAAATTTTAAGAGTTCTTAAGTTAACCACCAAAAAACCATTGCTCACTAACCTTAAACAGTTCTTACGTAAACTACCAACAGATCAAAGCTGACTAACCTTAAACACTTCTTATGTTAACCACCAAAAACCAAAACTGAATAAATTTCAACAGTTCTTAACTTAAATACCACTAGAATAAATCTGGCTCATCCTAAACAGTTCTTAAGTTATCCACCAAAAGACAAAGCTGACTAAATTTTAAGAGTTCTTAAGTTAACCACCAATACACCATTGCTCACTAACCTTAAACAGTTCTTACGTTAACCACCAATAGACCAAAGCTGACCAAATGTCAACAGTTCTTAAGTTAATCAGTAGTAGACCGAAGCTGACCAACCTTAAACAGTTCAAGTTAACCACCAGTAGACCAAAACTGAATACATTTAAACAGATCTTAAGTTAACCATCAATAGAACAAAGCTGACTAAGTTTCAACAGTTCTTAACTTTAATACCACTAGAATAAATTTTGCTAATCTTAAACAGTTTTTAAGTTAACCGCCAATACAACAAGCTGACTAACCTGAACAGTTCTTAAGATAAATACCACTAGACTGCAGCTGGCTAATGTTAAACAGTTATAAGTTAACCACTAATAGACCGAAGCTGACGAAATTTCATCATATTTTAAGTTAACCAAAAATAGACCAAAATTGACTAAATTTCAACAGTTGTTATGTTAACAACCAATAGACCAAAGTTTACTGAATTTCAACAGTTTTTAAGTTAACCACCAATAGACCAAAGCTGACTAATCTTAAACAGTTCTTAAGTTAACCAAAAATAGACCAAAGCTGACTAAATTTCAACATATTTTAAGTTAACCACCAATAGACCAGAACTGACTAAATTTCAACATTTCTTAAGTACCACTTAACCAAAGCTGACTAAATTTCAACAGTTGTTAAGTTAACCAGAAATAGACCGAAGCTGACTAAATTTCAACAGTTGTTAAGTTAACCACAAATAGACCGAAGCTGACTAAATTTCAGAAGTTATTAAGTTAACAACCAATGGCCCAAAGCTAAATATATTTCAACAGTTCTTAACTTAACCACCAAAAACCATAGCTGACAAACATTAAACAGATCTTAAGTTAACCACCGATAGACCACAGCTGACTAACCTTAAAGTTCTTTAGTTAACCATCAATGGACTAAAGCTGATTAATTCTTAATGATTGTTAACTTACACACGAATAACGTAAGTTGTTGAATAATTTTCAGAATTTCACAATTTTCAGCCGTAGCTACAATAAATTATCTATGTGGATGTAGTTACAACTGCTCTCAAGCTATGCTACCTAGAACTGTCGTAAAAAACCATAGACAATTATTTTCATTACGCCAAACAATGTTAGAACATTATATCTCATGCATTTGTTTCAGATAATGAATTTGACATTCACTTAAAAATATAAATTTAATATTTTATCATATTGTTTCTATCGTACAAGCTACTTGGTAAGTTGGCTGGTCAGAACGAAATATTGTGTAGGATTCCGATAGTCATCTTATTAATTAATTAATTTAAAAGTCCTTATAATTATTTTATACAACTGCCATATTTTATGTTTACACAAACAAGAAAGTGAAATTTTTAGGGTCTCGAAAAAGGAGCAAAACTCAAAATGAAATGCGTACTTGTACAAAGGTGATAATAAATATACGTCTTTCCCTTGAGAGAAAAGGTACAAATAGTCATAACTAGGTTACTCTGGTTCGTGCTCGTGCTACTTTCAATACAGAGTGATTATGAAATGTTCACAGATACACATGTCCCTCAACGGCACAGCGGTGTGTCTGCGGCCTTAAAACACCTGAAACTAGGTGTCGATACTCGTGGCGTGCAGAGCACAGATAGCCTATTGTGTAGATTTGTATTAATTTCAAACAATACAAAAAATATGATTTATATGAACTATAATTTTAAAAGTCACGAGGTTTTTTCGAGTGAAATATAAAATACATTTATTATTACCATCACGTCTTCGTTTGTTAATATTTATCATGAAATAACAAACTTTATAATTTTTAGTCAATCCGGTTCTGGCCCGGCATGGCCAGGTGGGTTAAGACTCGTAATCCAAGGGTGGCGGATTCGAAGACCCGTTACACCAAACATGCTCGCCCTTTCAGCCGTGGGGGCGTTATACTGTGACGGTCAATCCCACTATTCGTTGGTAAGAGAGTAGCCCAAGAGTTGGCGGTGGGTGGTGATGACTAGCTCTCTTCTCTCTGGTCTTACACTGCTAAATTAAGGACGGCTAGCGCAGATAGCCCTCGTGAAGCTTCGCGCGAAATTCAAAACAGCCCAAATCCAAACGCCGCTTTATCACTAGTAGTAATTATACAGAGTTAGGAAAATATTCTTGGACAAGTTATTTTATAAATACATTTATATTTAGCTGTACTAATGAAAGAATTCATTGATAGTTGTTATGTTGAAGTAACTTTCCACATGTTGAAGAATTTTCATCTGGGAAGAATACAAGATATTCTAAATTTATCAAGCACATGAGATAAAGATGATGATTTATCTTAAGTTCATCTTATTTCTCAAAAAAATCATCTTACGTACAAGTAATTACTGGATAAACACGTTATTTAACAGATTTTACAATCACTCGTTTATGATGTTTCGACAGCCTTCAATGCAACAAATATATTCGTAATGTTAAGTTGTTATCGACACCTATCAGCAACGTTCGAAACTTACTCTCAAACTATGTCTCTCCACAAGATTTCATCGGAAGCTTGAGCGTATGTGTGTTTGTTTTAGCATCGGGCTATCTACTGTGTCCACCGAGAGGAATCGAACCCCTGATGTCACTGTAATTTTATCTACTTTTCTTTGGTAGCAGATTGTTGAAACAAACAATATAATTATCTTTTGCCAACCAACATGCACCAAATTAATGATAAAAGATACGTCATTATCAACAGTATTAACTGTACAACGACTTCGTTTTTTGGACTCGAAGTCAAAATGTTTGAGTTCGAGATTTACTTGATGTTGTGTCCTTGAATTTGATACTTTAAATTCACTTGGTCTGGTTTACCTAGCTGTAAGTTAACTTCCAATGGACAAGGACGAGGGCTCGGCATGGCCAAGCGCGTAAGTCGCGCGACTCGTAATCCGAGGGTCGCGGGTTCGCGCCAAACATGCTCGCCCTCCCAGCCGTGGGTGCGTTATATTGTGACAGTCAATCCCACTTTTCGTTGGTAAAAGAGTAGTCCAAGAGTTGGCGGTGGGTGGTGATGGGTTACCATCTTCACTCGCTTATGCTGTTTGGAACGGAGATCAAAAACATCACCTTCAGGTATCGTTATGGAAGAATAGTGTATAAAAGTATTTAAATCACACTATGTACGCCACATTCATGGCCAACAATCGTGAGCTCAGCTGGAACACAACAAATACAGTATGTAACGATGCTCTTAAACAGACGAAGTGCGTTATTTTCGGAAAATTCCAAGAAATTGAACAATTGTTGTTTGGAATTAAGCACAAAGCTACACAATGGGCTATCTGTGCTCTGCCCACCACGGGTATCGAAACCGCAGACATACCGCTGAGCCACTGGGGGGCGAAACTGAACAAAGAGAGCAGTTTAAATTTACAGTAGGCCTAATGCTATTGTCTTGAGACGAATATAAATCATTATAACAATGTTTAACCAGGGAAGAGAAGACGTTCGCACCAACAACAAAACTGGATAATTTGCCGCATTAACCATCCGTCGGTTAATTAACAGAATTACAAATTATCAATCATTCGGACACTTACCGATCCGATAAAGTTAAATTAATATTTTTTGTGTAAGATTCCAATAATATAGTCTTCGCCTAAAAAGCGATTTTTTTCATGTTTCAATTTTTTAAATCAAAACTACAATTAGTATTTCTCAGAAAAAATGTTTTGATATTATTGGACTAGAAAAATGTATTTGGTGTAAGTTTTATAAAATGGATTTTCACAAAAGCTACCACTATTGAAGCAATGAGTGTTTGTTACTAAGCACAAAGCTACACAATGCTCTGTAGACCACGGGTATCAAACCCCAGTTTCCGTCATTTTAAATCCGCAGCATTATGATTACGAAAGTTCCGACTACTTACAATTTTACTATGCTTCCCAAAAATAGAAAATTTCAAAACAATTTTTTCCATCATTATTCAGCGTGTAATCATTAGTCGTGATTTAACCTATCTTTGATTTTATTCTGGATAAAGAATAAATTATTTTGGCTTTATAAGCGATATCTTTCGTTAAACTTTCAATGTTTCATTATTGAATTTACCCAAAAAGTAAGTGGAGCTCATAATTTCACTCTCAAATTTCGGCTTAAAATTTGCACATTTTTGTGTGTTTCAAAAAGTTTTTTTTTCTCATCCCGTTAATTAACAGTTTGAAAAATATTATCTCTAAGCTTCTGTAGAAAATTCCTGACATTAATAGAGCGAAAGCCTTCGTCCAAACACTATTATTCGTACTATTTATACACAATTATCCCCCCACAATGGAGCCCGAAAAGCACGAGAATGTTCTATATTAAAACACTATACTCAAATCACAACAAATATCGCTGAGCTAGTATTTACTTCTAATGAACTTCA
Organism: Carcinoscorpius rotundicauda; assembly: GCA_011833715.1. Taxonomy (NCBI): domain Eukaryota; kingdom Metazoa; phylum Arthropoda; class Merostomata; order Xiphosura; family Limulidae; genus Carcinoscorpius; species Carcinoscorpius rotundicauda. The sequence continues at coordinate 71,004,187 of CM022400.1, forward strand.
CGATCGACTGAAATCCATTTTTATACAAGTTCCTGTCGTTCTTTCATAAAAAAATGAACTCTTTATTTACACTTAGCCCAAACTAAATTTAACTATGTCGACACCAGGTGGAAGTCACCCTTGCGATGCCAAATCTGCAAGTTCATGTAAGAAGCTGACAAAGTTTTCGATAAATACAACCAAAAGCAGTTTAAAAAAATGATTAAATCCATAACCTGATCTAAATAATGAAAAAAAGTTATTTACTTAATCCAGTGTTAGAAATACACTTTTCAATACGTAGGTCAAAAACTACTATATGGGAACGTCATAATAACCACAAATCACCAATCACAACAAAGAACCTCCAGTCCCAAAACACTTTAGCATGCCTGGCCACGTTCTCGAAACCAATTAAACTGATGAGTGTAGAGACAAGCGTCACATCTAACAGAAACAATGGAAACGGCACCAGTCTCGATCCCGGGACCGCTGATCTTTCGAAACAATTTTCAAAATTAAATTATGTGACATCAACATTTTGGACCAGTTTATTTATCTAGATCAGTAGTATTTCGTGCACGTATCTTGCGTCCATTATTGTTTTAAGCATTCCTTGTACACTTTGTTCTGTTATTTTCGTTTTTAATTTTATCTTTTCAAAACATAGTCAACATTTCTAATAATCATAATCACACTGAAGACTCGTTGTGCTGCACACACCTCTCTGACACAAATTTAGCTTGACACCAAAAATCTCTAGGTTGTGATTGGTTAGTTCTCAAGGTTAACTTGTATTGAACAACCGGTTTCCATGACGTCGACATCCGTGCCGAAATTCCTCGTTGGACTTTTTAAAATTAAACTTTTATTTTCCTTGAGTTGAATAGTGAAATATTCGAAAGCGTTCTAATTTTGGATCTCATTTGATTACCGTTCCAAGTTTTGTTTATGATCGTGTGTGCCAGCCTCTTGACGAGAATTCTTATTTGTACTTAAGCCTAAATATTATACAAATTTTATAAGATCACTTTGCCAAAATACCAATGCTATTTGAACCACAAAAAAGTGACAGCATGTTCTACATATTTTACCTTTGTCAGCAATGAAAGGGTTAATAATGTAAGTTATACGAGTTAAGCAGGACTATCGAATTAATATTCTGGTGGACCATAAATATCCAGAACAAAATAAATATGTTCTTATACGATGGAAATACTTTTCTATACTTTATCAGAGTTAACCACTTTTACAAGAGTGCCCTTTCAAACAAGCAGAAATTCAAAACACGAAGGGTTGGGTGAATAGATCTTTGTATTTTATATAAACAAAGGGTGTCAGCATCTGTTTATTATATCGTATTTCCGGTCAGCTTAAAACAAGTGCTACTGTCTCTTAACCTAATGATTAGGGTTTACAAATCCACGTGAAAAAAGCCTGAACGTTAAATATTTTTAGTTATAGCTCCAATAGGCATGAAACAATAGACATTATTAATTTAAAATTAAAATGTCCAAATATTTTGTTAATCTCTAACTGTCAGGTGATGATAAAAAGTTAACATATTGAACGTGTTTTCAGTAAAATTGCTTGAATTAATAAAATGAACCAATTTCATTATACCAGATATTTCAAGATGAAACTGAAATATATAATAAATCAGTTTTTTGGTGGTTCACACTTAAACAAAACACAAGCGCATACTGAACTAATATTTCATTAATGTTTAACACAGTTTATTTTTTCTTTGTGTAACAAGATTGAATACCTCGACTGAAGTTCTTAAAAACAATTGTTTATCAAAACTTCAGAAAGTAACATTATTCTGTCACACGATTCTCACACTGTCACACTCCTTTTAACATTACATAAGGATCTGATAAAATTTGTGGCTTTGTAACCAAACACTCTCTTCTACCATAAAGACACAACCAGCAGCATCTGTGGATAATTAAATACCTGTTTTATAGTGATGTTCTTATTAATAAACCACAAGTGAAAATATTCCTGTCTTATTTGGAAGGTTACAGTGTTACTTAACAACATTCTTTAACTGAAAGTTGAAAGACAGACAATAGGTTTATGGTGAGGTTACAACTGCCAAGATAAACTGAAAGTTGATCAGTGAATAACTGGAAAAAGTTTCTGAGTGTCTTTAACCGAGTACATAATTTTCCTGGGTTCTATACGGAGATAAGCATCACATGTGTACACACAAATTAATTTATATAAAAATATACCACTGTGTTCAGTTGACTGTTACACCTTGTTGGGCAAAGATACAAAAACGTTAATAGCGGTAAAGATCCCGTGTATTCTGCTGGTGTACCAAAGGGACTGGAACTTGTTTTCACATGATCTGTTTTATATATTCAGAATGTAAAAAATAACTACATTTGAGCAGGTGCTGAGATACTTAGAATGTTGAATATTAGCCGTAGTCTTATGACATCCAACAGAACCTTCCTACCGACAAAAAACACTACAGCAACAAGCAGAATCCTTTGACGGATACCAGCATCAAACTAAACGTTACTAATACATTAATCCTTGAACCACTAATAAAGTTTAATTTTTTTGAGATATTTTACAGTTATTCATCTACAGACAAGAAATAAATGTTAAAACACTTTTAATATTACCTGCTTTGTCTATGGAAGAACCAATCTCCTTTCTATATTCAATTGTTTTGGGGATTTATAGCCCCAATGAAATGCGAGCTTAACAACGACCTTGTTAGAGTTTAATAATAAACGACCTATTACACAACAGATGACACACTATTCCAGTCCGTTCTTTTTCACTGCATAAAAGAACTGATGGCTTTAGAACTGACATAATTCAATATCAACCATTCCCAAACAGAGGTACTTTTAAAATAAATTCTTCCTTAGTTTCTCACATTAACAAATTTGTTAGAAGAATAGAACTAGTGATAAGGATCATTCCATGTCAAATCATCTAGGGGGCTGCAGATGACTCCCACAGAATGCCTTTAAAAAATTAACGGGCTCATGTACCCATGTAATGAAAAATTGCCAAAGAATAGATCGATATCTCTGATAGTTTCTGATTTACAGCCCTGTAAACTTTAAGTAACGTTTTTGTTACTTTTGGTGAATTAATTTTTGGGCGACTTTGGCTGCTTAAAGCTACAAGAGTAATGGTGATAGAAGGCTGACATTTGCTACACTGACTGAATTAATTTCACAGAATTCAAAAATGGTCTTGAACCAAGTTTATCTCTCTTAGGATTTTCATAGTGAGGCTCTAAAATAACCTGAAAACCCAAAATTGTAAAAATAAGTTATTTTTTGTCAATCAGAAATCAGTCCTGCAGAATTGTGTAGTTTAATATACTTTTTTGGTAGATCTATAGTTTGATGTGATTATAATTTTTCTCAGTTATCCCCTGTTGTAGCAATGTGCTTTTTGTGTCTGATTTACCTTTGCATTTATCATATTATGAATCTTAAACTCAGCCATATTGACAAAACTGTAATGTGTACACAATATATTTGCATTGTCATGTGATCTAACCATTTATGCCAATAAACTTGTTCAGAAATGAATTAATGTCTTCTTGTTTCTTACAACTTCATTATTTAACATTGTGAAAGGCTGGTTAGAATATTTCAGTGGGATTCATAAAGTTCAGACAAGTATTTTTCAAAATTGTATGGATATATTTGCACACAGTAACACACCTGAACTGAGTTTTGTTTTAAATAAAAAACTATAACTCAAAAAATAGGTTGAACACCATCCTGATTGTTGTTGTGGATCATATTCAGAGATGTAAGAATATATGGTAAAAATCTGAGAGGCTAAATAACTGGTGACATGGCCAAACTGTGGCCTGAAATAGGGCTACGTTTAGCTAAATCATAAAAAGTTGAATGTAACTACATTTTTTACAGGAGATCTAACAGACTTTTAATTACAATAATTGATGATTTATCAACTGATATGTTATAGAAAATTAGAAAACAAAATTCAGCTTTGTATCATGTTAAGTCTCAGAGCTATGGCTTATTAAATAAACCAATGTTTTTGGGCTTTCAGGTGATTTTACAGCCTCACTATGAAAACCCTAAGAGATATAAACTTGGTTCGAGACCATTTTTGACTTCTGTGAGATTAATTCAGTCAGTGTAGCAAATGTCAGCCTTCTATCACCATTACTCTTGTAGCTTTTAGCAGCCAAAATCGCCCAAAAATTAATTCACCAAAAATAACAAAAACGTTACTTAAAGTTTACAGGGCTGTAAATCAGAAACTATCAGAGATATTGATCTAATCTTTGGCAATTTTTCATTATATGGGTAGATAAGCACGTTAATTTTTTCAAGACATTTTGAGGGGGTCATCTGAAGCCCCCTGGATGATTTGACATGGAATGACCCTACATTGGATAACCCTTAATTCGGTTTATCTATGAACAAAATCGTTTTCTAAGAAACTGAAAATGACAAACGTAAGACGGCAAAGAGGCCAAAATAATTTTTTGACAACACTTCGAGATAGTTGTTAATATTGTAAAGTTTAACATTTAATTACAGTGATGAGAGAGATGAACAAATAAATCTTGGATATAGTGATACAACACTGAATGGAAGAAGTAGGACACAAAAATCCTATTTACTAGCTTTCAACTTCATTTAAAATAATACAAGATATTGAATTGAAGGGAAAAAATGTATAGTTTGTGGCTACAATCTAGAAACTTGGATTAGCTACAATGTTATACATTGTGATTGTATAAAAACAAAAAAGTAAACCATTATTTATAGTTTCTACTTAAATACTAACCCACTAAAATAAAAAATCTTCAATTAAAAATGTTCATATTATTTCCTAATTTTTTAATCATTCAGAACAAAACTTTAATAACCAATTGACATCAAAAATCAGTAAATTCTAAATAAAAACAAAAATCACTCAAAACAAACATGTCCTCTTCGGTACTAAATTATTTTACTATCTTACATAACACCTTAATTAGATCAAAGTATGGCAACACGTTACATTTAAAATAAACGTATGGCAATCTGACGTGTTTATTCATGAGATCAACTCCTAATTTCTTCAACACTTGCTGGTTGACTAAATTCTACTTTTTTAGACGTTAACTAAGCTGACGGATGAGATATTTAATGAAACTGTTCACTTATGGAAAACATCATCTTTGTCTTGTTTCAAAGTATGACGGTTGAGGAAATTCAGAGCATTTTGATCAGTCACGACTGTCGATGAGAGAAAATCCTCATGGTCAGATTATTCTCATGGATATGAAGTGACAGCAGTGACACGTACTGCTTATATCAGTTTATTTCTTACTGGAATTGTAATGGTATATGATGGAAAACACAGATGTTCCGATTACTTTGTCAGTTTCCCAACGTAATAATAGACTTCTCATAGACAACTTAATACAATCGTTTTCCTTTGAATGTTGACCTGAAAATAAGAGTAGACTTTAGCTTTTCTGTTCACTGAATCTATATCCTCTGAATGACATTGAAAATCATGCTTCTGAATCTAACATTATATCCTCCTAAGTCATTAAAAAGTTAAACGTATTCCATTATCTCTCATAAAACTCTCGAATATATCCTCTTAACCCTCTCAGCTAGAGCAGATGATCACCATCGACTTGACTAGGGAGACATTTATTCATCAAAAATAGGGTAACACTGAAATTTCCTCATCAAATCTGGTTATATTAAAGTTTACAAGTGTGTTTTTGCACAGAGAATGACATTTTTTTTATTGTGTCTGTTAAATAAAAATGTTATTAATTTTTTGTGGTTATTTGCACTTAAATTCTGAACAGTTTGAGTACTAGGTAAGTGAGAGTGAAATATCTTTATCTGATAGTTTTCATATCCATAAACCAACTAAATAACTATCAAAAGGTTTAAAGTTAAAGGCTTACATTCTATTTTTTTAAGAACGTCTTTAAATTATATTTATAATTTTAACATCCTTTCACGTAGTTACTTTTAATATTCTATTTTCAGTCCTTTGTCACGAACTAGTCATTTGAACACAAGTCAAAATATACAAGAAAATCATACTTCCTTTCTGCCTACAAAATTTGTACATCATACCTTCTGGATATATAATCATACTTCCTCTTACTGTAGCAGAACTGATATTATATTAACATATTAAAATCATACTTCCTCTTCCTGTAGCAAACCTAAATGATATTATATTAATATATTAAAATCATACTTCCTCTCACTGTAGCAGATCTAAATGATATTATATTAACATATTAAAATCATACTTCCTCTCACTGTAGCAGATCTAAATGATATTATATTAACATTATTAAAATCATACTTCCTCTTCCTGTAGCAAACCTAAATGATATTATATTAATATATTAAAATCATACTTCCTCTCACTGTAGCAGATCTAAATGATATTATATTAACATATTAAAATCATACTTCCTCTCACTGTAGCAGATCTAAATGATATTATATTAACATTATTAAAATCATACTTCCTCTTCCTGTAGAAAATCTAAATGATATTATATTAACATATTAAAATCATACTTCCTCTCACTGTAGTTCTAAATGATATTATATTAACATATTAAAATCATACTTCCTCTCACTGCAGCAGTTCTAAATGATATTATATTAACATATTAAAATCATACTTCCTCTCACTGCAGCAGTTCTAAATGATATTATATTAACATATTAAAATCATACTTCCTCTCACTGTAGCAGATCTAAATGATATTCTATTAACATATTAAAATAATATTTCCCCTCATTGCAGCAGATCTAAATGATATTATATTAACATATTAAAATCATACTTCCTCTCACTGTAGCAGATCTAAATGATATTATATTAACATATTAAAATCATGTTGCAGGTTAAATGTTTCCACACCATAATCTTCATTCTTATTTCCTGCCAGAACATTTTCAATCTTTATTTTCATTATTAACAGAACACTATAGTTATTGTAAGGTATAACATGTTTCTATTAGACTTTCAAACTTTAACACACTTATACCAACATTAAGTTCTTGTCCAGCTCATTCCCAGAGCACTGGTGGAAACGTGTTTACTTCGGTCTGTTCTTGAACAGGTGTTCCACTGATATTATAAGATATTCGCACTCTCATCCTTAACTGAGACTACAAAAGAAAAACAAGAAGCATTTATCAACATGAATATTAATTCATATTATCTGTACAATTAACAACAGGTTTGTGTTTATTAAACCCGTGGTTCAGGGTTTCTGTAATTCTATTTGATATTTTGCCAAGTTGAAACATTACAAGCCAATCTTTGTTTAACTAACAGGTTATCAAAGATTATTGTATTTATATCCAAAAACTGTGTAACCTTGACACTTCAGGAGCCATAACAAACTGTGACTACATATCTATGGCAGGGTGAAACTGGAAAAATCGGGAAACAACTGAGCTTTCTCGTTTATCTCCGAACCTGTAAGTGTACATATAACATGATGCTATTACAATTATTGGTACATGTTAAGGTATTTTATGGTACAAATTATTATACATCAAATGTTCTTTTACCAGACATTTTATTATACTTAGATTCAGAGTAATATTTAACGAACTGTGTAAGTAACTTTATTTAGGTGTGTGAACAATATATTATTCTTGCACCTAATTTAGTATTTAATATTATACAACAAACCAATTGCTTTATTTTCACCAAAGCTAAGATTTCCCTATTCAAGGCCATCAGCAATAGAATGGACCTGAGAACCACACAAAAAAGTTAAAGTCCTTATTTGATATTTTCATATATTACCATATGTTCTGAAGTTTTTATTACACATAATAACGAAACTAAAGTACTGTTTATTAGGTAAAATTAGAGAAAAGTTTGAAAGAAGTGTCAGTTTTGTGTTCAGACGTGTGCAGGCCTAGGCCTTGCAAGCATAGTATTCTGCAGGTAACGTCAGAAAATACAAGTTTGGAAAGCAGATCCTTTAGGAAAGTTAGCTCTTTGTGAAAACTGATACTTATGTAAATAAATATAATACTGAGTAATCTATTTATAAACATGAAAAATTTTAAGAAAATGTCACTCATTTTCAATCAGCGTGTAGTGACAAAACTTGACCTCAAACCACAATACACAAACTGTGACAAAATAACTGAGATTAACATGTAATGTAACGAAATACATCTTTTTTTTGTAAAATAACAGCAACAATCAGTTTAGAGATAACTGCAGGACAATAAAACTGTTCATTAAAGTTCTCTCTGCAACTGAACTCCCACAAGGAATAGATTCACTATTCTAAGTTTCTTTATCCTTCAACCTTAAGTTACAGAGTCCAAAAAAATGAAAACCATCATGCCCAAGAACAATCTCAAAATATGGGGCTGGCTACCCTTCACTTCATAATTCTCCAATTTTTCCTTACCTGCCCCAAAGTCATCCTCAATTCTTACCGACAAGCCAGGTTGCAAACATAAATAGGTATGTGATAATGAAAAACACATTACTGACAACTGAACAATTCCTTGAAGTCACACAAGTGTTACAGTATAATCTTTGAGAGGCTTTACTTCAGGTGTTCACTTGCAAAGTGACTGTTCACAACTTTGTCAACATTCTTGTAGGATTTAAGCTGTTAATATGTACACACACCTTATTTGGATTGATGACTTTAATAGTCTGTGTCACACCTTTTTCTGTAGAAGGAGGAATCACGTTACCCGAAGGTGGAAGGAGTTGCAGTTGGAACGTCTGAAAAGAAACATTAAGACAAGTACAGATGGTAACATAATACCATCATAACATAGATAACTCACAGAAGATGAATGAATCTATATGTATTTACTGAAATGTACCTCAGCTAGAACACAGTAACAAATGTGGTAACTTTATACTCACTTTTGGAACGGCAGCTTGAAACAGGAAATCCGTCATTGGTGTGGGGGTTTGGTTGGTTACAGACAATAAGATCACAATCATCTGAGGATTGTCAAGTGGCTTTTCAAATGAAAATTCTAACTTCAGTCCATTCTTTTCAAATGCTGTGAGAGACGGAATGGCTGTGGGCAAGTAATTAGAAATATCTTACTGTGTATTCAAAAACCAATGTTTCTTCTAAAGCTGGGTTTCAAGCATTTCTTCACAAAGTAGTTATCCTTCTGTTATTAGCCATTCACACAGTTAATGTACTTTTACATAACTGCACACTGGTTATCATTATACACACACCTAACCCATTCATAATTACACCTACAAAACATTAATACATTCACTGTAATCTCTTTCTGTACACATCACAACATGTTAATGAGTCAACATAACAAGTGTCTCCCTCACTGAAAGATACAAACTGGCAGACAAATGTTGCCAATGATTTGAATTTTAATAGTATACAAGTTTTAAATTATTGATTTTATAATAAAAACACGATTTACAAGAATTGTGACACACGTTCTCTTAGCATACCCTCTTCTCTCATTTACTGACCACCCCTCTAAGATGTGTGTACATTATTATGTTCTCAGGGTAAAGTTTCAGTTTGAACCATAAAACAGAAAATCACACCCTTTTATCACGTTTTTTCTTTCAAAATTTGACAAAAGTTTTCTCTGATGATCAATACTATATTAGTTATAACCAATATAATTTATCAAATGACATTCTATAGTTTTATTTCTTGTATGCAGAACTGTTTATGATGCTTTCAGTTCACACCTTATCACTGAAAACCTCAGCTGAATTTTTAACAACTCTGACACAATTGGAAAGCCAGACATTTTGTGATAGACTTGGGATATTGCCTGCATTTTATGTTATTTGGTGCATTATTTAATTAAACAAAAAATTATTCAGTGCAGTAGTAATATTGGTGTGGTCAAGTGTCACTGACAGTCAAAATTAAAAAAAAAAGACCTACATAAGTATTATATATTCTTGTTTTTGTCAGTAATCTTTATTTATTATCATAAAATGAAGTAAAATGTAAAAATCAGAAACTAGTTCAGTTAGATTAAATAAGAGATTAAAAACAAAGGCTTTGAGCTATGCTCATATGTAACTCTCTTGCAGTCCACCTATTCTGTACTTCAACAAGATAACATGAGCTGCACATTCAACACGTGATTTGCCCATTTTATGGTCAGTATATATATTTGGACGTGGTTCAAAGGACAATTAAACAACAATTTAGTGCAAACAGATGTAAAGTGTTACAAATTTAGAACTACTTAGGATAAACAAATTTAGTTCCATATTACAATTTGAAGTTGTTTTAGAAAGAAAGAAAAAACTGTAACTTAGGTTTACCTCAAACTGTTTTTTTTGGCAATAAAACTGAACCAATTTTGTGTAGTTTGTGCAGAGATAATTACAAATAAAACAGTTTTACTGAAAATAGTTTGAAACTTATTTAGGAGATTTTATAGATCATCCAATTAAAATCTGACATTGTTTGAACAACAAAAAGTAATTCTAATCGTACTACGAACACCACTTTGGACTCAGAGCTGTTAAACACTTCAATCCTATGCATTCATTGAAAAATTTTTAGCGATAAATACTTCATTAAAATTCTGATTTTCTTTGTCTGCAAATGACTCTTAATTATTACTGAAAGCCTATAGGGTTTCATGAAGATACACAAAACATATTAAAAATTGTAGTATAGATACCATAAAAAACAATGCAGAGTCACAAACTTGGTTGGTTCGACCGAGATTGTATCAAGAAAGTTACAGATTTTTGCATATTTTACACTGTGTTTACTCATTGAAACAATAGAGTTCTATCACGAATTATGTAACTTTAAAGAACATTTTTATTATTATTATTATTTTTTTTTAATAGTAATGTGAAGACCCACACTTTTCTACAATGAGTCAAATACGAAATTCAAACCATCAGAAGGTACCTTGTTCTTCTGGTGTTACCAACCCATCCATTATGAGTTCTGGGACACACGGATTAGATCCTGAAGATGGTGCAACTGTAAGACATCACCATAAGATCTTTCAGTAAGTTTGAACACTTTGGTTTAAACAACTATATTACAGTACTTGATTTCATTGTAAGATGCTCTTAAAATAAACTGAGATGTTGTTGATAGAATTTCAATATTTCAAAGTCAGAAGAGGTTTGCATTGTCAAGAAATAAGTTAAAACATTTTAGTCCTACAGGTAAATATTCTGATATTTGACGTCAGTATCCTACCTTGTGTGGATGAGTCCAATCCACCTAATAGGTCTAACAAGTCTGAACTGATAGGTAAAGTAGAGGCAGGTTTGGCCACTTCTGAAGTGGAACTTTGAGTGTCTGACGTGCCTCCTAGTAAGTCCAAAAACATTGACTGGAAAGGTGAAAGAAATAAAAAATCTCTATATTGTTTACCTTTCCATATTTTAACAGTTTACGAGCAAACTTCTTTAATATTAAGTCGATTTCTGAAACATGCTTAACCAAAATAAAAATTAGGCAAATATAAAGAACCATAGGTACATGAGACAATTGTTATGTTCATTTTAAATATTACTTGTGGGAGGAAATAACATACAGAATCTAATGTGGAAGTTTGAGATTCACGAGGGCCATCTTTATTAGTCGAGTCCCCTAATAACTCGTCTTCTGTAGCCTGACCATTCTGGAGGGCTGAACCACTGGGATTTTTGCTTTCCATGGCAGGCATTCGCTCAAGAAGACTAGGTCTACTCAAAAGAAATTGCACTTATCAGTGTACTTTTATTCAAATTTTATTTTCATAAAAAATGGACAAAGAAAACATTGTAGATCAAAGAGAATTATAGAACATAGACATGGACATAAAATTAGATTGAGTAAGATATACAGGGTGTCCCAGAAGTCGCGCACCATACATACATATAATAATGTCAAAGGATTAGCACTGCAACCCTCAACAAAGTAAAAGACAGTTTTATAAAGAGAATTGATGAATGTATTAAAGCAGAGGGTGAACAGTTTGAGCATCTGTTATGATTATTATCAATAAAATTGTTATTCATATGTATTAACATAAAAATTTATATGGTGCGCAACTTCTGGGACACCCTGTATAAGTAGGAAGGAAACTTCCAAAGTTCTACAGTGTAACTTACCTCAGATTATTGTGTTTTGTAACAAGAGCAGAAAACTCAACAGCTCGTTGTTGAATCTCAATGTTTATGTTCCCTCCATATTCATCAATCAATGTTTTTATCCTTCTGATATGGAGAAGTGAAAAAGATAAACAACAGGGTAAGACACAACATTGTACAAACAAATCAGTTTGTGCCACTTATAATTATGTATGTTAAATAAACATTTTCACTGTAAATACTAAATACACTGTTTAATAGGCAACAAGAAATATTTTGACATTTTTCAAGTTAGACACAAAATCAACAATAATTACTTGAGCATACAGTTATTAACAGAAGTTTGTTGAATTTCATACAAAGCAACACAAGGGCTATCTGTACTAGCCATCCCTAGTTTAGCAGTGTAAGACCAGAAGGAAGGCAACTAGTCATCACCACCAACTGCTAACTCTTGGATTACTCTTTTTACCAATGAATAGTGGGATTGACTGTCACATTATAAAGAGCATGTTTGTTGCGGCAGGGATTCAAACCCACAACCCTTAGACAACGATTAACAAAAGTACCTATCTAGAAAAACTTACCTAACCATCACAGGTGCATCATCATGCTATTAGCTCTCCAGAATATCGAGAAATTTGGAATACACTAACACTGGACTTAACAGAGGTAATGAACTTACTCTGCTCCGTTTGGGAAACGAACACTTAGTTTCATTAGCGACGTCATGGCGTACTCCCTGGTTGGAAGTGTCATGTGTGTCGCAGACAGAATACTTTCATAAACGTTAATAATATCATCATCCGTTACCTGAAACAGACCAATTATAACACAAGAACTTTAATATTCCAAATGTCCCTAGAAATTACAAACAAAACTGAAATCATAACACAAGAACTTTAATATTCCAAACGTCCCTAGAGATTATAAACTGAACTGAAATTATAACACAAGAACTATAATATTCCAAACATCCTTTTTAGGATAGAGACAATAAACAAAACTGAAATATCTGTATTAAAAAATAGACATTTCACAAATATGAAATGTTTGTGTGTGTGTGAAGATACACACCTTACACAACTACAGTACCATTATTATATTCATTCAATCTCATGCAAACTGTTAATACTGTATCAATCCGGACTCCACTATTAACCTGAACTATGCAACAGAACAATATTTATAATAACAAATATATTTAAATGCATTAAAGACAACAATATGAATATAATTATAATAACAAACTTCCAACTCCCAAACTTGCATAAGTGATGCAGTGAACTGGGCAACTGTCTGGGACCCACTAGCGTTAGGGAGGACTCGCCAATCACTACATTGCCATCGACTATAATCACCTGTATCATTAATATTCAGGAAACAGATGCTGTATTTATAATACATCATCTGTTGTTACTGAATGAGCTCTCACAGAATACCTGTGTAATATCAAAATTAGTTATAACTTATGCTGTACTGATATCAACTGTGGTTAAAGGATAACAACACCAGCAGAGCTTGGATTTACAAAAAAACATACATCTAAAAGTTGAGAATGTGAAAATATCCCATTCAAAGATATAAAACATTCTGTGGAAAGTCTAGGGTTACCTGCCTTTTGAAACGAAACTTTCAGGTATTCATTTGACTGCTGAAAAACACCAGAGAGTTTGTTGTTAAGGACAAAGCTACACAGTGGGCTATCTGTGATCTGCCTGTATCGAAATCCAGTTTTTAGTAGTATAAATCTAAAGATACACCACTGCATCACTGGGAAGCAACACCAGATAGAAAGAGAGAGAAGACATTGAAAATGGTATGTAGATATGTACCACAATTTTTTACGAAAAATACTTGTAACAAAGTAGCTAAATTTCCCTTAGTAAAGAAGAACTTCATAAATTGCCTGTAAGTACAGATAAAAGAAACGCACAGTGTCAACACAGGAAATCTCAGACAAGTGGTAACAAAACCTTGAAGCTTAAAGACAACTGGGAGATAAGTCCTCAGTATTTTGTCTCAAGATTGAGGTTTTCTTCTTAACATTTAAATAAATAATTTATAATTAGTACACAATTTTAACTTGGATAATGTCACTCTGGAGTTTTATACTAAAATATTAGGTTGTTGATGAGAGATTGAACTTTCATTTGTCCTCTTACCACAGTACAGAGGAGCAACTGGCAGCCTTTATCAGGGTTTATTTATGAACCCCCTCTTAGTTACATCAGAAACAAGCTGATGGACATAAAAATCCTCAACAAATCACTGCTTAATTTGACAGTACACTCAAGCATGACACGTTTTTATTTTGGGCTTACCGTCACTTGCCCAATTGCACAAGTTTACACACAAGAGAACTAAACTAGAATTCATAAATAAGTAAAGCAAAAATAAATTACTTAATTAACTAATAATTAAACAAATAACACAGTTATGAATGTAGCAGAAGGTGGTTACCTTCCTGTGGTTCAAAATTAGGGTTCATGCCTCATTACCTGAACATTCCAGAAGTCACCATGGATAGTCATTACCTTGGAACTTGTCGAAAGTGACAACTTATTAATTTCTAGACATTTTAACCTTGATACTATACATAAAATGAGAAACTTCTATTTTAGTGAACTTTGACAGAAAATTCGTTAATGATAGCAAAAAAATCAAGACAATAGGAGGTAACCGGGTGTAAAGGTTATAACTGTAGATGGTGTGTGATGGTAACACAAAGATTATTAGTAGAAACTCTGATCACTTATTGTGTAAAAGTCAAATGTAAATACTTATTAACTGTACTTGAGGTGGAAAAAACAATGCAAGATTAAATACTGAACAAATGTTTTCAAATTAAAATAACCATTTAAAAAATTAAAAAATAGGAGGTTATTTGTCATGTACAGAAGAAACTTACATTGGCAGGTTCAGCATCAGCACCATCTGAAGAGTTCAGCAGGTCACCAAATTCACCAATACACCAACTGGCCACCTGTACCAGTGGCTGGCGAGTTACCAACTCCCCCGTGAGGTTATTCCACAGTTGCTGGGTGGTGTAGGCATGAAGTGGGGTGGTCTCCGATATCATCTGAATTAGATTCCCAACAACATCGTCAGGAACGTAGTTCCCTGCCTGGTTGACGAGAAAACGAATTACAAGTGATAATTTTCTGTAAAGAGAAATTCTCAGAGATACAAATGTCATTATGAACTGTATATTTACTGCCCTACTTACACTATTGCACGAGGTAATGTTTTGTCTGTTACAAAACACAATAGTGAAGTCATTACTTCTTGTGTAAAAGTACATATAAAAACAAACTTTAGTCTTAAGGATGACGAAAAAAAATGATATTGTATTTAAACCATAGATGGGTCTCATCTATTGACAGTCAATTTAGGGTTAACAAATTTAAATGTGCTATCAATATATTACTTACTAATACTGATAAGCTACTGACAACACAAGGTCTTACTGATGCTGGTAAGCTACTGACAACACAAGGTCTTACTGATGCTGGTAAGCTACTGATAAAACAAGGTCTCACTGATGCTAGTAAGCTATTCTTTAACTGTCATTGTATGACAGTACTTAACAGTAGTAACTGTCATGAAACAAGAGAGGAAACATAAAAATCATCTGTTTAAAACACCTGAACATTAACACTGGTCATCTCACAGTAAAATTAAAGCTCATAGTACTTATAAAGCTGCCTAAATCATTATATGCACGTTTATAGAGTGAATCAAAATATCAGTATATCAACAAATTTTCATCTAAGTGACTTTTCCACAGAAACACAGAAAACATCATCACTAATTCTTTAACACAACTCCTCTATCTTGGGACCCAGTGAGTTCTTTCTTGTAGTGAAAGGAATAGTAGTGTATATGTAAAATAGTTTGTATTAATAAAATGGATAATGTATTACTTTCGACGTATAATTAAAGTCAAGGGTTGGTAAGAAGTAATTCTAATGGAGTAATAAATTCACATATAAACATACCCTGCTTGTTATTACTGGTGCATAAACATATAACAAACACAGAAGTATAATAAAAAAACAAATTCAAGTTTTTTAAATTTTTAACTCGATTTTCATAGTTTTGACTTCCTTGTTTAAATTCTATTTGTAGCACTGAAACTGTTTATATTACTACAGTTATGTACATTAATTCTCACTTGTCTTAAGATTTAAAAAAAATTATTATACTTGTTAACACAAGACTTGATAATGTTGGTGTGTTATCATCACAAGTGGACAATTCTGAAGACACTGAAATAAGTACAACATCACTTATTGAAGCTGCATAAACTTCAAATTGTTGCACAAACTATGGAAGTTTGACGCTTATCAGCACTGGAGAATTCACACATCAAAATTCTTTACTACTACCACAACATGTTTGCATTTGTAATAATAGGGATTTGGCAGCCAGAGAGACCGAAAGTGTAACAGTTTACGACTGCAACACGTGATTTACGCTCTTGTAAACTTAAAACTGCTCTTTGAATTTCACGTAAAGTTACTTAAGTGGCACTAGCCACTTCTAATGTTAAAGTGATAACAAGTAGAAAGACAGCAAGTCAACACTACAGACCACCAACTCTTGGACCACTTGTTACAAGCAAATTGTGGGATTGACCATCACATTACAATACCCCTGTAGATAGAAGGGTGTTAGGACTTGAACCCATGACCCATAGATTCAGAGTTGAATGCCTTAATTGCCTTGAAACTTGTGAATTTGGTACAAATACACTTAGTTTATGGATACATCTGTGACAAAGCTAATTTGCCTGACAGCTAATTTAAATAAAAACATTGGTGAATTCAAATCTTGTATATGTAAGTAAATAATAATAAAATAGAGTTAAGAACCCAAAGCAATTTGAAGAAATGATTCTCTTCTCTCACTGAGTGAAGGTCATAACAGAAGTTTCAGAAACCAATATCACTTCAATTTGTAAATATTTTTACTTTGAAAATGTACACTCCACTATAATCTAAGCTTGGAAAAAGATATTGAAAATGAGCTGAACTCACAATTGTTAAAACCTTTATCATGGTGTCCATGTGCCACCTCTTGCTAGGAGCATACCTAGAAAATAAAATTAACAACATCTGTTTAAGTGATATTAATAATTACAATATATTCAAAGAAAGTTAACTTGGTCTAAAATATATTAAGATACCATGTACAAAATCTAAAAATCTTTCTAAATTCTAAACACAAAGGTTCATTAAATTGAAAAACCTTACGAGTGTTACATAACTTTCTCATTTCAAGTGAGATGACTAGAAAGCCCAGGGTCAGTAACGGCTTAATATTTAAGATGCACTCCTACATTCCCATAGTCTTGTTTTCTCAGAGTTATGTAAAAATAAGTTTGGGGCATTAACACTATCGACACAGTTCAAGGGTCAAAGGTCACGTCATCGCATTTGTTAACTCGCATTCAAATGTTTATGGAACTACTGTTTCATGATTTTCTTAGATTTGGTATGAAACACTAGATTTTAGTTCAAATTTTCATATCATAAGTCATTTAATTTCTTAATCAAAAAGTAAATCTTTAATAATTTCACCTAAACGTTATTTTTTGAGTGTCGTGTGGATGCAGCACTGGTTCAAATTAGATATTTGTAATGCCAAATTACAGTCTATATTTGTGTGCAAATTAAAACTCAAATGACCAATGCCGATGAGATAGAATATAAAATGAGAACCTCCAATCTTTTCTGTTTGCTAAGTCATCACCACCCTTTACTGAATCAAACACAGTGGCCACGTGCACCTCGGTACTTTGATGAAAGCCCTTGCATACACCTACTTCTGTCTACGACACGTGAATAATTAACTGAAAGCTTTGAATTTTTCCACAGTGGCTTTCTCAGCCATTTTCAAGTATTATAACATTAATTCATTGTATTATATATGTGTGTGTGTAAAAATGGGTTGAGTTTTTATTATGTAGATGTAAAAATGGCTGTAATGGGTTGAGTTTTTATTATGTAGATGTAAAAATGGCTGTAATGGGTTGAGTTTTTATTATGTAGATGTAAAAATGGCTGTAATGGGTTGAGTTTTTTCTTCTGTCGCTGTACTGGCTGTCTGGGTTGCGTTTTTTTCTGTCGCTGTCCCCTGGCTGTCTGGGTTGCGTTTTTTTCTTCTGTCCTTCCCCCTGGCTGTCTGGGTTGCGTTTTCTTCTGTCGCTGTCCCTGGCTGTCCTGGGTTGCTTTTTTTCTGTCGATGTCCACTGGCTGTCTGGGTTGCGTTTTTTTTTGTCGCTGTTGGCTGTACTGGGTTGAGTTTTTTATTATGTAGATGTAAAATGGCTGTAATGGGTTGAGTTTTTATTATGTAGATGTAAAAATGGCTGTAATGGGTTGAGTTTTTTATTATGTAGATGTAAAAATGGCTGTAATGGGTTGAGTTTTTATTATGTAGATGTAAAAATGGCTGTAATGGGTTGAGTTTTTATTATGTAGATGTAAAAATGGCTGTAATGGGTTGAGTTTTTATTATGTAGATGTAAAAATGGCTGTAATGGGTTGAGTTTTTATTATGTAGATGTAAAAAATGGCTGTAATGGGTTGAGTTTTTTATTATGTAGATGAACAAACAATGTTTCTACCTTCTTTCAAAGGTGGCGATGACCAAAGATAGTCGAAACATTGTTCACTCCTAGTCGAAACATTGTTCACTCCTTTACATAAAAATTTCTGAATCCAAACCAGCCATTTTTACACACATATTTTTCTCTACAAGTGGGTTTTCTCATCATCATAGATTAATTAGTTCTTTCAATATAAATTATTCATGGTTGAGTGTTTAGCCTGTTAGTAATTTTTTTTTTTTTTTTACCTATATACAGTTTTGTTACTAAACTTCGTAAATCCAAACTGATTTCTATAAACACAGTAATTTATTACTTTTGATAATTTGTATGTATATAAAATCTAAAAGAATTATTTTGTCTCACATCCTTAACATGCAAAATTTCTTGAAGCTTAGGAACCTATAAAAAGGCAGCAACAGAGTTAAGGTCATAACTAGAAGAGATAATTACTTTATTTACTGAAGAAAAATAAAAAATATTAGTTGTACACACTAATAATCTATATACATACATACATACATCCGCAAAGTGGGATCGCCGATTTTTACGTATATATTTATGTGCATTTAGACTTTTAAAACCCTTCCTGTACAACTATTTAACCCTCCCATTACAATACTGTTCATTATTGCTGAAATAATAAGAACAATTATTAAGATATTAAGCCTTAAAATTAAAAATTACATATCTTCAACAGGTGGTGTCTTTTAGGGGGACACCACTTCCTCTTCTGTGGAAGGTGAATCGGCAATTTCTTCGTCGGTCGTTACAACTTCAGGAACAGTACTTGCCACCGTTACCCTTTCTTTCTTGCTCGGCTGGAAAAACATTGTTATTGGCAGTTGTTTTCTCTGCCTCTTTAGCCTATCGAAAAATCATTTGATAAGAAGTCATCAGTTCTATTTTATTGCAAAATTGTACTGATCGAACCATATCGTTGTCCCATTCCTGTGAGCACTCCTTCACTTCGTTAATTAGTTTCATTAGTTTACCTAACCGCTCTAACGACCATCCACTTTGCTCGATTGTTTCCTCGGCTTATTTCGGTGTTTCCTTTTCGCCGTCTTCCTCGGCAGCAGACTTCGTCAGTGCTTCTAAGTCTTGGTCGGCGAGTGGTTCAGATTCTAAGTCAATCAGTTTATCTACGTCTTTCTTCGTCATATCGGCAAATCCTTCACCTTTGATTAACGAAGCTAATTGCACAGCTTTTTGAACAGCCGAGTGTTGGATTTCTTCAAGCGTGAATCCCTTGTCGTCGTCCACAACCTCAGGCCACAATTTCTTCCAGCTTGCATTAACGGTGCAGGGCTTCATCTCTTGCAATGCCTTATGAACATTTTGAAGACATGTAGCTATGGTGAAAGACTTCCAGTACTCCTTCAGGGTAAACGTGTCGTTTTCGGCTTTGGTTTCGGTGGCATTATCAAGGCTACGTACGAGGTTGGACATGGTATTCCTTATGTATAAGGCCTTGAAAGCCCTGATAACTCCCTGGTCCATTGGTTGTATAAGGGACGTAGTGCTGGCTGGCAGGAATTCAACCCTAACGCCTTCATACGAAAGATTTCTTGCGTGGCCACCGGCGTTATCCAAAAGAAGAAAGACATTGAATGGCAAGCCCTTCTCCAATAAATAAAGCTTAACTTGAGGAATGAAACTCTGATGGAACCAATCAGAGCTCAGAGGCTTCGTTATCCAGGCAGTAGGAGTGTGCATCCAATGGACCGGTAGCAAGTTCATGTTCTTATTCTTTAAAGCTCTCAGGTTTTTAGACTTGTAAATTAATGTTGGCTTCAACATAAAACCAGCAGCATGACCAGTCATTAGGAGGGTGAACCGGTCTTTATGAGCTTTAAAACCAGGGGCTTTTTTCTCATCTTTTAACAGGAACGTTCGGGAAAGCATCCTCTTCCAAAACAGGCCAGTCTCGTCCTTGTTGAATACTTGTTCAAGCCTATATTCCCCTTCAGCGATTATTTCTTTAAAAGTGTACCGAACGTAAGCTTCACCAGCCTCCTTGTTAGCCGAAGCAGCCTCTCCATGTAACAATATGTTTTTCAGGCCGTATCGTTGCTGAAATTTCTGAAACCAGCCTTTGCTTGCAGAAAACGGTTTCTTAGGCTGGGGATCACTGGACGTTCCTGGCTGTGGGTTGTCTACGTCTTCTTCATCTTCATCCTTTTCTGCAAAATTATCACACAACATCTTAGCCTTTGTTGTGATAATGTTAGTATCCGAGGGAACACCTTTCTTACGGCAATCAGCTATTCGTATGGCCAAAGCAGCTTCCATCCTAACGATACTCTTATTACGAGATGTTACAACCCTCTTAGCCATTGTATTAAAAGTAATAGCAGCAGTCTTCCTAATGTGAACTTCGTCCTTCTTGGTGTAGCAAATGGTGTATTCGTTCACTCCGTAATGGTGGGCTATGGATGCATAAGAGTTTCCTTCTTTTACCATATCTAATATCTTCACCTTTTCGGTGATGGTCATCATTTTCCGTGACCGTTTAGGCGTAGAAGCATCCTTAGAAGTATTAGCACGTTTGAGAGCCATTGCAGGGGCTTTAAACACACACAAAAGTTCAAAGATGCTGCCGTGGATGAAATCACCAATCACAGGCCAGACATAAATATTGACAGCACCAATCACAGGCAATCAAAATGGGTAGCTGTCATTGGCCGTCTTTCATTTCTGCACCAATCATAGCCCGTCTTGCACATCGCTACGCCATGAAGCTGATCTCGCGTAGCCTTCGCAGATGCACAATGCATACATTTATAACCTTTCCAATTGGTTCTGTTTCCATTTTTACGCTGTTATAAACTCAAATATATGTTTATATCTCAAAATATACCTGTTTTTTTTCTTTACACTATTAATTATATTTATTTTTAATATTTTAATGGTATTTAATGCTATATTTTAGATTTAATGTTTATTATTTTATATATATATACATGTATGTATATATATACATACCTTCGCCAAGCCCGCAAAGTGGCGAGGGAACACTGTATATCTATTTCCTCATTTTTTTACGGTAGTTACAAGATAGGTCAAATTGAACAAACTTGCATTGAAATTCATTCGTGAAAACAACAGATAATACACACACTTTTCTTAAGTTTGATAATTATCCTATCCAGGTCTTATGAAGATTTTATATGTGAAATTTTAAGATTATAAGATACATTAAAGTATTTTTAATCTGAAATCCAAAATTACTTTGCACGTTTGATGGGCAACATGCAAAAATAAAAATGGTATGAGAAAAACATTGCTCAATAAAAAAAAATCTGATATTTAGCATATGAAAGCATTGTAATATTTACTGATAACTTGCTAAATTTTGCTAATGTGCAACTGCTAGTTTAAAAATTACAACTTGAAAATGAAATGGTTATGAGGTTAGTCCCACAAACCAAGCCTGTGATGAAAAAGTTGAAACAAAATTAATATCATTCAAGAGTATTAATGTTGAATTTGAAAATATTTTAAACATCACATCCCTTAAAAATGGGTCACCAATTGAATTTAAGTATTTGCTTCCATAATGTTTGATAATGAACCACAGAAAAGATAAAATTCTCTGTTGTTTTGTTGTTGGAATTCAAGACTAATTAGAATGCTCTCAGGACTGTTGTGAAACTTGTTAAAATTCAGGAAGTATTTCAAGAGAAGTTATGTAAAAAGTTAAACTTACATTTCTGCAGTGATAAATAATTTCGAAGAACATTGTGACTTGAACTCTGGGTCAGCTTTCTCCAGGAAATTAAGTAGTTCTTTAGTCATTGTTCGGATGTTGTTTCCATTTATAAGGGCAAAGCACAACTCCATGGCTCGTCTACAAACAGTTTAAAATACTTTATTCAAAAGTAGAAGTATTATTTTACTTGCATGGTTTCCAACACTTCTTAACAGTACTAATGACAGGAACATTGAGAACCAGTGATAACTTATAGAAACTGTTGAATAGTTAACAGGAACAGAATAACTTATAAAATTAATCCGTTTATGAACATGACTTAAACATACAAGTACAATCTCATTAGTTTATTACCAACAATTCAACTTGTTTAAAAAAACAAAGTATGAACCTTCCTTAGTTCCAGTAAATACTAAAAAACAGATAAAATTTACTTTATAGTTAATTTGTCAAAAAGTCAGGTGTGTTAATGACTCCTTCTAACTGCATAAAACCATGACTAGTATTTGTTACTTTATAAATAACAACAGTTTAATATGCCAATCATAAGTCCCAAAGTCCACTTCTGAATTTACTTACCTTCTCAGTGGCACGTCAGAACGTACTTACCTTACCTTCTCAGTGGCACGTTAGAATGTACTTTCCTTACCTTCTCCGTGACACGTTAGAATGTACTTTCCTTACCTTCTCCGTGACACGTTAGAATGTACTTTCCTTACCTTCTCAGTGACACGGTAGAATGTACTTTCCTTACCTTCTCAGTGACACGGTAGAATGTACTTTCCTTACCTTCTCAGTGACACGTGAGAATGTACTTTCCTTACCTTCTCAGTGACACGTGAGAATGTACTTTCCTTACCTTCTCAGTGACACGTTAGAATGTACTTTCCTTACCTTCTCAGTGACACGTTAGAATGTACTTTCCTTACATTCTCAGTGACACGTGAGAATGTACTTTCCTTACCTTCTCAGTGACACGTGAGAATGTACTTTCCTTACCTTCTCAGTGACACATTAGAATGTACTTTCCTTACCTTCTCAGTAACACGTTAGAATCTACTTTTCTTACTTCTCAGTGACACATTAGAATGTACTTTCCTTACCTTCTCAGTGACACATCTGGGTCTTTAAGACACTCTACTATTGTGTTCCGGTGCCGTTGAACAGCATTATAATCAGCATGAACAGTACGCAGCAGTGTGTGTAGTGCAACGTATCTAATAAAATAATATAACATAACAAATGTCACTAGTAGTAGTAATGTATGTTGAACAGTACCCAGCATTTATATGTTTTGAACAAATCTCATTAGATGAAAACAAACTGTCTATATTCTAAAATTTATATTTTGTTGCGAGTCAAACAGCTCTCTGAAGTAACTTGCATCTTTACTACTAACTTCAAGTTTAGATGGAATGAACCATGTGATTATGTTATCTTAACACTAACACTGTGTCCATTACTCAAATTTATCCTACAACAGGAATTATGATACGTACTATGTATACATTTATGGTCACCTAGTTTGTGAAATACATGTGTACCTCAGTGACAATTCAGTATCTTCTCACACAACATTGTTTACATGATTAACTTCACTCTTTTATGGAAAGTTACAAGTGAGAAAAGTTAAATAGCTCAGTATGGTAAACAGGAAAGTTATTCACCTGATATTTTTATCAGTATTCAGAAGAAATCGACCTAGGATATTCACACCTAAAACCTGTAAAAAGTAAAAATGAAATAAATAAATTTTATCTGTGATTCTTATACAGTTTTACATGTACACACAAATTTCTTCCATATCTGGCTTACTCTGTGAAATGTTATCTTCAAAACTGAGGTAAGTTACTTCATTACATTCCTTTACCAAAAGGGGTCATATTATAAACAGGGGTTTCTTTAAATGTAATATTATGAATAGGGGTTTCTTTAAATGTAATATTATAAACACAGGTTTCTTTAAATGTAATATTATAAACAGGGGTTTCTTTAAATGATTCATTTGTTTTTAAACAAGAATATTATATTAGACAACACCTGATAATAAAAACAAACTGGCTGATATGTATTCTGCTAATGTACATAATGTGCACTTTAAATTATGTAAACTTGCCAAATTCAAAATGTATGAAACCATTCTAACATGACTTATATGTTACTACATATCTATCATCATAACTAAAACTGGTACACCAATCACCGTCACTTCAAGAGTTCTGAAACATGCAAGTCTCTGAAAACCAATTTGACCAATGAAAATATTTATTTATATAGATGTCTCCAACAGCTGTCTCAAGCTTCATGACATTAACCAATCACAATGGGCAAAAAACAAAACAAAACAACAATCAAATATTTCTCAATAATAAAATGTATTTAGTAAATAAACCTCATAACACTTTGGAAACATCTGAATATGTCTGTGTAGGAAGAAAACCACAGATTATCTGATAGTTGAGTAATTATTATATTATTTTGTATTACTGTGTATATCTGAACATTGATAAAGTTCAAGGGTTAATATTAGTACTCGTAACAGTATTCTGACTGGTATCATAATACACCAGTCTTGTACCTTTCATTAACACGTGTTATATCTGTAATAGAAACCTCTCCCACTTGTAAGATTTATATTGTTAGTTTTAAATAATATATAAACTTGTATGCTATTCCTTTACTTTGTCATTATCAGTTTGCTATAAAACTTGTTTAGATGTTCTTCAACTCCAATAAGTTATTTTCCTTACCCTAAGCCCACTCTCTGACTTGATGTCCATGATGGACAACACGGTTTCGTACAGGATAGCATTACCTACATTTTTACTTGTTTCTGTATTGGTCGCCACCTGTTGATAAAGAAGTACATTACATAAACACCGATCTAATGTAGCACACTATACATCACTGCAGTTTTAAATATACCAAATGTAACAGCATAGTGTTACGTATCATGGACTTGAGAAAATACACATCATAACTAAATGAAATATTTGTAACTGATATCTAACAAAAATAAATCCTTGGAAGTTTACCTGGTTTTCATACAAAAGTAATTTGCTTCTACAAAAATACTTATATGATAAAGTGAAGGGAGGTTGTTGTCCCTTTGTCAGTGACCACAATAAACACACACACGTTTTCATTGGCTCTTTCTTTGTAAATATTCCACACTTCACCTTTTATAAAGCACGTCTTGACCTAACACCACAGTTTATTAGTAAGAAACAATATTACATCCAAATTACTGGACAATACTGTGTTACACAAATAATTTAAGTTCGTAATAGTCAGTTTTGTGACAGAACATATAATAATACCACAGTTAAATTGTTAACGAGCAGTAAAGCTGGACAAACAACAAAATCTGTTAATTGACGATTATCTTCAAATACGTTATTCTCACAAAACTATTCTCCCTCTTTCTAGTTTGTTTTTAGTGTTTTGAAAACCATTTACAATCTATCCTCCACAGGTACTTTTAGGAACAACAGCTTAAGTTATCTTAACCCTAAACTGTTCTACATAAAAATGTGTACATGTAACAGATGTGAACAACATTTACAATATTCCATACAAATCTTCACACAACTACCCTAACTGTACTAACAAGAAGTGTTTACGACGTGTAGACTTTTGATTTATACTTTAAGTGCTTTCTTTGTTACTAGACTTAGCTGTAATTAAACACGAGTCTTATTAACTCTTCAGTAGAGGGTCAGGTCCCAGGCACCAACCATGTAAACATTTTGTGCTTTTTATACTTTTCAATTCTATTACTGTAAAATTAACAAGCACATGATCACAAATTTGGAGAAATTATGAGTAAAGATTACAAGAGTTTTACACACAAAATATCATGTTTTGTATCAAGGCTTAAGGTATGTCAAACAATGTTTATGTTTTGTATCAAGGCTTAAGGTATGTCAAACAATGTTTATGTTTTGTATCAAGTGTTAAGGTAAGTTAAACAATGTTTATGTTTTGTATCAAGTGTTAAGGTAAGTTGAACAATGTTTTCATGTTTTGTATCAAGTGTTAAGGTAAGGTAAGCAATGTCTTTGTGCCTTTTTTTTCTACTCTTTTGCATGTTACGTACCTGAAATACAAAATGTTTGTTTCAAAAGTTAATATATTTCAGTGCATCAGACAATTATCAAATTTAACATGTGAAATCCTGATTATATTGAGAGAGGAAAGAGTTGATAAAACTAAGAGAGAAAAACACTTTCTATTTCATGTATTGGTTCAGTCGAGACGACTGATATCAACCGCCATACAATTTTAGGAAACAAATATAAATTTTGCATTTTCATTCTTCAGTAAAAACATAAAGGTTTAAATTAAATTGCTTGAATATCTCATACCATTACACATTTATATATACTTATTAGTTGTATTATATCAACACCTCATACCATTACACATTTATATATACTTATTAGTTGTATTATATCAACACCTCATACCATTACACATTTATATATACTTATTAGTTGTATTATATCAACACCTCATACCATTACACATCTATATATACTTATTAGTTGTATTATATCAACACCTCATACCATTACACATCTATATTTACTTATTAGTTGTATTATATCAACACCTCATACCATTACACATTTATATATACTTATTAGTTGTATTATATCAACACCTCATACCATTACACATCTATATTTACTTATTAGTTGTATTATATCAACACCTCATACCATTACACATTTATATATACTTATTAGTTGTATTATATCAACCTCATACCATTACACATTTATATACTTATTAGTTGTATTATATCAACACCTCATACCATTACACATTTATATACTTATTAGTTTATTATATCAACACCTCATACCATTACACATTTATATATATTAGTTGTATTATATCAACACCTCATACCATTACACATTTATTATACTTATTAGTTGTATTATATCAACACCTCATACCATTACACATTTATATACTTATTAGTTGTATTATATCAACACCTCATACCATTACACATCTATATATACTTATTAGTTGTATTATATCAACACCTCATACCATTACACATTTATATATACTTATTAGTTGTATTATATCAACACCTCATACCATTACACATCTATATATACTTATTAGTTGTATTATATCAACACCTCATACCATTACACATTTATATACTTATTAGTTGTATTATATCAACACCTCATACCATTACACATTTATATATACTTATTAGTTGTATTATATCAACACCCATACCATTACACATTTTATATACTTATTAGTTGTATTATATCAACACCTCATACCATTACACATTTATATACTTATTAGTTGTATTATATCAACACCTCATACCATTACACATCTATATATACTTATTAGTTGTATTATATCAACACCTCATACCATTACACATCTATATATACTTATTAGTTGTA
Organism: Carcinoscorpius rotundicauda; assembly: GCA_011833715.1. NCBI lineage: Eukaryota > Metazoa > Arthropoda > Merostomata > Xiphosura > Limulidae > Carcinoscorpius > Carcinoscorpius rotundicauda. The sequence continues at coordinate 71,032,052 of CM022400.1, forward strand.
TTATATCAACACCTCATACCATTACACATCTATATTTACTTATTAGTTGTATTATATCAACACCTCATACCATTACACATTTATATACTTATTAGTTGTATTATATCAACACCTCATACCATTACACATCTATATTTACTTATGTTGTATTATATCAACACCTCATACCATTACACATTACATCTATAACTTATTAGTTGTATTATATCAACACCTCATACCATTACACATCTATATTTACTTATTAGTTGTATTATATCAACACCTCATACCATTACACATTTATATATACTTATTAGTTGTATTATATCAACACCTCATACCATTACACATTTATATATACTTATTAGTTGTATTATATCAACACCTCATACCATTACACATTTATATATACTTATTAGTTGTATTATATCAACCCTCATACCATTACACATTTATATACTTATTAGTTGGTATTATATCAACACCTCATACCATTACACATTTATATATACTTATTAGTTGTATTATATCAACACCTCATACCATTACACATTTATATATACTTATTAGTTGTATTATATCAACACCTCATACCATTACACATTCATATATACTTATTGGTCGTATTATATACATATTTTAGTTATATTTTACTGACCTTTCAGCTATACTTGGCTAACAACACAAACATAATAACACTCTACACAACCTGTAACTGTTTTCTCAATAATAATTCACTAAAAAGACAACACAAACACTAATGTTAAAAAAGCGTCATGTATCGACAACTAGTCAACATACAAAAACAATTTAAAAGATTATAAACTCACCTGGGCTAAAATATCATTCATGGCCTCACTCGCTTCTCCATCATTCTTCCCTAGTAACCTCAACAATCTCAAAATTTTAACCTTCAACAAAAAACACATCTTAAAAAGAAACCCAAACATAAAAACACACATCTTGGATCTTTTAAATAAACTGTACCATAAATAAACATTTCTTAAATCTTAAAAACAAACCCTAACATAAAAACACACATCTTGGATCTTTTAAATAAACTGTACCATAAATACACGTATCTTTGATCTTAAAAACAAACCCTAACATAAAAACACACATCTTGGATCTTTTAAAGAAACTGTACCATAAATACACATATCTTAAATCTTAAAAACAAACCCTAACATAAAAACACACATCTTGGATCTTTTAAAGAAACTGTACAATAAATACATATATCTTAAATCTTAAAAACAAACCCTAACATAAAAACACACATCTTGGATCTTTTAAAGAAACTGTACCATAAATACACGTATCTTTGATCCTAAAAACGAACCCAAACATAAAAACACACATCTTGGATCTTTTAAAGAAACTGTACAATAAATACATATATCTTAAATCTTAAAAACAAACCCTAACATAAAAACACACATCTTGGATCTTTTAAATAAACTGTACCATAAATACACGTATCTTTGATCTTAAAAACAAACCCTAACATAAAAACACACATCTTGGATCTTCTTAAAGAAACTGTACCATAAATACACATATCTTAAATCTTAAAAACAAACCCTAACATAAAAACACACATCTTGGATCTTTTAAAGAAACTGTACCATAAATACACGTATCTTTGATCTTAAAAACGAACCCAAACGTAAAAACACACATCTTGGATATTTTAAAGAAACTGTACAATAAATACACATATCTTAAATCTTAAAAACAAACCCTAACATAAAAACACACATCTTGGATCTTTTAAAGAAACTGTACCATAAATACACGTATCTTTGATCTTTTAAAAAAACTAACATAAAAACCATTTCTTTGGCCTTCTAAACAAACTGCAACATAAAAACACACACCTTTGGTCTTCTAAACAAACCCTAAAATAAAAACATCTTCAGCAAAGATAGCTTTATTTTTTAACATGCTTATCAATGATTCGTAGCATATTAAATATTTTATTATCGTTAACTTGCGTTATTTTATTTACTTTGTGACCTTCTGTCATAATGTTCTGCTGGTAAACCCAGTATGGTCATGTATAACAATCAGAAAACACTGGTTTTTATATTCTTACTAACTTTAACACCAACTAGCATACGTAAATGCATCAGAAAAAACAAACCTGTAAAAACGGATCAGTGACACCCGACACATCGTGTTCTGGAGAATATCCAGCCATTATAAGATTCTTCAATATTCTTACCAGGTTTGGAACAAGCTAGAAATAATCCGTCTTCCATAACTAATCACATTAACACTGCTTCTAAGTTTCAGAACAACACCTTTTTAATATGATGATTTTGGTTTTCATAATTAAAACAACATATCTACTAAAACCAAACTACAAAATTAAAATATAATACCAGCAATACTGGTCAGAATTACCACAACATTGTGATACAAGTTAAAACTGTGCTACTCAACAACCAATAATCTTTGAAATTAATACATTTTTACAGACTTTGAAGAAATGTACATTCAACATCAGTGTATTCTAAGAAATAAATCAGGTTTAATGTTCACATGTTTATAACAACTGAGATCATCAGTTAAACAACTGAGTGACTGAAAACCAAATTATCGAACAGCATTTAACAGTTTCCCTGAAACAGTTACTACAATATAGTCAACTTGTTTCTTTCTCTGACCTTTTTCAGGCGAGATAAAATATACGTTCTACAAACATTTTTATGAAAATGTGATTGAACTTGTGTATTTTCAATAAAACCAGTTTCAAAACTGAAATCTAACCAATTACTTTAAATATAACATTTTCTGAAGTTTCAAACCCTTTCTTAACAGGATGTTTTTCATATTACTTAGACTGATAAAGGACATTTATACATCTATACACACAGTAACTCTGAAAAATCCTCACAAAATCTGGTTGTATTTTATTAAAGTTTACAAGTGTATTTTACACAATGAATGCCATAATTTTAATTGCATCTTTCTAACAAAAATGTTATTTGTCTGTTGTGGTTATTTACACTCAAATCCTGAATAGTTGAAGTGCAAGGTGATCTTAAGTATAAAAATAATTTTATCTTACAGTTTTAATAAACATTCACGTAACCCTCTGAAACCTGTTTTACAGTTTTGATAAACATTCAAGTAACCCTCTGAAACCTGTTTTACAGTTTCAATAAACATTCAAGTAACCCTCTGAAACCTGTTTTACAGTTTCAATAAACATTCAAGTAACCCTCTGAAACCTGTTTTACAGTTTCAATAAACATTCAAGTAACCCTCTGAAACCTGTTTTACAGTTTCAATAAACATTCACGTAACCCTCCTAAACCTATCTTAGTTTTAATAAACATTCACGTAACCCTCTAAAACCTATCTTACAATTTTAATTAACATTCACATAACCCTCTAAAACCTATCTTAGTTTTAATCAACATTCACATAACCCTCTAAAACCTATCTTACAGTTTTAATAAACATTCATGTAACCCTCTAAAACCTAAATAATTATCAAAAGTTTAAGTTAATTTTTATATTTTTAAAAATCTTTAAATTATATTCATAATTTCACATACGGTTACTTACTAATGTTTTATATTCATTCCTTGTTCTATTCATATTGCCACAAGCCAATGATGCCCTTCAGACATATTACAGTGTCTCAGACACAACTACACAGGCATTAGGCAAAATTTTGATTCAGCCTTCAGAACTGATTCAAAGTAGGATATATATTTAAATAATGTTCAAACTTTTTAATTATGAAATTTAAAACATAACTAGTAGTGAGACAAATTCAATTTACACTGTATCTCTAACGGCAACACATTGAAGAAACAGTCATGACTCCTTCAGTTGATCAAACAGTCAACCACAGTACAGTCAATTTCATATATCCCATGACAACAACTTGGTACCAGTTTCAAAATAACGACTGTTGGATTACGGTGCACAATGAGCTCTTTCTAATGACTATACACATGTTCGTAACACTTACATGTAAGATAAAACACCAAAACAAATATTTGATGGTAGGTGTGTAGCAGCTGCCAGGGGTTAAAAACATTCATTATTTCTTTCAACTGCAATCCTCCAGAGAACATTGAAAGGCACATGTTAATAAGTTTTGTACTGTCTAAATTTACACCTAAACAACTGACATTATACTGTTAAAGATACTGAGTACCAGAGTAGACAGTTTTAGGTCTACTCATAGGTCATAAAGCAATACATTTGAAGTTTAAAATCATTTTTAGTTTTATTTAAAATAAGGAACTTAAAAGTTAGATACAAATTTCAACCATGGCATACATTATAATGTTAATTTCATTCACATACACAGATAATGAAGTTGTTCCACTACATTTTGAATGTAGCACATTGACAAGTGTAACAATTGTTAAGATGGGGTACTCATCAAAAAATGTGTTAAATTTCAACATTTAGAATGTGAACTAACACTTATGATTTCATTCTCTCACACACAGTGATATTGAAATCTAATAAATCATAGCCCACCTTTTTGAAATGTTGAAGGGTATCTGGACTCCTGGAGCACATCTCGGTAATAAGAATAACCCCCGTGATTAACACCCCTGAAAACATTCACAGATATATAAAATCTGGATAGCTCTAACAAAACTAAGTTGAATTGCTACATGTTACATGCTATCAATTTTTTTGTGTGATCCATAAACCAGCAAAGATCTTCTAACAAAAACATTGTTTGTACATTTGTTCTAAAACAAAGTCAACTACATACAAATATTTCTACAGTCACAGTACTTCTACCGTACACGTACAAATATTTCTACAGTCACAGTACTTCTACCGAACACGTACAAATATTTCTACAGTCACAGTACTTCTACCGTACACGTACAAATATTTCTACGGTCACAGTGCTTCTACCGTACACGTACAAATATTTCTACGGTCACAGTGCTTCTACCGTACACATACAAATATTTCTACAGTCGCAGTACTTCTACCGTACAGATACAAATATTTCTACAGTCACAATAAATAACACCTACCATGGTTTTTTTCAGTAAGTAAGGATCTTGTGGCTGGAATGAACATCTCCATTAGTTCTGGTACCTTTCTTATTATTCTGAAGGCACACAAGGCAGCCTGTATGTAAATATTAAGAATACAAACACCAGTAAAGCAGTAGTTGTCAATTACACCTACAAGTAACACACAACATGTATAATGTTATGCTTATTTTAAAATGTCATAAAAACAAATAATAAAAACCATTATTTTTTCTAATAAAATACCATATTTTATCTATAATACCACCTCATGTTGCTGTTATAATATTAAAAACATTTGAAATATAATATTCATTGTTAAAAACTATGAAAATATTTGATAAAAAACCCAAGTGCACTCGCATGGATAAAATGTTGGAAGATGAAGCCACTCACAAAATAATTCAAGAATTTTTTTTATTGCTTAAAAATTCCACCTCAAGTAGTATTCTTATACAACTGTGAAATGCAAACAAAAAATTACAAAAACAGAGAAAAACCATTTAAAGATGCACAAATTATTCTTGTTTACACTCAATAACATTCAGTTAACCACAAGAAAGAGTTAAATTTAAAACATCCAGTAGCACTGAGCTCCAGAGAAAAAGTAACGCATGGATGTTAATTATTGCAATACGAAAACAAATCGAACCAGTTAAAACACTACAAGCCATTAGGTCAAGAGTTGAAGTCAGAATAAAGTGTGAAGATTCATGGAAGTTAAAGTAATATTTTTACTGTAAACATTTCAAGTCAAAACCCATTTGTAAGATTAACCTCATGGCATGTCAGTATTGGAAGCTTTACCTAAGCCTGAAAATATAGTTTGTGTGTAAACATTTAAAAATCTGTAAAACTCAAATTATTTTTGCATAAATTCAAGAGAAAGTATTACACACCTTTTTCCTCGTGTAAGCATTTGATGACTTAAGGAGTCTCTCTATCTCTCCAGCCAGATCTCTACTCATTTCCGGGGAACTAATAGATCCTAGTGTTCCGAGAGCCAGCCCAACAACAAATTGGGTTTGGCTGTTCAGGTCACTATAAGATGTATCGAACAATTTTAGACAATTTGTGTCCTGTACACTCACCACATTAAAATCAAATGCTTCAAACTGGTAAAGCTACGAAATTTTAAAACAAAAAGAACCTTGTGAGTTTAACAACTAAAATTTATAGCTCACCACCTATTTATTGAACACGAGTTTAACAACTAAAAAATATAGCTCACTACCTATTTATTGAACAAAAAATAATTTTTCTGGATTTGTCACTTTTAAATGTACACACAAAGAATTTTCAAATGAGAGATATAATATGTAACTAAGTACCCAAACATATTTCACTCACTTTTTTAAGGAATTGGTCACTAAGAGATGGACATCTTGACGTTCATCGAGTAGTATCATAGCTCCCAAATACCCGATTCTTTTGTCTGTAAACCTTGAAGATGCTATCAGTTTCAAGCACTCCAACTAAAGAGAAAATATTTATTCATTGTTTTGCTCTATTAAGTTTCACCTTGCTTCACATTTTCTGGATGGTTTGAGTTTACTAGGTGATTTAATTCATTCATCGAAAACCCTTGATGAATATCGAACTCTGAGTTGAGTGAAAACGAGAAACGTGATCTTGGGTTTACAACATTTCTCAATCATAAAACATTCGATAACATACACTTGTAGAATTTTTCACAAAGAAAACTGTGTTTCAATGTAGTTTTAAAATATACGAGTAACTCTGTGTTTAAAATAAACCAAGAATACTAAACTTGTTTTCTTTAATAGCACCATCACAGGGAGCTTGTTACACTGGGTACATTTTAATCAAATTCAAACTAACAATCAAACTGTAATACTCATAACATCAAAATTAAAACTACAAAACACATTTACTTGAAGGACAGATAAATGTTCTGAAAGAAATATGTGGACCCAATATGTTGTACAAGGCTACAAGGCTGAGTAATGAACATGTACACATATTTAATATTTTTTCTTAATTACCACTAAGAACTCAAATTCCCTCTTTCACCATGGTTGTTATTCGCTTGCTGTGTGACACCTCTGGTATTTCTCAGAATTGCACCATGGTTGTTATTCACTTGCTGTGCGACACCTCTGGTATTTTTCTCAGAATTGCACCATGGTTGTTATTCACTTGCTGTGCGACACCTCTGGTATTTTTCTCAGAATTACAACTTTATTTTAATAATGATTTGAAAACTATCATTATATGACATAGGTTTCTATGCTTCACCTTAGAGGATCCATCATTACTTTTATATCTGAATGTTTTTTTCAATATCAACTTCAGTAATGTATCACTAACAAAACTTTGGGAGCCAAAATTTAATCAAAAGATTTTAAGGGTACAACTTTCTACAGTCTGGCTTTTATATGTATCACTTTCTATAGTCTGGTTTCTGAGGGTATTTCTTTCTACAGACTGCCTTCCACGAGTACAACTTTCTACAGTCTGGCTTCCGTGGGTAGAAAACTGTAACAATGACGTACATTGGAGCAGAAAACTGTAACATTGACGTACATTGGAGCAGAAACCTGTAACAATGACGTACATTGGAGCAGAAACCTGTAACAATGACGTACATTGGAGCAGAAACCTGTAACAATGACGTACATTGGAGCAGAAACCTGTAACAATGACGTACATTGGAGCAGAAACCTGTAACAATGACGTACATTGGAGCAGAAACCTGTAACAATGACGTACATTGGAGCAGAAAACTGTAACAATGACGTACATTAGAGTAGAAAATGTGACAATGATGTACATTAGAGTAGAAAACTGTAAAAATCTGTAGACATCTCTGTTTTACTGATAGTGTAATGTTTTTCCTTCAACATGAAACTCAGCTCTACTTGAAAGTGCTTCATTATCCATAACAATCATCTCCACTTGAATGTGCTTTACACAAAACTTAGATCTAGTTAAAAGTGCTTAATTCCAGAATATTATCTACTTTAAGGTGCTTCACACAAAACATATCTAATAAAAGACACTTCATTCCATAATAATTATCTATATTTTAAGGTGCTTTACACAAAACATAGCTAATTGAAGGTGTTCCATTTTCCAGTAATTATCTCCAATTTAAGGTGCTTTCCTACCTGTCCAAAGTGTGCTGGGTATCCCAGCATGTGTATGTACAAGAGTTTGGCAACATTACGACACCTCCAGGTGTTGTCCTCCTCTCTAAAAGTGGATCGAATGTAAGCACACTCTTTCTGTACCACTGCTCTTTCATCTGCAGCAGTTCGAGCTGCACGGATCTGACGGATCAGATCTCTCAGGCGCATCGGAGTTGGCATTCCACCAGTTAAGCTACACACACATCAAAATAAATATACCATTAAAACACAGTTCACATTGAATACTCCACTCAGTTATTTGTTACAGTAAAAACAAAATACCTTCTCTTCCAAACTGTAACTAATGAAAAAGAAAGATAAAATTAATACAGTGGAAACTGAATGTTCACAAATCCATTTCACACTCTGCATGGCAGTATCAGAACTAGGAATGTTACAATATGCTACATTAATACAAAGACAAACTGGGAGAGAGATGACACATAACTGAGATTCAGCATGTACAAATCCATTACATAATAAGGTGCTTGAAACAGTATCAAATTATAACAGTCAGACTCCACACCATTCTGTTCTAACAATCATTTGTTTTCACCATACTATGATTGTATCATTCCTTTACAAAATTAAAATTATATTAAAAAACAAAAGTAAAATTTAAAATAATCCTTTATTTTACTTCAAGTTATCCTTCTAAACACATTCCTGAGAAAAAGTAAAATTTAAAACAATCCTTTATTTTACTTTAAGTTGTCCTTCTAAACACATACCTCAGAAAAAGTAAAATTTAAAACAATCCTTTATTTTACTTCAAGTTGTCCTTCTAAACACATACCTAAGAAAAAGTAAAATTTAAAACAATCCTTTATTTTTATGGGTATTACTACTTTCCTAATTAAACTTACTATCCTCTGTTGGAGAAAATAAAACTGTCCTAACCCCAGGTCTTACAAAGGTCATCTTCTTTGTTGACTTGTATTTAATGTTTAATTGAATCACTATTTTATGAATTATAAATTTGACATCAGATTATAATTCAAGATTTTAGTATTACACATTAGTTAGTTTCTTATTTTAAAAACAACCTAAATGTCAATTTTGGCGAGACACATGGTACGTTGAATGAAACACCAGTTCAAATTAAATGTTTGTGATGTCAAACTATAAGTCTATAGTTTCATTTGAATTAGGCACTCAAACATAACTGACAAACCAGAATATAAAATACTAACCTCCCATCCTTTCTGTTTCTGAGATATCATTCATGTAACAAATCACAGTGGCCCTGCTTATCCATTTCCATGTTTGGAAATTATCCCTTTTATACACTTACTTCGGTCTTTGACGTGAATAACCAATCAAAAGCTCAGAATGTCTGTCTAGTGGCTTTCTCAGCCATTTTAAGTATCACATCATCATTTCTTTTTTTCAAAACAAGACTTATAGAAGGTAGGTTGTGTCTTAAATCTGCTCAGACTTTTATCTTTGTTTTGGATACAAATACATCTTAGCTTGGTAAATAAAGAGTGGAATTCTATACTATCAATGTAGTTACTAATTTTTTTATTATTTCACATGTATTTATGAAACACCCAAAAATTGTTTCAGATCCTCCATTAACAAAATTTTAAAAGACTTAACCAACCAAGCAGCAAGAAGGAACAATAATTATGAGAAGTAGGATATATATCTGTAAATAATAAATGTGTATAATACACAACTGGTGTGATTGTATTTTATATTAATACTGTTAGAAGTCCACTAAAACACAGCCAAGACTGATCGTTTTGTAAAGTTTTATATTACTGGATATGGTACATGCACAGCATCATTGTAAACTTCTAACAAGTTAGCCAGCAATGGCTGAAAAGTTAATATGATAACAATATGTATAATTGTTTAATATTATGACACTTAAGCTATTTAGACCAAACATTTTGTTTTAGTTATAATTTGTAGTCATTCTAGAATGAAAAAAGCATAATTAATACTTCATTATTTTTTATGGTGGTTACAAGCTTGGTCAAATTCACCAAACACACACAGATTTTGATGTGATTGTGAAAATAAAAGATAAAATATATTTTTTTTTGTTTAAAATGTTTGGTAATGACATAAAGGTTATTAAAACTTAATTTTCTGAAGCATAAAATTATTTTTTTATCTTAAAATGAGAATTACTCAGCATGTTGGATAAGCAATGTTAATGTTATATGAAAATCTTCAAATTTATTTTAGAATATATTTTGTGTACAAAAACCTTGTAATATTTACCAATATCCTGCAAAGTATTGTAAAGATATTTATATATTATCAAAACCCATAATGTTATTACTTTTACCAATATTTTCATGGTCATGAGCTGGTTGGATTTCACCCAAACTGTAATGGTAGAGTTAATGAAGCCTACTCTGTCTCTTCCAAATTGTAAACTTAAGTTTTTCATCAAATTCTCTTCAAATTACAGAAGACAAATCAAAAGCCTTTAGCCTATCAGTTCTTTAAATAATCTTATAACCTAAAATAAGGTTACATCTTGCATTTTCAAATAAGTTAAGGTCTTATTAATACATCCCCATAAGACAACCTTTTCATTCCTGGAATTAACTTGATAGCCCTCCACTGAATCCTTTTAACCATTTAGATAAGGAAATTAAAACTATGTACACAATATTCTAAGTTAGGTGTAGTTATTTTTTTTATAAAGAGAATTTCAGTGCCATCACATGCAAAGTCCAGTAGCTCCTGAGAAAAAAAAAAGTGTCATACCAGCAAAATTTAAAAATAGGATCACAAATAATAATGAAAATCTTGAGGTTGTTAGGACATTAGGCTGAATAAATCATTACAATTAATGAAAATCTCAAGGTTGTTATAACATTAGGCTTAATAAATCATTACATTTAACTTGATGTTTTCAAGTGATGGTGCTAAGCTACATGACAATGGTATCACCAAACATCAATTAGAATAAAGAATAACCAGGTTATGCAAGGAGATGAAATTATCATTATTTATCTTGAAAATTTAATGCATTGGCAAATTACTTAAATACACAACCAGTTATGTGTAACTATCGATGTGACATACATAATAGCTACAGCAAGTCATACATCAGTATTCATCAATAGAGAGCTTAAGTGTTACATTAGTACGAGCACAACCTCACTCAAGGGATTAAACTTCAAAAAATCTCAATTCTCCAGTGACTGATGCTTACCTATATAACGGGTACAAACCTCAGAAATACTTAAAACTGTGAGGGATCATTTCAAAATATTTCCATTACACCTCAAATGAACAATACAGTTGAACCATTTAGAACACCTTTCTGACTGAATACAAATCACCCTCTAAAACAAGGTGCCCTTCATATTAAAAATAAGCCATACAAACAAAGCAAATAGTTTATGTGACACAGTGATGTGATATTCTGGACAGTAACAAAGTACACACACAGAAACAAGCCAATATAATCGTTACTTCAAGAACGTGAGATGTAATTCATCAGCTTACATATCCCACAATGTTCACAACAATAATTCCCCTGAGTAATAAGACTGTACTTCAAATCTCTGAAAACATTAATTACAGTATGTGGTTTGAAGCCGACCCAATGAACATTGCAAGTGTTTGAATACCAATCATTCTTCTGGTGAGAGATTTGGAATCAAGCAGAACACCAAGAAAAGTGTAAAGTTACTTGGTTATTTTACTAAAACATAAACATCATGTACTCACAGTGATATCAGTAAAGTTATATAATAAACATTTGAAGGTAACTCTAAAAGGTCATGACATGCACCACTTTAACCTACCCACAGTGACAGGGTTAACTGATCATCTTATCAGATTACCCTATAGAAAACAAGACTATGAACACTGCCCTTAATCCAAAATACTGAGTTGCCCATAATCACATTTACTTTGGTTACAAACAGTAGAACAAAGAAAGAGACTGAAAAGGTCTGTTCTTAATGGTATGGTACCTGTTAAAGTCATACAGTAGGGTATTTGTAAGTCAGTTAGGTAGGAATAAATTTGCAAGTCAATTAGGTTCTAGAATATCGCTATTACAGTTAAAATTCAACTTGTATAATACCAAGGAAGTTAAAATTCTTTATCCAAGCATATTTCAGATGGTTACTTACCCCTCTGTGTGATAGTCATTACCTTGTACCACTACTGTGAAGAATTGTGTGTACACCTCAACCTTTAAATGAAGCTCCCATCCCTACATCTACTTACCTGCAATAAGCCAGACGATGATGTAATCAGCATTAGACTACAGCATGTGCATAATGCTCATGAGAGCTAGAATTTTAACAAAAGCCCATTCTTGAAGAGGCAAAATAAGTACAGCAGAAGAATGTACAGAGAGGCAAGTAATTATCTAACATTTCCAGGTAAAGAAGTGTTCACTTTAGGATCATTTACTGTACAACAAACAGCTGGAATCTCACACTGAGAAAATGTAAGAGAACAAATGACAAAATTATATACCTCTCCGAAGACACGGCATCAGAAAGGGGAAAATTCATCAATTAAGTCTCCCAGTGAGGATTTAGTGTGGTAATGTAACCATCTCAAGGAGGGAATGGAATACCTTCTGTATGAAACACCACACAGGCGAGCAGAATGTAAGATTGATACATCATCAACTGGCCTAGGTCGTAGTAGTGGTTGGTTGAACACAAATGTGTAGGCAGAATAATCGTGTGCAGTAAGAAAACATCCCAGTCATTCAGGTGGACCAAGAAAGGTTTGGTTCTGTACTGGTCTTTCAGGAACCTTATAGACCTATATCCCACTAAGAGTGTATTCACTGTCTCACACCAGTGAAATTGTATTGAGGAACTCTCCACAATATCTTCTTCACAAAGGTTCTGTCTAATTGTACTAAAACAAATGTGAGGTAGAACACCAGAGAGGTGCTCGTATCTAACACCACATCTGATAACGTCCAACAGTGATAGCAGGCTCTTGTCATGTGTGACAGCAAGCACTCACCTGGTGCTATCTTTTTCATCTTTGTGGAGAGAAAATATATATAAACCATTAAAATAATCTTACATAAAACCTCACCTCAACAGTGAGCATGAAGTCAGGGAAAATATTCTGAACATTTAGATATTCTACAACTCAATACAAATTTCGGTAGAGAAAAGTATTCCCTGAGAGCCATGACCAGCCACTTAGTGGGTTCCTTGCCTCTAGGCCTCCATTTTCTTTGTTCTATCTTCTTAAGACAATAAAACATAAGTTTAAATTTGGAAAAAGACAGGCCAGGCTCCAGCTACGATCTATTTATTTTTCTAACAAGGCCACTGACCTACAGAATGAGTTACTGTGAGGCAACACTTTACAAGAGGTTAAAGGTGAATCAATAGCTAACTAAAGGCATGTTTATATATTTACTTTTCTTAAGACTGAATATCCAAAGATAATTCCTAATAGTTCCTTACTGTCCACATGTCACACTAATCCTACGTAAATTTGTTACTGACTTCTCAACAGTTATCATTTCTTCTTGCTGTCTTACATCAAAACTAAATATTTACATGTTGTTATACTTGTAAGTGCTAAAGGTACGAAAAGGCACAAATGGTTAACATTAATTCTAATTTCATCGCACAATCATTACTGAGTACATAACCTGTAGACGTAAATCTTTACCATTCACCTACAAGTTTTGTTAACTAAAACACTAAGACAAATGGAAAAATAATAACTTGTACTACATGTTTAATAAATGTGGAATCAACAATCTTTTCTTAGTCATAGATAAATCAGTCAAGATATTAAAATACTGATGCGGTAGTTGTTGAAAAGCAAATAGAATATTTGTGTCTATATTAATTAAATCTAAAACATAGAAAGATAATTATCTCTACACAAATTGCTAGTCACATCTCACAGTTTTATCTTGGAAAGGATGTTATATTACTGAAAATGGGTCAGAGGAAGGGCTATTACATTCCAGGAATGGAAGATTTATATTACAGTAGGAGGTTGGAAACTTTTCTCTGAAGAATATAATAAAACAAAGATGTTGAAAAGAATATCTGTGACTTTAATAGGATAAAGCTTCTGATGTCTTTAAATATCTGTGACTTTAATAGGATAAAGCTTCTGATAACTTTAAATATCTGCGATTTTAATAGGATAAAGCTTCTGATATCTTTGTGCTATGTTCTGAAGAAACAGAATGATGGAACCCAAGATCTATAAAAAACACGACTAGCACCAGTTATGACATATTTTCTAAAAGGTTTATCAACTTGTGGAATGAGTTACTATCGGTGGTAGTGAAGGCTAGCATCTTACATGAATTTAACAGGGTTATTGACAAGTTCCTGTGAAATAGAGAAAGGAGACATGATTGAATCCATAAATCCAGATTGAGAATTTCACAAGAACACAAGTTTAATATACAGAAAACCTGCACACAACTTCAGAAAAAGCACTGTGTGTTATTTTTATAATAGTGTAATAAACGTACAAAATATTTGCCTCCACATTTGGCAGGAGTTTCACCATCAGGATATGAGATTTGATAAGTATTCTAGATATCATAATGGAACACAAAAAAAAGATGTTTCTTTGTGTGTCCTGCAGTAGACTGTGAAAAGAAAAGTGAATAACCTATACTTCACACAGTGATACGGCCAAACGTCCTTCATTTTCTGCTGCATTCAACATTACTTTCTGGGAATGTCTAACTCTTAACATCTTACAATAGTGTATGCTAAGTATTCACAAATTCTAGAAAAGAATCATTATAGAAAGAAGACAGTAGTGAAAGTTCTTCGAAGTTTGGCACGTACAATTTAAATCATGCAGTTTGATAAAACCTCCTCCATTACTGCTTTAGGAATGAATTACAATGCCCTTAAAACTTTGGTAAATATGCAGTCACACAGTATACAATCCAAACAAACAATCCACATTTATGGCAAATGCAGCATAAAGTTTGTAAATAAATGAAGTAGTGATAAGAGATACACAAATTCATGCCTCCATCTTGTAACTGATGTATTCCTAAAAAATGATTACTAACTGCACATCTGCTTTCATTTTAAAACATATTTCTGTTGTGGAAACAACAAATAACTATATACAAGTGTCCATTTGAGTACATTAGCCTACATAGAAACATTAAGAATCCTATAGATGTTTTGTAACGAGTTTTAGCATATGAAATGAATTTGTTTTAAATTTCTTGATGTTGTTTTCAATTATTGTAACCCAAACCATTTTATGACGTCAAATATACAATAATAATGTTATCTTCTTTTCACCAGTTATTATAATAAATAATAGTGATCTAAATATAAACAGAAATTATTTTTTACCTTCTTTACCACAGTTTTTGTAGGGAAAACCATTGATTCTTGGAATTTTTAAAATAATTTTTTACGCATCTCTTTTGGGGAAAAAACCATACTCGATAAAAACTCATAAAAAACACTAAAGTTTTAATATTTGACTATAAACGTTAAACCTACCTCCTACTCTGACATTTTGAAGCCGACGAACTTAATATTTATTGAATTCTACAAAATGTAGTATTCAAATTACCACTTGTCATCACGACAGAAAATAAAGAATCACCACCCTAGGTCCAAAAAAATATATCTTTTGCAACAGCCAGATGTTCATAAGCATGTACTATTCAGTAGGCCATACGCCTACCGCTAACACTCCCAGATCACACTGGACTCGTACTTAAGGTGACGAACATATTCGTTCGCCTACATATCGGCGAAAAAAAAAGCGTAAAGTATTTACAAAATTACATAAAGAACATCTGTAAGATACGGATAAGAGATTATTTTATAATATACAGATAAGATTTACAATTCAATTTATTATTTCAGTGAGTTATTTGTAATATATCTTAACAAGCTTACCGTGAAAATAGTGCTCCTTGAAGATCCATAACGCCATCTCGTGATCAAACTTACATTAAGACTGCAGATGTCACTACCAAAAATATTTTGAATCAACACAAGAACAATTTTATTGGCGTACTCAATTTTGTTTGTTTTTAATTGTACGGTAATGTGAACTTTGTCAATTTTATTGAGACCAATGTAATTGTATTGTATCAACAAACATTTTTAATGATAAACCGGTGATTATTTATTTCATAAAATAGTTTGTTGTTTTTTTTCAAAACATTTCAGGTCGCGTCACCTGTCATCAGTGATGAAAACTTTTCATTATGTAATTAATTTCTTGAAGAAAGTAAAATTATCATAAACAATGTTAACAAAAAGTATTTATTCTAAAAAGGTAAAAAAAAATATGGTCTGGCTTAACACTGAATAGTTTACTTGTTGTTATTATTGGTGGTGCAGAAGCATTTCCGTGGGTAGAGCACAAATAGTCCATTGTGTTACTATATGCTTAACCACAAACAAACACCAGTTGTCGTTAAGCGCAAAGCGACAATCTGGGCTATTTTAAACATGAATTACTTTCTAAGAATTAATAACAATCCGCGATAAAAAAAAAAGTTACACAAAAGGCTGTCTGCGTATCGCTGTCCCTAATTTTTAACTGAGAAATAGAAGTAAGTCAGCTAGTCCATGTATCCATCTCCAATATTTAGGTCACTCTTTTCTGGCTTAATAGTTAAATTTAACAGGCACACTTACAAATCACTTACTATCTGAAAGTACGGTACGTGATTTTTCCGCAATGAGATGCAATCCGAGCAAAGTGGCCCGGCATGGCCAAGCGCGATAATGCGTGTGCTTCGTAATCCGAGGGTCGCAGGTTCGCGCCCGCGTCGCCCCAAATATGCTCGCCCTCCCAGCTGTGGGGGCGTTATAATGTGACGGTCAATCCCACTTTTCGTTGGGAAAAGAGTAGCCCAAGAGTTGGCGGTGGGTGGTGACGATAAGTTGCCTTCCGTCTGGTCTTACACTGAAAAATTAGGAACGGCTAACGCGGATAGCTCTCGTGTAGCTTTGCGCGGAATTCAAACCAAACGTTTACCAACAAATAGTAGGATAGTCGTAATATTATAAAGTTCCCATAGCTGAAAGGACAATTATGTTTGGTGTAACGTGAATTGGAATCCATGCCCACCAGGTTACGAGTCGAGCACCCTAACGAGCATTAATCGGATAAATCAAAGAAATGAAATCTTTATTCATATTAATATTTGTGTTGGAACTGCTATTAGATCTTAAAACTGAGAGACGGACGAAGCAACTTAAAATGGAAAAGGGTACAAGGTTTATTTAATGAAGAGAACCAAGAGAATGTTTGCCATAACAACCGGGTTTCATGGCTTGACTCAGGGCTCTGGAAATTCTTTGGTTCTAATTTACATTTTACCTTCTATTGCATTTTCTGATAGCAAATTTCGTAATTCTGATGTATTTTTACGAGGATAAATTGAAATGTGGGGTCGTCTTTGCCCGCTTTCTATGCCACTGAAATTAAATGAAATATTTCCTGGTTGATAATTCTTGACTGCCGGAGTAGAATGGAAAACAAAACAAAACGTCTCAGTTGGATGAAATCTAAAAGTATTGTGTTCTCAAAAAGCTTTCGACATGACTAAGGAACTTATGTGGTATCCGAGAATTCTAGGTTATTCACATGAGAGCTTGGAATTATATTCTAAGACAAATAAATTCTCTGTTTATAGTAACCAGTACAAGAATTTTCACGTGAGGGAACGAAAAGGAACCACAACGTTCCTGACCACCCCAGTTGGAGAGAGAATTTCTCTCTCTCTCTTAACTAAACCTCTGCCACGTTCGTTTGCGTTTTACCAATACAAGGAAAAGGCCATACACAAGTCTGATCAATCAAACATACATTTTTTTTGAATGACCACTGTGATATGTAACCTTTGCTTGAATCAACGATTAGAAGGAGGTAAGAACGAGAACATTCTGTTCGCAAGAACGTTGAATAAATATAAAAACACAACATCTATGTGTCTTTGTTTAAAATTTTCTACCTGAGTACAAAAACGTCATATATATATTGATATTCCAGTTATGGAAGAGCAAAATTTCAAGAGTTCTCAAGTACAACATGAAATTCTGGTATTGACATGAGAAATTCTTAAGTCCACTGCCTGTTATTGTTATATTCTCAGAATACTGAAGTGTAAAATTAACTATAGATTAGGCCCAGGAGACACAAACAACTCGCCGTGATTGTTTTGGCAAGTTCTTTCTTTGGTAATAACTCAAATTACATCACCTTTCCAAGTCCAAAAATTCTGAAATGAAGTGACAAGAAAAAGTGGTGAACGTAATTACTTTATAAACATTCAGTATTTCTTGTCGTGTTGTAGGTCTTATTTTTCTTATGATTTTGTTTGTTTGTTTGGAATTAAACACATAGCTACACAATGGGCTATCTTTGTTCTGCCCACCACAGGTAATAAGCCCGGTTTCTAGCTGTGTAAGTCCGCAGGAGGTGGGGGCTTTTCTTATTGTTCCCAGTTTTATTCCTCTGCAAATTATTTACGATGTTCTTTGCACCATATATCTTGAATTCTAGTGAATGAATAATATTATATCACATTTAAACTAGAAGTGTTTGTTGTGGTTCATCCAGCCAGATTAGCTCCATGATTTAGGATTTTGTTTTATTGTAAATTGCTCAGGTATAAGTTTAGAATGTGTAGGTGTTTAGGGATACCTAACATTTTCAGTTATTCAATAAAAACAATTCGCGCTTTGCTGAAGTTATCGTGAAAAGGATTTGTTTTACATATATTGGTGGTGATCTTGGTCAAAAGTTATTGGTAGTAATTTACTCATTTCAATGTTTTGAAAAAGTAAACATTGTTTTGTTGTAAAGGGGCCGTATTATGAAGCACACCTATCATCCTTGTTCCCATAGTAACAGCATGTTTAGGGGTCACTATGGGAAATATTATGGGGGATAGAAAGAAGGTATCTGTACGTGATGTGATTGGTTTCTTGATGCTAACTAAACATGTGATTAAATTCTGGGTGCTGATTCGCTCATGCTTTTTGCAGAAAGAGATTTCTTTTACAGAGAGTACTAATCACGTGATTTTTCAGCGCCATCTTGGCGTAGCGCTTGCATATACTACGTATGTTTCGTTAACACCGGTAAGAGCTAGTAGTAGTTAATTTGTTTGTGCATATTGAAACATCTTGATTTGGAATAATTTCTTATAAGATAATTAAATATTATGTTAATTTTAACAACAAGTGAAGTTTTTCATTTACTATCAATCTAAATATCGCGCTTAATTCAAAAATGTATTCACGCGTTTCTTCCCGTTCTAAATCATGAACGATTTAGTGTTACATGCAATATCTCTTGTTGTGTTAGGCTTAAGTCGTAGCTGTGCATATTTGTTGATTGCAGTGAATGACCGAGGAAAATGGTGGTTTATATTACGTTAGTTTACCTATGATTTTTGTTTTGATTGAACAAGTTTGATTCTTGTTTGTGTTGTTTTTTTATGTGACCCAGTAATCTGTTAATGCTGATGCTGTGAATATGATATTTTCGAAACAAATCGATGACAGCACTGTTCTTTGCAGTTATTCAGTATTAAAAACCTTCATGTGCGTTGATTCAAGTTATATTTTAAGAAGAGCTATTCATAATAACAGTTAAAAACTGGTTTCCAGAGGAGGTAAAATATGAATTTAAGTAGATATATAAATACTGTGTCGTTTTAAAATTTAAAGTGAAAAATGTTTGCACCATTTCTTTATTATCTTGGATTGTTTATGTGTAACTAGTGTAGGTATTTACCACTGAGAAGTGAAATGTAAGAATTTTGAAGCTGTGAACATGTGCACAGGCACCCTTGAGTTTGTAAATATATCATTGTTTCTATGTGGATAACAGTTATATTTTAATGTCTAACCAGATTTTTAAACTAATTGTGAACATAATTTGTTCGGCCTAGTTTTATAGATATTTGTAGTAGTTTGTGATGACTGATATTTTTCATGAATTTTGAAGTACTTTGACTTCCTGCATCTTTATAACTGGTATGATTGTCACTGTTGTACTGATACACCAACAACATACTGACTTTTAACTGTTCAGGTTAGTGGCTGTTACAAACTCTTGTTGTCATAAGGTAATGTTAGATTATTCCTTTTTATATTCCAAATATATTGAATTTATTTTAGTTTTTAAGGTGTGTAGTTGAAAGTACTTTATGATATTGGCATTAAGTATTGACCTATGACATTAGATCCAAACGAATAATAATAATAAAAAAAGACTATTAATTAAGGTTTGAGTTTGTTTTGCAGTAGTTTCTTCCCACTAAGGATTTTCACTTTCTTGATTGAATTTACAAGTTGCAAAGGAAACCAAATCATGGCACATATTCCAGTTTAAGAGTATCTGATCCCAAACCAAAGCCCAGGGGCAAATATAACCACGGTCACTGAGAAATGTCCTGTGTCTTTGCCCGTTAGCAAGTTAAATGGTGGGCTCAGTGTTTAGAAAGAACATAAATATTTTTAAATTTAGAAAATATGATAAAAATAAAATTGACAACAGACAGATAGTGAAATTAACTTACTTGAACAGGTAAAGGTGGAAAAGTGAACAACACGTAACACCATATAGGTTTTTTGCTGGGGTTAACAATTGTTTGTGTTGAACACGTTGATAATATTTAAAATATTTTTGTAAGGAAATCATGTAATAGTAATTTCTTACATAACACCAAACTATGAAATTTTTTTTTATAAAACAGATGTTACTGTTGTGTCTCACAATATTATTTTTATAGAATAAGTTTTGTCTCCCATCTTTGAAATGGGTTAATTTGGTTTTTTATATTTTAGTGCTAACATTACAATTATTAGTTTTTTTTCCAAAATATTTTCTGAAGATCCAGAAAACTTGTTTCAGAATTTTGGTTCACAGGTAATATATTTTTTTATTTTGGTACCAGGAGACTGACAAAGGTATAATTGTTTTGAGACAATCCTCTTGATAAAACCCAGACGTATTTAAATTTCTAAACTTGATAAGGATGAATGTAATGTACACCAACAGATGATGGCATCGTTTGTAGTAACAGTAAACATTTTATAATAAGGTTCGTGGCTGTTTAAATGTTTCATTCTAGTCTATAATTTTCAGTAAATCGACTTTAAACGATTGTAAGATGCTGTCGTTTACTTTTTTTTTTTTTAAGAGCAAAATTTTCTTTTATGGAAGCTAGTCTTGTTTTTTCTTCCACATCTTAAACTTGTATCCCATTGTATTCAAAACATATAGAAATCAAAGTCTCATCCATGTGATCCCTTAGATAATGTAGATTTTTACTGAATAAATTTTATGTTATAAATGTGAAGTTTATAAACTGTGAACTTATCCTTGTTGAATAACCCTTTCATTCTAGGAGTAATTTAAGTTGGATTCCTTTGAACCCTTTCCAGATAGTTAACATACTTTGTTGGTGAGGATACTAAAACTGTATGCAGTATTCCAAGTCTTGTCTCTCAATTGTGTTATATTTTTTTAACAGGGTACAGCTTTGTTTGTTTGTTTGACTTTTCCATAGCTGAACCAACAACTAACTTGTGAAACACTCCAATACTGACAAGAGTTCAGTTTTACTGACTTCCAAGTTATTAGTTTCTCTTCAGTTCCTACTATCATTATCAAAAAATTTTTAAATCTAAGAACACCAAGTCCCATTTCTTCTTTGTTAAGATAATTAGTAACAATAAGAAGATGAGGTTTCCTTTAGGTGAATCCATGTTGATTTTCACTTACACCAAAAGATTTAGTGAGACTAGAATTTGTAGTGAAACTAACTGGTCTGTACATCCTGGGGCAACTTTCATTACCCCATTCAAAAGTAAGACTGACAATAGCACCTTAGTGTCTCCTGACCAACAATAAATTCGGGAGAAAGGCTGATGTATCTAATCTTTAGCATCCTATAAATCTGATCTGGAGTTTCTGATCTCCTAATTTTACTGCCCACCATCGAGGGACATGGTACTAAACTTATAAAATAATAATTTTCCCAACTCAGTAAATAATCAGTCATAACATCACTCACCCTCTTCACACCCAAGACATCAGTATCGTCAACAGATGTAATTTGTTGACCATTTCTTTATCTGTATAGCAAAAAAATGAAAGGTCTTAACAGTGACCCCCTGAAGTACCCCATTTTTGACACAAATTCAGCTTAACTCTATTTATTAATAACTTTGTTTTTCCCATCTAGCTGGTATTTTATTAAATGAAATGACTTGCCTACAAAGATTAACTTTTCTGACAAACCTTTTATGTGGCCTCTTGTTATGCTTACTGAAAATCTTGGTATACCAAATCTAGACCGGTACTGTCTTTAAAGAATGTCAAAGGACATGGGTCTTAATAGCCTTCACTTGAAACACATGATGAAGGGAGAAGAGTCTTAACTAAAGACATGGGTCTTAATAACCTTCACTTGAAACACATGATGTAGGGAGGAGAGGCTTAACTGTTGGGTTTGAAAAATTTACTGATATCCCATAAAATTGATAAGGGAAGACGTTCTTGTTTTCCATCTCTTCTCGTAACTGTATAATTTGTGTTTCTAATTGGTTAGAACCTACAGCAAGATATTATGGGAGTCACAAAATTGTGAAAGGGAGTTAAATTTATCACAGCATAAAAATTAATAACTTAAGACATGGATAATACACCAGTTTGGATTATAAATTACACTTTTTATGTCGAGTTTTTTAATACATACAGATCATAAAGTGGATTAATTATATTTTGAATGAAATTAAAACTTTGTGACATACTTGAAAGATGCAAAGGGATAATTTATGAGAAACAGTTTCAACTACTGAGATAAATTATTTTTGAACTTAACTACTGCTTGTGGTAATTATTTAATGTAATATTTAATAAGATTATTATTTTTTTAATTTATTACCACAACAATGAAGGTAAGTCTTATGTCACTTCAGACTTCCTTCTGTTTGTAGTAATAAAATCCAAATATCCAATAACAGAGCTTGACACTTAACTCAATTGATATAATTATCTGTGAACTTCAATTCGTGTCATATAATCAGTAAATCACAATTATACAAGATATCGTTTGTTGTGAAACTAGTCATCTTACTTGGTGTCTGATTATTCTGACTATCTGGTAATCTCAATATTGTAATTGCTATTTTTGATTATTTTTGTTATCAAGTAATCTAGGTAAGGGTTTCTGGTTACTGTTATTTTTGTGTTATCAACTAATCAAGTGGGTTTTTTTTTCCAGTTGTTACTTTTAATCATTCCAATGGCCAAAGCAGTTGAAATATTGACATCATGTTATTTGTTAAGCACAAAGTTACTCAATAGGTTATTTGTTTGCTCTGCCCACTGTGGATATTGAAACTGGGCTTTTACTAAATTTCTAGTGTTAAAAGGTGTTTGCTAGGTATGTTGTGATGATAACTGATTAAGTTTGATGATCAGCCAGGAAACTTTGTAATTAATATGATAAAATAATGACAGTAAAGTTTGAATTATAATAGAATAATTATTTTCTCCAGAAATGGAAGAGGCAAAAAAATAAATTCCCTAAAGATCACACCATCAAATTATTTCTCACTTTCAACTTGTAATGAAGTTGAATCACTGACACTGACCAATATGAAGGCTTCAGTTTTCGATACAAAAGAAACTTTAACCAATGCAGTTGTGCTTCTATCTTTTATAAGGTTTTAAGTTCAGAGGTTTGTCTTGAATTATTCATTGCAATATTTCACTTTCACACCAGTGATTTCAAAGTGTTTGATTTTGTTTAGGCCTAACACATGGTAAGGTATATTGGTTTGGGACCGTTGATCATAGAGTGAATTTTATCCTTTGATTTTATAAAATTTTGACATTCTCTGGGACTCTTAGTGTAAATAATTTTTTAGAATAAATGTATCCATATCTGTATACTGAAAAAAAAATCATTCTTGAGAGAAACTTAGAAAAAATGTCTGTATCAGATTTAGGGTACAAAGGAACATGTCACTTGTCCAGCCATGTTGATCATACAATGATGGAACTGTTGCTAGTGACACTGGAAAAAGTTTGTTGCACAATGTGCAACCCCCAACTTTGCAAAATTTTTATCTTGTGTGCTTTTGTAGGTTTGCAACAGGGGTCATGATTTTCATGTTATGGAGAACTTTATTTTTCTCCATTATTAGGGTAGAGATATGATGTGACATACTGATATAATACACTGATGTCGTTTATATAAATATGATAATACTGTCTATTGTTTGTCCATGTTAGTACTTCATAGGTTGCAGATGGATCTTTACCTAAATTGGTCTGGAGGCTTATTAGGTCGATGGAGAAATGCACACAAATATTCATTTTGTTTATATCACTGCTTCATTTCTGTTGATGAATCTTCAGATATGGCATGGAAGTTTGTTGGGTCCACGAGGAGATGCATTATGGTTTCACATTTTGAGTTTTTTTTTTTTTTTAACCCTTAAATGAAGGCTGTCATCAGTTGTTGCTGCTACATACAACATTCCTGCTGTTTAAGGGTTAAATTATATATATATAAAGGAAACAGCTTTACATGTTGTAAGATAACATTTTGTTGATCACAAAGTTATGTAACTTCCATCCAGAGTACAGCTGCTCTGTATTTTTATTTTTTAGTCTTGCATCTGGGTGTTTGTTGTGATTAGGGTTAACAGAATATTATATCCATCATGGTGATACAGATTTTGGTTTTGTGTCATTCCAATAATTTACTTACAGTGATAGGTTCTTTGTCTTATTAACAATAATTTATATATTTCAGCAAATTAAGTTGACCCACAGATGTTTTTGTCTTTGACTATAATCACATTTTTTTAATTATATTTAAATCCATGTTTAAATTTTAGTTCATTATTGTATGACAGACTTTAAAAGCCACAATTTGTTTAAACTGTTTCTTTAAACAAAGTGTTACGACATCCTACAGTTCAACATTGCACACATACGTAAACATCAGTTGTTTTTGTGAACAAAGTTTCAGTACTTTTACATATGAATCTTTAATGAACATTGTTCTTGTTGTATGTTTGTTATCTCTATTGTTTGACCATATCTTGAAAAAGAAAACTGTTACTGTAACAGAAATTCATAGATATTTTGTGTCAGTAGAAATTACATATTAATGAAATGTTCAATGCAACACCCACTTGAACATTTGTTTATTTATTTGATGTTTCTTAATATTGCTTCTCATTTTCTATCAATGTTCTTGTAAGTTGTACTTGGTTTTAGATGTATTTATTTCTGATTAAGGACAGCTGAAAATCTGTAGAAAAACTAGAATATAACTTAGAGATTTTCTGTTCAATGTGACACCATGGTTTGAAACTGTATTTTTGAATTATAGACCAACTGTTCTTTTGCTTCATTACTGTGTTGTTTTATTTTCTCTTTGGTCTATTTCGTAGATGTTTTGTCATCTGTCGTGCCAATAAACAACCAACAAAAAACAGCTGCCTAGTCTAAAACCTTGATTGAAAAACCCCACTTGCTGGAATTTGTATAATAATAAATTACATTAGTATTAAATTGTAAAAACTGTTGATAATACTGCAGTAATGTCCAGCATGAGAACTGCATCAGGGATGTTTGTGAACATGTTTGATTTCTTTGTACTGCACAGGTAGCCTTTAATAACAAATAAACAATTCACGTTAAGATATTAATCTACAAAAGATATGCTGTCGATATTTGTGAAAATTGGAATATTAACATTCATGTTTGTTATAATGAACTTTCACAAGCCTTATTTCTTACTTACAAAATATTCAATTGATACACATTAATTCGACAGATATATTTCTAGTATGTAATAAACAGTTGTGTGAAATGTTTTACACTGGTATTAGGATTCTTTTCACATTTTGATCCATCAGTTAGTGTAAAATAAAGCCATCAACCATGTAAAAATTGTTACAATGTGAACCATTTGACATTCTTCACTTAATTTTATTAACCTCTAACTTCTTGGAAATCACCTAGATTGATACTTTAGCATCCTTTTGTGTTGAGAACCATTAATATAGTAGGGTTTAAAAGCCCCAATTTGTAAACCCCTGGCCCGGCATGGCCAAGCCCGTAAGGTGCAAGACTCGTAATGTGAGGGTTGCGGGTCCGCACCCACATCATGCCTAACATTCTCGCTCTCCCAGCCATGGGGGTGGTATTATGTGATGGTCAATTCTACTTTTCGTTGGTAAAAGAGTTGGTGGTGGGTGGTGATGACTAGCTGCCTTCCCTCTAGTCTTACACTGCTAAATTAGGAACGGCTAGCACAGCCCTCGAGTAGCTTTGTGCGAAATTCCAAAACAAACAAAGTTGTAAACCCCTGGTGTTAATTGTGATTGTGTGATGTTTTGTATGGTATTATTTTAAAAAGAAAGAGATATTGCATTTTTCACAAACCAAACCTCCTTAAAAAGTGGAGCTTTTGCTTGTATTAATAATGAAACTATTACCATGTTGTTATTCTAATTAAAACAAAGTATTAGTTGTATTGTGACAAATAAGTCACCACTGGTTTAATGTAGTTCTTATCTGGTTGTCATTTTCTCCACAGGTTAAAAGGAAGATGAAAATATTTCACAACTTTATCTTGGTTTTCATCCTTATGACTGGTGGTATATAAAACATAATGAAAGTAGCATTTCTTGAAAAAAATCCATGGATTCAAAAAACAAAGACAGTTTCATGAAACACTTCTATAGTGTTAGTTCACCTATTAATGGTTTTGATAACGGTCAGTTACGAGGTAATACCTGTCATTCAGATGGACTAGAAGTAAGTTCTGAGAAAGGTACAGAAAACATCTTTGTGGATAAGAATAATTTACATTCTTCCTGTGATAGTGTAGAATGTTTCCAACAGGATGATCAACACCAACCACCAGTGGCAGATGTGGAATCTGGGGACATTGTAAAAGCAACTGTTAAAAGAGGCACAGATGTTGTGTTTCATACATCAGAGCCAGTCTGTGATAATGACAAGTGTCATACTAAACATCAGTGTGTCCTGGATAGTATAACTAATTCCTCCAGTGATGGACAGGATGAAACTTGTGAAAACTATCATTTTGAAGGAGTTCAGAACTCCAAGTTTAATTCAACAAAAAATTGTTGTAGCAAACCATTTATTAGGACAGCAGATAACGACAGCCACGACGGGTCACAAGAAGGGTTGTCTGATGAGGAACAGAGCTACAAAGATAAAAGTTCCTCACATCCAGAAATAGGTCCTGATAAGGTTGAGTGTCATACAGCTGACAAAGAGGTATTTAACCAGAAAAGTGACACTTTGAGTTGTGTCGAAACTGGAGAGGAAACTTGTGGACAGAAAGACGATACTTCTTGTCAGGTAGTGAAAGCAAAAAGTGACCAGGAGGAAGAAAAGTCTCAGAATTCTAATATGGGCATAAAAGTAACACTAGATGCAGAAACCAGTGCCCCTGTGTGTGAAGATATAAAGTGTGAAAGTGGAAAACCAAACAGAAATGTTGAAAGTAACAAAGTGATTATGAATGATGTAAATATTCCAGATTGTGTTGGCCCAACTCTGAGAAATGTAGAACATTGCCTTGAAGTAAAACCAGGAAAGGAGATACCTAGTAATCAGTGTGAAGATAGCTATGGTGTCAGGGTATTAAAAGACTTAGATGTAGCAAAACAAGTAAATAAAAACATCGATTACACATCCAGGACACCATTAATACAAAATTCTAGTCAGTTTATTAACCACGTAATACACGGGTCAAAGAAAATTTGTCTCGACACTTGTGATCTTGGTATTAATGCATATAATATGAGTAATATAACGCAAGAAATATGTTTTTCTAGACAGAAGTTAAAAACAGGTGAAACAAATGACAGCTTACCTCATATACCAGAGCTTATGAAATCGGGACTTTTGAAAGACCTCACTATATCTGTTGTACCTTCAGAAAAAAAAAAAGATTCTCTGAAATCAACACCAGTGAAACTCCTTCAGGATAATCCACTACCCCCATTCTTAGAATCTATTTGTGGAAACACTGTTACAGATGAAATGGTAGAAAATATCCTCAGAGAAGCTGGATTTCCAGATTTTTTTCAAGGTGAGGTTACTATTGGTAAGTTTATTCCTGTAAAATTTCCAGACAATTACAACTTTAGATTACATGAAGATGAAATGCTGCTGGAATGTCCATCGATGGTGACTCCTTTACTGATGAAGAAGAAAGATGTATTTCCTCCTAAAGTTACACTCCAGAATGGTGACGATGATGTGAAAACTAATTGTGGTGGTGAGAAGGTAGAAGATGCAACTGTGAGACACATAAAGACTGAAAGTTCCAAAGATTTATTGAAGTTTTCCATGGGGAGTGAAAAATTTGAGAAAAAGGAGGAAGGTTTTAAAGACAAGAGTAAAGAATCTTTGAAAACTACTGTCAACACTGAGGAAATTAAAGAAGCAGAGAAAATCTCTGTTAGAACTGAAGAAAAAGTAGAAGGTAGAAAGATGAATGCAACAAGATTACCTGCTACATTGGTGGCAGATAATGAAAACAGGAAGGTGATAACTGAGAAAAATGAAAATGATTCCAATAAAAGAAAAGAATCGTCTCCACAAACCAATTGTGACGTACAGGAAAATAGAAAAGAGTACCTCACCAATACTGCCATTGGATATCTCACTGCACTAGGTTTGAGTAGAGTCCAAGAATGGCATCGGAAAGATTTGATGAAATCCAAAGAACGACACATACGAAGAGCAGGGAAAACAAAACAGTTAGAACAGGAATTAGCTGTCATCGAAGCTGCTTACTTGCAAGCTAAGAAAGCTAATGAACCATTTGTCTTTAAAAGCCACAAATGTAGTTTTTGTAACTTTAAGTCAGAATCTGTCATTGTGATGGATGACCATAATTCGGTACCTTATATGACACCGCGAAAAGAATTTGGATGTCATTTATGTGAATTCTGTACAAGGAACCCAGCAGCAATTCTTTACCACATGGAAACTGAACATAAAAAAATGGGTCAACTTCCAGTTCCTTCACAATTTCATGAATGTCCATTTTGTCCATTTGATACTAATCATAAACAGAAGTTAAACAGCCACATAAATAGATGTCAAAAGTTTTTTGTTTTGGGTAAAAATCAAAGCACAGAACTTGACATACCAGCACAAACAGTAAAACCTATTACAATAATGGACATCAAGGCTTACATGTATGAAAGGCAACTGATAGAGCTTGCAACGGCAACTAGACGGCCAGGACATCCACCAGGGTCAAGAGGAGGTCACAGGATTAATGTTCCCAGACCTCAAGCTAACATTTCCAGACCTTTTATTCCTTCGGACATGTTACAGTATAACCGACCACTTTACCAACACCTAGCAGATGGAGTACCTCTACACTCAAGAATGCCAGTAAGCTCATATTCCAGATCTACTGGTGTTGTTGCAATAAACAGGATTCCTCAGACTGCTAGGTCTGCATTGTTTAGGTCATCTTCTCATGCTGTTCCCACAAATCATATTTATCACGTAGTGGGCAGCAGGAACACAGTTCCAATATTTAGCTCCAATGGTCAAACTTCTTGTTGCAGGTCAGTTTCCCAGACGTCAAATGCTTCAGCATCAGCTCCACAACCAGTTGCGCTTTTCACAAACGTAGCTGTTTCTGCCAGTGGTACGTCGGTGTCGACCGTCAACAAAGAAAGTTTACTGAAGACTGAACTGTCGCCACCACCAAAACTTCAAGGTCCCTTTCTGTCAGGCAGTAGGAAATCTGCAACAGGAGAAACGATACTTCCCAGCAACAGTTTTGTAATATGTGAAATCTGTGATGGTTATATAAAGGACCAGGAAGAACTCCGAAGTCACATGCAGATAATTCACAAAGTGAAAATCCATCCAAAAATGCTTCAGAACAGACCACCTCTCAACTGCCAGAAATGCCAGTGGAGGTTCTTTACGGACCAAGGGCTGGAACGACACTTGCTGGGTTCTCATGGATTGGTGACGTCTAACATGCAGGACTTGGCTCAGAGAAGCCAGGATGGGGGACGATGTACTATCTGTGGACGAGTGTACGTGTGTAAACTGGTCGCTCACATGAATCAAGTCCACAAGATAATGTTAAAACCTGCACATTTGTCATACAAGTGCACAGTTTGCACGGCAACATTTAACTTGTATAAACTCTTTGAAAATCACGTTTATGTAGTGCACAGCGGTTCTGTCAAGAGACGTGCTGAAGACGATTCCAGTGACCAGCCTCCCAAGAAACGTACGGGAGTTAGGAGTACAAAGACGACAACCTCGAGGGCAAATCCACGGCTGAAGTCAAAGAAAGCAACACCACCCGTCAGGACGGGGGCAGGAAACGGCAAATCAAAAGTTTCAGCAGTGACGGGAGAGGAACGTGTCCCGGACAGAAACAGTGGCAAGCAGAAGTGCGGAGACTGTGGAATAGAGGTTGGTGACTTTTTTAATCACATTAAAGAGAAACATATAAAAAATTGTTCAATTCAGGCCTGCCGAATAGAGCAGTGCCAGAAATGTCAGGGTTCCTTTGATGGACTAGGTGTTTATACTTCAGACAACAGGCTGTCGGAGGAGTCCCCGAAGAAGGAAGGTGCCCGTGGAGTAAAGAATGGAAGGGTCAAAAGCAGAGACTCTATGTGAGATCATGTGGTCACTCCAAGTGGTTGTGGGAGTGAGGAGCAGACTCGGTCGGTGCACCAGAGTGTGTTACCAAATTGACATCTGCTGAAACCTTACTTCAAAGATTGTCAGGTATATTTGTGAAAAGCCACTGTTTGGCAGTTTAAATGACCAAGCAAATATACATTTGAGGTTCCATATTTAGTTATTTTAATCATATTCAGATTTTCTGTTATTGTGTAGTGTGTGCCTTTGGGAGTTTTCCAAAACAAGATGTTCATTTAAGTATTATCAAAATATATTGTTAAAAATGTTTTAGTTTTAGTTTGTGTCATGTAATTTATAAGAACAACGTTTAAGTGTACATAAACATGAGCTAGGAATGCCTGTATTTTGTGTATTCACTTTTCGGCTGTTTTGGTTTGTTTGTATTTCTTGACAAGTGTACAGTCCACGTGGTTGGTAAATACTGTGGTTTAATAAATAGTGCTGTATTGATATGACACTGTGAACAAGTTGTAAACGGCTTAGATCGGTACGTTTACGGCAAGAGAATAAATACAACCATTAGGAGTTCATTCAAGTTTTTTTTTTTATGGTATCTTAGAAAGTAAGATACTTAAACAGTGGTAAATGTGAATAGTTTTAAAATATTTAGTTTCTAGTCTGCTGGTTTGAAAGAATTATTTAAAACCACTGAATAGAAGTATGTGATATACTTTTTTATTTTAAGTAATAATTTTCTGTCACTTAAATTTCATATGCAGTGTTTTTATTTATTTAGATACAATTCACTGCAATGTTTATTTCCTAGAATTTTTAAAACTACTGTGACATTTCATGGTTTGTAGACTAGTTTCAAGAAAGTGGAGAATATTCGGTAAAGAGTTTGGATTTAAAACTAGTCAGTGGATATTGCATCTTGAATTAGAAGGGTACATGAATGTTATTTAAATTTGGTAGGAGTAAAACTCACAATTTCTTGAATATATATTACTTCTGAGATACAATATTTTCAGTTAACAGTTTTAGCCAGAGCATACTGGTTGTAGTAAGATTACTTCTTGTCATCGTGTGTTAGTTTAAAGGTTTAAGTTGATTTGTAGAATATCTGTAATTAGTTTTATTTTCGTGAACACTTGAAATTTCATTTTACAAAAGAGTTATTAGACAATACGTTAATCGTAAGTTTCTGTTGAATATAGCCGTGTGGTTACTGTTCTGTAAATACTGTCGAGTTAAGGCAATGGTAATTTACATGATGAACATTATATTTTCTAATTTTACCTACAAAGTAGGCTTTAGAAAAAAAACTTTTCATTCACTAAGAATGAAAGTAGTGGTGTGTAACTTGAAAGTCCAACCCTAAAATCACTTGACCACGTCGAAAACGGAGTTAGCAGCAGCTGTGGATGTCGTCGATATAAACATGTAATAGAAGAAATGATTGTTAATATAGGGAGGATGTAAAGTTAAATTAAATGTTTATATTCACTGAAATTGACAATGTTATTTTGTCTCTTTATAACAATATAGAATTATTCCAGTTGCATTGTCTTAACGTGAGGATGGAAGGGGACAGTCATCGTGTAAGTGGATGTGAAATGGAACTTGGAGTTTTACCACTCCTGTTAGAACATGCATGTCCATCTTGTGTTGTTATCACGTTTTCCAGAGGCATGCTAGTTTTTACACTAGAAGTTTCCAATCTATCCTGGGGCTACACCATAGCTTTCAACTTTAGATTTCTCACAGTTCTTAGCTGCATGTGCTAACCACTGAAATTAAAACACAAAGTAAAAACTCTGTTTTAAAATATATTAATATCTACACAGTATTGTATGGATTGAAAGTGCACATGGAGAAATTGTGTCAAGGTTAATACATGAAGTCAGCTATATGAGGTTATTAATACCCTCCTGAGTCAGGTCACAGGCATATTCCATTAGTGTATATGCCCAGTATGGGTGTTGCTTTGTTCAACAGTTGTTTACTTGAGTATGTAAACAGGGACTGTAGTGTCTGTGTTTGTAGCATTGCAGATAAAGCACTGGTGAAGTTTTAAAACAGACTGGGTTTATTTCACAGGTCTCATTCTATACTAACAGTAAGATAATACTTGTGTAAAGAGAAGAAAAAGTACATTTGAACAGGGGAATCTGACTTGTAAAGACTAGTATGTTTAAGTGGTTAAACCTTTTGCCTTAAGCTGCATGCAGAGGACGTTCACACCGAAGCCTGCCTCTGCCAAACACATCCTACTACTAGAAGAAAGCAGAGCCACATCTCCTAGGAAAAAACAAACAGCTGAAGTGATAGCCCCTGGCCCGAGTACTCTCCAGTCTGCCCAACATGAGGTCAGAATAACCCCTTCTTCTTTTCCTTCTTTTTGTCTTTGCCATCAAAATACCTAAAGTAAGAAACAATAATGCATTTTACCATTAACATAAAGCTTACTAGGTTTCAATGTTTTTCTTTAAGATAGACTGAAACAAAGAACTGATTAAATATCCCACCTCCTTCAGTACTAGAAATTTACTCATTTTGATGAAACAACAAATAAATGCATCTTATTCACCAGTTAGATAAGAGAACTGTGGTCCACCTGGTGTTGAATAAAATAATTTATGTTGAGTGTACTTACCCTTGTGGGCTCAGATCTAGAGATAACCGTTGTTGGGCATTGTCAGGTACTGTTGCTCTTTCTTTGTCAAACTCTTTCCACTTCTGATACAGCTCCTGTTTCTGTTGGTCCAGGTTTTTACGCACTTGTTCACTTCTTCGATGAAGCTGTCAGACATTGAATACTTTTATCAAAATGTCATTTGGAAAGTTGCATTCACTTTACTGACTTAAACAAAAATGATTAAACTCTTGTGTACCAAAGTGGTTACCCCAAGATAAAAGGAGTGGTAGAAACAATAATATGGGTTACGAGTGTTTGTCAGTAAGAGAGCGGCTGGAAACAAACATTATTTCTTTGTAGTCACTGATAAAAACGACTTTAGCTCTTACTTCTGACTCAGAGTCTCTCAGTTTATGTAGTTTTTCCTTCACTTTCATCTCCAACACTTGCTCCATTTGTCTTTCCATCATGTTCATCTTTTTCTCGTGGTCTATTCTGTCCTCTTCTATTCGTGCTAGTGGGTTTCTGAAAATGGTATGTGGAACACAGTTTTATTTTTAAAAAGGTGTAGGATTTATAGCCTGGAGTTTTACAATTGAAAGTTGGGTTGGGAATGACACAAAGTTCTGACTACACACGTTGATTCTGTTTAAACCAAAACACTATGAACTATACAACAATACTTTCAGTGTTGTACATACTTGACTTTTATACAAATATTAAAACAGTTTAAAGAGGACCTGTTAGTTAATAGAGTGTGTCTTTAATCCAAAAAAAACTATCTAACTAAATGAAAAATAATATTTAGTTTGTCATTTTGGTGTGGAGTTCCTCTTCGTTCTATAATAATAAAGACGTACAAGTGAACTTAACGTTATATGTATTGACAACTGTTGTTATACGTAAAATAAGGTATAGAGGAACCTAATAGCACATCCTCTTAAGACTGCTTTAAGTAATATAGGCTTCAACACCTTAAAATAAGGTATCTTCTCTTTGGGTGTTGGAAGCAAGCAGTTTCAAAGTAAAAATAATCTACCCAAGTATTTCTAATTCAAGATATGGACAAGTTGGAAACAGTTATCCATGAAAATTAACAATTTGTATTCATTACTGATATAGACTCGGTCATCTCTACTTACACCGCCCTTTATCATGAATAACTTACAGGTGAATCTCATAAAACAAAATGCAGATGTTTCAAATAGTGATTTCCAAACAACCCACACTAACACTTCAAACTTTGTAACAGAGAACATTCGTACAAGTAGTACTTATACAAATGGAGTCATTGTTTGTTGAGAGCCCACAGTTTAGTATCAACTTTTGTAGTGCTAGATGAAATTTCCAGACTTACTTGTTTGCTGTAATCCCAGATTTACCAACAGTTGCTAGTTTCAAACAACGATAACTTTCATAATGAATATTACTTGTCACATCCTTCAAGTCCTGCAGATGTGTTCTACGATGAAAAAATAACTACAGTATCTGTAAAGTAGGTACTGCAGTACAAACTAATGTTACATAAAGTGCTACATTAAAAACTGACGTTACATATTTGTGTTCAGTTATTGAATTACTAATGCTAACTTTGAAATATCTGAAATCACTTCACTGCTGTCGTTATATTATGAAACAGGTTATTGTAACCTTTCAGTTAACATTACTGACTGCAGGTAAAATAGACCTATTAAAGTATTCACAACGTCGCAGGTAATTTAATGTTTTTAAACAAATATACCTGAAAACTCTGAACACGTACTATTTACAGAAATTCTCCTTAAGACATTCTTACTGTCTTCTAGTTAGTAGTAGAATCCGGTAAGTAATTATTTAATGGGACAAACAACAATGGACATGTAAAGAAATTGTTGAAACCTCTATAGAAATGGGGAGGTACATTTAGATCAAAATTACCTCATTATGTTCTATATACCTTGTAAAAATAGGTGTACACAGAATCAACTCACCTTATCAGCATGTTTCTAAGGGCAACAAAATCGCAGTGTTCTATGTTTTCCACTAAAAGAAAGTAACAAAACAAAACTTGAAGCTTATATTTACTGAGGGAATAATTTATCTACAGTGATCACTCAAATATATAAACAGAAGAATTACCTTCAACCACACCCCACGGATACTTTCGACCACGAACTCTTTTCCCATTGGTTTCCACAACTGCATTACTTCCTACCACAGCAAATGGTATTCGTTCCTGAAAGAAGCCCAGAAATGTTTGTAGTATACCACAAATACCAGATCTTTCTCAAACGAAGTTCCTTACAATAATAGATAATGGTATCTAAAGAGTCTTTAGTAGACAAACGTTTTCAGTTATATCTTACCTTAATACGTTGTTGACTTTTATTCTCTTGTCCATCCTCACAGTCTGGGAATTCATAGATTCTGATCTGATTTTGGGTTATTTCATTAAGCACCTGTATGTACAAAGCGAAAGGAGTAAGTGAAATAAAAGAAATCTGACATTTAAAAATTCTCCAATCAGCAGTTCTCCAACTTTTGTATCAAATGTTTGACAAACCAGAGACCCGGTAAGTTGTCTCCGATCCACCGTATTCAAGAAAGTCTTCAGCGTTATCTAAAAAGGGTTTTATATTACATATACATTGGGAAATATTTGACCCCAATAAAACTGGATGAATGACACAAATGTTTCCTTCAGTCGTCTCGCGAATTGTTGGTAAAAGAGTAACCCAAGAGTTGGCGGTGGATGGTGATGACTAGCTGCCTTACCTCTAGTCTAAATTACCACTGCTAAATTAAGGGCGGCTAATGCAGATAGCCCTCGTGTAGCTTTATTCGAACTTTAAAAAAAGTCTTTGAAGGTTGTCAAACTTGTTTCAAAAGAATTGGTCTTGGAAAAAGGATAGAACCAGAGTTGTAATGTGTTGGAAAGAAAATGGGCGTGTCTTCATGAGATGTAAACATTCACCAAAATGAAGCATCTTACCGTTTTTTTAAACTGGTAACACTCTTCAGCAGTCATAGTATCTGCTTTAGCCACCAGAGGGATGAGATTAACTTTATCATGGAGTCTCTTCATGAATTCCAAATCTAGAGGTTTCAAACTGTGAAAAAAAACAAACCACAAAGTGAATATTACCATATCAAACACAGTTACTAATGTCTGAAACAAATTCTTAATTTACAGTAATCTATATTAATCATTGTAGGTACATTTAATTGTAATAGAAGTAAATCATTATTTAGTTAATAAACATAAACGGAAAACCAACCCATGTCCAGGACTGATGAAATAAAGGCAACAGTGGACCCTCATGTCCACAATACTGGTACGATGGACACGAGATTCGGCATCCAAGTAATCTTCATATCTGGATTCAACGTAGTCCAGTACGGGCTGCCAGCTACAAGAAACACATTGTATTTTAGTTCTTCAACCAAAGCGAGTAGAAAATACTTCATTAGTCCTATTATTTCTACCAATCAAGCAGAATTTCGAAGGTTACTCGTGTTAGTTATTAAAAACAACGGTTATTTTTAACGTACAAAATCACACACCTGTCCAGTGTGAGGAATCAAACGCTGAATTTTAGGATTGTGAAAGTGATTGGGTGGCTCAGTTTAAGTCTAGTAATTATTTAATATTTTATTAATTGTTACATCAAGCAGTCGTGGATTGAATAGGTTATTCATTTTAAGTTCGTTGACTTACTGAGAGACATTATGGGCAAAGCTACCTGTGCCAATCGCGGGCATCGAAACTTGATTTTTAAAGGTTCTATATTACAAAACCATTTAAGAACTACTTACCACTGACTGTTATCCACAGCATCACCAAATCCTGGTGTGTCAACAATGGTTAAGGTTAATTTCACTCCGTTCTCTCGCAGAATAACTTTGCTTGTTTCTACCTTGGAGGTAGGAACAAAACTTGACTTTCAATATATAAACAAACTCAATATTAAAACTACATTACTTTAGTTCCTAATCGTAGTGTTAACCTGTTGACTGCTAAGTATTCAGCTGCTAGAATACAACTCTAATGCTTCTTCATTTTGTAACTTTTTACGTGACACCATTTTGGATCGAAAGTGAAACAATCTGTATGTCAATTACATGTATAGTGCTGACATCTAGCGTTGAAGTTAGGTATTATCGAGAACGATTTAACTCGTCCGTGGCACTGTGTTGCCGATTGGCTTGGACGAGTTATCTCGTCTGCGGCACTAAACAGGTTAAAAAATGACATGAATAGGCCTAATTATGCACGTCCATTTTTGCGTCTGGTGAATATATGCATATAATGTAGTTTTCCCACAAAAAAGTATACGAATTATTTGTGTTATATTTCTTTAGTTCATCTTCCTAACTTTCACCGATTCAGTATGAGAAAATTCCAATAAAATCTGAAAGTGCTTAATGTACGAGAATAAAAATACTATCATACAGTTAATTAAGTGTTTCTCTTCCTTCTTCAAAACAAAGTCACTACATTTTACTTTGGAGAAACAAATAACGTCCACTTACCCCTCAGATTTGCATTTAAAAATTGAAAAACATTTTACACAAAAGCAACTATCACAAATGTCCAGCAGATGGCAGTAGCTTCTACCTTGACAATTTGTATATTAAGTTTTAATTGCATTTATGAAAGCTATTCAGAAATCATTAAGATTGTTTAACATTAAAATATGAAACGAATTCATATTTGTGTAGTCGACTTTTAAATGCATCATCACGTTGTTTTATCAGAACAGTAGCTTTGCATTTTAATATTTTTCCAGCAATTAACTAAAATCGATTTATAATCTCATAAAATGCTGATTGCCTGAAATGAAAGAAGCAATAGCTTTTAAAATAACTATACCAAAAAGAAACTGATAAAACAGAGAGTTATAATCTTATTTTTATATGAATTCATATTTCTTTACAGACAGATTCAAACCATTTCATAATCTTGTTTGACAACTTTATACATTGAAAAAGAAAACGTGCTAAGTACTCACAGGAAAAGCGCCATCAGTAACCACGTCTTCGTTACTACACATTTTGCACGATACACGCGAACTTTTTAAAATACCACAATTCACGCACATTGACTCCATCTGAAACCATTCTCGGTTTCCGCCGGATTCGTACAAATTGAAGAATTATATTCTACTGCCAATCAAAGTGCTTTTATCATCTACACACTAAGCCTAAAAGCTTATTACTGAAAACCAGGAAAACGATTTTTTTTTTTTTATTAGATGTTCTAAGCATCTGGTACATGAGAAGTTATTAGCCAAGGACAACTGACATTTGATTGTTACGAGTGATTGGGGTTCGCACTTTTCCACCAATAAGGGTATTTATCCAACATCGCTGGAGTTTCTTTTGTCAAGATAATTGCCATATTGTTTGGAAATCATCGACGTAGAACAGAAGTTTATTAGATCTATTTAAAATCATAGCTCGTTCAGAACGAACATTAGAACTTACAACCTTAAAATGAAACAAACATCCGCATCAGAAAACTTTTATTCGCCATGTCCGTCTTCAGTTTTCTACTGACCAGAAGGAAGGCGGTTGGTCAGCAGCACCCACCGCCACCAAATTTGAACCAAATAATTATAATTAAAAAAGTATTATATTATAACGTGCTCATAGCTGAAAGTGCGGTAAAAGTTTTGCGACATCACGTCTCAAGGCCAGGTGGGTTAAGGCGTTTAACTCGTAATCCGAAGATTACGGGTTCGAATCCCCGTCACACCAAACATTCTCTTTCAGTTGTGCGGGCATTACAATGTGACGATCAATCCCACTATTCGTTGGTGAGCGAGTAGCCCAAGAGTTGGCGGTGGGTGGTGATGACTAGCTGCCTTCCCTCTAGTCTTACACTGCTAAATTACGGACGGCTAGTGCAGATGGCCCTTGAGCCGCTTCACGCGAAATTCAAAACAAAACAAAAAAACAATCATGTCTCAATCACCCAGCCCTCGATTGCTGCCCGACATGCTAACCAATAGACTACGCTCGAAGATTCATAACGAACAGTTTGACTAAAGGGCAATTGTAAGTTTCAATGCATTCTCTGACTTATTATGAACTCTATAGTTAGTGACATAAATAAAGGCACAAATTTTCATTTGTCTCAATAATGTAATCATTTCTAAACAGCATAAACATTTTTACTGAAAACAGATAACTTCGCTGAATAGTACATATATTTTGTATTTTTTACACTTATTTTGTACTCTTAACTTATTGCATGTTCTTATTCGCAGCTAACTCTGTAAAGCTAGCCGGCGCTCGCGAGATATTATTGGAATTACGGCCGAAAACATCGCAACAATTATAGTATCCCTTCTGATGGAACAATGCATTCTAGTCATTTAATGTCGTGGTTTAATTCACTGTATTTTCCTTAGAGTCGTAACATGTTGAGTTGTATTTAAAACTCCGATCCACGCATTAAGTTAATTTGAACCTTTAACAGATGACCGTTTCTGTTAATTTAATAACAAGAAGTAAAAAAAATATCTTCGATAAATTATCAAAAAATCTAACTTCTTTTTCAAAATTTTATTACATACAAAATAAGAAAATATAAAAAAAAATCACTGAACTAACAGAGAGCACAGAAAATGTCACAGACGCTTGGTGGTGTGATTATGTTGTCAGCGGATGAAAACAGTTTGTTTGTTTTGGAATTTCGCACAAAGCTACTCGAGGGCTATCTGTGTTAGCCGTCCCTAATTTAGCAGTGTAAGACTAGAGGGAAGGCAGCTAGTCATCACCACCCACCGCCAACTCTTGGGCTACTCTTTTACCAACGAATAGTGGGATTGACCGTCACATTATACGCCCCCACGGCTGGGAGGGCGAGCATGTTTAGCGCGACGCTGGCTCGAACCCGCGATCCTCGGATTACGAGTCGCACGCCTTACGCGCTTGGCCATGCCAGGCGGATGAAAACAGTCATTAACAAATCGACACTTCAGAACGTTCCATATAAAATATATCATACTAACTTATTGTAATTACTTATTTTTTATTAAAATACCTTCAAAATTTTGTACTGAAACTAAAGGAAAGGCAGCTAGTCAATAGGAACTACCAATATGTTCTCTGACATAGTGGTACTTGATTGTTACATTTATAACGCACCTACTGCCCCAAAGATGCAAATATTAAAAATATATTTTTAACAATGGGACACGAAACGTATATTCTGATTACAGTCGGGCAACATGAAACGATAGGCCTAACTATTGGGCTAATCTTGACCGTCACTTTTGTAATGCATCTATCTACTGCTATGAAAGTGCAAAGTTGTTTTTTAAGGCAATAGAACATGACATGAATATTCTGATTCGCAGTATAGAATCATCAGGCCACGTGAAAATACTGCATACATTTAGTCTACGTGATAAGGGAAAAGGTCTGAAACCACGTGTGGACATCTGTCCGTCCACCACTGTCACTGTCTGGTCGTCTGCCTCATCTGTCCGTCCACCACTGTCACTGTCTGGTTGTCTGTCTCATCTGTCCGCCCACCACTGTCACTGTCTGATTGTCTGTCTCATCTGTCCGCCCACCACTGTCACTGTCTGGTTGCCTGCCTCATCTGTCCGTCCACCACTGTCACTGTCTGGTTGCCTGCCTCATCTGTCCGTCCACCACTGTCACTGTCTGGTTGTCTGCCTCATCTGTCCGTCCACCACTGTCACTGTCTAGTTGACTGTCTCATCTGTTCGTTCACCACTGTCACTGTCTGGTTGTCTGCCTCATCTGTCCGTCCACCACTGTCACTGTCTGGTTGACTGTCTCATCTGTTCGTCCACCACTGTCACTGTCTGGTTGTCTGCTTCATCTGTCCGTCCACCACTGTCACTGTCTTCTTGCCTGCTTCATCTGTCCGTCCACCACTGTCACTGTCTGGTTGCCTGCTTCATCTGTCCGTCCACCACTGTCACCGTCTGGTTGTCTGCCTCATCTGTCCGTCCACCACTGTCACTGTCTTCTTGCCTGCTTCATCTGCCCGTCCACCACTGTCACTGTCTGGTTGTCTGTCTCATCTGTCCGCCCACCACTGTCACTGTCTGGTTGTCTGTCTCATCTGTCCGCCCACCACTGTTTTTAATATTGGTACACATGGGAGACACAACTGCCCAATGACCTCATACATCCTTGTGGAAATTAATTGACACAAGACGGAAAATTACGATTTTTTTCAATTTTTTGCATTTTATTTCTGAGAATACGAAAATTACTCACAAATGAATACATAATATAACCGCCTTCATTTTTCAGAAGATCATTAATCCTCTTTGGCATTGAGTCCACGAATTGACTGTTATCTTTACTATTATTTAGATCGCGGAACCACACCTCAATTGGGGCTTCAGTTTATCTTTCGCAGTACAGTCTTTACCCCTAAGTCTTTCTTTACAAATCGCCCAAAGATTTTCAAAAGGATTTAAGTCCGGAGAGTTTCCAGTCCAGCACCTGTATTCGTGTTGTAGTCATAAAATTCTTCACAAGTTTCGATGTGTGGCACGGAGTCAAATCTTGCTGAAAAATGCCAGATCCATCTGGAAATCTCTTTTTCAATTCTGGAACGACACTTCTCTGCAAGTATTCCAACTAAGATGTTTGACAGAGTGAATGATATCTCTAACCACACTGTGAAAAGGTACATCTCACATTGTCGATTTAAACACATAACTTGTGTGTTCGATGTGGAGTCCCAATTTGTCCTGAATATTTGTAAACATCCAACTGTACATCGTGGATATGTTTTTAAATGTAGTGAACCTGACCGTGCCATCTCTTACACACGTGTACAGAGCCTCACTCGTATTCTGAGATGAACAACATTCGTCTCGATTTTAAAATAATTCAAACATGCTAAAACTACATCTTTATATAGAGCCTTCTTCCCAAAATACGAAACATGAAAGATGTGTATAATCTGTCAATGAAAATATTCATTTGTATGTCTCAGATATATCAGAACTATGTATTCTCCACCCTTGACAAGGTTACATTGATTATTTTATGTCATGTAATGATACAATCATATTGTTTCTAGTTTACAGTAACAATACATACCTGCACAGTTTTCTTAACCCTCTGGGAAGGGCCAGGATATTCGTTAGAGTAAATGTCCGTAAAAAACAATGAGTTGATGAGTGTAGACTTCCCCAAACCGGACTCACCTAGCATATTCACAAAACCAATAACATCATAAGATACTTTAAAATGTGAAAACACAATACATATATTTTACCAGATCAAGTAATAACTCAGAAACTGTCAACATGTTTACGTCTTATAGACAGATTAATGAATCTTGAAACACAAAATGAAAATACATCGTGAAAAGGAACAACTTGTTATCCTGACCAAACTGGTGATGGTTCAATAAATAGGAATAATACATGTACGTATCCAGTAAACTGACAACAAATATCTGAATGAATTAATACATATTTCGGTCTAATATAAGCCACACTAACACATTCATTCTTTGGTAGCACTTTCGT
Organism: Carcinoscorpius rotundicauda; assembly: GCA_011833715.1. Classification (NCBI taxonomy): domain Eukaryota; kingdom Metazoa; phylum Arthropoda; class Merostomata; order Xiphosura; family Limulidae; genus Carcinoscorpius; species Carcinoscorpius rotundicauda. The sequence continues at coordinate 71,075,019 of CM022400.1, forward strand.
AGAGTTTTACCCACTGTTCGGTTCGTGATTCACGAGTTACGTGTGACATTGTCGTGGAGTTTTACCCACTGTTCGGATCGTGATTCACGAGTTACGTGTGACATTGTCGTGGAGTTTTACCCACTGTTCGGATCGTGATTCACGAGTTACGTGTGACATTGTCATGGAGTTTTACCCACTGTTCGGATCGTGATTCACGAGTTACGTGTGACATTGTCGTGGAGTTTTACCCACTGTTCGGATCGTGATTCACGAGTTACGTGTGACATTGTCGTGGAGTTTTACCCATTGTTCAGGTCTTACACTACACGCTTCAAAGATATTTTGTTTTATTAGGTCTTTAAATGTATAAATTAGAAACGTGTAATGGTAATAACACTTCATATCTTTCCATATAAAACTTGCTTCTGGAATGAAGAACCTAACAAAATGGCTACCTTAACAATGTCAACAAAAATAGTTTGTTTGTGAATTTCACACAAAGCTAAACGAGGGCGATCTGTGCTAGCCGTCCCTAATTTAGCAGTGTAAGACTAGAGAGCTAGTCATCACCACCCACCGCAAACTCTTTAACCAATTAACAGTGGGATTGACCGTAACATTATAACGCCCCCACGACTGAAAGGGCGAGCATATTTTGGTGCGACCGGGATTCGAACCCGAGACCCTCAGATTACGAGTCAAACGCCTTAACCTACCTTTCCAACAATGTCTACAAAGTAATCTTAAAATGTACAGAACTTCTCGATGGCGTAGTTAGGGTTACGATAATCAGGTTATCAAGTTTTAACGTACAGAACTTCTCGATGACGTAGTTAGGGTTACGATAATCAGGTTATCAAGTTTTAATGTACAGAACTTCTGGATGACGTATATAGGGTAACGATAATCAGGTTATTAAGTTTTAATGTACAGAACTTCTGGATGACGTAGTTAGGGTTACGATAATCAGGTTATCAAGTTTTAACGTACAGAACTTCTCGATGACGTAGTTAGGATTACGATAATCAGATTATAAAGTTTTAACGTGCAGAACTTCTCGATGACGTAGTTAGGGTAAAGATAATCAGGTTATCAAGTTTTAACGTGCAGAACTTCTCGATGACGTAGTTAGGGTTACGATAATCAGGTTATCAAGTTTTAACGTACAGAACTTCTCGATGATGTAGTTAGGGTTACAATAATCAGGTTATCAAGTTTTAATGAACAGAACTTCTGGATGACGTAGTTAGGGTTACGATAATCAGGTTATCAAGTTTTAACGTACAGAACTTCTCGATGACGTAGTTAGGATTACGATAATCAAATTATCAAGTTTTAACGTGCAGAACTTCTTGATGACATAGTTAGGGTAACGATAATCAGGTTATCAAGTTTTAACGTGCAGAACTTCCCGATGACGTAGTTAGGGTTACGATAATCAGGTTATCAAGTTTTAACGTACAGAACTTCTCGATGATGTAGTTAGGGTTACAATAATCAGGTTATCAAGTTTTAATGAACAGAACTTCTGGATGACGTAGTTAGGGTTACGATAATCAGGTTATCAAGTTTTAACGTACAGAACTTCTCGATGACGTAGTTAGGATTACGATAATCAAATTATCAAGTTTTAACGTGCAGAACTTCTTGATGACATAGTTAGGGTAACGATAATCAGGTTATCAAGTTTTAACGTGCAGAACTTCTCGATGACGTAGTTAGGGTTACGATAATCAGGTTATCAAGTTTTAATGAACAGAACTTCTGGATGACGTAGTTAGGGTTACAATAATCAGGTTATCAAGTTTTAATGAACAGAACTTCTCGATGCCGTAGTTAGGGTTACGATAATCAGATTATCAAGTTTTAATGTACAAAACTTCTCGATGAAGTAGTTAGGGTTACGATAATCAGGTTATCAAATTTTAACGTACAGAACTTCTCGATGACGTAGTTAGGGTTACAATAATCAGGTTTTCAAGTTTTAACGTGCAGAACTTCTCGATAACGTAGTTAGGGTTAAAATAATCAGGTTATCAAGTTTTAATGTACAGAACTCGATGACGTAGTTAGGGTTACGATAATCAGGTTGTCAAGTTTTAACGAACAAAACTTCTCGATGACGTAGTTAGGGTTACGATAATCAGGTTATCAAGATATTCCGAGATTAATTATAAAAATAAAAGAAATAAGTTTTATTTGTTTTTATCCATTTCAGGATGAAATCTCGCTTTCAGTCCTGCAAAAATGCGATACTGTAAGGCCCTCTTGTGTCACGTTTTTGTTTTCTTAGCATCAAATGGACAATGTTTGATCATAGCGGAAAGGCAGATTGTGAGAAAATAATCGAAAGCGAACAATTAATTTAAAAATAAAACAAATTAAAAAGGCTCGTCCAGTCAGCAATTATTATGTACAGGTTCTATGATTTCTTGTGCATGATCCCCAAGTGTTCTTAGAACGTAAAACCAAAATAAAGATACTTTTTAACTTTTCAAGTTCACATGTCATGCTCTATTGTAGCCTACGGATTCATGACGTCATGAAAGTACAAATTGCAACGCTAAGCGTCCATTACGTAACGTCATTTGAGTATCTATTGACTGACTGACAGATAACACTATTGCATACGTGTGCGAGTTGTAAAAACAGGTAACCCTAAACCCTCTTTCAGGAAAATTAGAAGAAGCCCTGAGCTAACAGATAAAGATGACCCTCGAAACAACCATTAAACGAATTAACGAATATCGTTTAGTGTTAAAACAGAGACTCTACCGTTATCACTTTTAAAAAGTATTTAATCAAACAAACCCCAGTACAGAAGTTAGTCCTAGGTCAAAACGGTGTTTCAGTAGAGAAATAACATAATAAACCTCACGTGTTCTCTGAAAATGATCTTAACAAAACTTAATCAGTTTCAAGAAGGGCGATACTTTGTACTGTATATACATATAAAGTCACTTCATCTCCTACCAACCAACGACAGCTTACAAAATACTAAACAATTACAAACCCTCCAACACTGGTGTGTTTAAACAGTACAAAACTTTCACCTATGTTGCAGAATGTTTTATGCTAAAAGTACCACAATTCGTTCTAGACGTCCTCGAGTTAAACTGTCGAGAAACTCGTCCGAACATGAATAAGTTGTGGAAATAAATCGCAAAATAAAACGACACGGAAAAACCAATTAAGTGTTTATTTTATTTTTCGTTTCCTAGTAAAAAACTGAATCACTTGCGCCACCATACACGTCGAGTAATTTCAAATGTGTGTAATAATACAAGAAAAGTCGAAATTACGACAGGTAGTGAGGCGGAAAACGTTGTGAACTGCACACCCGTCCACCCACCTTCCCGACTTTCAAGAGATAACATCTATCGATTTCGCCCAAACAATGTGACTGTTGTTAACGGTGACCGACGCAGAGCACGTGCTTGTAACGACAGGACCGACACTCAAATTGTGGTCACAGAAACGCGGATCTGTTTTCGAAGGTTCCTCGATCTAATTTTCCTTATCAAACCTGCCAAACCACAGTTCGCGAGTCGTTGCCGCTATTAAATCAGTGAGTTTCATCAGAAGTATAACCCAAAAGTTAGCGGTGGGTGGTGATGACTAGCTGTCTTCCCTCTAGTCTTACACTGCTGAATTAGGGACGGCTAGCGTATATAGCCCTCGAGTAGCTTTGTGCGAAATTCAAAGACTAAACTTTTCGTATTGAAGAAAACGTTACAGAGGTATAAAAATCTCGAGTGAACATTACTGAATGTTTCAAAGTGTAAATAATATTACGTACGAGTGTTGCTCTTTGTTTAACAGTGTTTAGTTGTCTTGCGAGTACAAATCTTGACCACGACGTGACTGTTATGATTTTGTCTGACAAAATTTGAGACAGCATAACAGTGACGTCATAAGAAATGGCCAAGAACCAGCGTAGCCTTGTTTTCTTCCTCAGCGGCTATCTTTGAAGGTCAGCCATGCTCACCATGTGGCCTCATTATATAGAATAAGGTCACAGATTATATTGACCCAACAAGTTTATTATCTGAGGAGAATCCACTGCTCCCAAATTAGGCTCGGATGTGTCGCAATCTAACATAGCGAAGTGACCACTTAAACTGACATAGATGTTCAAGGAAAATCACAGACACATCCTGAACAGAGTTCAGTACTGTTACATCACAGAGACACATCCTGAACAGAGTGCAGTACTGTTACATCACTGACACATCCTTAACAGAGTGCAGTACTGTTACATCACTGACACATCCTTAACAGAGTGCAGTACTGTTACATCACAGACACATCCTTAACAGAGTGCAATACTGTTACATCACAGACACATCCTGAACAGAGTGCAGTACTGTTACATCACAGACACATCCTGAACAGAGTTCAGTACTGTTACATCACAGAGACACATCCTTAACAGAGTTCAGTACTGTTACATCACAGAGACACATCCTTAACAGAGTTCAGTACTGTTACATCACAGACACATCCTGAACAGAGTTCAGTACTGTTACATCACAGACACATCCTGAACAGAGTTCAGTACTGTTACATCACAGACACATCCTGAACAGAGTTCAGTACTGTTACATCATAGACATATCCTTAACAGAGTTCAGTACTGTTACATCACAGACATATCCTTAACAGAGTTCAGTACTGTTACATCACAGACACATCCTTAACAGAGTTCAGTACTGTTACATCACAGACACATCCTTAACAGAGTTCAGTACTGTTACATCACAGAGACACATCCTTAACAGAGTTCAGTACTGTTACATCACTGACACATCCTGAGCAGAGTTCAGTACTGTTACATTACTGACACATCCTTAACAGAGTTAAATACTGTTACATCACAGACACATCCTTAACAGAGTTCAGTACTGTTACATCACAGATAAAGGTGTTCACTCACACATCTGTATCAGTCTGAACCATTATCTGACTAAAGTCCTCGTACTTGTGTATATCAGTCTAAACCATTGTGTGTATTCCGTCACACCTAAATACTGGTCATATGAATAGTGTATTCCGTCACACTTAAATACTGTTGATAAGAATAGTGTATTCCGTCACACCTAAATACTGTTCACGAGAATGGTGTATTTTTGTAAACATTAATTTCATCACGAGTGACGTGTGAACGTGATTTTCTCGGCCATTCTGGTTGTTTAGGGGTTAAAAACCCAAAAGATAAAATACAATATTTGGGTTGTTTTGGGTAATTTAATGAGAAACGTATTTTAAACTCAAATGGTAGAGACTTTTATCAAACCTAGTAGAAAGATGGGTGTTAAGCTTCAACTATTAAAGAGTTTAAAGATATGATGGGGGAAGTTAAAGATATAAACACGATAACAGTAAACACGAACACAAAATATTCCGAATCATAAAACTCTGTGTAAATGTTTTCTGAACTAATTAATTATTGTGTGATAACTTTGGACCGTTTCAAAATATCATGTGTGAATTTAAGACTGAAGGTGGGTGGAGTAGATAGAGGCAGAAAACTCCGTGTAGAGAGTGTGGGGAGTTTATAGGAAACAGTGCAAAGCAGTGGAATGCAATGTAAACACTTTCTTACTGAGAAAAAAAAACTCATCTCCGGGCACGTTGGGCTAACATTAGGGACACTAGTCTGGCCAGGTAACATTAAAATGACCTAAAGCATAAAAATGCACAACCCTCCACGACTGACCTCTGTCGTGTCATACCTGGCTAACTGGCTGATAAAACAACGATGTATTAAAGTTCATCTACTGATAAAACCCATTTCATTTATCTAGACACACGAGTTTTTATCTGTGAGCACCTGGCTTTAGGATTAAAAAATTCCCAACAAAAACAGTTGGCTAGAGACGCGGCTTTTAAAAATACTACAACTAACATTAAACATTCGTCTCGTCATAATAACCTATTGAATTTATTAAACTTACCGACCACTAGTATAGTGAAATCAAACCCTCGTTTCACTGCTTTCCTGTACACCTGATTAGGCAGACTGGCAAAACCCACGTAGTCTTCCATTTCTTTAGAAGAGCCTAACTCAATTTGTTTTTCTCGAAATTTCTCCATTTCTCTGTCTTTCTGCCTACTTAAAATATCATCTTTTGTTTGTAGAGATGAATACGGCGAACTGACCGTCGATGTAACGTTGGACGTAGACGTGCTGGTGGCGGAGGTTCCTCCATCTGGGCGGAAGAAGAGCTCACGTTTTGTCGACAGCTAGAATTTTATGAAATTATAAGAACAAACTTTGTTAACTGGTTACTGATATAAATAAAGCTCACCTGTTGTCCCGACTCCTGAAAACTTTAACTTGGGTATCATAATTTGTATTATAAACATGGGAACTAAAATTACGTGCAGTAGTTTCCAGGTGATGTTTTGTCCTCTCTCTCCGACTGAAATATTATAATGGAAAGAAACTATCTTTACCAATAGTCTAATATTTTATCATTATCTGTGTGGTAAGAAAACAGTACGTATATCACTTGACAACAAAATTTCCACTGGAATTTTTATATTATAGTATTTGTGAACAAACGAAATTAGTTTAAAATGGTTGGGAATTTAAAAGCAGTTACAAATATTCAAGTGGATCTCCATTGTGCTTTATTTTCTCTGTATTTGAACTACGTTAATGCTGCCATCTATCGGTGGATACATATACAACAGAATATTAGAGCTATCTTAAGATCTTCGTTTCTTTAAATAATGAAGCTCAGAATGTACGTGCATTAATACCACATACAGTACAGGTTCTCACCTCATTTGACTATATGATTTTTCAAAACGTAAAAACAAAGAAATACGTACACAATGGAACATACTTTTTCAAGGTACGTTTGGAACACCTAATCAAACAGTAGAACTACAGTTTTGAAGTTAATTTATGTTTTCTTAACATGTTTACTATATGACATACTAGGCGTATGTCATATAACATGAGCTCGTATAACATGAGCTAAATATTAGATTAACACAAGCAATTGTAAACAGTTTTAATAAACGATAATGCATTGTCGCTTGTTTTCTCCATAGAAGGCTCTCTACACTTTATGACGTAACGTTCTCCGGTTCCGAATGTAAGAAATGGGATTAACGCGTGGAACTATTCGCTATCTAACTTTCTGGAAAACAGAATATGTCAATGTTGAAGGGAGACCTTCTCAGAGTGTTTCACTTCAGAAGCTGGTGGTTAGACCTAACCTACTTATTATATACCTGAATAACATGCTTCTACTTATTATGTACCTGAATAACATGCTTCTACTTATTATGTACCTGAATAACATGCTTCTACTTATTATATACCTGAATAACATGCTTCTACTTATTATGTACCTGAATAACATGCTTCTACTTATTATGTACCTGAATAACATGCTTCTACTTTTTATGTACCTGAATAACATGCTTCTACTTATTATGTACCTGAATAACATGCTTCTACTTATTATGTACCTGAATAACATGCTTCTACTTATTATATACCTGAATAACATGCTTCTACTTATTATGTACCTGAATAACATGCTTCTACTTATTATGTACCTGAATAACATGCTTCTACTTATTATATACCTGAATAACATGCTTCTACTTTTTATGTACCTGAATAACATGCTTCTACTTATTATGTACCTGAATAACATGCTTCTACGATGCATAACAATCTGGAAAAGTGTACCAACACCAGCAATAACAGCCACAAACATACAACCACAATTAAATACAATAAGTGAACAATGTCAAAAATATAGAATCAAAATAAACACAACTAGCAGTGTTCCCTAAGTTAACTTAACACAACAACAGATCCACACGAATGGAGAACTACTCCAGACTGCTCCATCTGCAAATGTTTAGAACGAGCATTTGATTCAAAACAAACGTAGATAAATCACCTAAGTCTTATTAGAACAAAAATTTGGCAAAGACCAAACTATGCCTGGAGTCTAACTGATAAAACCAGTGGAGATACGAAGATAACATCATAAAAATATATAGAACATACATTGACAATACAGCCCCTGTGTGGATAAATGTGAGCAAAAAAAAACTAAAACCAACACAAAATACACTACTTACAACAGCTTATAAAGTACCCAGAACTACGTCATCAGAATTCATGTATAAATACACACACCTATAAAAACAATAGCAGATGGACCTCTACATAGTACAAGAAATTGTTTTGACAAAAATTGGAGAAAAAATGAACCACTCTGCGAACTTGATAGGTGCTGTAAACATGATAAGGATGGTCATAAACAACTTTCACCAGAGAATATATATTTTACAGATAAATACATTTAAAAAAGGCCACCTACAAACTAAACTCCACATTCCTTTAGGAGTTAATTATTAAACATTGAAAAGTTTTTATATATAAATGTTAATTAAAGTTAATGTCTAACAAATGAAATTACAAATAATTATCGAACTATAAAGACAAATAATTTATTTACATCAAGTGTATGTGCAGATAGTACATGGACATTATCCTGATAGAGGTCCGAGTTAGTGAGGGTTACTTCGGTCTTCGTGTATAATATATAAATACATTTGACAGATGTAAAAGCAAAAATTTAAAGGATGAAGGAAGAGGTTGACAAAACCTGACCCTCCTGGGTATATAGACACCAGTACCCAAGTAGCCATACCCAGAAAGAGAGAGCAAAACCTAACCTTCCTGGGTATATAAACATCAATACCCCAATACCGATACACAGAGAGAGAGAGAGAGAGAGAGAGAGCGAAACATGTCCCTCCTGGTTATATAAACATCAATACCCAAATATCCATACACAGAGAGAGAGAGAGCGAAACCTGATCCTCCTGGGTATATAAACATCAATACCCACATACCCATACACAGAGAGAGAGAGAGAGAGCGAAACGTGACCCTCCTGAGTATATAAACATCAATACCCAAATACCCATACACAGAGAGAGAGAGAGAGCGAAACATGTCCCTCCTGGTTATATAAACACCAATGCCCAAATATCCATACACAGTGAGCGAAATGTGACCCTCCTGGGTATATAAACATCAATACCCAAATACCCGTACAGAGAGAGAGAGAGAGCGAAACGTGACCCTCCTGAGTATATAAACATCAATAACCAAATACCCACACAGAGAGAGAGAGAGAGCGAAACGTGACCCTCCTGAGTATATAAACATCAATACCCAAATACCCATACACAGAGAGAGAGAGAGAGCGAAACATGTCCCTCCTGGTTATATAAACACCAATGCCCAAATATCCATACACAGAGAGCGAAATGTGACCCTCCTGGGTATATAAACATCAATACCCAAATACCCATACACAGAGAGAGAGAGCGAAACGTGATCCTCCTGAGTACATAAACACCAGTACCCAAATACCCATACACAGAGAGAGAGCGAAACCTGACCCTCCTGGGTATATAAACATCAATACCCATACAGAGAGCGTGTTTATTACACTATAAAAGTAAATCTTTATGGTTCTCCTGTTTTCACAAGTAGCTCGCATGTCTTAACCACTCCTTGAAGTGGAGAACATAAGCCACACAAGAGGACAATACTGGTTGTAAACACGTTGAGTTGAAACTGACACACACCACATTGCTTCCGAAAGGAATTTATGAAATTATACGTCATACTTAGAACGCGACAGTTTCAAGTCAGGCCTAAAAGTTCGTCTGGTTAAGGCAGTTTTTCCAGAAATTTTAAAGATAAAATATAAATACGTGATGCTAGTGTGAGATACGCAGAAACCCATAAGGCCCGGCATGGCGAATCGTGTTAAGGCGTGCGACTCGTAATCTTAAGGTCGCGGGTTCGCATTCCCGTCGCGCCAAACATATTCGCCTTTTCAGCCGTGGGGGGCGTTATTATGTGACGGTCAATCCCACTATTCGTTGGTAAAAGAGTAGCCCAACAGTTGGCGGTGGGTGAGGATGACTAGCTGCCTTCCCTCTAGCCTTACACTGCTAAATTTGGGACAGCTAACACAGATAGCCCTCGAGTAGCTTTGTGCGAAATCAAAACAAACAAACAAACAAGAAACCCATAAAATCACATTGTTACTTACTGGGTCTCCAATTGTTTTAACACAGAGCTGATTAGACGCTTTTGATTTGTTTTTCATAATGAAGATTGTATGAAACAAAAGAAAACACATAATTACTCAATATGATGTCATACTGGACCCCACCGGTAGCGAGAGACATAAATTAGCGATGCATCAACAGACGTTTGTCTAAATCACCATGAAATATACGAACATACTAAACGAGTAAAGACAAAAATTATACATTTCTCAGCCAGCCACGGACGCACGTGAATTAACTTACGTTGAGATGCGGTGGCATCGTTCTGGAAGGACTGTCATAAGAATGAAAAGCACTTTGGATTGGACTTCTCTGGCTGCTGTCATGTACCCGTTGTGTCAACCTGTCAACACTGGCAAACCGATATCCCAACCCACCTTGTGAAGACACGGGGGACACCGTGTGGTGGGAAGGGGTGTAGGTAAGCACCTGCGGCTTCACCGGACTAGAGGACAGAAGTTTGTTGACGGCAGGCCTGTCAGGGACGTTTTCCCCCAAGCTACGAAAGGTTCTCGGCGGCGGATCGGGTTTCGCCATGGTCAACACAGCAGTAGCTGAGAACATACAAGCACACTGAACCTTGGGAAACGTACACCATCACCTTCTGTGTACTGTAAGGGCCTCTAGCGGAGGAACTTGTCGGAACATTGACGGAAAACAGCGAACAACAAAGAAGAGTCACCTATGGAGTACCAGTAACATATGAAATAAGTTCGTTTACCGAGATATGTCATAAGAATGAGTAACAGAACAAAGTAACAAAATATCAGTATATTTATGTCTGCTATATCCAATGCTGACAATACCGGGGTTAACTGACCACGTCAGCTGAGATATGACAAACATTAATTGTAGACTGCATGTAAACAAAATACGAGTTTAACTCAAGCCACGGGTAAGTTTTGGCCAGTTATTATGCTCGTTCTTCAACACAATACCATCAGTTCTAACCTTTCTTCAACACAATACCGTCAGTTCTGACCTTTCTTCGACACAACACCGTCAATTCTAGCCTTTCTTCGACACAACACCGAAAGTTCTGACCTTTCTTCTACACAATACCGTCTGTTCTGACCTTTCTTCTACACAATACCTTCAGTTCTGACCTTTCTTATACACAATACCGTCAGTTCTGGCCTTTCTTCAACACAATACCGTCAGTTCTGACCTTTCTTCAACACAATACCGTCAATTCTGACCTTTCTTCAACACAATACCGTCAGTTCTGACCTTTCTTCTACACAATACCGTCAGTTCTGACCTTTCTTATACACAATACCGTCAGTTCTGACCTTTCTTCTACAAAATACCGTCAGTTCTGACCTTTCTTCAGCACAATACCGTCAGTTCTAACCTTTCTTCGACACAATACCGTAAGTTCTAACCTTTCTTCGACACAATACCGTCAGTTCTGACCTTTCTTCGACACAACACCGTCAGTTCTGACCTTTCTTCGACACAACACCGTCAGTTCTAACCTTTCTTCAACACAATACCGTCAGTTCTAACCTTTCTTCGACACAATACCGTCAGTTCTGACCTTTCTTCGACACAACACCGTCAGTTCTAGCCTTTCTTCGACACAACACCGAAAGTTCTGACCTTTATTCTACACAATACCGTCAGTTCTGACCTTTCTTATACACAATACCGTCAGTTCTGACCTTTCTTATACACAATACCGTCAGTTCTGACCTTTCTTCAACACAATACCGTCAGTTCTTGCCTTTCTTCAACAAACCATTATTAATTCTACAAGTTTTTATGGTATTGTAAGCCCCAACTTTTCAACACAGTATTACACACACGTGTTCCTCCCTACAAACGACTGTTGTGTTAACGTTGTCCTTACTTATGAAATACATTAAAGTTTTCCACCAAATGGTATTACCAAAGTGTTTACCAGACATCTGGTTCCGTAAGCTGATTTTATTAATTTGCTTTATATATCAAGATGAGGTACTTTCGTTTCCCAAGTTAGACCGATATAAAAGCCCAGTGATTTAAATCTTCACTGTTTTCAGATTTCATGTCCTCGCAACAGTAGTAAATTTGTTTTTAGCAGAATAAAGAAGTCTCAGGTGTCGTGTCAAATAAAAATAAGACGCGAGACAAAACAAGCTAATTTAACACCCATAATGTTGTGATTAGTGTATCTCCCATCTGGAATGTTGAAAAACAGAAATAAAACTTCCATACATTTTTAGAAATATATTCATCACACTCTTTCCAACAGCCTATAGAATTATTCTAAATGAGGAAATTTATCTGACATCACAAATATGTCAAGTTATATTGTGAACACGGAATTGGAACTTTGGTTTTTTAAAAAAATGACGACACATTCTCGGAAACGTTCAGCAACCAAACATTTGTTCAGTACACTGGACAAAATATCCACCGGATTTCTCTTTCTCATTGACGTGCCATCACGCGTGAAGTTTCTACCTCACAAGACTTAGTGGGTAATGTGTTAGTTGTCAGTGAAGCGTTTGTTCCATTCATGTGACCAGTTTTATAACACGAGTTATGTAGATGAATGTTAATATGTAATAACATGTCCTTCCCACAAACGTTTATAAACTTAAGAATGTTTCTTACAAGGGTATAAAAAGAATGCGAAATGGCTTCGATGTCTTAACCCTAAAAAATCGTATCTTTATAAACACAACAGTACTGTCTACTGTATATCCACGTAACTACTTATCTATATAAATATAACATTAATGTCTGTTGTATCTCCATGTAACTACTTATCTATATAATTATAACATTACTGTCTGTTGTACCTCCATGTAACTACTTATCGATATAAATATAACATTACGGTCTGTTGTATGTCCATCTAACTACTCATCTATTTCAATATAACATTACCGTCTGTTGTATGTCCATGTAACTACTTATCTATATAAATATAACAATACTGTCTGTTGTATCTTCATGTAACTACTTATCTGTATAAATATAATAGTACTGTCTACTGTATGTCCATGTAAGTACTTATTTATATAAATATAACATTACTGTCTGTTGTATGTCCATCTAACTACTCATCTATATAAATATAACATTACCGTCTGTTGTATGTCCATGTAACTACTATCTATATAAATATAATATAACTGTCTACTGTATGTCCATGTAACTACTTCTCTATACAAATATGATAGTACTGTCTGTTGTATTTCCATGTAACTACTTATCTATATAAATATAATAGTGCTGTCTGTTGTATTTCCATGTAACTACTTATCTATATAAATATAATAGTGCTGTCTGTTGTATCTCCATGTAACTACTTATCTATATAAATATAACATTACGGTCTGTTGTATCTCCAGGTAACTACTTATCTCCATAAATATAATAGTACTGTCTACTGTATGTCCACGTAACTTCTTATCTATATAAATATAATATGTCTACTGTATGACCATGTAACTAGTTATCTACATAAACATAACATTACTGTCTGTTGTATGTTCATGTAACTACTTATCTATGTAAATATAATAGTACTGTCTGTTGTATCTCCATGTAACTACTTATCTATATAAATATAACATTACTGTCTGTTGCATCTGCATGTAACTACTTATCTATATAAATATAACATTGCTGTCTGTTGTACGTCCATGTAACAACTTATCTATAAAAGTATAATAATACTGTCTTTTGTATCTCCATGTAACTACTTATCTATATAATTATAACATCACTGTCTGTTGTACCTCCATGTAACTACTTATCGATATAAATATAACATTACGGTCTGTTGTATGTCCATCTAACTACTCATCTATATAAATATAACATTACCGTCTGTTGTATGTCCATGTAACTATTTATCTATATAAATATAACACTACTGTCTGTTGTATCTTCATGTAACTACTTATCGATATAAATATAACAGTACTGTCCGTTGTATGTCCATGTAACTACTTATCTATATAAATATAACATTACTGTCTGTTCTATGTCCGTGTAAGTACTATCTATATAAATATAACATTACGGTCTGTTGTATGTCCATCTAACTACTCATCTATATAAATATAACAATACTGTCTGTTGTATCTTCATGTAACTACTTATCTATATAAATATAACATTACTGTCTGTTGTATGTCCATGTAACTACTATCTATATAAATATATCATTACCGTCTATTGTATGTCCATGTAACTACTTATCTGTATAAATATAATAGTGCTGTCTGTTGTATCTCCATGTAACTACTTATCTATATAAATATAACATTACGGTCTGTTGTATCTCCATGTAACTACTTATCTCCATAAATATAATAGTACTGTCTACTGTATGTCCACGTAACTTCTTATCTATATAAATATAATATGTCTACTGTATGTCCATGTAACTACTTATCTACATAAACATAACATTACTGTCTGTTGTATGTTCATGTAACTACTTATCTATGTAAATATAATAGCACCGTCTGTTGTATATTCATGTCACAACTTATCTATATAAATATAACATTACTGTCTGTTGTATCTCCATGTTACTACTTATCTATACAAATATAACATTACTGTCTGTTGTATCTCCATGTAACTACTTATCTATATGAATATAACAGTACTGTCTGTTGTATCTCTATCTAATTACTTATCTATATAAATATAACATTACTGTATGTTGTATCTCCATGTAATTACTTATCTATATAAATATAACATTACTGTATGTTGTATCTCCATGTAATTACTTACTGATATAAATATAACATTACTATCTGTTCTATCTTCATGTAACTACTTATCTACATAAATATATCATTACTGTCTGTTGTATGTCTGTGTAACTACTATCTATATAAATATAACATTACCGTCTGTTGTATGTCCATGTAACTACTTATCTATATAAATATAACACTACTGTCTGTTGTATCTTCATGTAACTACTTATCGATATAAATATAACAGTACTGTCTGTTGTATTTTCATGTAACTACTTATCTATATAAATATAATAGTGTTGTCCGTTGTATGTCCATGTAACTACTTATCTATATAAATATAACATTCCTGTCTGTTCTATGTCCGTGTAACTACTTATCTATATAATTATAACATCACAATCTGTTGTATCTCCATGTAACTACTTATCTACATAAATATAACATTACTGTCTGTTGTATCTCCATGTAACTACTTATCTATATAAATATAACATCACTGTCTGTTGTATGTCCATGTAACTACTTATCTATATAAATATAACATTACTGTCTGTTTTATGTCCATGTAACTACTTATCTATGTAAATATAATAGCACTGTCTGTTGTATATTCATGTCACAACTTATCTATATAAATATAATAGTACCGTCTGTTGTATCTTCATGTAACTACTTATCTGTATAAATATAATAATACTGTCTACTGTATGTCCATGTAAATACTTATCTACATAAATATAATAGTACTGTCTGTTGTATGTCCATGTAACTACTTATCTATACAAATATAACATTACGGTCTGTTGTATCTCCATGTTACTACATATCTATACAAATATAACATTACTGTCTGTTGTATCTCCATGTTACTACTTATCTATACAAATATAACATTACTGTCTGTTGTATCTCCATGTAACTACTTATCTATATGAATATAACAGTACTGTCTGTTGTATATCTATGTAACTACTTATCTATATAAATATAATAGTAGTGTCTGTTGTATCTCTATCTAATTACTTATCTATATAAATATAACATTACTGTATGTTGTATCTCCATGTAATTACTTACTGATATAAATATAACATTACTATCTGTTCTATCTTCATGTAACTACTTATCTACATAAATATATCATTACCGTCTGTTGTATGTCTGTGTAACTACTATCTATATAAATATAACATTACGGTCTGTTGTATCTCCATGTAACTACTTATCTATATAAATATAATTATACCGTCCGTTGTATCTTCTTGTAACTACTTATCTCCATAAATATAATAGTACTGTCTACTGTATGTCCATGTAAGTACTTATTTATATAAATATAATAGTAATGTCTGTTGTATGTCCATGTTACTACTTATCTATATAAATATAACATTACGGTCTGTTGTATGTCCATGTAACTACTTATCTATATAAATATAATAGTACTGTCTGTTGTATTTTCATGTAACTACTTATCTATATAAATATAATAGTACTGTCTGTTGTATCTCCATGTAACTACTTATATGCCTAAATATAACATTACTGTCTGTTGTATGTCCATGTAACTACTTATCTATATAAATATAATAGTACCGTCTTTTGTATCTCCATATAACAACTTATCTACATAAACATAACATTACTGTCTGTTGTATGTTCATGTAACTACTTATCTATGTAAATATAATAGTACTGTTTGTTGTATCTCCATGTAACTACTTATCTATATAAATATAATAGTACCGTCTGTTGTATCTTCATGTAACTACTTATCTGTATAAATATAATAATACTGTCTACTGTATGTCCATGTAAATACTTATCTACATAAATATAATAGTACTGTCTGTTGTATGTCCATGTAACTACTTATCTATACAAATATAACATTACTGTCTGTTGTATCTCCATGTTACTACTTATCTATACAAATATAACATTACTGTCTGTTGTATCTCCATGTTACTACTTATCTATACAAATATAACATTACTGTCTGTTGTATCTCCATGTAACTACTTATCTATATGAATATAACAGTACTGTCTGTTGTATATCTATGTAACTACTTATCTATATAAATATAATAGTAGTGTCTGTTGTATCTCTATCTAATTACTTATCTATATAAATATAACATTACTGTATGTTGTATCTCCATGTAATTACTTACTGATATAAATATAACATTACTATCTGTTCTATCTTCATGTAACTACTTATCTACATAAATATATCATTACTGTCTGTTGTATGTCTGTGTAACTACTATCTATATAAATATAACATTACGGTCTGTTGTATCTCCATGTAACTACTTATCTATATAAATATAATTATACCGTCTGTTGTATCTTCTTGTAACTACTTATCTCCATAAATATAATAGTACTGTCTACTGTATGTCCATGTAAGTACTTATTTATATAAATATAATAGTAATGTCTGTTGTATGTCCATGTTACTACTTATCTATATAAATATAACATTACGGTCTGTTGTATGTCCATGTAACTACTTATCTATATAAATATAATAGTACTGTCTGTTGTATTTTCATGTAACTACTTATCTATATAAATATAATAGTACAGTCTGTTGTATCTCCATGTAACTACTTATATGCCTAAATATAACATTACTGTCTGTTGTATGTCCATGTAACTACTTATCTATATAAATATAATAGTACCGTCTTTTGTATCTCCATATAACAACTTATCTACATAAACATAACATTACTGTCTGTTATATGTCCATGTAAATACTTATCTATATAAATATAATAGTACTGTCTGTTGTATCTCCATGTAACTACTTATCTATGTAAATATAATAGCCCCGTCTGTTGTATATTCATGTCACAACTTATCTGTATAAATATAATAGTACTGTCTACTGTATGTCCATGAAACTACTTATCTATATAAATATAATAGTACCGTCTGTTGTGTCTTCATGTAACTACTTATCTGTATAAATATAATAGTAATGTCTACTGTATGTCCATGTAAATACTTATCTATATAAATATAATAGTACTGTCTGTTGTATGTGCATGTAACTACTTATCTATATAAATATAATAGTACTGTCTGTTGTATCTCCATGTTACTACTTATCTATATAAATATAATAGTAGTGTCTGTTGTATCTGCATGTAATTACATATCTATATAAATATAACAGTACTGTCTATCGTAGGTCTATGTAACTATGTATCTATACAGAAAGATTTTCACTAATATTGGTAGAGAGGTTCATTTGATCTATACGGAAATACAAAGTTTCAGTTTTTGTATGTTGCGATTTGAATGTTTTTGTGGTTTTTTCTAAACTAGTAATTTGTTCCTTTTGAGAGATCTTCACGAAATCCAACATGAAGGTTTGTTGGTTCCTTGCAGAGATAGAAGCAAATTTTGCTGTTTCATATTTTGTGTTTGACAGCTTTTACGAGCGTTATTTTAATACCTTACATACAAGGAAAGCAACTTTCCACGGTCTAAAATAGCCTTTCATTGAAGGTGAATTTACATAATTTTCGTCCACTGGGCGAGTACTCCAGTTAATGTTGAATAACTGTGTTATTTTAACCCTTAAACAGCAGAAGTAACGTCATCAGTTGATGATGACCGCTGTTTAAATGTTAATTAAACTTGCCACACTAGCGTTTCGAATTCATTCAAAATATTTACAATGTTTGAATTGTTTAATAATGAGGCACGGTTATTGTAATTACTATTTTCGGAATTTAGCCCATATCACGTTTATAATTTCTCCATGTAGCAAACTGTATAGTTCACCAAACAGTGCAAAAAGCATTTGTACCAGTTTTGGTAAAAGACCGTCAGCCAGGCATCTGTCGAAGGTTACACCAGAACAAGAAACCGCCCACTTCTCTGTGTGTCACAATTCTGTATGACAAACAGTGACTGCATAGGAAACGTTTATTCAAATGACTTTCTCTCGTAGTTTCCTATAACTTCATGAAACACGTTACTAATACGACCAGTATATATCGACGAATATCTTCCCGTAAGACATGTTAAGGTAGCCGATTCATCCACAGGTCACTTATGGTATTCTAGAAATGGTATTAATGTAGTTGGACAACATAGTGGTCAGCTTCCACCAACCCTCACGTGACTGCAACAGATGACAGTAACGTTTCAAATTCATCCCAACACTTACGTTCATTGTATTGTTTCTTAGTTTTGAATTTCGCACAAAGCGACTCGAGGGCTATCTGCGCTAGCCGTCCCTAATTTAGAAGTGTAAGACTAGAGGGAAGGCAGCTAGTCATCCCCATCCACCGCCAACTCTTGAGTTACTCTTTTACCAACGAATAGTGGGATTGACCGTCACATTATACCGCCCCCTGGCTAAAAGAGCGAGCATGTTTGGCGCGATGTGGATGCGAACCCGCGACCCTCAGATTACCTTCATTGTAACAATAAATGTTGTTGAAGGAGTCTGTGTAAGTGAAATAACAAAATAAATGACACGTGACACGACAAGATAGGAAAAATGAAACTTTATTATTACCAGCATTAGGCCTAAGTCCATTGAGCATTTTCAAATTTATACTGATAGGTAGTTTTTCAGGGAAGACAAATAGCTATAAAGTTCAGTTTAAAAGTTTCTTCCTAAAATTAAAAAAGTTTGCGTTTTATCAGCGTCAAATTAGTATTTAACACTTTACTATGTAAACCATCGGTAACGGATAAAAAAACGCTTTAATATAATTTTACAGATTTCGAGCGCAATATGTTTATAAATTTAGCTCTTTTTTTTTTAATGGACTACTTTATGAGATAAATTTTTATCCGATCGTCTTGCCATCTATTGAGTGTAACTCACGACCTACTAAAATACACAAAAACAGAAGATTTATTTTTAATGATTCTCAACTTCGAAGATGCTTATAACAACCAAATCCTACAGAACCATATATTTATGTATATTTTATATGTAGTTATTTTCCAAGTTTTATCTGCCAATTGAGATAAACTCTTATTACCTTGCAACAAAAAGTATTGATTTCAAAACTTCCTCATTTTGTGAAACGAGCACGTTTGTTTGTTTGTTTTTGAATTTCGCGCAAAGCTACACGAAGGATATCTGCGCTAGCCGTCCCTAATTTAGCAGTGTAAGACTACAGGGAGAGCAGCTAGTCATCACCACCCACCGCCAACTCGAGTTACTTTTTTATCAACGAATAGTGTGATTGACCATCATATTATAACACCCCACGGCCGAAAGGGCAAACATGTTTGGAGGCGGTATGGGAATTCGAACCCACGACCCTCAGATTACGAGTCGAATGTCTTAACCACCTGGCCATGCCAAGCGAAGCAAACACAGAATGTTAAATATTAAAACAAAGGTTCTATTTCTGTAAATACACTTCAGTATGCAGATTTTAAACATTACAAAACGACCTATTATAAGCATTTACGGGTTCTAACCAATTATATAGGTTATAAAACTTCTAAACAAATAAGTGATTAATTGTTTTTAATGGTTCGTTCGGAGGTTTGCAAATGTTAGCTGTACTCGTCAAATCTTTTTTGTTTTCATGATTTTACCATTATGTGCATCACCATAAAATATGTTTAATTGTTACTGTTAAAAAGTATTTTAAATACTAAGCGTAAAATAATAATTTCCAATAGGTTGGTAAAAATATATTTTTATCTGTTTAAATATCATAGTAAATATTTCATTTCAATAGATGGCGCTATGGTAGCAGTTACAAAATATTTCAAATAAATACTTAAATTTTGGTAATAAATGCAATTTGACGTCAAATGCTTAATTTCATATAACCCTTACTCAAACTGCGATATATTTCAAATTATATATTCAAATACTGCAGATAAAATTTAGTTTTCATGCAAATTTTAAGTCTTAAAAACGTTACTGTCTACTTTATGTATTTATGAAACAGCTACTCTTCTTCCGCTGAACCTTATTTTGAACTATACGTCACAGATAAAAGCATCCAATCACCACATTGAGAAATCACCTACAATTCCTATAACGCATCCATAGCCTGAAGTGCGGATTTTAATTTCAGGTAGCGCCAGCTCCAAAATTCGATACACAGCACTTACCCCTTGTGATATTTGTCCGAATTAAACATAAAACACATCGATGATATTTAGCGATAGTGGCCCCATCTGTGTTGCGTTCATATTACTCTTACTCAATTCGTCAGAAAGTTGTTTTATTGTCACGTACATGGGTGGGCAACTTATTTTTCATAGTGGCCACAATTTCCTTGTTGAAACTTCCTAAGTCAAATTGAAATGAATCATGCAAAAATTCAAATATCAATTTGAAATTTTTAAATTCGGAGAAACGTTATTTAATTTTTTGAGATAGATTTTAATACAGTTTACATTAGACATTATCTTTAACATCAGAAAAATCACAGTCAATATTTTCTATAAAACTATTCAACTTTGGAAAATGTGTCGAATCATTCTTTTGTGATTGTTCCGCAAGGAGGTTTAGGTTTAACTGAAATTCAGGAATCGTCCCTGAAGATTTGTATTCAAATTATTCAAGTGACCCATCATGTCACACTGCCATAATAAAGTTTTAGTTTCAGGGAAATTTTCAATCTCACGTGTTTCATCTAGATGCTCTTTTTATTTGAGGAAGTAAGGAAGTGAATCATTCTGAGATTTTTCCTCTATTTAACCATTTTACGTTTGCAAAATCAGTTAAATCATCAAAAATACCGTCACTGCTTTTCTTCTCAGACTCGACAAATTGTCGATGGATAGTTCTAATACAGTTCACAATTTTTACAACAATGTCCATCAAAGTTTTCAATTAATCACTTTTAAACATTTGAACACGTACATTTTCATGATGCAAAATACAATGGAAAGCTGACAGCGTGGAATTCACATTATTTTCAATTAAATGTTATTTCACAAGAGAAATAAATCCTAATTTCGCCTTAGTCATTTGTTGTGACATAAACCAGTTTTTTTTAATCCAGATTTAATTTTTCTGATATCAAAAAAAATTTTAAAGATGTTTTTCTTCCCACATGTTTGATCTCGTTAGCTACAACGGCCAAGCATTTCTTCCCTCACTTGAAGATTTGAAGTTACATACGGAACCCAAAATATCACCTGTGCAGTGTTACTAACATCTGTTGATTCATCTAGTGCTGAAGAAAAATAGTCTTTTAGTTGTTCAAACAACTGATTTTCCCTGTCTTTCACTAACCCTAGCATTCTGCGGGTAATTGTTCTTCGACTTAATTGTAAACTATTTACCTTTTGAAGAATATCATATTTTATTTTTGAATCATAATTCTTCAGCAGAGTTACAATGACCACAATCAATATTTCTTTTACCAGTTCAGCACCAGAAAATGATTTTTTTTTTTTTTGTAGTTAGAATGCAAGCTACTTTATAACTAGCCAACGTCGATGATAAAAAAAATCTTTTTAGGCCTCTCTTTGTTCATGAAGTTGTGCTTTCAGAGGGCGAATTTCATTTATATGATTTTTGCTATCAACTGGAAATTTTACATCAAATTTCTTGTGAAAATTGTTCAAGTGTTGCTTGAGGTTGAATACTTTATTATTCCCAAACACTCAGTTACACAAAACACACACTGGTTTATTATTTATTTCAATCACTACAAATTTCAACTCCCAACTTTCATTAAATTCTCGTTTTTTCCAGTCACGTGCCATTCTATTTTCATCAGTAATACCAGAATCAATTAAACTGTTTTTATTTTCTAAGTGTTCACCATCATCTGGATTCTTTTGTTTTCTTATTATCCACTTATCCACATTAGAAGTTAAAAACAAAATATATTTACACACTTGAAAGTTGCACAATAAAAATATGTTTGCAAGCCCATGCAAAACAACTCGCACTCGATAACAAACATCTAAACCAGATTGACGTTACAAAATGGGCGGAGTCTGTGACGGTGATGAAGCGCGCGAAATAAGCCATGACGTGAGGCAGTGCAGTTGCTGATCACCACATTTGAAAAACAAATAATGGAATAAGTTGATTCCTAAACTCGAGTTGGTCACAATTGTTATCCACTAGCCACATGTGGGTACTGGTCGTGGAGTTGCTTATCCCTGGTCTGGTAACTTGTTAAATTTAAATGCGGTCCAGTAATACAAACAAATCTAAAACACATTAAAGAATAAATACGTTAAATTTGCTGTCACCTTTATAAATGTAGCTTCAAATTGCAACTTATAAACAATGGCACCTCTCCTAAATATTCGCTAGAATATTAGCTTAGGCTACTTGTTGCGTCCACCGAGGAGAATCAAACCCCTGATTTTAGCAGGAAATCCGCCATTTTACTTCTATCCTTGTCTTTTTAAAATGTAGCCTAACCATAAAGTGGGTCGGAAGTCAGTCTGGAAACTTATAAAGCTAAAATCTAGGGTTCGAATCGTGATATAACGCATGCCGTCAAACCACCGTATAGTTATAGAACATTAACAGCAATGAGACTTCAATACAAATACAGTTCTTCTATCCTCTTTCCTTTCTTAATAAACGTAATCGAATAAAGTAATTAATTTTCTGTATTTTAAAACATGACATGGCTATAAATAACCACAACGTTTACAGATCAAAACTTTGCTGACGACCAAGGTTAACCTGACAGAATCATCCCGACGTAAACTTTACCTGGTACATAATTTGAGTATCTAATCTTCTCTTGTTTAATTTAATTAATTAATCGAGAAAAGCAGAAAATAAAATGAAAAATAATTTTGATTTTCGTATAATTAATTAATTACAGTATTTCTACACACGTACTTTTTGCTTTTTCTGCGTGGAATCTCATCCTATCCCACGGCTTGCTGTTATCTTACGTTCACCATAAATTATTAATACTTTTAACAAAAAAAACCAACGTAATATATAAAAATACACACACACTTTTATACGTAAATATTAGCTTATACTTCAAAATGTTTTAAACAATTTCAGCTCAACAGAACTTCTGCGCATGTGCAATCTATACACGTAATCATTTCAACTTGAATCGCAGAATTATATACATTTTCCTTAAGATGTATTAACTGTCATAATCTGTTCTACAAGTCCTGGGGTAAAAAGTTCAATTCCCCACTGTTTACTTGGACCCTCGCGTTTACAAGGGGTCAAATTATGCACAGTATTCGAAACACACCCACACTTCTTTTTTTTTCCACCTTACATCCATATTTTTCTGATATTTCGAGTATTCCAAGAGCGTTACAGAAACCCCTTAATAGATGGCGGGTTTTAATACCCTGCAATCTCTAACGTTGTTTGAATCTAGTAATAGGTGCTTGTTTAATAAGCACCTCTGAAATTAAGCAGCCCCTAAATAAACAGCAAATTTATGAACAAACGAACTACAGGCCTAAGAAACAACACCATAACGTTTGTTGTTAAGCGCGAAGCTTCACAATGAATTATCTGTGTTGTGACCACCACGAGTATCGAAACCCTATTGATTTAAGCATTATAATCCTTTGCACACTACCAATCCATCAGGAGACACGCTACAACCTACGGTCATATTTCGACCACATTCTCAAACAATAATTGTGACTATTTTCTGCAGGACAGGACAAAACGTGGTCGCCTTAGTAAGATCACAATAAGCTACACAATAAGTTATGCACGCTATGTCCTCCACCACAAAGAAGAATCGAATCCCGGATTTCGTCAACTCTTTTAGCACAGTAAGCTTTCTCAGTATCCGTAATCGAAAAGCGAAGCTAACTAAATCACCAACTACATTTACAAGAGTTCTGTTTTTAATTGTTGTATCTAACCGACACGTTAACCGTATTATACACACTGTTGTGTTTACACTCAAATTCTTACAAACTACAAACAGATAGTGGAGTTATCTATCTGAAATGTGGTTTATAAATGGACTAAATGGTTGCTACACTATACCGCACTATCATTCCTTGTACCGTTAGGATACGCACTGTCCATAAACTAACACGACAAAGGTATTAGTCACGTATCCCGCAAGGGAAAAGAATGCCGAGTTACTACACGCACGTGCAAGTCTCTCTTCCATTGGTTTGTTTAACATAATCGATTCTTTATTAATTTCTGTAGTAGTGAACGTTTCCACAATAACTGTTTCAAATAAACAAAGCATCTTTTTGTAAACTGTCTATTGTTGAATGTCCGCTAAAGATGTCTGAGAACTTGTTGACGGACCATAACGGTCTGACAACATTACCTCCTGACTCATGTCCATCGAACAACCACAAAAAGATTGTTTTTGTTTGTTTTTTGAATTTCGCACAAAGCTACTCGAGGGCTATCTGTGCTAGCCGTCCCTAATTTAGCAGTGTAAGACTAGAGGGAAGGCAGCTAGTCATCACCACCCACCGCCAACTCTTGGGCTACTCTTTTACCAGCGAATAGTGGGATTGACCGTCACATTATACACCCCCACGGCTGGGAGGGCGAGCATGTTTAGCGCGACGCGGGCGCGAACCCGCGACCCTCGGATTACGAGTGCACGCCTTAACGCGCTCGGCCATGCCAGGCCTTCCACAAAAAGAAAAACACTCACAAACGATATCAAATCACAAGAGACTCTTAACACAAATAATGCCAGTTATGTTTCACAGTTTACTTTATAAAAAGAAACGTATAATACTGATTACTTTCCTCGACTCGCGAGTGCCCAACAAAGTACTCACAGTCGTACAATTACACTGACGGTTCCATCTTTTTGTTTTCTGCAGTTTGAACGTGCCATGTTTCAAATTATCGTTTAATAATTTTAGACATAAAAAAAGTTATGTTATTATCTATATCTGCAATCGTACGAATAAATACACCAAAACTTCGACCAATATCAGTATCACGAGTAGCTTAACTACTGAAGATAACTGAAGGTGTTTCTTACACTCGTTCAGGTCGAAGACAGAAATCCACAAAGAACAAGAGCTAACCTTTAAAGGGCTGTTTAAGCCGTACTGGGAAACCTGTGGACGTGCCCCACTGGAAATATGGAAAACCTGCAGACATGCCCCACTGGATATACTTCAGTGATTATCAACAAAAATGGTACATTTTTGATGGTATCAGTCTGTATCCTTAAAGCATGTCGTCACTGAACCGAGTTACGCATCATAACAGTTGCAATTTGTGCAGTTTGATAATATAAATTTTTACTGTTATATCTGTCGTATTGGAGTTGGACTGATTAGTTTTTGGACAGGGCGAAACTGGATACTGTGTCGTCGACTTTTAACTTCTTAGAACTATCAAATACATTCTCGTATTAGTATCACGAGTACATCTCACTTTAAATTTAAAATATATAAACTCGCACATCCTAAAGCAATATTTCTAAACAAAAAAATAAATGTATCTCAGTTTCACTTCTCTCTTCCCGATACATCCGGAAATACTGGACAGCATCCGTATTAATGTAAAAAAAACAAACCCCAAAGAACTCTTCAGTTACGTAGAAGTTCATCCAACAGTTTAATCTATTTAAATTAATAATACATCGAAATGGTTACAACTCCATGACTTTGATGGTTAAAATGGGCCCTTACAACACCAGCGGCAAAATATTACAAAACGTAATTAAACCCATTAATTAGTTCAAACAACTTCATGTCAGTTCTTTACATCAGTTGTTGCAACAAGCGTGAAGATAAATTAGCGACACCTACCGGTATAAACACAAGTTCGTAATTTAAAGTTGTTGTTTTTTTATACTGCGAGATTGCGAATTCTATTTATTTATTTATTATTATTTATTTTGGTTGATGTGTTGTTTATCATTCGTTTATTATTTCTTCTACCGTCTAGTTCATCCATGAATGTTTAGTCACATTAAAACGTACACTCGTACTTCAAGTCTATCACGTTTGAGTAATTATACATGTATTATGAAAGTGGAACCAGCTTTTCTGACGGTGATATACAAATAATGTTAATGTAGTAATATATATAAACTTATGATCATAAGAGATGTTCTCTTGTAACTTAAACAGTAAATAAACACCCTGCCGTAAATTCTATAAACTAAATCTAAATATAGTTAGTGAATTATCTATGTTTTATTTTTTAACATTAACATGAAGTCCAGGTCCAGCACGTGTTTATTTGCTGTGTTCTTTTGTAAGTGCCAAATTTTATTATGGATGTCATAACGTGCTCATGTTAGGCCTTTACAAACTTTTTTACATATATTCACACTGGAAGTCTAGAGGACAAACAGCACACCAATAACAACTTCTTCCCACAACAATGCAGGTTTTGTTTCATTCAATATTATGGAATTATGAAAATACGAGTTAAACTTTTTGTTTGTTTTTTAATACACGAATTTATGAAGAATTAACGAACGTTTTAACAATGGTTAAAATAAAACAGAGTAATGGCATACTCACTGTTGCTACGTCAGCAGCAGATGCAGACATGAGAAGACATACAAAACTGAGGAACGTACACGATATAGGCGAACAGTTTTAAATCTGAACAGTTATCACAATACCCCGGCGAAAAACATGAACACTCCAGAGTTCACACACTAACACTCGTTACGTTACAAAAAACCACAGAACTTCTAACCCCTCTGTGATAGACGAAAAGAGTAGCGTTAACTTTTAACCAATCAGCATCAAGCACGAACCAACGCAAGCGAAAGCAGAAAAAAGAAACAGTGACGTCATATAAACAGAAAACAAACGGTTCTTTATATTTAACACACGTCTTTTTAGATGGCTGTTGTCGCAACTAACCCTAACATAGGTTATTTTACATCATACAAAACCTCTTACCAATATTCGACTGCTCACGTGTAGTACAGATGTCACTGTATCCACCGGCTAGTTTTGAAACAATTTTTACTCGTTTACAACTCTAATCCTTCACTTATAATAATAATAAAATACATGATGTAATTACATCAACAAAAGTTTCTTCCAACAAATATCAGTAATTTATTAAAGTTAACAACATAAATCTGCTGTCACAGATATAAGACAAAAGTTCAATCACCTCATAATCATATTTTATATATATCTTCTATCAAAATAATGTTTTTCCAGTTTACCAAGTACGTTTCTTTACTTATTATAGATATCTCACAGTAAATGTTGTTACCGGGTTTTTATTTATACCGTGTAACTTAAGACTTTTAATTCGATCTCTGACGTTAACTCTTTTCGTCACATTAATGTTATAAGGTCGTTTGTTGGATTTAATCCAAAGTTACACAAGATGCTATCCATCCATAATTTTAAGTGGTACACCAGTGAAAATGCAACTGTTCGACACCACCCACACCAACTGTTGTCATACTGAACAGTGGGATTTGACTGCCACTTATATCACGCATCCACGACCCTGAAGTTCGAAGCGTGATACACGAATTGGTAACATCGGGACTCGAGCCATAGATAACCAAAATTCCAGTACGCTACCCAATGGGCAAGTTTAACAGTTTTTTGTTTAATGTGGCGCAAACTTACGCGAGGGCTATCTGCGTTAGCAGTCCCTAATTCAGCAGTGTAAGACTGGAGAGAATGTAGGTAGTTATCACCAGGTGGTGTTAGCTTTTGAGCTATTCTTTTACTAACAATAGGATTGGCCGTCACATTATAACACTCCCACGGGTGAAAGGGCGATCACGTTTGGTGTGATGATGATTTGAACTTCCAACTCTCAGATTACGAGGCGAGTGCCATAACCACCTGGCCATGCCGGGCCCGCCAGTTTAACAGCTGAGTGCGAAATCTAACAAAAATAAAATAAATGAAAGTTTAATTATTCCTTTACACGTATTTTTCATGGATTACAGCGAATTAAGTAAGCTGTGTCTTACTTACAAATGTTACAATGTAGTTTTACATCACTCTTTAATCTTGGAAAACTGAAATTTTGTTCATGTCTTGTTTGTGTCCTACAAATAATGTAATAACGACTTGAAACGAATCATTCCTAAAGGTTGGTTTTTCTCTATGAACACCAATCAAATTAGGGACATGCTACACAGAGCTGCACAGCGCATGCGTCTTTTTAAATTAAATGTTTCCCAGAGGTCTTGATGATCTCATGGGACTTTCTCAAAAAATTGTTTTGAATTAAGCACAAAGCTGCAGAATGGGGTATATGTGATCTGCATACTACGGGTATCGAAACCTGTTTATTAGCATTGTAAGTCCGTAAACATAACGCTATGCCATTGAGGGGCTTCCTCATACGTATGTTAATTTTGTTTTGAATTTCGTGGAAAACTACACGAGGGATATCTGCGCTAGCCGTCCCTAATTTAGCAGTGTAAGACTAGTCATCATCACCCACCGCCAACTCTTGGGCTACTCTTTTACCAGTGGGACTGACCGTCACATTATAACCCCCCCACGGCTGAAAGGGCGAGCATTTTGTTGCGACCCTCGATATACGAGTCGAGTACCTTAACCCACCTGGCCATGCCGGGGCCCTATTAATTCTGATGGAATAATTACACAGTATGCAGTGGGTTCACTCGCAATAGGATAAATCAATTAGTACACCATGAGCTAGCAACATGTCAAGTTGTATTTTAGTTCTTAGATTGTAACTTCCTTCTGTCTAGTCCGACAACAATTTACAAAAATAGCGAAAAAACAAACTCAAGGTGCAGGGGTACTAAATGAGAACAATAAATATAGTTCATAAGAGCACGACGAGAGATTTTGCTTGTCCGAGGTGTTGTCTCCAACTCTCTCAATAACAAGACTTCTTTCATTATGACAAAATGACCTGGAATCAAGTCCCGGTCAAGCTCGGAACCACAATGATAAAGTCAAAGGTATTATGTTACTGCTGTGACAGAAATGATGGTGCCCTTGCATTCATGACTTTCTCTGTAACTTCATAAACTCAAAAGAAATGACACTCTACAAAGCACGTGGACTCGTTTCGGCTTTGATAAACTGCAGAAATTTGAGCTTTGTAGATGTCGCTACAATGCATATTCGACATCATACAAAAGACTTGTTATTCAGTAAAACAATAAATCCCTTACGAGCACGTTTTACAGGAAACGTAACGTTCTCGGGCACGTTTAAAAGTACCAATCATAAACTCTGCTCGTGCTGTTGACGAACTGAATATTTAAATGAAAACATTGATTGTAAAGTGTTAAAATGTCTATTTTACGATTATTCTTTTCACTTTTAACCAACCTCTTACAGATCATATACGCTAGCGACATCTAGGAGCAGCAAATAGTAGCATACAAGTATTTCTTGTTTATTGTGCTTGAGCTACAATGTTTTATTTTTATGGATAAATATATAATTCCTGATACTAAAACAAGCAGGTAGTATTGAAATGATAGTTAATGAAATTGCATCAATACATCAATACAACGTCAAATTACAATAATGTTTACGAAACACGTCCGTATAATGAAACATTAACACACGATAAAAATTACATTTATTATCTGAATGTTTTCATCAATTTTGAACACCACATATTTCTTGCCACCAAAGCTATTTTAATTTTTGTCTCCAAAGTGTTACATGTAAACGTTTAAATCGAACACTTTTCACCCACATTTCGTGACGATATCCGTCAACAAATGGTCATTCCGGGGTCAAAATTATGCTAATTATTGATTTACACAAATGTCGTTATCCGTCAACAAATGGTCATTCCGGAGTCTATATTATGTTACTTTTTGGTTTACACAAATGTCGTGACGTTATCCGTCTAGGCTAGAGACGGCTAGGGCACAATAGCTCTCGAGTAGCTTTGCGCGAAATTAAAAAACAAACAACCCATATGAAAATATCCTAGATAAACCGCTGAAGGCAGTGCTTGCAGACGATTGTGAACTAAGATTGTTGAAATGGGTAATGGGTAACTGTTGTCCTCTTATGTTAGCCCAAATATGGAAAGCACGCATTGAGAAATGTTAGCTTTGACCGTGACAACCTACAAAGGAAATTCCTTCCAATAGAAACTACGTACACAGTTGTCAAATATAGCATGACTGGACGTGGGCTGTAATGATGTAGAGAAACCCTAAAATTGTGTTGACACAACGTAATTAACCTCTAGATGCGTGATCTTCGAGAGAAGCCCTAAAATTGTGTTAACACAACGTAATTAACCTCCATATGTGATATTCTAGACAAGCCCTAAAATTGTGTTGACACAACGTAATCTTCCAGAGCGTACCTAATATCAAACATATTCAATACAACATCAAGAGTGAAATCTCGTATCATTTATTTTTTGGTTAGAAGCACTTTCACATTTTAAGATATTCTACCCAAGACTTACACGTTAAAAATAAAATTGCCTCCAAAACATCCAACATTTTAAGAAGAGCTATTTGCTTAGAACAAACGTATAAAGTAAAAAATATGATAATAACAAATATGGCGATATTCCATCTCCCATATAATGTTATAGAAGATTGTAAATTTGTGATGCTCTAAACAATCTGAGGAGTTTCAAATCATATACCACGGGTTACAATAGTTCGATAAAGGGTTGTCGAAGGTGTGTTAGATCACATTACTGGAAAGTGACACCCACGACACTAATGAATAAAACCCTACTAAACATTAATAATTTCTGAAAATTAAAATTAAATCTATTTTATTCTACCTTCCGCATCGAGTTTAATTAGAGTGACACAAAGCCTTACGTACTATAGAATTTGTTCTAAGTTCTAACCTCATGAAATAAAGTTAATATAATTTTTACTGAAATCTTTATTCTAGTAAAAAAACGAGATAGTGTTTAACAGCGATATTTGTTAAAATTAATTAAAATGAGAATTTTATAGAGAATTATTTATATTAAATATTTCATATTGTTAGTTTTAAATATTAAAACAATATTCATGACATTAGGCCTACTCGCAAGTCAAATTACTCATCCATAGGCCTAATCACAAGTCAAATTACTCACCCACAGTTTCACAAAATTCAACTTATCTTTTCACAGCCGGATGAAAAAAAAAGTCGTATGTGCTTCAGTCGATTAAGCACTTTCTTTGTAAACAGGGTGAATAACAAGAAATTCATAATTTACCAAACGATTTATTTTGCTTTACGTTTACTGCTAACTTACGATTACCTCTTCTCAACTTCGTCTTAACTTACCTAAACAACAAACTTTATTTACTTTGTACAACAAACGAAATATGTCAATAACCGCTAATTTGGAAACTATAATTTAAATTGTTGCATTTTTGTCATACTGACTACTGGCTCTCCAGCGGCATGTCTGCGGACTTACATTGCTAGAAACCGGGTTTCGGTGGGCAGAGCACAGATAGCCCAGTGAGATGCTTTGTGTTTAACTTCAAATAAAGAACACTAGATATAATTATAAATATATGTAATAAATTTAAAAAACTATAATACATTAAGGTATTTAAAAGATAAACAGGGTGGGGACAGTTACAACAACAGATGCACAGGGTGGGGACAGTGACTACAGATACTTAAAATGACAAAAATAAATTGAATTACATCCACAATAGTTTTATTGTCTTCCAACTTTCAATTGTCAATTCACTTTGACTGTCATCTTTAAAGTAAATTCATCCATTCAATGTTACAATACAAAACATTTACACTTTAGAAACTTCATCAACAAGCCCTGAAGCTTCATGAAGTTCTGGCACATTCTTCAGTAGAAACAAGAAAGTGATAAAACGTCCCTGTTCAATAAACACTGGCTTCTAAGTTTTATTTTTGTAAAAACAGTTGTAATATAATTTAACACTGACTATACATGCTTGTGTTAGATACTTCTGATTATGCTGTAACTTTGACCCGATACTGAATGCTTAGGATTTAAAATCTAAACATATACTTGGTATTAGTATACAAACAATTGTATCCAGCAAGATCTTGGAAACATGGTGTCATTATTACATAAAGATGATAGGGAAATGTTACTTAAAAGCTCAAAGAATGGGAAACTTACACAAAGATATATGTTAGTTGATATATAAAACATAAAAACTCTCTGAAACGTTGATGTTTCTGGTGGCTGAGACAGTCTCTGGTTGTCCCTTAAAGTCACTGCTGTACGGAGATCTTGTAGTACAAGTCTTTATACTGTGTGGTCTTTGCCACTTTATTTTCACAACCTATAGAAAAAATAAAGAGAAATATGTCAACAAAATCTTGCAAAAACATTTTTATTAATACTTTGTAAGTCTACAAATACATCTTCAAGACAGCTGGTATGTGTATTAAATATTTGTAAAATTATAATTACAAATACATTTTTACTTCAAGTGGATTTCTCATCAGAAGTTTGTAAGTCTGTGCATTTCAACGTAAGGCTTAGGAAAAACAACCTTTATACTCCAAATATACAAGTTTGTTTGTTTTTTAACCATTGTTTTACCCTTGAGGTTTCATTGGGTTAATATACACAACTGAAACAGTTGAGTAATTTCCTCTTTAAACTGGAAAAGTTCTCAAAAGCTAATTCAGCTATTAAACATTTTAAGCATTCATACCTACATGAATGTAAATCAATTAATTGGTTCAGGTTAAATGGTCAGTCATTAACCATTTCTTGTTAAATGGGTTTAATGTATTAGATATATCTGTGGTCAAAATACAATCATGTTCTAGGCTGCAATTTCAGAACTAAATGCAACTTCACAGGGATTACACTTCAATTACAATCAAGTCAAATAATACATACCGTACAAATGTCCAAACTTAATTTGCAAAATATGGGTGCATTCACTGGAAATTTGTATGCAGTTGAGAATACATATTGAATGAGTGAATATATTTTTGATGCTGTGTATAAAGTTTACTATAAAAGTACCATAATTCAAGATTTTTCATTTACAATCTCAACTTTTTCATGTTGGAACTTTTAACTTGGTAGTCCCATCATTACACTGACACACGTTATCCTGGTTTTGGTGAGGAATCTATAGACAGGTGGGTCTTTGAGGTAAATGTCTCTATAGATTAACATTAAGCTGTAAATTTGATTTTCATATGGTGTCTGAAAAACAAATCATCACAAAAAGTTGTTTTTAAAATAAAAGAACTGACAAATTTATAGTTATGTCTACAAAGGGTCAAAACCTCGGTCTGACTTGTACAAAACTCATCACGAGTTTAGTTAACTTAGTTTAAGTATGATGTACATTTCACACCTCTAATATGCTTACAAGCTGTAACCCCAGCCGGGTATCATTAGTCTATTTCCAAAAAGCAATACCGATAAATTTCTAGATTTTCTGTTTTTCTGTTATTTACTTTTTCAGCAAATATGCACATGCTACTTGTAGCAAATTACACCAAGAAGTAATTA
Source organism: Carcinoscorpius rotundicauda (assembly GCA_011833715.1). Lineage (NCBI taxonomy): Eukaryota > Metazoa > Arthropoda > Merostomata > Xiphosura > Limulidae > Carcinoscorpius > Carcinoscorpius rotundicauda. Next base: position 71,109,209 of record CM022400.1, read on the forward strand.
TATTACATCTAGAAATGTCTATGTTCTCCTTGAATATATTACGTCCACATATTTACTTATCCTTATCCCATCCAGAGTGTAAGAGACATGTTTGTGTTGTCTTATCGACTCCAATTTACTGTTCCATCTCCAACACCCTTCTAACTTTGTTCCAACTCTTCTAAAAGTCTGAAGTTATAAGGAACAACTATTCCTGGTAAATTATATTCAAAATATAATATTGACTCAGAACACACATATTTAACTCAAATATTGAAGCCACTTTTTATTCTTCTCACCCATTGTATCAAACACTGAATTTCATTTGGTTGTCATGTCAGAGTCAACACAATCCTTCAACAGGTAGGTCATCACTTCATCTGTCCACCTTGTATCAAAATGAGCCATACACAGTCCTTGAACCAGCTGTGTTTCTATTTCTGAAACCACATGTCCAATATTAACAACAAGAACACGAAGCATCAACTGGTACAAAAAATCAGTAATACGAGTTGAAACACTGTTTTCCTAAATATATTTTTGTTTTCAAGTACTAGTGATTATACAATATGATTTATTAAAATCCACCTATGAATTTATAAATGTAGAGTTTCAAGTGTCTATAAGACAAGTCCAATTCATGTGAGCAAAAAAAAATGAATTAGAAGGACATGTCTCACAACATTCTATGTTATCATCATTAACAACCTGTATAGGATGTTACGTTTGCAACAGAAAGTTGGGCACGTGTGTTTTCTTATAGCAAAGCCACATTGGACTATTTGCCGAGTCCACCAAGGGGAACTGAGTCCCTGATCTTAATGTTGTAAATCCTTGGAGTTACTGCCATTTCAATAGACACACACAAATGTGTGCGTTTTCTTACAGCAAAGCCACATTGTGCTATCTGCTAAGTCCAACGAGTGAAATCCAACCCCTGATTTTAGCATTGTAAATCCATAGTTCCCAACAGGGAACATAGACAGTTAGAGAGGAGTGTGTGTGTTCTTATAACAAAGCTGTCTGCTAAGTCTACTAAGAGGGAATCCAACCCAAGATTTTAGCATTGTAAATCCATAGTTACTGCAGTCCCAACAGGGAACATAGACAGTTAGAGAGGAGTGTGTGTGTTCTTATAACAAAACCACATTGGGCTGTCTGCTAAGTCTACCAAGAGGGAATCCAACCCAAGATTTTAGCATTGTAAATCCATAGTTACTGCAGTCCCAACAGGGGACATAATACAGTTAGAGAGGAAGTATTGTTAAGCTGTGTAAAACATCTCAGATTTTACCACTTTATCTAATATAAAAAAAAAAGTCTTATTCCTGTACAACATTAAGCTTTCATAACCTTTGTGTGACTTTGTTACTTAAAAGTTTCAACACCATCCATGTTCAGGAAGTCAAAATGTAACTATGTACACCAGATATGCTGATATAATTAAGTTATTCAATGTATTTAAATAAAACTTAACAATAATTATAATCTTTCATGTCCTAAAGTGATTCAAGCTAGAGTATTTCACATTAAAATTTGAATAAAAATACAATATTATCATAGTAATAATAAACATAAATACCTGAAAATCTTACATATTTTAACAGCTTCTTTACCAGTTTTAATAAACTAATATTTTTTATGGAAATTAAAATTTTCATTTGCTGTATGTGTGCTTTTCTTACCAAGGCTACATCAGGACCCCTACTTCATTCACTCAGAGGGATTGAACACTTGATTTTAGCATAATAAATTTGAAGACTTGTTGCTGTCCCAATGGGGTACTAATTACTGTAAGTTAACAAAAGAAATGTTCAACAAATAACCATACTCAAAAATATTTGTAGAGAAAAGTACAATGCAAAATGTGATAAGAAAATGTTTAAAAAATGTATTGTTATCTTTGTTAAAATAAAACAATTTGTATTTTTTGAAATCAAAATTCCAAAATCTTATAAATAATTTAGTAGACTAACAAAAAAGGAAAAACCACCATCATCAAATCAGATATTTTCTATAAAATTTCAAATGGAATACGAAAATTACCAAATAAACATAAAAAACACACCTGGGTTACAGTCCACTCAGTCTTTATTCATTAGAATTTGACTGAGCAAAAAATGGATGGGTAAAAAAATATGAATGGTGTGTCTTTTAATTATGTTTGTAATCATGCCAAACAATCTTTCGTTCCAACACTACCTCTATCTCTACGTATCTCAAAACTTGTAAATATTTTAAATTTGTACATGGAATACGTGATGTTCTATTTTACACAATTTCTTGTCATAATAATTCTTGATTTTACTCTGATAACAATTAAAACTTAATAGTCCAACTTCTGAGTATTTCTGATTTCTAAATTTAACGTTTGTTTCATATTTATAATTAAATCATACTTACATACTCAACATTAAAATCAAACAGCAATAAACCCTAACTTTTACCTTTATTACTATTATTAATATTAGTATTAGTTATGGCTTAAAACTTAAAATAAAAAAATATGAGTAAATAACAAATAAAAATATATTACCAAGCTGAAATAAATATATTTTGTTAATTAAAGCTCCGAGATTCTAACTCAAACAAAAATACTAATATTTGGCAGGTAGCTCCAACTTTCTCGCCTTAACAACAGCTCTAATTTCGACCGATTTCAAGTATTTGTAATTTTTTAAAATTAATTTTAAGAGTTTAATTTAAATAGAATTATTAATTAATTGAAAATAAAACGTAGGACCATTTCCTCATCTAATCAAATATCAGTAACCCAACACAAGATCACTGAATTAAATATTACAATATTTATCTTCAAAGACCTTCACTTCTCAAAAACACAACTTACCCGTGGAAGCTGCCATGTTCAATCGCTTATACGAATAATTTATAGATGACGCTAAACATAAAATAAATCACACATGCTTTGTTCCAACCTTTATGGAATATATTTACGCCACATTTTTTTACCTAAAATGTTTTATTATTTTTCATCGTGCAGTGCAACAATTACTTTAATGTCATCTCAATTAAGACGTAATTAATATTGACAAATATAACAATATAAAAATGCATATATATGTAAAAACGGCTCGTTTGGGTTGAGAAAATACTTCACGTAGAGGATTTGTTTTGTTTTGTTTAATTTCGCGCAAAGCTACACGAGGGCAATCTGCGCTAGCCGTTCCTAATTTAGCAGACTAGAGGGGAGGCAGCTAGTCATCACCACTCACCGCTAACTCTTGGGCTACTCTTTTACCAACAAATAGTGGGATTGACAGTGAGTTATAACGCCCCCACGGCTGAAAGGGCGAGCATGTTTGGAGCGACGAGGATGCGAACCCGTGACCCTCAGATTACGAGTCGCACGATGACCGAAGAAGGTCGAAACGTTGTTTGCTCTTCTACGTAAAATATTTTCTCAACCCAAACTAGCCGATTTTACATATATATTCTTCTCTACAAGTGGGTTTTCTCGACATTACTGATTAACATAAAAAAGCAGAATAATACACACTACACAAGTGTTACACATAAACTGTTATGTAAATATTTCAAAGTTGCATCTTTAATTACTAATCAGAAAAAGAGTACAGTATGTGGGTTACATTTCACTGGAATTTGATAGATTTCAAAGGAACTTGCTTACATAGTGTGTTTGTTTTTGTTGTTAAGCACAGAGCTGCACTGTGCTCTCTCCACGGGATAAAAAAAAACGTTTTTATGGCATTATAAGCTTTAAACATACTACTGATTCACTAGGTGCGCTTGTAACATATTAATTTGTGATTTTAAGTAACTTGTTTTTACAGGTGGTTTTTTATACATATTTTCTCGGTTATTTCGGTAATCCTGGATAAAAAAAAAACTATCTGAGGTTTTTTCCAGCGCATCCACTGCCGTTTGAATCTATCTAAGTTTATTGATGACTAACAGCAGTGTCAAAAGATAGTCTAGTAAAATATTAACAAAAACAAGCTAATTTCAACAGACAAACGAGTGGTTAAGTGCCTTAGTTTGAAAACATGTTAAGAACCAATTGCGGATCAACAATTGGATATTTTGTTGCTGCCAAATTCAGTAAAAGGATGTGTGTTTGTAGTGCTAAAACTATAGTTAATAAATATTACCAAACTGTTTTTTATTTATTTACATAGTTCGATTCTGAGAGCTCTGCTTAAAGCAATTTTCGTTTATAAAGATTGTCTCTGTGTTCTTCCAGGTAGTAATATAAGAAAGATGATTTAGAAGTTAAATCAACAGCTTCTGAGCACAAACTGATGAGCCTTCTGATCGTAATTAGTTAAGCCTTACTTGCATTGTAGAAGTATAAATTTTGTTCCCATTAAGTAAAATGTGCTATTTCAAGTCCTGTGCTTATTGCAACTGCATACAAAATTAAAAGGTGTAAAAATATATAAAATTAACTTATTTTCCAAGTTGGCTGAGCACGATTAAAATTTACTTGTTATGAGACGTTGGCACTTTGTCCACATTTTCATGATGACTTATAATGATAATATTTGTTTTGAAACACTACTTTATATATTCGCATTGGTTTAACAAGATTTTAGGGAAAAATTCCGATACAAGTTATTTTTCGTCATTTTAGTTAGTTGACTGAATTTAACGTAACCAGCACGGTGTGATAATCTCACCTGTACTTTTCTTACAATCATAACTAAAACAGTGATATCATATAAACGCTTTCAAATGATATATGATTTAACTAATTAACAACTGGCAGTAAGGTACGTTTTCAACTAGTAAACTACCATATTCAGGTTCATAGGATAATCACTAATTGAGTGTCATTTTTATCTTTCGTGCGTGTGTGTAACTTAATTTTCAGTTGTCTTAGTCTCAGAACAGAGTCAAGTACGCTAAAGGGTTGATCCACTAGCTAGCTCCAATATTCTTCGGCAACTCAAACATGTTATTAACACGCTAAATCCTTAGAATGGAAGGTTTTGTAGTCAAGCCAGAATATTAGATCTTCATATTAAAGGGATTTTTGACTGAGCCAATACACTCCACCCTCAGACTGGATGGTTTTGTGGTTGACTTAGTATATTAGACTTTAGGCTCGTGGATTTAAGGTTCATTTGGTCAGAACTGGAGAGCTTTTGGTTGAACCAATACCTTAAGTGTTCAGTCTTGAATTGAAAGGTTGGATGGAAAGTACAAGTCTTGGAAAAATTTTATCTGTAAAATCACTGTGATCTGACTATTTCAAGTAGAAAACAAGATCTAAAATAATTATATACTGTAAGTTAAAAGTACATACGGATTGTTTATTTGTTTTTGAAGCTACATGAGGGCGCTATTTGCACAAGCTGTCCTTAATTTAGCAATGTAGAGGAAAAGCAGCTAGTCATCACCACCCACCACTAACTCTTGAGCTGTTCTTTTATCAATGAATAGTGGGACTGACCGTATCATTACGATGCCCCCACAGGGTAAGCATGCTTTGTGCAATGGAGAAAAGTATGCATACAAACCACAAACAGTTCATGTAATGACAATTTTTTTTTTCAGTATTAATGTCTTTAATTATTTTATACAATAATTCTTTATGGAACAGAGAGACATAATAAGAGTTATAAAAATAATGTTTTTAAATTTCGTAATGCAATTAGTAACAAAAATAACTGACAAGTTCATCAGTAAAAAAAACAAACTTTTTGGCCACTGAGTCAGGTGTTTCTGTCTTACTTAAAAAAACACAGACAGTATAATTTTACCAAGCAATGAATCTACATTCTATAAGAAACAACGAATTGCTTGGAATAGAAAAAATCATGCATATTCCTACACATAAGAAAGGCTTTAAAAAGAAGTGTATTTGATTATAGCAATCCTGGTGAATAAATCATGTGTTTTCCCACATTCTTGACAGAAATGTTCTGTAAATAAGTGATATGTAAATAGATATTAAGAGGATTATAAGAATGTCATCTATAAATCCAAACAATCCAAATATAGCTTCTGGTATGACATCAAGAGGTGACACAACGTATATGATACCCAGAATGATACATGTGATAATTCTAAACCTCATCATGTTTATCATTCCTTGAAATGAAAACAGGTCGGACATTGCGTGACGAAGCAAGATCGGTAGGTCCAATATATACTGAATCCAAGGAATTGGACTAGATGCAAACCTTCTGTTATATTCATTGACTTCATAATTAATCTGGTTAACACTTTCTCTCTGGCTAGATCCTTCTGGGCCACTACTAAAACAGCGCAGCAAAACAGACACTTGCTGTCTACAGAGTGGGCACAACACTGCTTGTGGCCAATTTCCACGTCTCCAGTACTCGATCATACACCGAGAACAGAAAATGTGCCCACAGTTGGTCTCTATGGGGTAAGTGACTTCATTTAGGCATACTGGACACTGCTGATCTAAAACATTTGGATTTCTTACACCCACATCTGTGGCGTTGACATTTTCATTACCAATTGGTGAACCCTGAGCAGATGAACGACGAATCAGCCATTGTGAATTATCTGAATTCATGTTGTTTCTGAGCCACACACACAAGAAGAAGGCTACGATTAAGACAAAAACATTCACTAGAGTAAAAACTACTATGACTTCATTTCCAACTCCGTCAACAATTTCATGACTGTTAAGAAACATATCTCAAAATATGCAAAGTAAATTTAGCCTGAAGAAGAGTCGTCTAGCTGACAAAAACATAATATGTTTCTTGGTAAAAGTATGATTAGATGCTGGAATCTGGATTGCTGACTATATATGTAGAGCAACTGAAATAATGCAAACAAAACACATTCATTAGCTAAAAATACATGAAATCAAGTGTCCATGTTATAAAAGTAGACTATTATTTACTATTCAAAGCCAGAATACTTAAATTCTACTATTTTTGGAAGACACTACTGATTAGAATAAATACATTCAATGGATTAACAGAGCCGTTATTTCCAGCTTGTCTAATATAGTATCCGTATCAGCTTTTCATTTATCTGCTGTAAAATAAATACAATTACACAATATCAAAGTGGCAAGTTTCACCAGCCAAAGTCACACAAGCGTGGAATATTTTACACGTCCAAGAATACAAACACTGAAAAGAAAAGCTGGAGATAAGACTGAAGAAATATGTAACCAACAATATTTGTTTGTTTTCTTTTTGAACTTATTTTCATATTTCACTATTCTGTTTTTAACCTTCAAAACAACAGTTAAAAATGGTTGAGGTTTTACTGTGTTTTTTGTGATTTTATTAAAGAGAATGATACAGACAATGTGGATTTTCAATGTTATCGTTTCATACCAAAACTCAAGAAAAGTAAAAGTTTAAACCTTCTGAGAAATCACTGGCTTTCCTCTTAAAATCCTATAAAAATAATGATGTCCATCATATGACAACTCATTTCTTCAACAAGCAACCATATTAGAAAAATGAAACTGTACCAACTGAAGTCTAGCCTGTGTTTTTGAACTCTTATCTAACATGTCCATTTATTCTGTTGTCTTCAGAATACATAATAAAAAGGAATCATGGGTCTGTACCCTCTCTATCACTGAAATAATCATGTATCTTTACTCTTCTCACAAGAGAATAAATTAAAGATCCTAACATATCACTGAAAGATAACATGTTTATCCTGAGAATCATTCTTATGGAAGACCTTTGTATCTCTTCCAATAATTTATTACTTCTGAAGTGGGAGACTGAAACTGTACACATTATTCTTAGTAAGGCCTATCGCTTCATTCATAAAAGTACCAATAATTATCTGTTAACAGATTAAGTTCGGGTATTTCACAGATAAAGAACTTATGATTAATTATAACTCTTTTCAGATAATTTTAGATAATAAAAATTGATCACCAACAATCCATGTGGAATGTATGATTTGTTTTCCTACACACTCACACCAATGTGTTGGCAAAGAGAATCATTTCATTTTATAAAGTACTCATGACCTTAACAGTGTCAAACTATCAACAGCTGTCCACAGTTTTTGATGTAGAATGATGTAATGGCCAATGAAAATCAATTCTATCTGTATTCTAATCCAATAAGTGATGATTTACTTAAGGCACAGCAAATCAGGACAAACTCTGAACCAAAACCATGAGGAAAGAAACGAGCTCTTTAGGTTTGACATCCTAATCAGAGTTCGAGTCCATGTGTTGCCCAAAACCAACCAGATCTTACTTGTCTCTTCCATCACTTTACCACATCTACTTTTCTTTGTCCTTGTTAAAAACTGACTTTGTTTACAAAGTTATTAGTTTTAAAATAGTTTTCTTTGGTTGACAAGACTGTAATTCATTTCTGAGTTGTTTCTAACAAGTGTTTTATAAAACAAACCAATACTTCAATCAAGGTATTGTAATTATATTAAAGTATCTGTAATGTGTTTTATGATTCATGTAAACCTTTGAAATCTGTGTGGTATTACCACTAATATTTAATACCTACTATTTGTAACACAGTACTTGCCTTTAAATAGGGGAACAATACAAAACAATGAAAGTTCCATCAGCTGAATTTAAATAACAAGTCTGTTCGTTGTATTTTGCCACTGACATAATCATAAATAATAATTTTCAACTTAGTTAAAATATTTTTATGAATTTATACCTATTGTAGAGTATCTTAAAGTAAAATATATAAAGAATGGGTCGGATTTTCTTACAAAATTAAGAGGTATTCTATAGGTTGGTTGAAAATATTGTATTATTGTTTTCACTATATGTAATGGTACTGACAGGTACTCACACAAAATAAAGAAACTAATCAAAATTCTCCACTCTCGCTGCTGATAACAGTCATCAACTCTGAGTGTATTATTATTCAATAGCCATTTAATATCCTTACGTATAAAATGCAATTAATTTTGTTTACAAATTGTAACATGTAATATTTTTAAACCACGTTAACAGTGCTGAGGTAATCTCAGTGCTACAAGTCACAAATAATTACTACTTAAACTAGTGAATTTATAAGTAAACATTTCTTATTTTACCAAGTGTAACCACTGATTAATTAATTCCTTTAAATTATAATTTATGTGCTAAAAATATAAAATTTCGTGCGAATGATCAAATTTTTATGCGAGTTACGCATGATATCACAGTATTTCAGCAACACTTCCTCAAGTACCTGCTATCAGTTTAGTCAATACTGTAGGCCTCAACGTGCAACTATTATGAAAAGAAACAAAACAAAAATATTTGAACATTAATTAATGCTTAGAATTCCTAATTAACATATTATTCGGTACTCAAATACACGTTTAAAACTGTAATGACAAAAAACACAACAAACTTTCAATTCACTCACAAAATCTAGACCGAGCGACTTCTTTCACATAACACGTTTATCTCCTCGTTTTCGCCGCCTGGGAAAACACTTTTTCAATTTTGTGTAGCTTTTCATTTTGTAAAGCCACATCTGCTGAGTCTACCTAAGGAAATCGAGCCCCTGATTTTAGCGTGAATCCGTAAACTTATCGCTGAACAGCGGGGACCTTTATTATTTGTTTATTAAAAGCATGAAGTTACATAATCAGTTGTCCGCGGTAGTCCCACGAAAGGGATCGAGCTATGATTTTTAGCAACCTTCGTCCTCAAACTTGCAGCTGAGGCCTAAGGCAATGTGAGGATGCATTAATTTAAAAATCGTGCTGTTGCAAACATAATCTACTGTTTCTATACTTATAAATGTTGTTTTATGTCAAACAAAAACAACAGTAAACCTTATCACTTAAAATAGTTCCAATTTTTAATAATTAAAATGGGTGTTGGTATCAATTATTCGGCATTAAGAAATAACATACAGTATAAAAGATTGCAGGACGTGGAGAAACAATCGAACAAAAATGGTAAAACAGTCTTCTGTAACAAATATGTATTTTATTCCCTGCAGAGTTTCTGGGCAGACGCCATTCGTGAGTCAGTGTGAACCATGTTACACGAATCACGTAACACGGTTTATTTGGACTTCTGCAAGTAATAACAAGTTTTTATTATAGGCATATGCTTCAGCTTGTTTTTTAAGCGATAATAAATTAGTGTAAAAGATTTAGGAATAATAATAATAAAATAATGCTTTGCTTGTACATAAGAACATAAGAAGCAATATTTACAAATAATAGTGTGAGTTTCACTTTTCTATTTTAAAACAAGTACAACTGTGAAATACTATTCAAAATAGTAGGTAAAGCGGTTCGCGCTCTAACTTATATTTTTCAAACTCACTATTGCTGAGTGTAACCTTCTCTGATGTAAAACTTTTTTTAAAATATTTGTTTTAAAGGTTTAATTTGCTTTTATACCAGTAGAGGGCGTAGCTGCAATTACAACCAGAAGTTATTAGTAATTATATATTGCAGTCTTTTTTGAAGTACTGGTTTTTAAGTGGGTTCGTCGTTTTGGTGAAGGTAATGGTATTGATTCGAAAACTTCAGTTATTTAATAAACATACACGTTAAATTTGTTGCCTGTTAAGTATTTCCACACTTGTGCCTTCTTTATAGTAAGCTAATTCCAGTGACACACAAGTCACTCACATGAATTACGATAGGACGAAAGAATGAAAAAATTACAACTGCCCACAAAACGAAGAAAGTTAACTCGACTGTTTGGTTTTATTATCTACATATACAAATAAAGAAATAGCTTTTCAAAAATGGAAATGTTTGGATGGCTTGTAGTATTAGTTCTTCAAAAGCAATATATTAGTTGTAGTATTTGCACAATCCTTACATAATATACAAACACAGACACACAGTGAAGAAGAATATTAATAGACAAAAAAAAGGATAGATTTAATTCATTATAATAGAAATATATATAGCTGTACGTTAATTATTCCATTTTTATTCAAGTGGTTGAACACTGCATAGTGTTGTAAAGTTCTGATGACCTGTGTATTAGGTATTTAAAATATAGTTTGGATGAACAAATCCAAGCTAACCTTACAAACTCGATCAACCGAACGTAAAAGTAAAGACTGGGAAATAATACTGTGTAAAATAGTAATAGTTATTACTTTTTACATTTAACCCTCATACAGCTACAGAAACATCAACATTGAAGTAAAAGTGATGATATCTCAGTATCCATTTCAACATAATTAAAACATTATAAACATGTACATATTTAACTACCAGATGTGGAGTTTATGAATAACCCTAGAATGTCATCTTATTCAACATGTTCCTTTTTAATTTTTTATTGTTTTAATTTTTATTCAGAATCTAATGCAATTTTGAAATGACAGTCTTACCAAATAGTGTTATTTTATCAAAGCTATATTGATGTGTTCACATTCTAAAAGCTCAGAGTGCACATTTTGCAGTAAAGTGCAGCAAACCATAAACCTTCACATTGACAGTAAACACTAATGACTAGGCCATTTTTAGTTCCATCATGATGTGGTATTATGACAAAAAGAAATGACCAGTGGGTGTAAAGCTAACTAAACCCATCTTTCCAGTAGATACTCTTGTTAGAATAATTATAAAAAGAAGTTTATTTTATTTTAACAAACTGTACAAGAAAAACAAAAGTTTTAAAGGATCGTGGAAAAACAAGTCACGTCATTAGTTATACATCTCAACCAAAAACTGAAAGTATGTTTCTACAGAAAAAATTAAAACAGTTGAACTTAACAAAGTTGCTTTACGTAACACTTACACAAATTTAAACGTTTGAACAGAAGCATGTTACGATGTGTACCATCGGGAAAGACGAGCAAGGTGATTGTGTGTGGCTTTCGTGGTTGTGGGAAAACATCTATTCTAGAGCAACTTATATATGGTAACTTGAACTTGGAAAATGTAAGTAGTGAGATTTTTATCTCTTCTAGAACAACTTATATATGATAACTTGAACTTGGAAAATGTAAGTAGTGATATTTTTATCTGTTCTAGAACAACTTATATATGGTAACTTGAACTTGGAAAATGTAAGTAGTGATTTTTTTATCTGTTTAGAACAACTTATATATGATAACTTGAAGTTGGAAAATGTAAGTAGTAGTGATTTTTATCTTTAGAACAACTTATATATGATAACTTGAAGTTGGAAAATGTAAGTAGTGATTTTTTTATCTGTTTAGAACAACTTATATATGATAACTTGAAGTTGGAAAATGTAAGTAGTGAGATTTTTATCTGTTTAGAACAACTTATATATGGTAACTTGAAGTTGGAAAATGTAAGTAGTGATTTTTTTATCTGTTTAGAACAACTTATATATGATAACTTGAACTTGGAAAATGTAAGTAGTGATTTTTTTATCTGTTTAGAACAACTTATATATGGTAACTTGAAGTTGGAAAATGTAAGTAGTGATTTTTTTATCTGTTTAGAACAACTTATATATGATAACTTGAAGTTGGAAAATGTAAGTAGTGAGATTTTTATCTGTTTAGAACAACTTATATATGATAACTTGAACTTGGAAAATGTAAGTAGTGATATTTTTATCTGTTCTAGAACAACTTATATATGATAACTTGAACTTGGAAAATGTAAGTAGTGATATTTTTATCTGTTCTAGAACAACTTATATATGATAACTTGAACTTGGAAAATCTAAGTAGTGAGATTTTTATCTGTTCTAGAACAACTTATATATGGTAACTTGAACTTGGAAAATCTAAGTAGTGATATTTTTATCTGTTTAGAACAACTTATATATGGAAACTTGGTAAAGGTAAGTATTGAGATTTTTATCTATTTTTAAAAAAAGTGCCCTGTTTTTTTCTGTATTAAACAATAAATGGATAATAATTTCAGTGAATAAGCTGTGTTCTTACAGTAAAGTTGTACCAATCAGATGTCAACTTGTTTGTCACATGATCCTGATTATTAATTGTTTACTGTTTTATCGTTATTATCACTAGCAAGTTCAAAAGACAAAAAAATATATTTCAGCCTCTGCCACCAGTTAAACCATCTTCTCTAAAGACAGAAGGCAATCAATACAACGGACATGACATAACCACTATTTATTATGTAGTAAGAATAAAAACATAATAATTAATTAATAATTAGACTCGTGATCATGTGAACTACTCCCAATGATGATGAGAAAACCTACTTGTAGAGACAAATGTATATGTAAAAACAGATGGTATGGGTTGAGAAAACTTTTCATACGATACCAGCTGTTTTCACATGTATATTTGAAGATGATGAAATTTATCTAAATATTTCACATTTGCAATGATGTTATTATTGTAGATTTGATGTGAAGTAATTAGAAATTTGATTTTTAAAACATGATATTTCTTGAATAACTGTTGTATATAACAAACTATCTTATAAACATGAGTAATTCCTTTTATTAGAAACTACTTACAATAAATATTGTTCTTGTATTAATAAATGTTATGAAACGTATCAATGATATGATTTTTTTGGTATCCCAGTTCCTTTTAAAATTTCTTTGGACAAGTTTATGAACACATTTTTTTTCCTATGGATATCTTACATAGATGACACGATAAAATGTTTGTGAGATCAGCTCTGGTAATCGAGTAACATTCTGTACTTGTATGGTTCTCTGTCACGTGACTATAACCACATTAAAGTTGAAGAAAGGATGTAGAAAAAAATTTGAAAATGAATTTATTCATTTGTAAAACAGATATTATGATTTGTTAAAATACCTCTGAAAAGTTAAGATAGCTTTGTTATCTGTTTCCTACACTTTATACTATTGTGTCTCAGGTTTCTTGGTCCCTTTTTGTCCTAAACAAATACAGTTACCCCATCATGAGGTAGTAAAATTTTAATTATATTTCTTAGAATATCCACCCCACTATAGAGGATGTGTACAGTGCCATTGTCGACAATGACAGAGGTGGAAAGGAAAAGATATATTTTTATGACACTGCTGGAATGGTAAGTTTGTTTCAATGGTGGGACTTCAAGCTGGACAGATATTTCTGAGGTCTTAAGAAGTATTTTAACAGAAAGTGTTTGAGTGAGTTAGATATAAAAGTAATAAATGTATATTTATACTTTAGAGACTGAGGTTTTCAAACTGATTCTTAACACTTATAAAAATCCTGTTTTAGAGTTCATCAGATAAAGAACTAAATTAACTTACATGATCAAAAAATAAAAATATTTCAGTTAATGATTTCTACACACAGGCATATTCTGTGAAATAATTTTTCTGGGGGGCGGTAAATATTTATAGATCTTATTTCACAGTGTAAGTGAAAAAAAGAATGTATTATGTGTGCTTTAATGCAATGTTTTGTGATGTGTCAGGGGGAAGGGTTCCCTCTTATTTCAGGCACCATTGTATATATAATGTTGTGTTTTTTGGTAAAACCAGGAATGCACTAAAAACCATTTGAAAATATACACGTTGAAAGTATTTTCACGTATGACAATAATAGTCCCCAATAAAACATCTAAAAATATTTATTTCATTCAAATTTAAATGAAATGCAGTGTTTATGATAATTTATTTTATAATTTCTATTTAAAAGTTGTTCTTTGTTAAAGCTTTTATGTTCTTTCAGATGTGTGTAGTGGAAAAGTAAAAACCAAAGTTCTTTTCAAAAGTTTTAATTTTTCTTCTTCTAAACTTTCAGGATATAGTGCATAAAAAAAACTACCAAAAATATTGGTAATTGTAACTTCATAACCCGAAACAAAAACAGACTGACCTTAAGAACTCTGAGTTTATTTTTTGTACAGAAACCCTCACACTGTGAAGTCCCGAGGACTTATTTGACAGCTGCTGATGTAAGTTGAGAATCTTGTCTATGTAAAAATATATTTATGTTTATCACATCTTATTTTGACAGTGAGTTTTCATAAATATACAGCTTGTTCATTTGAAAGAAACCTCAGCTGGATACATAATACATTTCAAGTTTTGACAATAAGTGACATTTTGTGCCAGCTGGGATTCACTTCATTCAGTGTTATACAAGTTAATTACAAATTTATTGTTAGCTTATATTTTCTTAACATTACAGAGAAGTTATATTTGCTGGATACAGTTCTTTATCGGAGCAAAAGAACAGTTATTCCTTATCCATTAATTGTCACTTTGTGCAAAAAGTCCAGTGAGATGTTGCTGTCATTTGTAGAATAGCTGTTAAGTTTCATTTTCTTAACTTGAAATATTGTACATATAGTTTATAAAATATAATATTTTAACAACCTCATTTTTAACTGTACCGTGAACTTTATTATATATTATTATTTTCCAGGGGTTTGTTTTGGTTTATGCCATAAATAACGCTGAATCCTTCAATGTTTTGGATCAAGTTAAGAAAGATATTGACAAAAACAAAGACAAAAAGGATGTAAGTAAACTCTTGTGTCACATCACACTGGGTTATAACTACAACACAGATGAAATTTAAACATGCAGGTGTTAGAACAAAGGAATAGTGGCTGTGGTTAGCTGAAAACCAATATTTCTTTATATATTAAAGGTTTTCTACACATCTGTTAAAAAGTGGGTTGAACATTTGCATGTATATATTTTTGAACCTAAACTGAAACCAACAGGAACAAATAAACCTGGTAGTTTATTGAGTTAAAGCATCTACACTTTTTCAGTTTAATACTCATGAAGGAAAGGTATTGACCTATGACCTTCTCTGAACAGTGTAATAAAATGTAAGCCATACCAACTAATAAAGAGAGAACTGAGACATTTGACAGACTTCTTACCTAGGTTGGTTTAATTAGCTGATTGGTATGCAAGGTCACCAACTCAACTCTGGTCTGGTGTTTTTGTTCAGGTAATATTCACTCTACAGAGCTTTATGTCACCCTTTAGTTCCATCCCAACATACATATACAGCCAAGGGGACTTCCAGTCATAATTTGTTGACTCACTAAATGATTTTTGTCATGAACTAGAAACGGCTGTAACATTCCATCCTCAAGTTACTCATAACTGAAGTCAATTCATTTACAAACACTGCTACATCTTTCACTGCAGGTTAGACTGATACATAATAAAGATTTAAAACAAAACTCAAAACATACAAAAACTCTTTTCACATGTTAGCTATTTTGCATTTTAACATAGATTGTGTCTGTTACATTAACGAGTTACATTTTTTAATTGCAGTAGATACAAGTTATTGTGAAGAAATGTTTCAAATACTCCAAGTTCTAATTACAAAGTTAATTCTCACTGATTACTGTTGTTTACTAGCTTGAGACGACTTGAATGTTCTGATCAGGTTACCTTCGACACCAACGATTTGACAGTGGTAACTTTGACATTCACGTATTGTCCGAACTATTTACATGATGAAAAATGGTTGTAGGTGGACTTCTGAGTTTAACCGAATTTTATTTTCCTTTCTGGTTTAGTGAGTTTGAATTCTGTAATATTTTATATTTATGTTTTGTTGTTAAGTGGTTAATAAACCATTACTTTTTGTTTGTGTTAGTTGTTTGTGTGACCTTGACAATTCTCAACTGTAAACAACGTATTAAACTGATGGCTACTATCATGGCCACTATTTTCATTGGTTACACAGTAACTAATTAAAGGTCATTATAGCTCAGTTTTCAGTTGTAATTAACTGTACAAAGGCCGTTAAAACACACAAGCTGTATGAACTTTAAAATAAAGGGTTTAGAAAAATGTATTTATAAAGAATACCTACAGTCAAAGTTTTTATTGTTACTGCATAAAAACATTGTAATCTCACTCTATTATCTAATAAAGATACAAGTTATTGTTAATTATTAATCTACAATTAGTTTAATGAAAATAATTAAAAAATTTTTGATGGAGGTTTTGTTTTTTATTCCTTATTGAATATTTAAACTTGTAATTTGGAAATCTGACCAATTACTGTGAAGAAACTCAACATCTTGGTAACAATTTCTACAACAGTTAAAACATTTTTTGTATTAAGCAGATAATACTTGTGGATAGCATGCAAGCCAAAATTATTCACTTCATTGGAATTTATTACACATTGTGAACACTGTAGAGTTTGGATTTCTAATGAATTCTTTTCACTGTTTTCCTCGAGTGTTTCAGTTCTTATGCTGTGTCTGAAGAGATATTTCACTCAGACAGTTCAATTTCCAGCCTCATTGTAATTTTATTACAAATTGGTTATTATTTATATTACTCGTTTGAAAGTATGTAACATCAAGATGACTTGGTATACAACGTGCAGAATACTTTATTATTTTCTTTCTGTTGAAGGTGTCAATGATTGTATTAGGCAACAAACTGGATTTGCAGAGAGACCGTCAAGTGAACTTTGACACAGTAAAAAACTGGGCACTGAAAGAAAAAGGTAAATATTTATATTAAACGTTATGCAAAGGTTTTGTTTAATACTGTATTATTACAGAAGTTTTAGAAGATATTTTGAGAATGATTATGAAGCTACTTTTATATCTTCTTCATTGACCTCACACTCAGTTTGATGGCCAAAATTATGTGCTGCTGCCCGAAATCACAGTTTTTATTATAGTTTGTGTCTGCAAAGAAATACAAGATCAATTTTGTACTACAGTCTTAACAAAAATTCCTCAGAATATTCATATATGTAGTTCGCAGCTCAGAATATCCACGTATGTAGTTCCCAGCTCAGAATATCCACATATGTAGTTCTCAGCTCAGAATATCCACCAATGTAGTTCGCAGCTCCTGACGCCCGCACAATGGTTAAAGATATGGAAATTTGTTAGAGAAACTTGACAGGTGGTTGAATGAAATAATGATTTCTTTACTTTATGAACAGCTAGTGACTAGGACCTTTTGTAAACTACAAATCCTTCTCTATATGCAAGTTTCATTGAAACAGATTTTTGGAGGGGTCGAAGGGTTCTCATTCATAATCATAGCTTTCACTGTGAAGGAGAAGAAATAGTTATTGATTGGGTTTTAAAGCCCACTGCTGTTTTGAATGCTCTGGCTTTGTGTCTGTTTGTACTTTTTTAAAATATTATTTTACAACTGTAATTCCTTGGAATGTTCCTCTGTTTATGTAGCATTGTACTGTCAAACACAAAATATGTGGATGCTTAGTATGTTGTTCATAGTACAACAACCTTATGTGGCAACACAGCATTTTGTTGTTCCAAAGTGTAACTAACTCCCTCTAGTATTCATATAATCCAATATATATTAATACAAATAAAAATAACAAAAAACAATAAGTTAACACTTACTATAACCAACACAAAGATTACTTGTTGTAACTAATTCAAAGGTAAATACTCACTTTAGTCATCTCAAATTGAATAAAATTTGGTCAGAAATAAAAACAAACTACTGTAGTTTGAAAATTTGCTTTTTAGGAAAAGAAGAAATGAACTAAAGTTTATAGTATTTTTTTTGTGGCAGAATAACTGGTGAGTAAAAATCACTCCTACTTCCATTACATTCCTCAGAACAGATTTCTTCAATCAGTACTTTTGGTAACATGTTTTATTGATGGGACAGTGATGTAACTACTATACAAACTGGATTATCTTGTTCCAACACTTGATCTCTTTCAGTGAAATGCTATGAAGTAACTGTTGCTGATAGAAGAACACTGTTGGAACCTTTTATTTACCTAGCATCCAAGATGAACCCTCCACCAGGTAGGAACAGACCTTTATATTAATATGAAGGTGAAAAAACTTCAATATGTCAGGTTAACTGTAAAAAGAACTGTACCATCAGATAGGTATTCTGACATTATTGTATTCATTCAAGTTTTGAGTAGGAATCTTCATTAGTAGTTATTGTGAACAAAGGAAAACAATTACTTAAGAAACAAAGGCATTACACAGTACACCTTGTTCTCTAACTTGTTATGGTGATGTGAATAAACTTCAGTCATTTTAAACATTATTATATCTCTAGGAAAATCTGGATTTCCTCAACTGGGAAGAAAGGGTAAAGCTGGTAACATCACCATGGAGCTTTGAGTTGAATATTGTTAAAAACACAAACCTTGCAGTATCACCATGGAGCTTTCCAGATGAGCACTGTTAAAGACAAAACCTGGAGACATTACCACGGAGATTTTTATTTAAACGTCGTTAAACAAAAACAAGTCACAACATCACCATGGAGTTTTCCAGATGAGCATAAGAACTATCCAGTTACATGGAAGTTGGTTATGCAACCTTAAAGCCGCCATATGTACAACATAGGTATACACACAGTGACTCAGTTTTTAAAATGCAGGAATTTTGCTTTTATTTAAAGTATCTCTAATTGGGTTGGATAATTGTATATAATGCTGTGGAAGCACTGTTTTACTTATTTTAATCAAATGAATTAACTTTTATATTGATAAGTACAATTATCGTGCCTAAGGTTTATTGTTCCTTTCTATTCAACATTAGCATAGTCCCATAGTGGGCAAGATAAGACTTACGGCAAATTCATCATTAAATCTAATAGATATTTAGTCTATTATGAAAGGTTTAAGAAGTAAACACTGGCACTGAACAGAAGATTTGTAAAAGAATCATTTTAAACATTAAGTAATGCAGAATTTCAAAGTTTCAAGATGTGTCTTTAGGCTTTAGTATATTAAACAGTGAGTGTTCATGTAACCGGTGCTAATGTTCTTCTGTTCAAAGATAGCGTAAACTTAGAGATATTAATAAGAACTGGTTTTGAAATATAAAATTACCTGAAACTTGTACAAGTGAATAACTATTTACCTTGTGGAATAATTTTAGGGTTAGCTACAAACCGTTAACATTTATACGTTTGTGATAAACTTGTGATTTTTTGACAAATTTCTTTTTTATCAGATAGAAAATACATTAGATAAATATACAAAGTTCAAAAGATATTATGTGGCAGAATCTATAACTTGCTTTTGAAATTAAAATACGAGTCCAAGAAAACTTAATGCAGGTTACAGGTAGACTTAAATATGTTAAACAAACCTTCGTAATGGCATTCAGTTTGTTTTTTAATTGAATGTTACTCCTTTTACTGTTTATAAAGTACAAAATAAATGTGTTTAACATCACGTACCGTGGATTTTAATGTAGATAGGCTCATATCTATCTACTAACTTTGTTAAAAACAAGCGAGAATCCAGTAAGAGCTAGATTCCAGGAGATGTTTCTTCAAAAATATAAGGGTTATGTTGTTTTTGGTCTGTTAATATTTAAAGTTATTAACATCACTTAGAAATTTCAGTCTCGTATTCTAAAGGAAGAGATTTTCAAAAGAAGAAACTGCAACTTCTACACTTTATTTACATAATATGTAACATGTCACTGAAGAATACAATTATTTATCATTGTTAAAATAACGCAGAGTGACTGACCAAGAACAAGTTGAAACATCAATACCCAACAGTTCTGTGTCCATACATATTTAACAATGTCCCCATGTTTCAAACTCTATGCAACCCAGACTATGTGGATAAGCTAGTGTGTTTCAGGAAAATACGTCAGGAAATACTTTCTGCCCTTTGTATTAAATAACTAATATAAAAACTCTGTTTTTAAGGCAGTATTCACCATATTGTTTTTCTCTCCATGTCAAACATCAGACTCTCACAAGTACAGAACATCATTGTGTAACCTAATCACAGACAGTGGGGATAGAAATATACAGTCCAAAACAGCTTTTGGCAAATTAAGAACAAAACATAGTTAGTGAAATAATACCTGTATTAGAAGGATAAACCAACAGTGGCATGATGGGAACTTTATGCAAAACATTCTTAACAGGTACAAGCTAAGTAAAATCAGACATTTGTTAAACTTTCTGATGTTTTACAAACTTCCCTTTCCTTAACATTCAGGAAACAAAGGTCAATGAAGTTTTAAAAGGCCACTTTCATTCTTTATTTTTGCTCAAAGTGGACCAAAAGGAAAATCTTTTAACTGAAAAACATTGCTGTAAATGTTGTAATATTATAGTGACGATGCTACCGTAATAAACATTGAAAGGTTAGTATCAGATAATACCTTGTAGAACACAGATACCGTCAAATAGAAAATAGAGGGGTGCATAAGTTTATGTTTATTATAAGTCAAGTGTAAATTATTTACACTTATTCAACTATTATATTTGTTTTAGAAAATAAATTACACTTATATTCTTAGAAAAGGGAACCTTTATTTTTGGGGGTGGCCCTGTAGGGGGTTCTCTGCAAGGTATGTGAAATTAACTTAAGACATAAAACATTACTGAAAAGAATACACTGTTTTCAAGTATGACTGATAAAACTTGTTACCCACAGTGTGACAACTTTGTACTTGTCTACATTTCACACTGCTGAAGAGTTCTTATCACAGTTTTAAATTTGTTATTGAAGAAACGTAACAAGAGCAGTACCAACTTTTAAATATGAAGTAACACTTGATGTCCCTAAAAGGAGAGTTTTTAACTTTACTATTAAACATGAAGTCACACTTGATGTCCCTAATGGGAGAGTTTTGTACTTACTATTAAATATGAAGTAACACTTGATGTCCCTTAAAGGAGAGTTTTGTTCTTACTATTAAACATGAAGTAACACTTGATGTCCCTAATAGGAGTTTTTAACTTACCATTAAGGTAATCATTTTTTGACAGTCTCACCTAATATCAGTTTCTCAGTGGAGGGGTGAATTATAAAATGGTGCATGCAAGAAAATAAAACAGTGTTGACAACTTGTCATGATAAAATCTCTAAAAAAACATTGAATTTAAACTGCATAGCTTCCTTGTAACAGATAGCACGAGAGGCACTACCATAAGACAAAATGTCCAGGCAAAACAGACATCATGAATTTTTTATTTCAAACTGCTGAAACCCTTCTTCTAAAGCTTTGTAGGTCAATCCATTGGGTAGTAAAATGCACGTCACTCCTGGAAATGTAAGACCACAGAAAATAAAAACTGGTGAAATGCGTAAAGCAAAAAAACAGCACTTTTAAATAAATCATCAGACCACACACGTACATTAAAAAAACACGCATTTTTTTATCAGACCAATTTCCAGCCATAAGAGCATATGAACACCTTTCCTTTTTAGTCAACTAACACAATACTAGTTTCCTTCATTTGAATACTGACTACATTAAAGTTATGTTCAAAAACTAATTACAAAATAAAGTTTGCACAGACATGCTCAGAACAAATATATTTCATAAGATTTCAGTACTAAGTTATTTACAAACACAATCTGAATCCACACCTACCTAACTTACTTATTTCACCTATGTTTCTCTGTTCATCATCAAAGAAGAGCATCTGTGAATAAGAAATACCACACATGTCTGCAAACCTAGAGCATACAAAAAAATATGTCGTAACTCATGGTTGCAGATGTATTTTAGATGTGTTACTTGGTAGTACAAAACATTGTCATTGTTACAAACTGTATTGACCCAGGAACTATATGACATCTTCAGACCTGTGAGATAATCGGTTGAACTACTAAAACCTTAAATCAGTGAAAGACTTTCTGAATAATGGATTTATTTTTGCATATTATTATATCTATTTTCTATTAAATAGGTACACACAAAACCATCTCAAATGTTTGCATCTACTCTTTTATCAGTTAAAACTATTCAGTTTTATTTGTGACATGTACATACGTACCTTTTGAAGTGTGTCACTTTAGACCCTGGGTATATTTCTTGGTATGAGAAATACTTTTCCCATTCTAACAGATTAAGCAACTGTCTTGCACCTTCTGGACACCAAGTCCTGTTACACAGAAATAAGGAATACAGTAGACTATTCTGGTGACACAGGATAGTAACAGACTACACAAGTAATACAGTAGACTATTCTGATGACACACGACAGTAACAAACAACACAAGTAATACAGTAGACTATTCTGGTGACACACAATAGTAACAGACTACACAAGTAATACAGTAGACTATTCTGGTGACACAGGAGAGTAACAGACTACACAAGTAATACAGTAGACTCTTCTGGTGACACAGGATAGTAACAGACTACACAAGTAATACAGTAGACTATTCTGGTGACACAGGATAGTAACAGACGACAGAAAGAATACAGTAGAACATTCTGTTTCATTAAACATACCAAGCAAGTGCAGCGTGTTTGTTATTGTTAAAACTGTTATCAATGTCCACTTACCGGGAAGCCACTGCTAAAGGTATTTCTTCCTTCTTTAGACTTTCTAATATTTCTTGGACAGCAGGATAGGCTTCAATCATACGTCCAGAGCTGTCACACACACCTCCATTACTAGAAATAGCACGAACATGTACAAATAAATGATTTGTATGTACAAAACAAGTTACAGTAAATTACAAATGGAAGTTTGAATCTTGAGGAAAGAATTTAATATTCAAAACTAAAACTATAAGTTACCACATAAAAAGAAAGACAGTGTACTCATGATGATAAACATTTCTTTCCTCCATAAATTGTATAATTAGAAATGGTTGCACCAATCATCATAAATTTCACCTTTGAAAATCAACCTAATTACAGTTTTAGACTCGGGAGGTGAAATCAGTTTGACTTAAGTATATGACCATCCTCAAGATCTCACAGATTAACTTACTCTTAATTCTATGTAAAATAATTTTAATTTGAGGACAGACCAGTAAAGTTCCTGATGAGTAATAAAACAATCTGTCCCAAGAGTGCCCCATGCTCCGTATTACTGGCATAAAAATATACAGGTGATCAAATGGAGGGAGGTTGAGCAGATTAATTTACTCTATTCCTGCTTAAAAGAATTTCAAGTGTTGTGGTTATTCAAGATTTCCTCTTACTTTTATTATTTTTAACAATATTTTATCAAAACATTATGAAACTTGTGTATTTAAAACACATTTTGTTAAGTGTTTTGATTACCTAATAGTACCTAAATCTTTTCCAGAAGAATACATCTCTAACTATAAAATAGAAAAATGGGGTTTGCTATGCAGGCATTTTTGGAAAGGGTTCAGAGTAAGGGTATTTCCAGAAATGGAAGAGTTGTTTTACAGGTAAAGGTTAGAACCTCATGGTTTGTTTTGCAGATAAAGGTCAGAATCTCATGGTTTGTTTTGCAGGTAAAGGTCAGAAAGAGATGGTGTTTCTGAAAGTTGCAAGATTGTCCACTGAACTTATAACTGTGATACCTGATGGTACATTCTGAAGACAATAAGTTTGGATGAGACAAATTTAAAAATAGGAGAAGACAGACTATCCGAGATCTATTTTACTAACAGGGCGATTATTTTGTGAAATGAACTGACATCAGCAGTAATGAAGGCTAGCACTTTACGAAATTTTAATAGAGGATCATATGGGTGATGAGCATCATGATTGTGGTTTCTAAACCATAAATGTTTCACGATGTTAGCATGCAGTGAGGACTTCATGAAATAAACTGGAGTCACAACGGCCCTACAACTGTCATTCATCAACTGAAAAGCTATTTAAAATTATTCTGTTTCACAATCTGATAATACTATTGGATCACATTGTGTGCACTCTGAGACAAAATAAAGTGAATTATCAAATGGTATACTCCAAACAGTCGTAAGTAAGACAGGATACAATTAAATGTCAAACAAAGTCTCACCTCAATTTCCTAAAAGGTGGATCAACATGTGTATCAACCCAAAATGGCCAGAGAGTATAATCTGTAACAGAAAAGTCTTGTAACAGATCAGACTAATTCTGTTCTATTTCACAGATTTTATTGTCCACTCTTATTCAACCAGAACTGTTCTTTACTTTCACCAAAATAATATTATTTTAAGGTTTTAACTGACAGTCATATATATATTACAAAGCTTCACAAAACAAAATTCTGAAAGGTCTATCTAGTATTATCAAGTTAAAACTTTGAGGTCACAGACTAAAGAGAAGTCAACCAATCAACAGCACTCAACCAAAACTCTTAACTACTCAAATCAAACATTAGAATTTCAGGTTTAACTATTTTATGGCTACGAGCCACAGAAAAGTGAGTCTCCAACACCATTTTAATTTAATATAATGTATTCAACCCTCTGTGTCTTATTACTGAAGTCATGTCCCTACAGTGCTGTTTCATCAGTAGGGCATAGTGATAAATTACAAATGAATTTTACAAATTCTAAACAAAGACATTGGTGCTACTAGATTATTTACCAGTGCAACATCCTTACTGGATAACACAAATTTGTTTTAACCCAAGCTCCTTCAATGAAAATTTATCAAATTTCACTAGCCCCTAAGTAAAGTTCAAAAGTAAAAAGTTTTTTCAAAACTATTTAAAATTAAAGTAAAATTAGAAATTCCAGTATGAATTATGACTGTATTACCTAGAATTACTAATAATGCAAATTTTCAAAGTTGGCTAAATCACTCACTACATATTAAAGAATTGAGAGAAACTTAAATTTGTATGGTAATATTTTATACATTCAATTGTGCAAGTATTAATGATAAAATAATGTCACAAAATGTAAAAATGAACTCATTTTTTTTGTTCATTGTAATTGGGTCATTCCATGTCAAATCATCCAGGGGGCTTCAGATGACCCCCTTCAGAATGCCTTGAAAAATTTTACATGTGCTCATCTACCCATATAATGAAAAATTGCCAATGAATAGATCAATATCTCTAATAGTTTCTGATTTACAGCCCTGCAAACTTTATGTATTTATTTGATATTTTTGGCAAATTCATTTTTGGGCAACTTTGGCTGCTTAAAGCTACAAGAATAATGGTGGTAGAAGGCTGAAATTTGTTGCACTGACTGAATTAATCTCACAGAAGTCAAAAATGGTCTCAAACCAAGTTTATCTCTCTTAAAATTTGCACAGTAAAGCTGTAAAATCACCTGAAAACAAAATTGTAAAAAAAACATTGGTTTATTTAATAAGTCATAGCTTTGAGACTTAATATGATACAAAGCTGAATTTTCTAATTTTCTGCAACATTTCAGTTGATAAATCAACAATTGTTGTAATTAAAAGTATATTAGATCTCCTGTAAAAAAAAATGTAGTTACATTCAACTTTTTATGATTCAGCTAAACATAGCCCTATTTCAGCCACAGTTTGGCCATGTCACCAGTTATTTAGCCTTCTTAGATTTTTACCATATATTCTTACATCTCTGAACATGATCTACAAAAACAATCAGGATGCCAATGAATAGATCAATATCTCTAATAGTTTCTGATTTACAGCCCTGCAAACTTTATGTATTTATTTGATATTTTTGGCAAATTCATTTTTGGGTAACTTTGGCTGCTTAAAGAATGTAAGAATATATGGTAAATATCTGAAAAAGCTGAATAACTGGTGACATGGTCAAACTGTGGCCTGAAATAGGGGTATGTTTAGCTAAATCATAAAAAGTTGAATGTAACTATATTTTTTTTACAGGAGATCTAATATACTTTTAATTACAACAATTATTGATTTATCAACTGACATGTAGAAAATTAGAAAATTCAGCTTTGTATCATATTACGTCTCAGAGCTATGGCTTATTAAATAAACCAATGTTTTCTACAATTTTGGGTTTTCAGGTGATTTTACAGCCTCACTATGAAAATCCTAAGAAATATAAACTTGGTTCGAGACTATTTTTGACTTCTGTGAGATTAATTCAGTCAGTGTAGCAAATTTCAGCCTTCTACCATCATTACTCATGTAGCTTTAAGCAGCCAAAGTTACCCGAAAATGAATTTGCCAAAAATAAAACAAAATCAATTAAATTATACAGGGCTGTAAATCAGAAACTATAAGAGATATTGATCTAACCTTTGGCAATTTTTCATTATATGGGTAGATGAGCACTTGTGAATTTTTTCAAGGCATTCTGAGGGGGTCACCTGGAAAATTTTAAAAAATCTGAATGATTTGACATGGAATGATCCAATTTTATAACTAGTTTGCTTTGTTTACCAATATTTAACAAACAAAGTGATAATTTTTGTCTTACCTAACACTCACCTAAATCAAAAACGATTAGTTTTGGTCGTCTTGTCATTTCTCTTCAGCTGGACTTTCCTCTACTCTGGTGGAAAATCCTTAAAACAATAAAAAAAGATATTATAAATTTGTGGATTTAATTAATAATAATAATAGCGAAAATGCAGCTGGCAACAATGTAAGTACAAGAAATATTTTCATTGCATTCAAAGTTATTATATAATAAATTAATAATTATATTTATTAAAAACTATAAAAAATAAACTTACTATATTTTCAGCTTCCGACTGATTTAATGAAATTAATAACGAAAACTTAAATAACCCAATCATCCACTACATTCGCTCACAAAACTCTCACAAATACCTGACAAACTGCGCCTATTTCACATATATTTATAGAGCAATAAAAATATATTCCAGATAAGATGTTTTTAGTAACGAATTGTTGTCAGTTCAATACATAACAGTTGTAAGGGAGATTTCAGTAAATCTAGTGCATAGATTATTCGATGTTTGTCAAAAATACTTTATTAAAATCTACTTCTGAAAATGTTGTTGTTGTTTTGAATTAAGCACAAAGCTACACAATGGGCTATCTGTACTCTTCCCACCACGGGTATCGAAACACGGATTTTGCGGACTTGCCGCTGAACCACTGGGGGGCTACTTCTGAAAAGACTAAAAGAGAAAATTTAAGTTTATTGTTGTTGTTGTTTTGAATTAAGCACAAAGCTACACATTGGGCTATCTGTGCTCTGCCCACTACGGGTATCAAAACCCGGATTTTAGCGTGTAAGTCCGCAGACATACCGCGGAGCCACTGGGGGGCTTTTAAGTTTATAATATATTCCATAGCCAACAGATTAATTTTTAACAGAATTTTTTTTTGTTCAAGCTTTAAACAAGCAAATAAGACAAAGGAAATCTTGGAAAATCCCAAAATTAAAATAGATATAAAAGACAAGGCTAGAATATAAAAACTATAATATAAATGCTACGGCATTTATATTGATCAAAGTAAAAGTACTTAAAGTGCAGGTTACGAGAACATTAAGGGTACGTAAGAAAAGATATATGACATAAAATTCAGCTGCAGAAGAACACAATTTTATGAAGTTCACCTTTTAACGTTACAGTTTCAAATGTCCAAGAAACATTAGAAATAATAAAAAACATAGTAGTAAATCGAAAAAAAAGGGTTATCAAATCACTTCACTGACACATCATATGACATATTGTAAATAACTCTTGAAGACGGGATATAGGAGCGACGAAACATATAACGTGTGGAGTTACAAGTGAAATCGTTGACGATTATTAGTCTTCTCGTTAATAATAAATAATAGTCAACAAGAAATTTTGTATTTCTATTATTTATTTGATTTTAAACACTATACAGTTACCTATAATTTTAAACTTGTGTATACATTTTGCCAACATTGATGGCCTTGTGTTCGTGGATTCATCAACTTTTTTTAAAGCAGCAGAAACATGACTTGTTGGTCTCTTTTCGAGTTGTTCTGGTCCTCAGGCTATTCAATAATCTTTTATTTTCTAAACCTCTGCTCTGATTAAATGTTCATGATTCGCATGCATGAATATTTTGCTTTTACACATCTTTTCCAAAATCGACCAACTTTCAGTGTAATCACGCAACTTATGAAACACTAGTGTGAAAATGAAGTTCTGTGGTGCATTATTTCCACCTTGAATTTATATTGGTACTGTTTATAATTTCAATTCTTGGTTTATATTAAAAAAAATTAACATAACATACTTAAATTTTTTATTCTTATTTCTTGTTGATTTTACACGCAATATTTACATTGTGCAAGACCATTTTGAATTTTCGTTGAAAATGAGAAACATTTGGTTTGATGAAGGTCACTCAGCGCGTTTAGATTTATAGTCATTATTTGCAAACATTTCATTAAATTATATGATTATGTATAAGTTTAGGTTTGGAGTAATGAACGTACAGATACGTTTCAAAACGCTGTAGAAATTTGTGAATAAGAATTTTCTTTTCCAAATGAAACAAAAATTATTTTGACGAACCAATGGAGAAAGTCTTGTTTAGAATCACCGACAACTAATATTCTGATATGAACATTTGTGGTGAAAGAAGTGAACAAACGAATTGAGAAGTTAGTTTAAAATCACGTTAATAATTTTATTGCTTTCAAAAAGGAAATGCAGTTATCAAATTCATAAGTATTAAGTTCACGTATGAACATTAACAAAATTAATTTTGTGTCATTTATATATAAATTTTGATGTCCACAACATTAAAAATAATAGGAAAAGCAGCCACAGATCTACTTTGTGTCGTAGAAATTTTTCTTTTTCTGAAAAAAAAACCCTCAAACAAATGGCAACTTATTTTAACATTTTGGTATAAGATTAGTTTTATCAGCAACGCTTTCCTGTGGTATTTTCTTAAATGTACTAAACCTTTTACTCATATGATGGCTGCATATTTCAGTGGCTAAAATTCAATTCATGTTCACCCTTTGTCTGTGCCCCCTCCTCCAAGGAGGAGAGGACTTTTGAAAAGCGACAGAGATACTTGTACAAATTTATAAGAATTAGTTCTAACCCATATAAATATAATTTGGAATTTTCGGTGGTGTAAATACCATTTTATCTTGTCACATCATACTTTAATGTTTTGGTTTGGATGTTAGCACAGTAAATCAGAATTTCTCAACGTATTCCACCAGCATTAAAAACAATATTTTCGTCAAAATTCGGGGTTTCATATAAATTCTTTCTTAATGTTACAGTACAATTAGAAACTGACCAGTAAGCGAGATATTTAAAAAAAATACTGTGAATTTATTCTCTACATGATATTTCTATAACTTGTGTTTTGCAGATAACTTAAAACCGTTCTATTAGATATAGCACAATCCACTGTAAACTGATTTGATTCCAAAACCAAATGAAATTGCCATTAGAACATCATACGAGCGTACTACCTGCACGTGCATCACACTGTAATTCCCAGTTCGCCCCTGAAGGAGAAAGGTTCACTTGAGTTATAAGGTTATCCTTTTTCTTTATTTCAAAACTTATTGAACCTACGAGTTTTTCTAACATCGTAAATATAATATGCATTGTCATCTCACAAACTCGGGCTTTTACCAGTTTCTACAAAAATTAAAAAAGTTGCATTTTTTCTGGTATTATATAGCTACTTAACTGAAACATTATGATACCAATCTGTTTTGTTGTGATTTTATGCAAGTCATCTTGATAGCAACAGTGAAAATAAGTACAACCCTGTCAAGTCCCACCAGAGGACAAGTGATGTCACTGTTAAGTCTCACTAGACAACAAGTGGTCCTAGTGGTGCCACTGTCAAATTTCACAAGAAACCATGGTCCCAGTAGTGTCACTGTCAAGCCTCACCAGAGGACAAGTGATCCCAGTAGTGTCATTGAAAGTTATAAGGTGGTTAGTGCTTCATTCACAATCTGAGGGTTCCAGGCTCAAATCCCCTTCTCATTCATGCATTTTCTTCTGTGTGGGAATTATGTGATAGTAGATCCCACTATTCATTGGTAAAAGAATAGCCCAAAAGATGGCAGTGAGTAGTGAGGACTTGCTGCCTTTCCTCTAGTCTTACACTGCTAAGTTAAGGACAGCTGATGCAGATAATCCTCATGTATGAAATTCAAACCAAACTAAGTAGTAATGGCACTAAAAACAACAATCTCAATAGGGCATGTGAAATAATGTTTTGTGTCATAATGTGCTGAAAGAGCCTGTAATGGTTATCAACCTCACTGAATGTTCACAAAACTATGAAGTAACCAGTTTAATATTGTACTAACTTACATCTACAATACATTTCGAATAATGAGATAAGAAAATCCAACAAAATTTAGCATTTCTCCCATCCGTGTTGTTAAAAACTGTTCACTAGAAACTGTCTTAGCCGAATATCACAAGAACATGAACACAGTGTTCATTTTGTGAAAATGAGCTCAGTTATAAACCATGGGTCACTCACAAGTGTTGAGGTTAAAAACCATCATAATCTTTATTAACTGGTGACATCAAATATCAAGTAAGATTTACATCAAGAATTAATATATTTGAAATAAGAATGAAATATGACAGCTACTTCTTAACAGTAAAACTAGTTTCTGTTTAAATTGATGCATGTGTATTGGAGAGAACCACTTGTACTCTAAGTTTGATGTGATAGAACAGTTGATATTACCATGACTGACATCCAAAATATGATTAACTTTTGGTAGTGGATAGAAAACCATCGAGCTTTGGATCCACAGTTGAACAAGTTTACTACTAGGCTGTTATTATCCAGGAAATACATTTTAAGGCTCCATTTATTTGGTCAATGTTAAAAGAAAATTCATTTTAAGATATACAAAATAATGTGTCAGTGATCTTCAAACATTTCTCTCTTGATGACTGGACAAACTATGATTTTTAAATTATGTTTGTACAAAAAGATAATATCACATGTATATCTTGTATGTACTCATTTACTAGTTTATCTTGTCTGAAATTACACAATACTGAATATATTCTCATGACAAAATACTGACATTTCAATTTATTTTTACTCTGAAAATTTGGACCCACCTTATCTAATATGGTTTATAGTTGCTTTTAATAAAATTTCAGAGATGCTACAACCTCCACTTCTGATGTGAATATCTTTTTGTTAATAAACTCTTAACTTTTTTTGTAATAAGTATTTATTGCTCACAGAAGATTCAACTTCAAACAAAGGTCACTTGGTTAACTGGCCATTATTTACCTTTTAAACTTAGTTTCCAACAAAACTAATTTGAAAAATTCAGTTGGTAAAAAGTTTTTACACACACACAGAGACAAAACAAGATGTTTTAATCCATTTGATAACTACAGAATTTTACCTACAAAAAGTATTAATTTCTATGTGAATGAAATGTAAACATTTTGACCATGGTAAATTCTGAGACCTCTTGACTAATTCTGTGCTCCAGACCAATCACAATGACCCTGAAAGAAATATTTTAGTTTAGATCATGAGTGACTGACTAATTAAAAGTTGTGCCTTATGTTTAAAATAAACAATATTACGTTCACAACAGAATGAATTCACACACATAGTATCATCTACAAGCTAAGTAAACAGAAATAGTTTTAAATAGTGAAACCAAATAAAGTGGTACAAACAGTTCTGATACCTGTTGGTAATGTGTACCAATAATAATTGTACATTACTTCACAAAATATATTTTATTTACACACTTGTCCAATATAATGTGGGTATATGCATATACACATTTTAAGATCAGAGAAGCATTACATTTCTCAGAATGGGTATATTATACAACCTTCACTTTACCTATTCTAACTTATACCACTGGTTTACCATCTTTCCAAACTATTTTTTTCAATACAGGTTTCTCTTTCATTTGATCTGCTATTTGGAACTCTGGTTTCAATGCTTTTCTTACCAGTCTAGCAGCAATTGAAGAAAATCGAAGGTACCTGAAAGACAAAATGTATTAAAAATTTTATGTAAGAAAGAGAAACAAGACATGAAAATCTAAAATTTATTTTATATTAAAAACAGTCGATTTTAGAAGAACAAAAAATCATTTGGTATTGTTATAAAATTAATACCTATATAAAACATTTTAATTTTTGTTTCTTTATTAATTAGATATTTAAAAAATTAAAATATACAAAATAACTGAATTGTTTTTATATACAACAAATAACGGAGTGAACAAAACAAATTTCCAGTTTATTTATTCTGAAGATAACAAGACACAAAGATAAGATTTATACAAGACAGGATAAGACCCAACTGGGAGTTATTTTTTCTAATACGGTAATTAGCTTATGTAAAGAGGATAAAAAAAACAAAAACAGAAGCAATCACCTTTCTGATGTTTAAGAGATAAAACAAATTCTTTAAAAATACACAGTAGGTTTATATTTGTAATTTACATAAGGAAGGACATGGACGTTCAGGACCAAAATTACCCCTTGATGTTCACATGTAATTCTATTTATTACTGGTATGTTCTTGTAATTTTGTCAAATGTTTTAATAAACATTTAGTCATTTTTGTAGTAAATATAAAATATGACTGACTGCAGTAATAACAGGACGACAGACTTCACAACTTGGATTTTTACTAAACAGAATGCTAAGTAATACGTCTAACTTTTGAATTAGTAAATCACTTTTTGCTACCAGGGAAATTTAATGTATTTAATTTTTCTTCCAGAACTTTATCTCCTATTTTTGGTCTTTGCTGACAGTAACATTGGTAAAGGACCAACTCTATCTTTAAATAGTGAAATTGCAGGTAAAATCTGTTATATCATAAATATGTAGTTCCTATCATCTTTAAACAGTGACGTATACCAGTTGATAAGTGGATGAAACCCTGCACCATGTTTGATACAACAAACTCTTATTAAATGTATTAATATTTTAACTCACTACTCATGAATAAATAATAATTCATACCGTTTCTGTGATACTCAAACAAAAAGAAAACACTACCTGAGTAGTATCTATTATTTAGTACAAGTAACATCTTCCAAACAAAATATTTAAATATTCTAAACTCTTAACACAATCTCATCCATTTCTTCTTGAAGTTAACAAATCTGCTTGTTAGCAACTTAAAAAGCTTTAACAGATGAAGGTCACATTTGTAGGATAATTTAAAGATTAAATCGCAGACTTAGCAAGGTTGTTATGATCTGTTAACCACAGGATGAATTTTACGAGAATATCTCTGCTCTTTTAAATTATAATTAGAGCAAGCGACCTACTTAAGAATAAAAATCAGCTATATAACGACCACAGTTATAATCTTCTTACATTCTATATGAAGATTAGAATGAACTGGTTCACGAGTACTGACGATCTTCAGTTATAAGCCTAAAACATCTCACAAGGTTTGGCAAAGTTAAAAGATTTAGATTAGTCCTAACTAAATTACAATACATACATATCAAAGTTACTGCGCAAAACAAACTGTAATGTATCATATTAAAAATAACAACTATTAAAAATAAAACCTTAAACTAATGGTGTTCAAAACCTCAAAACAGTTCGCTAATATCACTAGTATTCGTACACTTATCATTAAAAAAATACTAAAAGTAAAATGTATTAGAAATAAAATATATGCCTTAATTGTTCACTTCGGAAACATTTGTGAATTTTTACGCTTCATTTGTACGCTTAAGTTAAACTTTTATCATTACCTACTAGGATCAGAAGAAATCCAAGAACTAAAGATGAAGGTCACCTAACTTTGCTTATGGTACTCAGTAGTTTAACATGTATACATGAACGTAAAACCAACATAAAATGAAATACATACGTTAGACCTGCCTGACGCCAATATGTCATTTTGTTCCTTTCGTCAATTAGTAACAAAGAAAGTCAAATAATGTTATTTATACAATTAAACATTAACGAAATAGTCAATTCCAAACAGTGGAATTATCCCACTTAGCCTACCACAGGCTTATTACTTTAAGCTGCAAGCAATATGACGAAAACAGAGAATATAGATGTCGCTTCACCAACATTCTTTCTAAAGCGTTAAAAAATAAATAAAAAAGAAGTGTGCGCGCTCGAAAAAGAGGTTGATATCTAGACATGACTTGTTTGACAAAAGTTTTAAAATATTTGACTCTCCAATACGAGAAGTAAACTACATATTATAGTTCATTAAAGTGTGAATTAGTGGAATCTGACATTGTTAAATTAAAAGAGAAATAAATAAACTGTATTTTATTTAAACACCACAAATTGAGAACAGATTGGACTGCCGTAAGTATATTATAAATTAGGGACATCTTAAAACATGATTTTTTTTGTTTACTTAAACTTAACATGATATTGATTTTAACTCCAAAACATTTGTTGCAAACAACTATTATCTTGGGCATATTTAACATTTCGTCAACATAATATTGGCCAGAGAAAGTGTTTTCTTAATTACAATGTTGTTGTTTTTGGAATTTCGCACAAAGCTACTCGAGGGCTATCTGTGCTAGCCGTCCCTAATTTTGCAGTGTAAGACTAGAGGGAAGGCAGCTAGTCATCACCACCCACCGCCAACTCTTGGGCTACTCTTTTACCAACGAATAGTGGGATTGACCGTCACATTATACACCCCCACGGCTGGGAGGGCGAGCATGTTTAGCGCGACGCGGGCGCGAACTCTTAATTACAAATAAAAGTATGTTCATCAAAGGAAAGAAAGATGTCTTGATGTAATATATTTTAAGAGCGAAAGATGTTATTTATGTATTTAAGACACATTTAATAACTGTTATAAAATATGTGGAGATAATCACAACAGAGGATAATTTCTAACATTATTATATAATTTTTAAAATAGTCTAACCATCACAAAATATTAGTGATAATGTCGCTGCCTTACTTTATGGTGTGCAGTAGTTCGTTGTAACATTTCCCAACAGGAAGAACATGTGAAGTCACAAGTGAATGGCGTCAAACACTGGGCAACTGAAAAAAACCTTCGCCAAATTTGATGACTAAAATTGTTATTAAAACTACAGATTAAGATAAAAACATGTGGGCACACATTTATGAGGGCATTGAAACTTCTCTGTGAACTTCTAATATTATCCTTCTGAGTAAAGGTAAAAAACATAAAACATGCTTCTGCATAACACACTTTTAATATTACAGTGGTGGTAATAATTCTATTCAATTGAAAATATCTGTGTAGGTGATTGGCGCTTCTGACGAGTTATCTTTCCTCTTTTTAACGATTTGAAGTGGCTTTGTCTGAGTATTGAAGTCAATAGTCTAATCATTTATCTAACGTTTGGCACGAGATGGCATCAAAGTTAGGAAACTTCAAATACTTGTTGGTTTCTTTAGAAATTATCCCTGTACTATTAAAGTCAGCGCCAGTGTTTGTAGTACAGTATTACTGTTGAAGATGAAAAGCATACACTACTAAACTTCGCCACAGAATATATATAATAACTGAGTGCAAAAGACCACTTAAAATATTTAACTCGGTCTTATTAAACAAAATATTAAAATAGTTTTTTTAAAGAATAAATGTGACCAGATTAATTGCAAATGTTTAGTGTTTGTATTTTACAATGAGGATCTCGTAAACTTATTGAGTGTAACAAGATACTAATGTTGTTTCTCAGAGAAGAATCGTGTGGCTATAGCACGTTGTCAGTTAAGGTGTCTTCAAACTTCGGACAATAAAACACCCATCTTAACTTTTATTTTTCCTAAATAATCCGAAAATACTTCGATCAAAAGTTACTCAAACTTATATTTATTAGAAAAACAAACAAACAAACTTGCATGTAGGTACATTATTAAGATGTCTGCCTTAACGTATTTCTCTTCATTACCCCATAAACGTGTATTTTCAGACAATGATTGCAAGTGGACCTTGGTATCATGTTCACTATTTGATATCGGTGAACTCTAGTTAAACCTCAATTTACAATCAAGTTGTGTCTGTCTTTAATAATCTATTACTGGCATTATGAGCTCCTCCATTTTCCGACTTATCCAACTCCTTGTAGTTCAAACGTGAACTTTTTTTTTTTAATTTCGCACAAAGCTACTCGAGGGCTATCTGTGCTAGATGTCCCTAATTTAGCAGTATAAGACTAGAGGTAAGGCAGCTAGTCATCACCACCCACCGCCAACTCTTGGGCTACTCTTTTACCAACGAATAGTGGGATTGACCGTAACTTTATAACGTCTCGACGGCTGAAAGGGCGAGCATGTTTGGCGCGACGAGGATGCGAACCCGCGACCCTCAGATTACGAGTCGCACGACTTGACGCGCTTGGCCACGCTGGGCCTCAAACGTGAACTAGCAGCATTTTGTTTTGAGTAAATGCATTGATACAGTCGTATATAACTCTATATCTTTTAAAACGTATTTTATAAAACAAAATTGTCAGAAAAGGGTAATAGATTTACACAGTGGTAAAAGAGAGAACAGGTGCTGTATTAAACAAATACTGAAAGACGAAACAGAACGGAAACAAATCAGATACCAAATTAAACATACGAAACAGGTTGAAGCTTTTGGATCATGTATGTCTGGACCGAATCTTACCCCTAAGGATGTTTGGTTGTTCTTTATGAAGAAAAACCTCATAAGATTCATGAGTTATACGATGTCTAAGTCGGGCTGTTTCAGGTGGTGCACACTGAACTAGAGATGGTGAAGTTCATCAGACGTGGGAGACACATCAAGCATTTATCTCACTCAACCAAGTTCTCCCAGTCACTTATCCCTGTTCATCAAACATTTGCTGTAGTTTACTTTGAATAAAACGAGTCTTAGCAGCTGGCCTGCAATTACATAATCACCCATTATATATTGAGTGGCCACAGACCCAAAAGTATTACAGTGTGTACAAGTTTGGGTTTTTATCTTCTGCATACTTAGATCAAACACGAGTCATTTTTAAAATTTCGAACATGTCTGCAAAATGTAATAGCCCATTTTAAACACAATTTCCAAAATGAAAACACAATTAATATACATAAATAATACTCTTCCACTTGTGTGCCCAGAATGTTTCTTTCAAAATTTCTCAAATAAATGCTAACCAATATTTTTGACATGGAACCCAGACTGCATATTGGCTTTTCAATTCAGAATAACTTTACCTGTATTTAACTCATACAAAGATTTCAATGTAAAAAAACATGCCACACAATACTGTTGATCTCCCATTCCAATTTTATTTTATTTGTGAAGTATTTCACACAAGTTATGTGCTCAGTTCAATGCAGGCCTGGTTTCAAAGACACAGGTGTCTTTCCTTCTTGTAAAAAAGTAATATGTGTTATTATATTTATTGTTATTTTTGTTACAAAAATACCTAATTTCAGCTTTCTTGTTTTTTTTTATTTACATGAAAATAAGTATTAAAGGAATCATCTACTAGATGGCTATTCAATTTTATTTCCATACTGAATTAAGTATTCCACATAATTGAAAAAATTAAATCATATGTAGGAGTTTTATCTAATATTCAGTTTAATTTGAAAGTCATTACACACAGTATTTAGAGCAGAGCGTAACCATGGTTACCTGTTGTGGTTTATGACCAACAACTGTCAAACTTCACAGTTACTGGTGGCACTCACATCCACAGACATTCAATCCAGTTAACTGTTCTGAAAGATTTTATCTTCTCTGGGCTCTTAACATTAATACTGACATTTGTTGTACTAAAACTTGTTTATCTTGAAAGAGTAAAACAACCTACTAACATGTAAATATTTTATACTTCTGGAAACAAGTACAAACCCAATGAAATTCTTCAAAGTTGTTTAAAATCAAGATGCATTGAAATAACTTGAGTTTAAGTTGTTCCTTGTTAGGAACTTTTGATAAATATAGTTCAAAGCAAACTCAAAATGTTATGGTTTCTAAAAACTCAGAAACAGATTCTATCTGATCCGCACGGCTAAATTTTTAGTAATTACGTAAATATCAAGATTTTAAAATCAATTTTGATAATTTGTTCACATGTTACATAAACTCACAAAAACCATTCTCATGTTTTATCCAAAGCTGAATCTGTAAACATTTGACCCAGAAGGTTTGTATGATGAAGAAAGTGACGCTTGTTTTCAAGCAAATTATCTTATCGTATTTCCACTGCATTACCTATCAAGCTGATTTTCAGATGTATGTCTTTTTCTGACTCTCGCAATATCCTTCCCATGTAGGAACTACACTGGCAAATGTATTAATCAATCATGATATCTCTATTTTAACTTACTGTCAGAATATCAACTGTTTTAATCAGCCATTCAACTGTACAACAAAAAAAGCAACGATGAAAACTTTGAAATTTATTTGAAATTTTCCACAAACTAGAGTTAATTGTTTCACACTGTTTATCTCAAACTGTTACAACATAAAACTTTATCTAATACTTTTTGGTTAAAGATTTTATCAATATTAACGCTTTTAGTTATTATACTATCTATCTATTATAATTACTGTTAGACTTCTGGTATCACGATATGATATATTAACATAATTATAATGAATACAAGTTAACACAACACACTCCAAGTGATAACCATGGTAACTGGAAATGTAAAAAACAATAAGTTTTTCATAAAATAAATTAGATTTCAAATATTACATCAGGTATACAAATACTACTGTCAGTTTCTTTTAACATGATACTCAAGATCTACATGTCCAGCTCAATTGGTACAACTGTCAGTTTGACATGATACTCAAGATCTACATGTCCAGCTCAATTGGTACTACTGTTAGTTTGGCATGATACTCAAGATCTACATGTCCAGCTCAATTGGTACTACTGTTAGTTTGGCATGATACTCAAGATCTACATGTCCAGCTCAATTGGTACTACTGTTAGTTTGACATGATACTCAAGATCTACATGTCCAGCTCAATTGGTACAACTGTCAGTTTGACATGATACTCAAGATCTACATGTCCAGCTCAATTGGTACTACTGTTAGTTTGGCATGATACTCAAGATCTACATGTCCAGCTCAATTGGTACTACTGTTAGTTTGACATGATACTCAAGATCTACATGTCCAGCTCAATTGGTACAACTGTCAGTTTGACATGATACTCAAGATCTACATGTCCAGCTCAATTGGTACTACTGTTAGTTTGACATGATACTCAAGATCTACATGTCCAGCTCAATTGGTACTACTGTTAGTTTGACATGATACTCAAGATCTACATTTCCAGCTCAATTGTACTACTGTTAGTTTGACATGTACTCAAGGTCTACATGTCCAGCTCATTGGTTACAACTGTCAGTTTGACATGATTACTCAAAGTCTACATGTCCAGCTCAAGTTGGGTAACTTACTGTTATGTTTGACATGGTATTCTCATCAAGGTCGACATGTCTAGCTCAATTGGTACGACTGTTATTTGACATGAATACTCAAGATCTACAATGTTCTAGCTCAATTGGTACTACTGTTAGTTTGACATGATACAGCAAGATGCTACATGTCCAGCTCAATTGATACTACTGTTAGTTTGACATGATACTCAAGATCTACATGTCCAGCTCAATTGATACTACTGTTAGTTTGACATGATACTCAAGATCTACATGTCTAGCTCAATTGGTACTACTGTTAGTTTATTTTAACATGGTACTCAAGGTCTACATGTCCAGCTCAATTGGTACTACTGTTAGTTTGACATGATACTCAAGATCTACATGTCCAGCTCAATTGGTACTACTGTTAGTTTGACATGATACTCAAGATCTACATGTCCAGCTCAATTGGTACAACTGTCAGTTTGACATGATACTCAAGATCTACATGTCCAGCTCAATTGGTACAACTGTCAGTTTGACATGATACTCAAAGTCTACATGTCCAGCTCAATTGGTACTACTGTTAGTTTGACATGGTACTCAAGGTCTACATGTCCAGCTCAATTGGTACTACTGTTAGTTTGACATGATACTCAAGATCTACATGTCTAGCTCAATTGGTACTACTGTTAGTTTGACATGATACTCAAGATCTACATGTCCAGCTCAATTGGTACAACAGTCAGTTTGACATGATACTCAAGATCTACATGTCCAGCTCAATTGGTACTACTGTTAGTTTGACATGGTACTCAAGGTCTACATGTCCAGCTCAATTGGTACTACTGTTAGTTTGGCATGATACTCAAGATCTACATGTCCAGCTCAATTGATCCTACTGTTAGTTTGACATGATACTCATGATCTACATGTCCAGCTCAATTGGTACAACAGTCAGTTTGACATGATACTCAAGATCTACATGTCCAGCTCAATTGGTACTACTGTTAGTTTGACATGGTACTCAAGGTCTACATGTCCAGCTCAATTGGTACTACTGTTAGTTTGGCATGATACTCAAGATCTACATGTCCAGCTCAATTGATCCTACTGTTAGTTTGACATGATACTCAAGATCTACATGTCCAGCTCATTTGGTACTACTGTTAGTTTGACATGGTACTCAAGGTCTACATGTCCAGCTCAATTGGTACTACTGTTAGTTTGACATGATACTCAAGATCTACATGTCTAGCTCAATTGGTACTACTGTTAGTTTGACATGATACTCAAGATCTACATGTCCAGCTCAATTGGTACTACTGTTAGTTTGACATGGTACTTAAGGTCTACATGTCCTGCTCAATGAATACTACTGTTAGTTTATTTTAACATGGTACTCAAGATTGAGGTATTCAATGAATGATACTATATTAACAATGTACTTCAAAAATCTGTATTTGGAACTATAACTTATGATTTTTTAAAACAGTTTAATTCAACTCATGTGAGTTGTTGGTCCAAATACCATCAAATTGAGATGAATAATAAGAGATTTCCTGAACTTTCAGTAACAATAAAAGATACAGATAATGTCTGGCGATTACCTGTACCCATTAGCAATCACTGAAAATATTAAAAAGATGAAAATAAATAGTTATGGGTATGTCATTGTAAGAGATTCACCCACTGTGTGTCATCTTTCACACAATGTTTGTACAATTCACATCCATTACTCTGGAACCACTACAAAGAGGCTTTAGCTGAGTTGAAAAGACACAGAATTTCTAACTGTTGAAATGTACAGACTTACAATACTACAGAGCTTTCTGGAACAAGAGCATACTTATTAGATACATTAGTAACATCTCAACAAGTTTACTTAGTCGAGTACTTCCATAATCCTAACATTCTTGTGCTTTGTTAACATCAATAAATATAGATTGGGTTGATGTTAAAACTACATCAACTGTTACTTTCTAAACTAGTATAAATTATTAACTGGCTCCATTTTCAAGACGAAGGAAACATGTTAGCACGACGTTGGGTGTTGTTCCCTTGTCAGTTGTTTAATCTCGCTACTAAATTATGAAGATACAACTTGTACACTGGACAAGGGTCACTAACCACTTCTAGTTGGTGTTTAAATGACAGGATAATCTTTAGCTGATGCAAGGACATGTTTATAACAGGATTTGTTCTTTCACCACAATGATGAAAAAAAATTAGATGTTACAAGAGGAACTTAAAATCTTCCTAGAGTAACAAACAGAGAAAGAACAAAAAAAAGAAAAGAAATTAGATCCAGTCTTCAATTACAGTAAATATGCTTCAAGTGACCTATAAATATTTTTTGATTATGAAATACTTATCAAAATGTGTAAAGGAAAACAGAAGTTAGAACTGTGTGGGTTAAAAAGATATACATTGGTAGGCAAGATTTTTGCATAATATTTTTTAAGTCTGATGTTCTGCAAACTATCTGACATTAAATCTAAGAGATAAGAATCTAATGAAACATCTACATGCTATATATTTGAGTATATTTATGTATCTCTGTGTGTGTGCATGACCATCTTCACATGCACGTATGTCTGAAAGCTACCATATGCTGAGAGTATATATTAATTTTTGTAATTTCTAACACTATGTATGAAAAGAACACTGCTATCTATGTGGATCATACTGTTACAGGGGTAATGTTGTATGTGACTAGAGCCTACTTGTACACCAACATTCTTCTTTAGTGCCCTGCTGCAAATGGTTCTGTGTAGTG
This sequence comes from Carcinoscorpius rotundicauda, assembly GCA_011833715.1. Lineage (NCBI taxonomy): Eukaryota > Metazoa > Arthropoda > Merostomata > Xiphosura > Limulidae > Carcinoscorpius > Carcinoscorpius rotundicauda. The sequence continues at coordinate 71,151,718 of CM022400.1, forward strand.
TTCTTGACTTTCAGCAAAAAAAGTTCGCTCTTTGCTCTTTTGTGACTTTAAGTTCATACTTCTGACCACATGAAAATTTTGTCACTAACCTACAACTATGTACAGGGAACAAACAAAACAGATAATTACTAATGATTAACTTAAAAATCTACTAAGGCAGTGCCTTCAAAATATCAAAGTAGCGGTAATTAATTTATAAAAATCGAAAATTATGTTTAATAGACTTGTATAGCAGCTTTTACTCACCTCAAAAATTTGTTTTTTGTGTTAAGTAGGATTCTGAACAACTGATTGTGCAGGATAAAAATCAATAAATCGATTTTCAAACTCATCAATAACATGGTGGCATAGATGTTAAAACTGTTACATGACTACAAGGGTGTAAAATCAACATAAGTTCTATTTACACAAGCCTAAAAACACTGTCTATTTTCACAAGCCCACTGTCTGCTCAGATTTATGTCTTACAACATACAGGCATATCACACCTGATCTCTTGAAAACAAAATGGCTCATAAGCTTTGTGACATTGCTCTGGGCAACAAGAAAACTACAAATTTATTTAGTCTTACCAGAAGTAATAACTGGTTAACATAAAGTACAGCACTTGGAGGACAGCTTTGTGTCAACAACAACTTGGCATTCGTTTTCAAGAGACTGGATGTTTCTCGTCACAATTTTAGATCGGCCGTGTTCCCTCCAGCCATTCTGACCGATATCAAGCTTGGTTGCAGAATGTACCAGTTGCGTCAGTCCATGAGTTATGTTTTTCAGCCTACGCCCTTGCTCTTTTCTGGCCGATTTGCTGTCAGTTTTGCTGTACAAAGGAAGATTTTCAATATGTTGAAGGAGAGTAAAACCAGTGTTTAAGCTTAAACTGAGTGGAATTTTACTGGAGGGATCTATCAAACTTGAAGACTCCTGGAAAGTCAAGTTGCCACGAACTTCTTGTTTTGCAAATAATGAATCCTCTTCTGACCTTGTCTGAGATTCATCTTGAAATTTCTTGTCTTGTGAAGTTGTTAACTGGTTGTCCTCCGAGTAATTCACAAGAAGGTCATCACAAGAAACAGAACTGGTGAGACACTGCTCAATGTCTAAGCTGTCAGTGCTGTCTGTCGAAAGTACGGTAGTTTTAACAGAGGAAGGTTGGACAGAAAGGCTGGCCTCTTCCACTGCCTCGTTCTGTTGGTTCTGTGACTTGTTACCACTGTTATTACTGCTGTCCGATTTGTTATTTACAGAACTTTGGCCACTCCCTCCTCCTCTGCTCATGTTACCATTAGACGTTCCAGCTCCAGGCTCGGGTCGACCCGACCCCCCCGACCCCTCGCCCGAACGGTCTTCACTGCTGTCTCTCCTCCCCGAACTCTTCAGTTTTCCCATCTTTCTTTTAAGTCCTTCCCCATCATCGTCACTTGCCTCAGAACTACTGCAGCTTGTTGTACGGGATCTTCCTGTTTTTGAACGCTGTCCTACCAGACGAAACATTGCATGCGATAAAACAGAATGTGGACTATGCTTTCCACTATGGAAGTGTTTTCGCAAGTGTTTGGAACCGAGGGTCTTTGTGGAAGGTTCAGTGTCTGATACCACTTCTTCATCTATTTCATTCAGAAGTAACTGGGGAGAACTTTTCACAGCATGGAGCCCTCGCCCAGATGAAGGCAATGTCTTAAATTTCTGAGTTGGAAATGCTAAAACTGGAGATAGTTTTGGATTAATAGTTGAGGACTTTATCCTATTATGGAAAAGAAGAGGAAGTGAGGGGCGTTGCACAGTTTGTGGCTGAACAGAAGTGCTCAGAGACCCCAGAGGAATGCTGCTTTTGTCTTTCTTGGTTGGTACAGAGGCTTGTGACTGTGACAGCCTTGCCAAGCCATCGTCTTCTTCTCGCACTACGCTGCATTTTCGAACAATAGGCAAATACGATTGGCCATTCTGTGCAACAGTGGATGAGAAACTTGAAGAAGCAAGAAAGTTAGTTGAACCAAGTGGTTTTGCCACCACTCGAGGTGATATTAAACTCTGAAGTACTGAATTTGGTTTTTCCTGACCCGGTGAGAAGTCACCTGTAATTCTGAAGACAGAAACAAAAAACTAAATGATTAGTGGAATCTTATAATTTTGTTGGTTGAATTTCCGAAATACACAAGGGCTATCAGTATTAATAACTTATCACTGGTCTTGAAGACTAGAGGGAAGGCAGTCAACAAAAACTTTTGGGCTACTCTTTAAAAATAAATAGTAGCCTCTAACATTGTAATGTCCCTATGGATGAAAAAACATTATATAATTACAAAACTCAATACACTGTTAGTAATAATTACAAAATGACTTATAAAAATTAATCCTTATAAATTTCTTGGCAAACCATATTTTTTTACAGATAAAAACAAATCAGCCACTTATCTATTGTACTTAAAAATTTCTTTTTCAGTGTAAAAAGTGTAAAAGACAAGGTAAGTAAAACCTTGCAGTCATTGAAAACTTTAATTGGAGAACAGATGACATCTTCCTTCAGACAGTGAATGGTGATAGAGATGTAGGTTGTTGGGGGTTTGGGCATTCATATCTTGCTTTTCTTACTTACTCTTATTATTTAAAACATGGCTATTGAATGGAGGTTAAGACTGGAAGATGGTGTATCCCCATCTCAATGTGGGTCCAACTTTTACAGTCACCTCAACAGACCAGAACACATCTTATATCCCATACTATAGCTTGCGACCTGCTGATTTTTTAAAATTTATGCAGCATTCTTGTTCTCATTATTTCTTGTGGTTATTAAGGCCTGTTTTGATAGTTAAAATGTTTCTTCATAACCAGTTTGATCTTCCTATTTTAAAACCAGTCGAGTCCTTCAGTTATTAAGGCCTTTTTTGAAAGTTAAAATGCTTCTTCATGACAAGTTTGATCTTCCTATTTTAAAACCAGTCGAGTCCTTTAGTTATTAAGGCCTTTTTTGAAAGTTAAAATGCTTCTTCATGACAAGTTTGATCTTCCTATTTTAAAACCAGTCGAGTCCTTTAGTTATTAAGGCCTTTTTTGATAGTTAAAATGCTTCTTCACGACAAGTTGAATCTTCCAATTTTAAAACCAGTCAAGTCCTTCAGTTTTTAAGGCCTGTTATGACAAGTTTGATCTCCCTATTTTAAAAGCAGTCCTTTCTTTCAATGTTGATAGTTACTTGACTATTGAAACAATGTTTTTACACACAGTGAAATTTTGATATTTTTGCATCTGAAAGGACTTTCCAACCATAAAACCTTCAACATCTCCAAATACCAATGCAAACTGTAGGAACTGGAATTCATTACAATTCTGTTCAGAATGTCTCAGAACATTCTAAAAACTTTCTAAAAGTTTGGAACTGTAGTTATTCAATGCTTCTGTAGTCTTGCTTAAGTTTTCCTTCACCAGCAAACTTCAGTAGTTAGCCACTTGTACTCTGATTTACATCATACTTACTTTCTATTTCCTGAAGTTATGGCTTCTAATTCTAGCAAGAAATCAAAATTTGCATACAGTTTATGTTGTTGTTTTTTACAATATTTAGTATTGTTACAGACAGTTTAGAAATGCTGCACTTTAGAGCATTAAAATCTTTACTACAAAGTGTTCTAAAACAAAACACTTCTGTAACTACAATTTTTGTCTATCTGTCATTGTCCATGTTCAGTAAATGTCAGATAATAAAGCTTGTAAATACATGTTTTAGTAGAAAAATGAAACAATAATGAAATTTAGAATTTCAAAGAAAAATCACTTTAGAAACTGTAGTAGTAATTTATTTACTTGGAGACATTTCAAAATGTTTGCATGATTGTAATTAGTCCTATCTGCGCGGGAACCACTTATTATACAGGTAACCAGGTTTTAGTTTAACTTTAGTAATAACAATACTCTGCTGATAAACCCAGAGTTAGTTTAAAAGATTTAATATGAGCACAACATTTATCCAAAACATTGATTAAAAACAACACAAAAAACTATTTACTCCCAAATTAAACACAGGTCAGATCTTAAGGTTAAGCACATTCACAATGCTTTTGAAATAAAAATATTCCTGTGAAGAAAATCTTCAAAACATTCTGTTGTTTACTAGCTAAATGTCTCTCAGAGTTACAATTTTCTAACTCTACTAACCCTGATGTAACAGGCGAAAGGTCTCCTCTGGAAGTTCGATTTATTCTACGAGCCTTCTCCTGTCGCTGACCTCGAAGAGTTCTCTCAGCCAACAGGAAGTAGGTGGCGGTGATGTGATTATATTCATTCTTCTTTAGCGCTCTAAAAGTAAAAATCAGTAGAAACGTCTCGTATTAACAAACAACCATACAACTTTCCATAGTTATATACAACAACTACAGTTAAACAGTGAGCTGGAAGGCTTTAAATAAACATTATATACATATCTGCATGACCAATCCCAAGAAGGTTTATTGATGCATTCTATTTGTGCCAGTACTTGTCATTCAAACCTTCATACTGTCAATAAACAGTATTTCTTAAAATTTTGGCGGCACAACTTGCATCATTCTGCGTACACACTTGAATGGAGAATTATGTCAATTGTGTTGTACCTTGGAAATCATTTAAGACATTTTCAACTACTTTAGAGGTGGAGTCTTCAGAAATCTTTACAGGGAATCTTTCTTTACAAACCGTTTTTCAACATGGCAAGTGTACACGAGAATAAATCAGTAGTAATCAGAATTACTACAGTGTAAAATGTCTAAGTTTGGAAGTAAAGAAATTGTTTAGACCAAACAAACCTGATGAAGTTTAAAATTTGACCATACACACATTTAACTCCCTTCCCCCACTCCATTCTCTTAGAAATAAAAAGAAAACTGCAAATTAAGGCACATGCGATCAAATATTACACCCACATTTTCACTATATTTTTGAGAAAGTTTCTTTGGACCCTTATTTCTAACATGACTCCAGTGCAAGCAGGTGTTTTGAATTGTTTTCTTTACAAGTACCCACATTAACAAGGAATACCAGTTGTACTCCTTCACCAATTCTGTAGTTAGATTTTATACTTAAATTAGTTATATCTGAACATTCTGTGATGGTTACAGAAAAGCAACATCACCAATACTGTGACCAACAATGTTAATAGACTTTTGTTTCAACCTCGTCAATACTGTTACCAACAATGTCAATAGTCTTTTGTTTCAACCTCGTCAATACTGTTACCAACAATGTCAAAAGTCTTTTGTTTCAACCTCGTCAATACTGTTACCAACAATGTCAAAAGTCTTTTGTTTCAACCTCGTCAATACTGTTACTAACAATGTTAACAGTCTTTTGTTTCAACCTCGTCAAAACTGTTACTAACAATGTTAACAGTCTTTTGTTTCAACCTCGCCAATACTATTACCAACAATGTCAATAGTCTTTTGTTTCAACCTTGTCAATACTGTTACCAACAATGTAATTAGTCTTTTGTTTCAACCTTGTCAATACTGTTACCAACAATGTTAACAGTCTTTTGTTTCAACCTCGTCAAAACTGTTACTAACAATGTTAACAGTCTTTTGTTTCAACCTCGCCAATACTATTACCAACAATGTCAATAGTCTTTTGTTTCCTTCTGTTGTACAGGGAACTAAAAACTTTTGTAGTTGTAACTTACATCTTTCTATTTTATGAGGCAATGAACTAAAGATATTATTAAATACTTTATAACATAGGTTGACATTTCAGCCGCAAGAATTGAAGAATTTACAAAAAAGCAATTATTTTGTAGGCTACCTACCTGATCAAATTCACACCTAGACCCTAGACAATCCTACCACCCTGATCAAGTTCACACCTAGTCCCTACACAATCCTACCTCCCTGATCAAGTTCACAGCTAGTCCCTACACAATACTACCTCCCTGATCAAGTTCACACCTAGTCCCTACACAATACTTCCTACCTGATCAAATTCACACCTCGTCCCTAGACAATACTTCCTACATGATCAGGTTCACAGCTAGTCCTGAGACAATGCTACCTACCTGATCAAGTTCACACCTAGTCCCTAGACAATTCGGACTATCGCTAGAAGATTTCTCCAGCTTACTTCACTGGTCTGTTGGTATCCACTTTTGATGTTTTGATAAATATGCATATATTCTTTTATAAATGGTAAATACATAAATATATTTTCAACCCAACAGATGGCACTATATACCAATGGATAGAATTGCAATAGTTTCTAAAGGTAAAGTATATACCTTATACAGGTCAAACATAAAATGTAAACAAACGATAGTATTAAAGAATATAAATCTTGAAGTATGCATCCTGACAGCTTTATACACTTATATGTAGCCCAAAGTAAGAATTACATTACATAAACTTGCAATTGTGGTTTTAATTCTTGTAAAAGTTACAGTTATCAGGGATATGGACACACTGAAACTTTATAGATGTGTCCATTCGACGGATGTATAAAAAGTGAACAAGTAAGTAAGAAAAGGATTAAAATATTAACAGAAAGTAGTATTCACTGGTTATTTGTAAAATTGTCATAAGAAGCATCAAAAACACAGTAAATTCTGCAATAAAAGCTACACTTTACTGCCGATTAAAATTTATTTTTTTTCTACATATTTATATGTACTTGTTTGAAGGCTGAAGCAAGCTTTGGTTCTCACAGAAGCAGCCAAGCACTTACTCTAGTATCTCTTCCTTTGAAGCAATGCTCCCCTTCACTAACTTCTGGATAATAAGTGCATGGTCCTTCTCAGAAAGATGTTCGTGAGAAATTAAAGGTAGATAATCGGCTGGTTGAATGAGATCTCCCGAGTTTAACCAGCTATTGTTTGCAATCTCTTCTAACGTGGCTCGCCTTTCTGGATCTCGTACCAGCATACTTGCTATCAGACTGAATGTTTCAAAAGAAATCATGCAAAAACATGTGTGAATTAAGTGTCTATAATAAACTGTATTGCTGGCTCATATCATAAGCAAAAACTTAAGATACCTACAAAATATTTCATAATATTTTTGTTTACAATTATCGTGGAAGTTAATAAAGTAAAATAAGCTTCACATTTTCATATAATTTAAATATACTCTTCATTTTTCAATTGCAAATTCTCACAGAAGTTAACCAGTTATCAACATGTGACTGCTGGTTCTCATAGAAGTTAACCAATCACCAACATGTGACTGTTGGTGCTCACAGAAGTTGACAAGTTATCAACATGAGACTGCTGGTTCTCACAGAAGTTCATTAGCATTCCTCAATGAGTATAAATATCTAAGATAAAGCAAGTTGTAGAACAACTGGTCTTTAATATCTCTGATAAAAGTAAGTGTATCTAACATCATGTGTATACTCATTGAAGTTCTGCATTTGTTTTGTACAGATAGACATAAAAATGAAAAACACATCCAAAAGTATCACCTAACAATGTGTGGCTCCATGTATTTGTTGATATAATTAGCAGCTTTATAAGCAAAAATTAAGTGATGAAAAACAAACAAATTAACATAAAGTTAAGCACCTATATACTTTAACGTACCACATGCATCATTTTCACACATTATAACCTAAAAAATGACACATGGTATATCAAAACTACTACCGTAATTAATTGCATATTTTTCTAAATCTGTCTGTCCTTTGTTACCTAATTTGTGATTATGAATCTGTCAATAATTACGAGAACTGTAGGCAGCAAAAATCAGTGTACAACTTGAATTTCTTTTTTAACATAAGTTTGAAATATTTAGATTTGACCAAATACGTATATTTAAACTACTTCAGCACTGCGTATTCTAAAGCGAACTTTTATTCTTCAGGACCAAACTGAAAATTGTCATGTACAGAAAGGGAGTTAATGACATCATGAAGGTCATCCAGTTTTTCAGGAATTGTCTATTTTTATATCTACTCTTGTAAGCATCTCATTTTTGGTACAATGTAGTCGACGGTGAGAGTATACGTGAAAAGGAGTCAGGGATATTTTACTTTAGAAATGGCTAAATATATGTGTATTTAAAACAATATTTGAGTGTTTAACTAGAATAAGGGTGACACCTGGAGACCAATTAAAAAATGTTATACTAATCACATTCTACAACTTTATAAAATGTCAATGTGTCATGTGCATACTTACTTGCTACATCCACGTGACACGTGACTTGGAAGTGAATATTTACAATCCATTATCATTGTCAGAGTCTCACTATCATTGGCTTCCTGGAAAGGGGCGTGGCCACAAACTAGCATGTACAATATCACACCCATACTCCATACATCTGAAATAACAATGAGCAAGTGTTTTTTTTCTATAAAACTACTAATGTAAACAAGATACTCTGAGGGGGCAAATTACTTTATAGGATCATCACGTTGACTGTTGACAACACTTCTCTTCAGTCCGTTTATAAGCTCTTACATTGATTCAGTCATCATACAATTTTCAACAAGACGTATCAATATTATTTTGATGAACTGGGTGATTAGAGAGAAACTTTGAAATCACTAGTTTAATACCTAGATTTATAAACACAAAATTTATGTAAGAAATAATTGAAATCCTCGAATGTCTCGGTAGTTAGTAGCATACAAAATTGATAAAAATGAAATATAAACAAACATTATATGTTTGGTCGTCTCAAACTGTCGTCTTTCCTTAAGCTACAATCAACACCTGTTCTGGACATTTTACAGAACTTACAAAATCTTGTAGTTAGACATTAGTACATCTAGTTCACCAACCTCATACTGTGGAAGTACATAAGAGGAATTCTAATTCATGACAAAAACAAGCTAGATATGTAGTAGAGAATTGTTTTTTAAAGAACTGTACTGAGACCAAACCTAACTGAGTAATGTTTTTAATAAATATCATCACACACGGACATATCCAGTCTCGTGTTTCTCATACTATTTACTGGTAATACTGACAACTACATGATATCATAAGTACATTATGTCACATTATAAGTACAGAATTATTGACTGCAATGCAAATTAATAAGATTTATTATGTGAAACGTACACATACCTACTTTTATCTTTTTTTTTTTAAAAGGTATGAACACTCAAAAGTGCCTTAAAATTATCCAACATGAACCTTTTAATGAACCATCACTGTAAAAATCTTCGTGTAAAAATAAATTGTATAGTAATAACATAAGAACAGGAACAAACTGCAGTAAATTAGATGTACTTAACCTTTACGAGCAGCCAAACATAACAAGCAACTTGATATACACTGCAAACACAACAATATCTCACATGATTCATACAGTTTAGTAGAATTAGGTTAGTCTGAAAAACATACCAATACAAATCAATAATGCTAATAAAGTATGTTTATGAGTAAACAAATCTTATTTATTCTATTATTCAATATCAATGATTTTAGTTACTGATAAATTCAAAGTTTCATTTAACACAGAGGTTTCCAACCTTTTTTATGCCCTGCACCCCTAAAAAATGTTAATATTTTCTCGCACCCCTCACAGTAATTATTTATTTAAGAATAAAGGTGAAGGTGGCCAAAACAGTTTTTTACCATTAGTTTTTAATGATATATAAACAAAAACAAAACATTTGGAAAATAAAAAATGTTATCTCATACCCCCTGAAACACTTATCTTGCACCCCTGGTTAAGAACCCCTGATTTAATGGGATATTTGGCTATTTTACTACAGCCTTCAGTGTGAAAATTTTAATGTACTGTGTAGTTGTGGATTAACCTACAAGTATGGTTGCAGAAACTCCCAGAGAACTAATACAATTAAATATTACAAAATTCAATAAAATATTTACCTTATTCATCAGTATTTACAACTGAAGATCAAACTCACAAATTGCATTGTAGATCAGTATTTACAACTGAAAATCAAACTCACACCTTGCATTATACATCAGTATTTACAACTGAAGATCAAACTCACACCTTGCATTATACATCGATGCTACAATATTAGAAATTAGTAGTTCCTTCCTGAAGTTGTTAAAGCTTAATTTTATCAAAAAATATCTACTGGATAGTTCGTTATGCTCAGTTAAAAATAGGGCACTTATCATTTGGTTCAAATACTATTATATACCCTTCTTCATTTTGAAAAACACTAAAAGTTAAACAAATTTATTACTTTAAATACTAAAGACTTCTGAAGAGTATAATTAATAATAATTGTACTCTTCCAGATCTTTAACATCATAACAAAGATTTATACAAATACTAAATATACACAGTTTATTCATTGAAACTTATTTAATTCAGAAATAAAGAAATGACAGGAGCACCCCTCTAAACTTGAAGGAGCCTCAAATAGCAGTTAGTATTTAGGTTGGATTAACTTGTAACCACAAACTGTGGCACACAGCAAGACTTCAACTGAAATCAGAATTATGCCTGCACGATGCACAACAAAAACTTTCCAAAGGATGTAACATCAAACAAGCTCAGTGACATTTCAACAGGGTAAGAACAAAATCCATATTAACATCAAACAATCTCAGTGACATCTGTAAGAACAAGGTCCATATTAACATCAAACAACCTCAGTGACATCTGTAAGAACAAGGTCTATATTAACATCAAACAACCTCAGTGACATCTCAACAGGGTGAGAACAAGGTCCATATTAACATCAAACAACCTCAGTGACATCTCAACAGGGTGAGAACAAGGTCCATATTAATAAGAATTCCTGTACTTATCCATTGTCTTATGCTAGAGTCCATGGACTTATGAAACATTTGTCTGTGTATATATAACACAGTTATTAGTTACCAATGACACACTGTGGACTTGTGAAACACATTTCTGTGAATATATAACAGAGTTATTAGTTACCAATAACACACTACGGACATATGAAACACGTATCTGTGTACATATAACACAGTTATTAGTTACCAATAACACACAGCGGACTTATGAAACATGTGTCTGTGTATATGTAACACAGCTATTAATTACCAATAACACACTTTTTCTTAAAGCTGTTTAATTTCATTTTCATTAACAAATACAGATCACCAAGGTAACAGTAACTTTACTCTTGATTTTGTAGAGTTTAAGACAGGCAGTTTTAAATTTGGGGCTTCTATCATGGGTTGGAAAATACATAGATATTTCAACAAATTAAGCCAGGATGTTTTCATTTTACAGCTGACCTCATAGTTTTTTAGTCTCTGTTTATGTGAGACATTAAGAAAGCTTTACTACTGAAATCACACAAATTAAAAGTGGGAGAACCAAGAAGGAGCACATAATGAGTGAAGACTTAATGCTGTTGTTTTTGTATTTTCTTTCAAAATTAAAACTTACATGATACTAATAATCAAAAACTGTGTTTTGATGCCAGATATATTGACATACATTAATAATAATGTTGTTCCATTAAATTTTGAGCACAAATTCTGTAAACCATCAATGACATGATTAATAATGGCTGACCCACTAACAAAGGGTTAAAATGCTTTTGGGCCCTCACTATATTATTAGAGTTCATGTTATCATTTCTGGTCCAAAACACACAACTCCTCACTCGATGTTTCTACATTCCATCTAGTGTACAGGAATAACGGTTTCCCAGTGCCCATTTCAACATTCCAGTCACACCCTAGGACTTGCTGGTATGACTTCCTATGGAATATCATGAATACCAATTTCATTGAAGCAATTTTTTATCATTTTTCCAGATTTTTTTTTGTTGTTGATTATATTACATACTACTGTTTGAAACATGTGAATGGCTTTTGCAACTTACCTCTTTGAATTCTGAATAGTTACAAAAATGCCAAAATTCCTTTACCACAGCTATGTGCGACTTGTTGCAGGTCACTTTGTAGATGATTCTGGCATCCCAAATTGATTCATATCTTATTTTTTTCTAATGTTATTAAATTCAAGAGATATTCCTGTCTTAGATGTTCTAAATCACAATATAAACACATCAGTATGACCTAAGTGTATGAATACACATTGATAAATAATGGTAAAAATAGAATAAAGGTGGTGTCATACACACGCTAATCATGATACTGTGTAGTAAAGATATATTTTTTATCTATTCATATAACCCAGTGAATTTTGTATAAAAACAAAAGGAACAACATACTAACAAAATATGAATATAATACAAAACATCTGGGCAGTAATGACTCACATACACACCTCTCTGAGAACGGGCTTCCCCTATTCACAAAATTCTGGCTGGAATGTTATGGATTTGGATTCTGTTTTTGAACAACTCACAAATCAGTACACTGTGACTCTCCATAAAGTTTTGGTGTATTTCAGTTCTCTTCCATTTACGTGTACCTATACACTGGATGTTTTTGTTTGTACATTTATTTAACACTCAAAACCTCAAGTGAATAATTGTGAACAGAGAAAGGGAAAGATATCCTTTGTAACAACCTTCTTGTTTAACACATACAACTATAAGTTGTCGATCAGCTCATGAGGAACAATAAACTAGCATTCCTGGAACACATTTATTAACACAAAAAATTAATAAATAGGGCTAAAAAACAAATCCAATCAGTCACTACAACTTACATGATAATGTCTGAAGAAATAATAACAAGAGATTACTGACCCTCATTGTGCCTATCTTAACCCAGTGGTTAATTATTTATACATTGTTAGCACTTGTTGATTTTGTGTCAAATTACACACTGCAGTTTAAGTTTAGTCATCAATGACTGCACAAAATAAAAGGAGAAAACTTGTAATTTATTACCAATAAAACATGTGAGTGATATGATGATATATGTTCTGATCATGAGATCAGCAGATGCCTCAACCTGAAAGAAGAAATATCATTTCTGTTACAGTAACTCTTGGCTCTGTGTCACTGCATCATGATGAAAGGAAAATATTTTCTTTTTGTATAGGTTATACAAGGTTATACACACACACTGAAGTCATAAAAGATCATATACACACACTGAGGTAAAACAAGATCACATACACACATTGAAGTTATACAAGATCATATACACACAACATTGAAGTTATACAAGATCATATACGTACACTGAGGTAATACAAGATCATATATACACTCACACACTGAAGTAATACAAGATCACATACAGATGTGCCACTCTTTCTGGGCAGATAAACATGGCAAGAAGAAAAATATCAGATTGTATCAGGGCCTCCCTTTCATGAGACAAAACAAACATACAGATGTGCCACTCTTTCTAGGCAGATAAACATGCAAGAAAAAAAATATCAGATTATATCAGGACCTCTCTTTCATGGGAGAAAACAAACATACAGATGTGCCACTCTTTCTGAGCAGATAAACGTGCAAGAAAGAAAATATCAGATTATATCAGGGCCTCCCTTTCATGGGACAAAACAAACATACAGATGTGCCACTCTTTCTGGGCAGATAAACATGCAAGAAAAAAAATATCAGATTATATCAGGGCCCCCCTTTCATGAAGCAAAACAAAAAAGTACTGAGGGTCCTCTACTAGATAACATAAACAACACACTCTCCTCCCCTGGAGGTGAAAATACACAAAACATTTTAGGGGAATTATATTTATTGTATATAAAAGTTTAGGAGAGGTCTTTTCTTTTACTAGGCAAAAATATACAAAACATGTGTATACCACAAACAGGCAATGAAAGATATGAGATCTTCAACTGGATTGCATATAATGCAGACAATATCATGGGGTTGTCCCGGACCTCACAACACACTGTGACAGCCATGTTTATGACTCATGTAAGAATTAGTAACCTGTATCAGTGGTTATTTTACAACAAATGTTTGCACCTAAAACAAAAACAATGTAGTTATTTATTCATAAAATGATCACATTAAAGATAAACATTATCCCTTAAACAGCAGAAATGATGTAGGCAGGAGTATCAATTTATGATGACTGCCGTTTAAGGGTTAACTGACACAATGTTGCAATGTGGACTTCGGACTTCTCGTGACATTTTCTTGGATATTGATACAATACGTTAATATGTGCCACAAACTGACTTCAAAGCATTATGCTTTGACACATATTTGTTTTAAACATCTTAAGGAATGATACTTTTCAAAAAATACACAGTGCAGTTCTATTCTCCATGGATTTACACCACTTACTTTGGAAGCACGGGTGTGAATGAAACACTAATTAACACCATCTCAGCATTAACACAATAGAAAGGAATGGTAACAGGGTTAGAAATAACACCAGAAAGAAAAGTTTAAATCCTGCACATTGCTTATAAATACCATAAATATGGCAAGTAAAGCAGAAAATGACAGCATGTGACTATAACACTGATACTAACCTTTTTACTAAGGGCTTCGTATAATATATTAGAGTTCTACGTATTTGCACCATAATATTTGATACAGCATGTATGTCTGCACAAAATTTAGCAGATTTTTAATAAAGATTACAAGTAGTTTGTGTATGAATAATCAAATTTTAAATGAAATTTTTACTAAATATCCTTTTGTGAAAATAGAGTCTGTTTCATTACCAGTCTAAGTGCAAAGTGATTTCAGGTTATGATGAAAAAACCTTTGCCCCAAAAATCTCAAATATTATTTGTGTAATCTCCATAAGCTCATAAATACATTTCAAATATTTGTTTTCAGCAAGACATTATATTTCGTGTTATTTTCCATATTCTACACATGGTCTGTTACTTACCAACCTTGTAACTATCATGAAAACATTTAAGAAACAAAAATAAATTATACTTTTCTCATGCTAGAAATGACAACAGATTATAGCATGAAAATACAAATGTTTAGTCTACAAAGCTTAAGTCTCATAACACTATATATTTATATTAAGTTTATTTATTATATTAGCCTTCCAGACGTGCATAGCTAATGTCACATAACTTGCATCTACAAGGTGCTCATGCACCCACGTTAAGTATTCAATAATATAAAACAAATCTTCACTGTCTTGGCTGCATTTTGTAATACAGTCATATTTCAATTATTATACATCATATATGCAAACAGATTACTACTATTCAGAAATAAATTACTGAAGTTATTTTTCTTAAAATATAGAACAATAAATCAAGAAATAAAGCAAACAATCATCTCTTCTCGCTACGACCTTTGTATTCAGTTGTTGTTGGACACAGGTTGCTAAGCCTTTTAAAATTTTGCATGTGGAGGATATCAAACTTTTTTACAGTTTTATATATATAGAGTTAAATAATCAAAATAATATAAATAACTTCACTAATACCATAGAATTCCACTATAGTTTATTTTGCTTATTAACTAAGATGTATATAGATTTAAAAAAATATGAAACTTCAACCGTAAATAAGACACAACTTGAATGAAAAGAACATGGTAGCCTTTTCAACATTATCATATACTTTAGTAAGTGTACATAAGGGATTGAAAAAGGACCATCGTGTTTGATTCAATACATAAGCCATATCTCAATTTTCAAAGTTCTTAATTTGTACAAAACTGTACACTTAAAGCTTTGACATCACAAATATCTAACTTAAACAATGCTGCATTCAACATATTGTCTGACCCATTAAAATCTATATTGTGATGTGTTCTTTTAATATTTACTTTTAAATTCAGAAATCAACTGATACATAATATTAAAGTTTGAATTATAATCTACAATTTGATTCCAAACTTATTGAGATAAATTCATAAAATAGTTCAATAAACTTTAAATGCAAGTCAACAAAATTGCACAATAGTTAATGCCCACCTGTGTAGTGCTGACCTCCATTGGGGCTATGTTTTCACTTGGACGTGTTTTTCTATAACTGATCTAAACATTAACCAAAATGTTTTGCAAACAAAAAAAAAACTGACAGAGCAAAAACTATTTGAATAATCACAATTTATATAAGAAAACCAGAAAAGTATTGTTAAATCACTTGTATAACAAAATGTGATAGAAGGTTTTACTTCATGTCCCAACTCATGGCAACTGAACTAGATATATTCTGTATACACTTGGCACAAATAAAAATATCAGTCGTGTGTATTTCTTAACAACACGACAAGACAAAACTACCAAAGTTACAGTATTTTCCTTAGTAATTACTAAGTGAAAAAAAGTTTTTACTGAATAATTTGTTTCTTTGTGAAGGTACATACACTTCATTTGTTGCCAAGTTTTCAATAAAAGCTCCACACACATGCATGAGAGTAAATACCTGAGAGAGGATGACACACACTTATAGTCAGAAAGTTACGTTACAATCTCTTAAAAAGCAACACCACAGTTATAAAGACTGTAGAACAAAAGAAGTCTAGCAATCTAATCTGATCTTTACATTTAAAACATGGACGTGACATTAACATTAAACACCACAATGTTAAACGTGCATCATTACACCATTAAACTTACATTAACACACAAAAATGTATCACAATAGTTTGTTCTGTGCTCAGGGTTTTATGTGGCTGGTAATATAAAATTATGCAAAATAAGAGTTATTAATCAGAAAAAGAAAGCAACATTTATGTGTGAAAATTTAAATTATGGAATTTTTACCTGCAGCAAAAAACAGTTCAAATTGAACACCATATAATTTTAACAGGTTGTTAGAAATAATTAGTTTAATTCTACTATTAAAAAATTATTTTTTTTATGATGTAACAGTATCAAACACTTCTTTAAAGACTTCAGACGTCTTTTTGCAGGTCATTAAACAGACTGTCTGACTAGGACACAACCTGCCAAATAACAAACTATGTCAACAACAATAAATCTGGTAATACTGACCCAGACTTGATTTTACTACGTCTAGAAATGCAGATTTTGGTTATGCTGTCTTATGTAAATTAAGCAAAAAAACCCCGTTAAACTCGGAGTCACGTTTCTCCCACACAAAATAAATACAAAGTTTTGTTAAAGAGATCATAATTTTGACAAATAAATGATTAATAATAAGATTATCCCTTACCATTCATCACACAATGTTAATTTTACAGTGATGCTATAAACATTCATAAATGGTCCCTCCTGTGTGTGGACAATTGTTTACAGGACTGTCAGTTTTTCTTTTCTCAAGAGTTCGGAAAACTTCTGAGCATATGTTGCTCTTTTATATTTATTTTTGACACGTACACACTACATATATATATATCTGGTGTTCAAGAACCAAGGTGTAATAATGTTTAAAAATTTGATAACACTTCTTCAGTTTTTATTTAGATTTTTCTCTTTCCAAACAACCTAACAAATCACATGGAAATATTTTTAAAACAAATAACCTTGTAGTTTAAAAACAATTTAATTGAAAAATAACAAAAGTTTTGATGTATAAAAACATGAATTTTATGAAGAACTCCTAATATGTGGTTAAACTCTGGTTTACGAGTAATCTGTATCTTTGTTTCTAGCCAGCCAACAAATATACCATGGGTGTAAAACTTATATGTAATTACACTTTTAATATCTGTAACATTAAAATGAAAAGTATACATAATAACCAATAAATATAACATTTATCCTATGTGGCAGTATATAATAACAAGTGCTATTAATACTGGTTAGTGTGTAACCCTAGTAGAAGGAATATATCCAAACCATCACACTTTCTTCTCTAAACCTGTACTTGAAAGTCACTGAGAAATGGCATTACAAACTCAAACAATTGATGATTATGAGTTACTGTGTGGCTTACAAGTATTTCAAAATAATAGCCCATTGTACGAAGGCCTCCACACGTACTAGAGTAAACAGTAACAAGTTTATCTGAGTCTCAAGAGCTCACGATAGTATGAATGTTGCTTTATGTTACATTCACTCTCACAGTGCCAAATATACCAACAACAAAGTCACTTAACTCTAACAGATTTTAGTACCAGTAAATATTTCTAGCTGCAAAACTTTCATTACTTTAAAATTTCTCTCTACAAGGCAACAAATAAAACAAAGATTTTTAATAGTTAAACAGAATAAATAATTCAATGTTCATGTATCGTGAAAACTTGTCATTACTAGTGGAACAATATGATATCATGTGATATCCAGTGGAAGAATATGATACCATGTCATAACTAGTGGAAGAATATGATATCATGTCATAACAAGTAAAAGTACATGATATCACGTGATCTCCAGTGGAAGTACATGTTATCATCACCAATGGAAGAATATGATATCATGTGATCTCCAGTGGAAGTACATGTTATCATCACCAATGGAAGTATATGATATCATGTGATCACCAGTAGAAGTACATGTTATTATCACCAATATAAATATATGATATCATGTGATCTCCAGTATAAGTACATGTTATCATCACCAATGGAAGAATATGATATCATGTGATCTACAGTGGAAGTACATGTTATCACCAATATAAGTACATGATATCATGTGATCTCCAGTAGAAGCACATGTTATCATCACCAATATAAGTATATGATATCATGTGATCTCCAGTCGAAGTACATGTTATCATCACCAATGGAAGAAAATGATATCATGTGATCTCCAGTAGAAGTACATGTTATCATTACCAATGGAAGAATATGATATCATGTGATCTACAGTGGAAGTACATGTTATCATCACCAATATAAGTATATGATATAATGTGATCTCCAGTTGAAGTACATGTTATCATCACCAATGGAAGTATATGATATCGTGTGATCTCCAGTTGAAGTACGTTATCATCACCAATATAAGTATATGATATCACGTGATCTCCAGTTGAAGCACGTTATCATCACCAATATAAGTACATGATATCACTTGATCTCCAGTAGAAGTACGTTATCATCACCAATATAAGTATATGATATCACGTGATCTCCATTAGAAGTACATGATATCATGTGATCTCCAGTAGAAGTACACGTTATCATCACCAATGGAAGAATATGATATCATGTGATCTCCAGTGGAAGTACATGTTATCATCAGCAATGGAAGAATATGATATCATGTGATCTCCAGTGGAAGTACATGTTATCATCACCAATGGGAGTATATGATATCATGTGATCTCCAGTAGAAGTACATGTTATCATTATCAATGAAAGAATATGATATCATGTGATCTCCAGTGGAAGTACATGTTATCATTACCAATGGAAGAATATGATATCATGTGATCTACAGTGGAAGTACATGTTATCATCACCAATATAAGTATATGATATCATGTGATCTCCAGTTGAAGTACATGTTATCATCACCAATGGAAGAATATGATATCATGTGATCTCCAGTGGAAGTACATGTTATCATCACCAATATAAGTACATGATATCATGTGATCTCCAGTAGAAGTACACGTTATCATCACCAATGGAAGAATATGATATCATGTGATCTCCAGTGGAAGTACACGTTATCATCACCAATATAAGTACATGATATCATGTGATCTCCAGTAGAAGCACATGTTATCATCACCAATGGAAGTATATGATATCATGTGATCTCCAGTGGAAGTACATGTTATCATTACCAATGGAAGAATATGATATCATGTGATCTCCAGTGGAAGTACATGTTATCATCACCAATATAAGTACATGATATCATGTGATCTCCAGTAGAAGTACATGTTATCATTACCAATGGAAGAATATGATATCATGTGATCTCCAGTGGAAGTACATGTTATCATCACCAATATAAGTACATGATATGTGATCTCCAGTAGAAGCACATGTTATCATTACCAATATAAGTATATGATATCATGTGATCTCCAGTAGAAGTGCATGTTATCATCACCAATGGAAGAAAATGATATCATGTGATCTCCAGTAGAAGTACATGTTATCATTACCAATGGAAGTATATGATATCATGTGATCTACAGTGGAAGTACATGTTATCATCAGCAATGGAAGAATATGATATCATGTGATCTCCAGTGGAAGTACATGTTATCATCAGCAATGGAAGAATATGATATCATGTGATCTCCAGTGGAAGTACATGTTATCATCAGCAATGGAAGAATATGATATCATGTGATCTCCAGTGGAAGTACATGTTATCATCACCAGTGGAAGTACATGTTATCATGTGATCTCCAGTTGAAGTACATGTTATTCTGAAGTTAGATCTAACTTTCCTTCCTACTTTCACCATTTTATTGTGTTTCTCTCACATGAAACACATTTCTGGAAATATGTTGAAAGACATAAAACGTACATCTGGTAGACCTCCAAGCTTTCTCTCATACCCTGTTAATGTTATATTTACCTAACAAAAACACATCCAGAGTAAACAGTGGTCATTTCAAACAAAATACAGAAATAAACAAATGACATTCTTACAAGACATTTATGCCTGAAACAAGGTTTTGTCAAAACAGAACTGATATTTTTACCAAGCTCTGTTATAAAATATAGTAATGAGTTTTCTTTCCTGAGAAAATACTCTGTGACATCCAATATTTATGTCACACAATGTCAAATGTGTACAGCTTGAAAAAGGCAGGCTAGGTTCCCATTAGACAGTTTTATCTTTTCTAACAGGGTAACAGAATTAGGGACTGAGTTGTGGTCACCAGTGGAGTTAGCCTTAAAGGTAGAAAATGGTCTGAACATTCAAAAGTGGGTAAGCAAGAACAGTTGTAAAGTAATAAACAGTCACTGGTGTTTCCACATGTTAAATGCCACATATCCAAACTCTACAAATATGATAGGTAAACACAAATATTCACGAGATTGAAATTATCTTTATATCTCACAAATTTAATGCATGATAATATATGGTATTCATCGACTAATAACAAGTATACAAGAAACTGATGACAAACAACAAAATAATAAAACTTGATACAGATGAAAGTTAAAACATTATAAATCTACATTTTGTCATTCAGAACTCCAACTCACCAACTTTGGGTGCATCATACGAATCACCCAATAATATCTCCGGCGCAGAATAAGCTAACGACCCACAAGAAGTTTCAAGTTTTTGTCCAGGATAATATCTGTTACTAAATCCAAAGTCTGTCAATTTCACCATTCCGAGTTTCTCAAAAAATATTACATTTTCTGGCTTTAAGTCACGATGCACAACATGAAGTCGATGGCAATACGATATAGCATGAACAATTTGTTGGAAAAACTTCCTTGTGGTTTCTTCGTCCACTCCTTTGTCATGTTTCATAATATAATCATACATGTCACCCCCATCTCCGAGCTCCAGTATCAAATAAAGTTTTGTTTGCGTGTCTATCACTTCGTAAAGTCTCACTACATTAGGATGCTGCACCAGTTTCATACATCTAACCTCTTGGAACAGGTGAGCACGAGATACATCATCCAGTTTTGTTTTGTCAATTACTTTTACGGCAACATTTTCACCAGTGAAAACATGTCTTGCCAGTTTGACCACTGCAAAATGGCCGCGTCCTATCGCGTCTCCCAGGTCGTACAAACCTGCTATTTTCCCATCATATTTATTACAATGGTGAATATTTTGCATGCTCGAAATAGGAGAATTTCCTTCACTCATCACGAACGGACGAAATGCGATGAACGGCAACGACACCTTGAGATTCGCAATACATACGTGAGAAATATTAAATAACACCGTGTATTCTACGTCTATCTGTTTCCCCAAACCTAGAACCATCAACACGGGTCACTTCGAACCAATAGCGCATAAGTTCAGCGCACCTTGTGTTTTTAATATTCTACCATGAGAGGGAGCAACCGCCTACCATTACTTCCAATAAAAATATAGGTGATACCTGTGACGCAAAACATTTTTACTATGAAATAAGTTACCGTCTAGGTCCGGATTAAGACATTTATAAGCCCTAAGCAATGACAAGATTATGGTGCCCACAATTATATAATTTATATAAAAAACATACTAAATCGTAAAATAAATTTTATCTTTCGAAATGAAACAAAGATGTATGCTAAAATTAAAATAGCTTCTTTCTAGGTTTTCTGATTGCAGTGATAACTACGTCCATATTTGCTTTAAAATATCAAATTATTTCTAAAACAATTCGCCCCCCAGTGGCACAGTGGTATATCTTCGGACTTACACACTATAAACCGGGTTTGGATACCCCTGGTTGAGAGAACACAGATAACCCATTGTATAACTTTGTGCTTAATTCAAAACAAACAAAAACATTTCTTTCTTGTGTGTGTGTGTGTGCCTCTGCGTGGCTGAAGCTCTAAGAACCTACTTTGTCTTGCCAATTGTGAAACCCAAGACTGTTACCATCTGTGATTTAAACCATGAAAAGTATTGTAATGTATTCTATCGTCGAGCTGATTCGTTTTGATTATTTGATGAACAAAATACCAAGTTTGGTCCAAGTAACGATTAATCTATTGTCTCAGTAACGTTTTCTACAGAGTACGTTCGCTTTGGTACAACCCAAGGTAACAAACGAACTTTGAAACCACCAGAAATCTATTACATTAATAACGTCCAAAAGAGATGTGCTCGATTGACAAGACTGACTAAATTAATAATTAATTTTATTCGATTCATAAATTTTACACACTGACGAATTAAATGGATTCCTAAGCGCCACCCAATAAATACTTCGTTCATTGAGCTGCTCTCTCAGTGTTTATAACTAATTTATCCATGTCTAGATAGCAGTTGAAGTTTCTCATCTTAATGTGATGCATTTTATTGCTAACATTAAAATTAAAACACTAAAAACGTAACTTAGATTAATGCGAAGAAATATTAAAAATTGTTGTTGTAGCATTTGAAAAATTGTTCCACATTATAATTTTGTTGAGATTACGTTCAAGGTTCTTTAGAGTAACGCCAAAGCTTTCAAAATACACTAGGTAAGTAATTATATTTTGTGGAAATATATCTGGATTGTTGTTATTGTGTTGAATTAAGCACAAAGCCACACAATGGGCTATCTGTGCTCTGCCCATCACGGGTATCGAAACCCGGATTTTAGTGTGTAAGTTCGCAGACATACCGCTGAGTCACTGGGGGGTAATATATCTGGAAAAGCAACAACTATAATTTCAATTGTGCCCTAACGTATTCAAATTACAAATTATTTATTCATTGTATACAGAATATTTCTCACGCAGATAAAGTATGTTTTATTAACAATAACTTTTTCCAGCACTTCCTGAACTTATACCTAATTTCATCTATCGTTAGACCCTGAAATTCCAGATGAGAACACAAAATATAAGGATGACTTATGAATAATATTCAATACATAAATACTGTTAACTTTTTTACACACTAGTTCAAAAGTATCAAAATAAGACCAAATAAGCCATTATATCAGAGCATAAAGAAATATATATGTAAAAACGGCTCGTTTTGGTTGAGAAAATATTTTACGTAGAGGAGCGAACAACCTTCTCGGTCATCATTAGGTTCACAAAAAAAGAGATAATTGACAAGATGCTGACCACATGTTTGAAAGGAGTTGTGTAACTGAGGTCGGAATGTAGAGGGCGGTGTTAGATATTTGAATATTTAATTTTATATTATTTATTTTATTATTTTTAATATATATATATATATATAAAGGTGTTCCTTTGTATTGGTTTATTTTAGGTTTAAGTTGTTGTATAAGTGAGACTTCTTTAATTTTACGTTTGTTTCTTCATTGAGTATTTGAGCGTTTTCTATGGTTATGTTGTGTTCGAAAACGTGTGAAGGCTTCAGTGGTTGGAACTTCTGTAAAGAGGCATATAACATCGAAACTGGCCATTAAGGCTTTATGATTAAGTTGATTTAGATTAGACTTGAAATTAAAAGAGTCTTGATGAGCTGGCTGATGTTACATATTTGGAGAATGCCCATGCTATGTATTTACCAAGATTGTAATTGAACGATTCATATGTGGACATTATTGGTCGTAATGGACAATCTGGTTTATGAGGTTTAGGGATGCCGTGCATGAGTCGGTTTTACGTTGGTAGGATTAAATTGTTTGTGAAATTGTGTTGGCTTTTCTTCATTTGTAGTGGTATTTTGCTAAGTTGTGTTTCGTGTGTCTTTGTTGGATTTGTGTATTGGTTT
The DNA here is from genome assembly GCA_011833715.1 of Carcinoscorpius rotundicauda. NCBI lineage: Eukaryota > Metazoa > Arthropoda > Merostomata > Xiphosura > Limulidae > Carcinoscorpius > Carcinoscorpius rotundicauda. The sequence goes on from CM022400.1 coordinate 71,175,695, forward strand.
AAATTTGTTCATGTCTGATAGGATGTTTTTCACTTTTTTTGGATGCATTCATTATGAATATAGCGTTACCTTTACCTGCTTTTAGAATTTTAATATTTTTGTCTTGTTTTGGGTTTTTAATGGAATTAATGTCTCTTTTTGTAATATTATTTTTTACCTTTCTTTTTTGTGAAATGATGTTGATGGTTTTCTTAAACTCTTTGAAAACTTATTAAAGATGTTTCTGGAAAATATAAATTTGTAATTTTACCTGGGAAGTTTGGCTGTTAATAAAATTATCTAAGTTGTCTTCTTTCTGTTGGTTGTTTTCTTGTTTTTGTTTTCTGTAGAAAGTATCACAAGTCTCCTGGCTAAATCTTCTAAACATGTTTTAATTTTTAAGGTTGGAATGTACCAAGATGCTATTGCAAAGTTGAGTCCTTTGTTCAGTAGATGTTTCTCGTCTGTGTTTAACTGTCGATCGGATCTGTTAATTATGAGGTTAGTCAACGGTTTGTCGTTTTGGTGTCTTTTATGTTCTTTACATCTTAGTTTTTTGTTGTGGCAGATCTTTTTGTCTCTGTCGTTCTTAGTATTGATTTGGTTTATGTTTCGTTGTGTAAGTCCGTAAATCTCTGGTTTAATGCAGCATGCCTGTTGATGGTCTAGGTTAATTTTTTTGTTTTTGTAAGTCATGTAGTTCTTTGTATTTCGTGTTCAACATGGCCTTAAGTAGTTTTTTCTGTAAATTTTAGATAATGTTTGTGTATGTATTAAATTTTTTGACAGTTTTACCTTTACAAAGTTAGGGTTAGTTGTTCCTTTCTACATTGTTGAATGAAATAAATGTCATTTCTTCTATTGATAATTTTTGGTTTAAATTTCTTAGTTTCTTAACGAAATATATTTTGTATTTCGCCCAAATATTATATAATCTCTCTTTCTTCCAGAAAAATGTAGAAAAAAAACCTAGTGTGTTCCAGCGAATATAAAATGTTAGCTAACGTTTCTGTGTAAAATAATTTTACGTCAAGCGTTAAAAAAACTACAAAATCCGACGATTTTGAGTTACTGTAAACCGCACTTGGTTGCAAGTTCTTATATCATGTTAAAAATGACCAAACAGTTCATAAGATGTCGCTACGTACTTTATAGAGGTCGGACATGGCCTAGTAGTTCGGGTGCGAGTAAACCTGGAGTTAAGATTTGATGTCATTGAACACGTTCTACATTATTAACTGTAAACACGTTATAAAAGTGACAGTCAAATATGTGATTCGGGTGAAAGAGCCAGATGGCATTGTGACGGCGGTTGTTGCTGATTCCCTTTCAAATTTGTAGCAGATCAAGTTTAGAGTTGGTTAAACCTAATCAGCCCCAGCCGTATAATTCACGTACGTATATTTTTTGTTTCACCACTTCAGCAGAGAGCAATGAACTTACCGGGATGTGATCTATATCAACAGGCCTGTCTAATTTATCACACCTTAAGTGTCAACCACTACTTCTAAACAAACTGTCACAACCGAAGCAACACGGGGATACACGAGTGTACCAAATGTATTTATCTATACATGTAAAACGTTACCTTGAAGATATTCCCATCAAACACTGTGATATACCACGTTCATCCTAGTATTCTGTAACCGAGTGTTATTATTATTTGCATCAAAAACTAGATTGTAAATGTTTTACATCTTCCTCTCACTGTTACTACAACTCTATCTGCTGACTTTATTGTTATTTAAAGTACTAAAATTAAAAGTTTTGGTATTATACACAAAGCTTTATAAAGGGCTATCTGTGCTATCCCTATCAGGGGTATCGAAACATGGTTTCTAGCAGTATAATTCCACAGACGTACTACGGTGGGCCAAAACAAAGAGAATGAATCGGTAAAGAGCTCTATAATTTGACAACAAAAATTGTTCATTATATAATCGAATGCAGAATTTATTTCTTCTTGTAAAACTACCAAGAAGAAAAGAAAGACAACATTTATATTAATTAGTATAAAAAATCCCTTTATCATGACGTATGGACAGTTAGTTGCCTACATACTGATAAGGTGTCTTAACAGTCTCATGGACAAGATTTTGGTCAAAACATGGACTTTTTTTTATTGTTTTGTTTGTATAAATAACGATTGTATTTTAACCAATAGCGTGTCTTCTTCATCAAACGACTTGTGACGTCACGGTTTCACACAAGTATTGAGCTCCAGGCAATAACATTTTAAAGTATATTATAATAAATATGCATTTAATAAAAAGTATGTCTAATTTCACTGATTTATAACAATTTTTAATTGTGCCTTGCCCATCAGCAGTCTTTAATTTTCAAGCAATAAAAGGAATCCAAACTCGTCATGAGATTTGACTGTCACACTTATAACGCACTCATAACCCCCAAAGTATTTTGTGCGAATTTAGTTTTGGCAGATACAGGTTTGAAACCAAATAATCTCAGTTCCATATTGTATTTTAATATATATATTTTTACAGTATCTTGAATGATTTTAAATGTTAATATGAAAACATCTTGCAGTATCCCATGAATTTTACAAATACATAATGGTGCCAACTTAACTGTAGTGAAACGTTTGCATATGTCGCATTAAACCCTGCCCCCTTTTGTTAAAGCTGTTTTAACTTGCTACTTGCTTAGCCCCATGAAAGATTAACAGGTGGATAAAAACATGCATGTTATCCAAAATTGAATTTCAATAAAGCAGGCAGAGTGTGGATACATAAATGATTTTTATTTCAGGATCTAGTAGTCAAAATTAGCATTTAATAAAGTGCATTTGTTAATAACGATAGAGAAAAAGTACCTGTATAAGGTATTAATGTACAAGATTGAAATTTATACCTTATAGTTACAAAAGGAAGAAGTTTAATACGATTCTTATTATTTCAAAATTTTAGTTGAGAACTTTTGTACAACTGTAGATTTTTTTAATTTGAAATATTCAATAAAATGTGTTGACTGAAACTCTCTACCAATCAGCTGGATTAACCCATCCAAGACTTTAACAGAATAGAAACAGATTTAAAAACTAGTTTCACGTGTGAACTAGTACCCAATCTTAATTAGCTGAAGTAAAAATATACATCTTTGTATATAACAGTTCTTTTATATTTTACCACAACAAAAGTATATGTTATGGGAGGTGAAGGGCTACATAAAACAAACAATTTAAGCAACAGAAGGAAAACTAGTGGTTTTAAACAATAAAAATAGTAGCAAACAAATAAAAACAAAGATTTGTTTGTTTTGAAATTTTGCACAAAGTTACTAGAGGCCTATCTGTGCTAAAAGACTTGTTAATGGTCTTTTTAGCCACCTCCTGCAATTCATGTGCAGCAAACATCGGACCAGTTCGTGTATGACAAACATTGAACCAGTTCACATATGGCAAATATCAGACCAGGTTGTGCACAACAAACATTGGTCCAGTTCCTGTACGACAAACATTGGACCAGGTCGTGCACAACAAACATTGGTCCAGTTCCTGTACGACAAACATTGGACCAGTTCATGTATGGCAAATATCGGACCAGTTCGTATATGACAAACATTGGACCAGTTCATGTGTGGCAAATATCGGACCAGTTCGTATACGACAAACATCGGACCAGTTCATGTATGACAAACATCGGACCACCTCCTGGTTTTAATATTATCTTACTTTTACTTATAAAAACTACGAATTCTAAGGTTTGAGGTAGGTCTGAACTCTTACCTTACTAAAATCAACATCGAACTTAATGTAAAAATGTTGATACTTATACTTGCATGTAACCATTACATACACACACACAAAAACTGATAATTTTGATCAGTGTATTTAAAAAAATTATGTTAATTTTCTTATTAAACAATTATATTTTTTTTCATAGGGTTCTAGAATATTAAAATGAGCCAATAGAAGTCAGACTTGGATAAAAAAAACAAAAACAAAACAATTTCCTGTCCAAATAGGAATTGCTATGGTGAACACTGGCCTCGCTACCCAGGACGACTGGGTTATGACACAAAGCCGGTGTTTTGAAGCCTAACCTGAAGTGGCTGTCAAACAAGGCGGATTTTTTTACTGGCATTTTCCAGTACCGGACCATTGGCCTGCTCAAATGGTGAAATGTTACGTAGCAGTTCTTGTTGGGATTCGTGGCCAAAGAGAGTAGACAGAAGAGCTACTCCGTAACCAGTGGCACGTTCACCCTAGAAAAAATAAAAAAAATTAGTTTACAAATCTGACATACAGTCACGAGTGTAAGAGGTTTGGTGCTTTCTCTACATGATGTCACATTGTAAAAACGAGGAAAGCTCTAAATCTGTTAACAAGAAAAACATGTCAAGTCAACATGATTACTTTCCAGTGTTAGCAGTGCAAACTGTTTTATTCACAGACATAACTATTAAATAATTGTCCAACTTTAAATGACATATTAAACATCCACTCTGCATACAGGACAGTTTGGTGTACAAAAGTGTTCTCATTGTTACGTAAGATTTCGTAACCTTTGCTGATACTTACTGGGTCAACAAGTTTCATGAAAACTACACAAACACAAAAATCAATTATTTCTCAGTCAGAACAAACAGCACAAAGAAGCTGACATAAAGAATTTTATTATGCTGTAATGAATTAACTGTGCATTTGTAAAAGTAACTGGTGCTACAATCAGAACTATGAATAACAAGAGTCAGACTTCAGGAACAGCCAACAGATTACTAAATAATGTAATAAGTAACATTTATTGTTCCCAGTACATTACTACACAAGTAAGGTGATTCAACATTAATAGTGCTTACCGGGAATTTCAGTCTGTCATGATATATTTGTGTAAATAATAAAAAGAAATATACACACCGAGACACATTGTTCCCAAAGAAACATATCCAGACATAAGTAAAGTCTTACTGTAATTATTTATCTATCACTTAGCTAACTTTGTATCAAAAAATTTTACTTTTAAAAGATGATAACTCATTATAAAGAATCAAAAGTTAAAGACAAAGTGTGTGTAAGAAGTAATTCATGAAATACATTGCAATGGATGTCACAAAAGTGTTTTATGAAACAGTGGGATAGTTATTATGGATGTTACAAAAGTGTTTTATGAAACAGTGGGGTAGTTATTATGAATGTTACAAAAGTGTTTTATGAAACAGTGGGGTAGTTATTATGAATGTTACAAAAGTGTTTTATGAAACAGTGGGATAGTTATTATGAATGTTACAGAAGTGTTTTATGAAACAGTGGGATAGTTGTTAGATTTTTTTTTATTATAAGAACAGAAGTAATCCATATCACACAAAATGGAGAAAGATTTATTCTATACTTGTTGAGGGATCCTTGGAAGTGATGCAATAAAATTATGTTTCCAGTACAACTTATATTATAATTTCTCCTTAAGAAAGGAGAATATGAAAAATATAAGACTACAGATGTAGGAGTTAAAAACAGACATTGTACTCTTCATGTGTTCATTATAAAGAAACGTATTATAGAAATGTCATCCATCAATACTTTACATAACTGACAACTTTAACAAAAAACTTCTGCTAATTAAAACCACGTTCAGCTAACTGTAAGTGGTTAATGTTAACCAATGTATTGATAAATAATGGTTTTAAATGTTATGGTAGTCACAGTTGAAACTGTTCTTTCAAAGAATAACATTTTAATTCTAATTATGGTTGTGGTTATTTCTTAAACTTCTCATAAAGACACAAACGACTAGTATATGCTATGTTATTGGGTTTATCACTGATTTACGGTTTGTAATATTTCATTAGTGTACCTCTTATGAAAGGCAAGAAAACTTATAAAGGAGACCAGAAGTAAGTAATGACTACCTACAGTGATTTTTAATCCAAGCATTAATAACAAAACAACTCAGTAAAAACAAATCGTGCAACAAGAGGTTATTTTATGGTGTGACAAATAAACAAAAAAGTCACATGGAATAAACTTCACCCAAAGTTACAAAAATACTCTTCAAAAATTAGAATGTACTTACACAATGGACAGGATAGGCCATGTCCACATGAACCCACACTCCAGGGTAATCAAATCCAAGATTGGCTCCTATGAAAAGCCCTGCACAAGAGGGCTGAGCATTGGAACGATCCTAAAGAAACAACAGAAACAGATTAACGTGGAAACAAAACCAACATCATAACTAGCTGAAGTCTGAATCCTTTATATCATTAACTTATACTGAGTGATCATATAACCTTATAAGGTCAGAGTTTTAAAGTCTTCTGTACGAGACAATTAATTCACACAATACACACAACACCAAACATAAGGTCAGAGTTTTAAAGTCTTCTGTACGAGACAATTAATTCACATAATAGACACAACATCAAACACTGAGTATTAGTTAGGAAGTTTAAAAGCTAGATAATTCATCAAACTAGCAACCGGTTATGCCTGTTCTAAGATAATGTGTAAATTATCGTTTACTGTTGTTTTGTGAAATTCAGTAAGTTTACTTATGACATCTATATACGATTTTAAAAAGTTGTTATGAAGATCATGTTTGTACTTCCATCTGTTGTAAGTTATTACACAGATGAAATGCCAAAAATTAAACTAGAATTATTAATCATAAAAATTACAACACTTCATGTTGACGAACACTGTTGCTGTACCATGTTCTTCTCTGTAATGTGTCGTTTGAGCTATAAATATAACAACAGTTGAAATGTAACCTCTACAAAAAATGGAAGCCTAAATGTTGGGTATAAACAAATATTTTTTTAAAACTTGTATCCGTGACTTTTAAAATGACTCAGCCTATTTGTAGGTGTCACTGGTGAGGTCATCATTAGTTATCTACTGGAATAACTGGTGATTTATATGTGAATTTTTCTCTTCTTACCCAAAATGTGCAATTTTAGTGACAAAAAAAGAATGTTTGGATGATACGTAAGCCTATTCTGTACTTTCATTTACCCGAAAATTTCATGTTGGTGAAGTAACATTCTAAAATAAATGACATGGTTGATTTTCACGTGTACATTCCTTCATGTAATTTAAATGTTGTGTATGATACTACAATACTGAATGTTAAAAATGATTTTTTCCAGCACTGCAGACACCATACTGGACAGTGTGACACAGCCATCTTGTTTTCAGTAACTAATAAGTCAGACCGTAGTTATCTGAGTTACAAAGAAGCAACTAGTTCGAACAAATGTCGTGTAATAGCCTCACAATCGAGAAATATTTGATCACAAATTTCATACTGGGTAGAATATGAGCCTAAACTGACAGTTGTAATTCTAATAAATCTTTTATTGGGAGCCTTTTCTTCACTGTTTATAGAACTGAAGACCAGAAGTTTACACTGGACAGTTGTACTGTGAATATGTTATCACATTTAGGCCTGGAATTACCAACTGAAGCTCACTCTGCTTCACATCCTTTTCTAAATTACGTATGAATTGAATTGTGGGCCCACCAGTTTGTGACCCCTCGTAACAAACAATGAACTTTCTGTAAACAACTACTTGATTTAATCAAACTTGTTACTTTTGACCATCCCCTGTGCACTTAATGCAAAATAAGTGATTTTACCCAATCTTTGTGCCAGTTTTGTACAAGCAAAATTATTTATTTGCTTGATACAGTGTGGTGTGTGAACACCATCGACTGGAGTGCAAAGTCAGTAATTTGTACAAACAAGAATGTCACAACTGCACCAAGTCATTCACAGATGGTACCCAAGGTGAGATAGAAAACTATTCAAGCTGAAATGTCAACCAATGTAAACTTGAGTTTATTCACACATAAATGACCAGTTACCCATAAAATATCTAAGTACTATCCACATTTCTGAAAGATTATCTCATTATATGGACGATGAAACTGTTCACAAGATACTGAAAAAACTTTTACTTAGCATGTAATTGCAATGATGCTGGAGTTTGCTCTGTAAACATTCACTGTTGAAGTCGTACAAATGGAAAGTGTAAGTTCTTTATAATTTCATATTGAATATGAAGTCTACAATGGAACACAAGAGGACTTATCTGTATATCTAATTACATCATGAGTATTTGGATTATTGTCAGAGAATAATACATCAAGTTATCGGATTCTTCTTCTGAAATATATAAATTCTTGCATTGGAATGTAATTGTTTTTGCTTATATGTAAAAAAAAAAGAGAAAATATAAAAATTCATTCACAGATACAAACGGTACATACAAAATGGTTCAAAATATTTATAACATTATCTTGTAGTTTTTATTGATTTATAATGACCTTTATTGGTGCTTGTAATATAGGTGAGTCAATGAAACCTCAGGTGCCATTTAACTGCTTGGTGGGAGAGTTTCAGTAATTTGTTTTTGACTTTTAATGTGAATTAATAATTAAATATAAAGAAAATATTTGTTCTTTCATTTCGTTTAAATCAATGAACCTTCTGCAAAATCTGAGAAAATTGTTTAACTCTCTCCATACAAGCTCAGCCATATTGACCAACTCTGTAACCACAAAAGTATCCATACTACAAATTTTAATGGAGTATATGGATCTTAATGTAATTTGGCAACTCTTAGTAAACAATGCAAACATTTTGTATACAAAAAATCAGGTTTTGAAAAAATTATTTTTACAAAAGACTTGCCTCTGATTTTATGTTGTCTCTAACTTTGACCAGTTAATCTGAACACAAGGTAATTTTCTTGTTGAAGATTAAATAATTTTTTTCATTTCACAGTTCTCATATTTTATTTGCATAATTTCTAGAACTGCCTAAATGAGTTTTTATTATAAAACTTTACATCTTTTCTGTTATTTTCTTTACACCCTAACACTATACAAACATGGTCGAAATAATCAACTTTGTAATTACCACAAGAATTAATTATATATCTAAACAACCTTTTTTCTCTTCTCAGGTTATAACAGAAAATAATAATTATTCATCCTAAACAGCTTTAGACTCACAGCAGTTTATATCTAATGTTATTGGTTCATTGTTCCCTAAACTACAATGAACCAATAATCCTGCAACATAAACCATACACTGAATGATAAGTTGGAGCTATCATATTAAAGCTGCCCACAAGAACACTTAGCGAACAAATATCACTTAAAAATCTTTTAATTTTTACATTTTAATTACTTTTTAGTAATAAACAAACACTTAAGGAAACAATTGAGTATTTTCCTTTGTTTTGGTGTTGTGGTTAGCCAACCAATTTTATTTTAAAGTCTACTTTTTGTAATAATGGTATGGTATATTAAATAACTATTTATTTATATATTTGAAATATTCACTTACAAACACAAAATAATAACATGCACACAGCAAACAATATCATATAACTATTGTAACATGACTGAATTCCTCAGGAATTCATAACTGTCTAAAATTATGTGAAGTGTTGAATTTCAACCACATGATACCAACTTTGAATGTGTAGTAGAATAATTGAAATTATCCACTGAGATCAAAGAATATTATATGTCATTTGATAAGCTAGAGTTTTGTCTTTCCAGTAGTTATAAGTGATATAACAGTAAATGTTAGGTATAATTAACAGTAAATTGTGAGACAGAAGGACAGGCTGTGATTGGAGGATGTAAAAAGTAGGTTTGATTTTTTGGCTTATGTCTCTGTTGAAAGCAATGAGTAATATAAATATTAGGCTACACTTTAGTAATATTTATACTGTAATGAGTAATGTACATTAAACACATGATATCACACAGGGTTCATAAAAACAAAACCAGAAAATTTTAAAGTCAAAACAAACACGTGCATGTTACGTAGAGACTGAAGGTTTATGCCTCCTTTAGAAATAAAAAATTAATTTATTTGTACACATTGATAATAAAGTACTTTGATTAAGCCAGGATGTAGTTCCTTTGCATACAAAATAAAATTCAACTTACTGCAACTGAATTTTTCATATCTGCCAGAGCACTTGAAAACTCACTGAAGTGTAGCTCGGGACAGTACGGTACAGGGTGGACAAGGTCTCCGCAGTTCTTACCAGCCTCAACAGCAGCTATCTCCCAGTCACTGTTGTTTGTCAACAAAGCTGCATGATACTTTCCTGTGGCTGTACCCTGGGCTCCTGTCAAAGTTGCCATATCAATGATGATATTGGCATGTAGATCTTTCTGAGCGTATGCAACCTAGGGGTACAAAGTTAGTTTTAACAGATACAATTATATGGATAAACGTACAGCATGTTAAATAAAACACAGCTTGTGGCAGCTTAAACCATGTAATTCATAATTTGTATCTTCATACTATAATTCACAATAAGTGTAACTCGTAACATCGTCAGAGAAAGATAAAAACAACCTACCCCGTCTCCAAGAACTAGTCTTCCTTCAGCATCAGTATTGTTGACTTCAACAGTTCTGTATTATTAGAAAATGAAAAATTCTTCAGACACTAAGTTAAATGCCAGCAACTGAACAATCTAATACTGTTTCTGTAGATGTTACATGAAAGGACACTAAAGGTTAACATGAGACTTTAAGTTCAGCTAGGATGTCCTGTCCAGCAAATAAAACCTTTAAAAACCTCAAAGTCAGATTTTATCATGCATTCAAATATTTATCAAGATTTCACTCATACCCTCTTAAATAAGTTATACCCACTACAGAGGAAGACAACTACAAAATACAATCATCCTAAAGCTGACTCCTATCTCGTCACAGTTCACGTGTTCTCTAGTTTTATCATTTTCACCATTATGTAACATTATCAATTTTCTTAAACACCTCAGTGAGATCCCTTTTCTTGTCAAGGGACAAAGTTTCCACACAAAGTACCAGACAACCTCTTCTGAATCTTTTCTAACCATTCAATGTCATTTCTGGCAAGAAGCCCAAACCTCAACACAGCACAATAAATGTGGCCTAACCAACCAATCTTACATCGGGTTAAGTTTATTGCTGTATTTGTATGACTGTACCCGTTTCAATTCCATAACTCTACCTTCATCAAAACAAGAACACACATTTTGCACTCTTCTAGACAGGGAGTAAGTTGAAGAATTATTTAATAATCCAATTAAAGTCAGTTTCACTTTATTATCACTTGTAAAAAACAGGTAAAGTTCAGTAATATACCACATGTTGTCGGGTTCTTTTAGTTCTGATATTTGGCTGTAGGTAAAATTGAACAAATTTAAAATTAAAAAATAAAAGAAAAGGACTGGACTGTGTACTTACAGTTAAGAAGAATCTTAAAAACCATGTTTCAAATATATTTTGTACCATTTATATGAAAGTATTCTACACTATTTATGCCATGATATTTAATACTATGTATGCTGTGATATTTCATACTATATATACTTAGATATTTGATACTATTTGATACTGTGATATTTCATACTATTTATACTGTGATATTTGATACTATTTATACTGAGATATTTCATACTATTTATACTGTGATATTTTATACTATTTATACTGTGATATTTCATACTATTTATACTGTGATATTTCATACTATTTATACTATGATATTTTATACTATTTATACTGTGATATTTCATACCATTTATACTGTGATATTTCATACCATTATATACTATTTTAAAACCCAGTTTAAACTGTTTTTATGCTAAAACCTAGTGTTATTCTGTTTGACTATTTTTTAAGATTTTCTTTATTTACTTAACAATACTGGTTTTACAGTTTGTTTTAATATATTTTAAAATTATTACCCATGAGCACTTATCACAGTGATGGGTCGGATACAATAAGAGATTAAATACTGAAATAATCAACCAACTAGAATTACTGCTTTGATTACACAAACTATTCAAATTTCATGTGATCATGGTTGGATGGAATTAGTCAATGGGACAGATGACCAGTTGACCAGTTGCCCAACTATATTCAGAAGTGGAAGCATCAGTCACAAACACAGTTAACTTGTAGAACTGTCAAAAATCTGAAACAGTTTCATGTAGACACTTCTTACAACTGACCTCAATCAATCATTAAGTTATGACGTAACTTTCTAAAAACTGCCTACAATCACACGAATTTATTTATTTTGGTAGCAGAATCACACACAAACCATTTATTTTGGTAGTAGAATCACACACAAACCATTTATTTTGGTTGCAGAATCACACACAAACCATTTATTTTGGTAGTAGAATCACACACAAACCATTTATTTTGGTTGTAGAATCACACACAAACCATTTATTTTGGTTGTAGAATCACACACAAACCATTTATTTTGGTTGTAGAATCACACACAAACCATTTATTTTGGTTGTAGAATCACACACAAACCATTTATTTTAGTAGTAGAATCACACACAAACCATTTATTTTAGTAGTGGAATCACACACAAACCATTTATTTTAGTAGTAGAATAATATAAATAATTTATTTCAGCTTTTGGTTTTGCTCCTGAAATGATAAAGAAACAATACAATGAATAATTTATTTATGAGATGTGACCAGGCTTTAATAACAATCTATATTATTTGTAAAGAAATGTTTTTGTACGAGAAAATATGAATTTTTAATTTAGGTAAGGATGATCAGAAACTAATAGTTAATAGAACTACCTTCCCGAGTACATAGTAATAATATCGTCTGGACGTGTAGCATTTGGACCTACAGCGTTCTCTGCTAGACAGAACACAGCATGAAGGTTGCTACGAAAACCCTGCAGAGACAAAACAAAAGTTTCCAGCAAGTCACACAGATACTTAATTTTATATATCAAGTGAGAGAGCTCTGCATATTTCTTACAGTTCACCAATGAAATTATTTTCTACAAGTCCTACATTTCACAAACACTTAAGGATCTTAGGTTAATAGCTTTATAATGAAAAGTTATAATTACACTCAGTATTCATTAAAACTTAATTTAGTTCAATATCCTTAAGGTTTGGTACTCTCTCCAAATGTAACCTTTCTATCACTAGAACAACAGTCTATTTTACATAACACTGAGATCTTTGGAAAATACTCATAAAAGATTATTTTAAGCCCAATCACACCTTCAAGGCATGTATCACATGATCCTGCATCACATCATATGAATACTGGACTAATGTATATACGTACTATCCATCTTCAACATTATCCACAGAACTATAAATGTAGTCTATAATATATCTGTTAAATGTTTCTAACCAGTTTTACAGATGCATAAAAAGCTCCAAGTATCCCAGCTGCACCTCCACAGTCTCTCTTCATACCTGTCATGGCCGTCTACAATAAAACAAGTGGTTTTTTATATTATTAACATTAGTCGAGAATAAAATAAAACAGGTTTGCATATCTTTAACACTAGTCTATAATAAAATAAAATGGGTTAGTATATCTTTAACACTAGTCTATAATAAAATAAAACAGGTTTGTATATCTTTGACACTAGTCTATAATAAAATAAAACAGGTTTGTATATCTTTGACACTAGTCTATAATATAATAAAACAGGTTTGTATATCTTTAACATGAGTCAATAATAAAATAAAACAGGTTTGTATATCTTTAACACTAGTCTATAATAAAATAAAATGGGTTTGTATATCTTTAACATTAATCTATAATAAAATAAAACAGGTTTGTATATCTTTAACATGAGTCTGTAATAAAATAAAACGGTTTGTATATCTTTAACATTAGTATATGATAAAATAAAACAGGTTTGTATATTTTCAACATGAGTCTATAATAAAATAAAACAGTTTGTATATCTTTAATGTCAGTCAATAATAAAAAAAAACAGGTTTGTATATCTTTAACATTAGCGTGTAACAAAATAAAACAGGTTTGTATATCTTTAACATGAGTCTATAATAAAATAAAACGGGTTTGTATATCTTTAACATTAGCCTGTAATAAAATAAAACGAATTTGTATATCTTTAACATGAGTCTATAATAAAATAAAATGGGTTTGTATATCTTTAACACTAGTCTATAATAAAATAAAACAGGTTTGTATATCTTTAACGTCAGTCAATAATAAAATAAAACAGGTTTGTATATCTTTAACACTAGTCTATAATAAAATAAACAGGTTTGTATATCTTTAACATGAGTCTATAATAAAATAAAACGGGTTTGTATATCTTTAACACAAGTCTATAATAAAATAAAACGGGTTTGTATATATTTAACATTAGCCTGTAACAAAATAAAACAGGTTTGTATATCTTTAACACTAGTCTATAATAAAATAAAACAGGATTGTATATCTTTAACATGTGTCTATAATAAAATAAAATGGGTTTGTATATCTTTAACACGAGTCTATAATATAATAAAACAGGTTTGTATATCTTTAACATTAATCTATAATAAAATAAAACAGGTTTGTATATCATTCACATTTGTGTATAATAATATGGGTTTGTGTACTTATTTTGTTAGACTAGAATACAGTGAAATAGTTGGTAAAACCTTCAATCAAAGTGAACATGAAACAGGTTGATAAATAATTATTTTAGATGTAGAAGATAATTAAACAAGTTAGTATTCCTATCTTTATTTTCTAGAATACAATAAAACGGTTGGTTAAGCCTCGTCCAGAATGAAACAACAAAAGTCTAGTTTATTACTCACTGCTGAATAGAATAAAAATTTGAAACACACATCTTGTTTAGAAAAAGGAAAAACCTTACCTTGGCTTTGATACACAAACCACCAGTGTCATAAACGATTCCCTTGCCAACCCAGGCGATTGTTTCTTGTGCTCCCTCGGGGGTGTGACTTAACACAGCAAGAGCAGGGGGATGGGATGCTGCCTTACCCACCGAAAAAATACCTAAACATTGGGGCTTTTGTTTATTATGTGTTAACAAGTTTTCCTGTAGATTAAAGCATGAAACTGTGTGTTAAAAATTTGTTGACCCACGAATATTGAGGTCACCCTGAATGCTAACTTACAAATCAACTTTAGAACTGATATTTCAACCTTAAATACTTCATACCCAGTGTATTTCGTAAGTTGAAAAGATGGTCATGCTTTTGGTTGTTTGAAGTGTGGACACTGATTGGTTTATATTATCTTACAGGTTTCTAGCTGTATGTTTATTTCTTCAGTAACGTTTCAGTTTGATATTTTTAAACTATCTGTTCCTCAACTGTGAAACCATAGTCATTACAGTACTAGTGAGGACTGCTAAGATCTCTGATAATTGAAAATGGGTACAAATAGCTGACCCCCTTAAAAATAAAAAAGACATTAGCAAGTATTAGCGGTGACAGAGATAAACCCTTTATAGTGAGTTTAAAACACTATTATATTCAAACAATACACATAAATACAATAATTTTTTATCTATTCAAAATATACTATAATTATTAGAAATAATGACTGTGTTAATAAAACATAATGTCGTACAAAAATGACTGTGACCTCATATTAAAAAATCACCAGTCAATGATAGATAGGCTTCGTTCTGGTTGGATAATTTGCAGTGGAGGTCAATGTCAGTAAGCAGTTAAGGTCACAAAACAGTTTAAAATAAAATTGATTGGATGTAGAAAATGAAACCTTCTGATAAATATTAATGAAACATGTAATACATAATGTAATATTTGTTCTTTGCCATATACATATTGAAAATAAAGTCTGTAGAAAAACTTTGAGGAGAAAAATTCACATCTCAAGTTGCAACGCATACAATAATCAGATTGTGAGGAATGTAAAAAATGACAAAACATAGAGATGCAATATATATATCTTTCATCTTCATACAGATAGTAATTTCACCATTAGACAGCAAAGCCATGCAATATTTTATTAATTTATATCTTCAGATGACAATAAAATAAAATAGTTGCATACATTCTCAATAGATGGTGCGACTTTACCTCCAAATCCTTTTCGGTCAAGTTCGTGCCCTTGAATAACCATTGCTTTGATACCTAAAGCAACACCAATCTCTTCAACTTCCTAGCAAGAAGAATATAAAGTAAGGTCTATCAACTCTTCTGTTAGTGATTATAAAGTAAGGTCTATCAACTTTTCTGTTACTCAGTGAATATAAAGTAAGGTCTATCAACTGTTCTGTTACTCAGTGAATATAAAGTAAGGTCTATAAACTGTTCTGTTACTCAATGAATATAAATAAAGTAAGGTCTATCAACTGTTCTGTTACTCAGTGAATATAAAGTAAGGTCTATCAACTCTCCTGTTACTCAGAGAATATAAAGTAAGGTCTATCAACTCTTCTGTGACTCAGTGAAAATAAAGTAAGGTCTATCAACTCTTCTGTTACTCAGTGAATATAAAGTAAGGTCTATCAACTCTTCTGTTACTCAGTGAAAATAAAGTAAGGTCTATCAACTGTTCTGTTACTCAGTGAATATAAAGTAAGGTCAATCAACTCTTCTGTTACTCAGTGAATACAAAGTAAGGTCTATCAACTCTTCTGTGACTCAGTGAAAATAAAGTAAGGTCTATCAACTCTTCTGTTACTCAGTGAATACAAAGTAAGGTCTATCAACTCTCCTGTTACTCAGAGAATATAAAGTAAGGTCTATCAACTCTTCTGTGACTCAGTGAAAATAAAGTAAGGTCTATCAACTCTTCTGTTACTCAGTGAATATAAAGTAAGGTCTATCAACTCTTCTGTTACTCAGTGAAAATAAAGTAAGGTCTATCAACTGTTCTGTTACTCAGTGAATATAAAGTAAGGTCAATCAACTCTTCTGTTACTCAGTGAATACAAAGTAAGGTCTATCAACTCTTCTGTGACTCAGTGAAAATAAAGTAAGGTCTATCAACTCTTCTGTTACTCAGTGAATATGAAGTAAGGTCTATCAACTCTTCTGTTACTCAGTGAATATGAAGTAAGGTCTATCAACTCTTCTGTTACCCATTGAATATAAAGTAAGGTCTATCAACTCTTCTGTGACTCAGTGAAAATAAAGTAAGGTCTATCAACTCTTCTGTTACTCAGTGAGTATAAAGTAAGGTCTATCAACTCTTCTGTTACTCAGTGAATATGAAGTAAGGTCTATCAACTCTTCTGTTACCCATTGAATATAAAGTAAGGTCTATCAACTCTTCTGTTACTCAGTGAATATAAAGTAAGGTCTATCAACTCTTCTGTTACCCATTGAATATAAAGTAAGGTCAATCAACTCTTCTGTTACTCAGTGAATACAAAGTAAGGTCTATCAACTCTTCTGTTACTCAGTGAATATAAAGTAAGGTCTATCAACTCTTCTGTTACTCAGTGAGTATAAAGTAAGGTCTATCAACTCTTCTGTTACTCAGTGAATATGAAGTAAGGTCTATCAACTCTTCTGTTACCCATTGAATATAAAGTAAGGTCTATCAACTCTTCTGTTACTCAGTGAATATAAAGTAAGATCTATAAACTCTTCTGTTACTCAATGAATATAAAGTAAGGTCTATCAACTGTTCTATTTCTCAATGAATATAAAGTAAGGTCTATCAACTCTTCTGTTACTCATTGAATATAAAGTAAGGTCTATCATCTGTTCTGTTACTCAGTGAATAAGAAGTAAGGTCTATCAACTCTTCTGTTACTCATTGAATATAAAGTAAGGTCTATCAACTCTTTTGTTACTCAGTGAATATAAACTAATGTCTATCAACTGTTCTATTTCTCAGAGAGTAAAAAAAATTAAGACTAATATAACTATTTCTAAATCACAAAATCATGCTGTAAACACTAATCCTTGTGTTCATATAACATATCTCAAATGTACAGGTATCCTCTGTATGAAAGTGAAGATACAACCTTTATAAACATGTCTATCATTGGATGGTTTCTAATTTTCATGAGACATACGTCTGTATAAATGTTTTATAAAGTACTAGTTAAACAAACTCACCCTAAATGTATGTATGTTATACCAACCATAAATGAAATAACAAGCAATTCATAAAGTAGTGTTTTTTATCAAAAATATAGACAGTGAAAAGTTGTACAAAAAGAAGGAGAGAACAGATATGTTATATGTTGTGAAGTTTATTCCACTCTTGACAACAGAAAGAATCGGTGATGTTTACCAAGTTGTCTCAAGCCAGAAAAGTCTCAATTCTCATAAAGATGCTGCTATCAACTCATCCCAAAACTAAACAAAAAGTGTTTAGATCTGATGCCAAAACGGAACACCAAATTTTATAAATTGAATTAATCAAAAACATTCAAAGAAAAAGAAAGAAAAACAGAAGGGATAATGGAAGAAATCATTAGAATACGGAAAAATACAAGATATTTTGACAACTGAATCAAAACAATTTCAACTGAAATTGAAGTATTAATTTGAAGCCTGGTATTTATTATGTTGTAAGATCCATTTCTTACAGCAACTTGTGAAGTGAAAACCTGTAAATAACATTGTTACACATTTCTGTATTACTTGTCTCTATTTAATTTCTTTAACTTTAATACCAAAGTTCGCATCTTAGAATTATTCCAATATCTATCCTTATTTAACTTTCAAATCTCTTTATCCTGTTTTATATTCACTTACACAATAAACTTTAATAAACATGATTGTTATCTGGGCATAGATCATTATATGTGTGTGTGTGTGTGTATTTACAAACCAGTCAAATGTGGCTCCACAACTAATATTGTGTAATACGTAATTTAAAACAAGTTGATATAACCACAACTAATATTATATAATACGTAATTTAAAACAAGTTGTTATAACCACTACTAATATTGTGTAATACGTAATTTAAAACAAGTTGATATAACCACAACTAATATTATATAATACGTAATTTAAAACAAGTTGTTATAACCACTACTAATATTGTGTAATACGTAATTTAAAACAAGTTGATATAACCACAACTAATATTATATAATACACAATTTAAAACAAGTTGTTATAATCACAACTAATATTGTGTGATACATAATTTAAAACAAGTTGTTATAACCACAAATAATATTGTGTAATACATAATTTAATACAAGTTGTTGTAACCACTACTAATGTTATGTGATACATAATTTAAAACAAGTTGTTATAACCACTACTAATACTGTCCAATACAAACCTTAAGAAAAGCCACTGTGTTCATCTCACTACAAGGAGTGTCCACTATACGAGCAGCTAGCTGAACACCTTCTGCAGCAACAGTGAAACACTGAAGATCTGCTTCGCTCAAGTTCTCATCATTGACAATCAAGAATTCCACCAGGACACTGTGTGATGTAGACATACCACTGGATTTGGTGCTATAGAGTGGATAAGCCCGAGCTACAGCACAGGCTGAAGCAAAAGCATCTTTCTTCTCACATATAATCTACACACATAAAAGAAATTGTGTTCTGATTATATTTTACACAAATGATTTAATGAGGGAAAAGCAAAACAAAAGATAAACAGTAAATCCTAATGTTTTAAGGTTTCTGTCCAGAAAATAATGCCACATAAAGATGATTCTTTACACCAGCAGAAACACTGCCCTACAAATGGCTGTTTGTGCTAGCAATTACTAATTTCATAATTCATACTCATGTTAGAGTATTTGTTTCAAACAGTTCATGTGCAAAGTGATTTTTGATGTTGCAATTAAACACATTTTTTTATCTGGAACATCATTTCATTTGAGAAACCTTTAAAACCTTCTAGATACATTTGAAACATTTGCTTATAGCAAAATTTTATACTTTATCTATCCTAGTTGTATACAAGGTGGGTCAATTTGACTGACCTTGTGATCAACAAAAATAAAAACAATCTAAATTACTCTTTTTTTCTTTTAATGTAGAATGACTTCATTTGTAACATGAAACAATTCATTTATCCTTCGTAGCTTCACATTCATAACTGTATACATGAACTTATCAAGTTGCAAATATCTTGGAAAATGTGCAGTTATGGATAATACAGAATTTAACATCAGAGGTAACTAGTAACAAATAGTGAAAAAGAGGATGTGACAGGTGGATGTACGGATCTGATTTTTCTATTTCTTAGCTCTGTAACCAAAGAAAATTAAAAATTATGGTTTATCTGAGCAACGATCTTACAGTGAGTTACTTACATTAAATTTTGTATTTGTTGGAAGGTGGTGAATAAAGTAGAGAATATGAAACATCTACTGAAAACTTGTCACTTTACTGACACTAACAGGGGAAATTCAGGATTTTTAAAATTATTTCCTTATAAAATTAAGAACTGAAAACCTATACACCATTAAAATATGGATTATTAGTTACAGTTTTATTCTGTATTAATTGGTATAACATAAACAAAAAGTATTCAAATAAAATTTCAATGCAAGTCACTAAAACTGCATAAAGTGCAGTAAATGAAACTCACAATGATTCAAATAATCTGTTCATTTCCTTACTTTACATCAAATACACTTTTTTTTACTCTCATCATCTGGCTCGAATAATGACTTCTGGTATTAATTAAAAAAACCTTTTAGTCTGTTAATTGCAGGGTTCAAATAACAGGAAATTTGAAACAGACAAGTCATGAAAAACTTAAAAAAATATTTGTTAAGAAATAAATATCGTTTTAGTGTTTGAAGACATGATGGTTTTAACAGTTTACTTTAACACCAATGAATCTTTCAATGAACTTGTCAAGTTACACATTCAAATTAAAGAGAATCAAACACAGTAATGGTAAATCAAGCAGATATAATGTTATCACCCAGCAGTTCTGTTGAAAAGATGAAAACTAATTGCTTGCAATGTTACAATTGCACATTTTATGTATAAATCTCAGTATAAACAGGTATAATAAAACACGAATAAGCATGTTTATGTTTTCATCTGAGAAATATTCAAAGGTTTATTGAAGCATCTGCCAAGATACTAATTTTAATACCACCACTAGAACCAAAGCAGGTTTACTGATAATACATGAGAGGTGGTTATATTTCTGATGTACAGAATGATTAAAACAAAAGACTGTTACACAGGTACATCAAGAGAGAAAGAAACCCACTTTCTGTTTCAAGTGTCTTTCCAATGCTTTCTTTATATTTATTAACATGGTTTAGCAATTTTTAAATGTTGCATCATTTTCAAAACAAGTTATTCCGCTGGTGTAGGAAATGTTGTTTAGAACTGACTTTACATGAAACTTTCATATTTCATTATTTTAACTATTTTTTATCAGTAAATCATCTTTTCCAAGAGTTTTACTAAAGCTGAAAATTATAATTATAATGAATGATTTGTTTCACCAACAGAACCATTTTAAGATGTTTTGTTTCATAATAAAATATCTAAACACTTCAGAGAGCGTAAACTATATCTGAAACTCAGAAAATAAAAGTGCCTGAATGAACTGTCACTGACTTCAGTACCTAACTGATCCGTATTATAATATTTAAATCTGCTTCGAGCATACCACTATAGATTCATCAGTTCCATTGGACCAGTTCCTCACGAGCTTAGTAACGGCATGACTTTGTGCTGGACTGTTGTGTCGAGAACATTTTGTTGGCAGGGCTGCAACAGCTGCAAGGTTTAAATAGAGGGAGCAGACATCTGTCGGAGACGGATGTAGCACCTCCACAGCTGACTTGAAGGTCTGAAATATACAATTAATGTAACAATCAGCGATCAAGAACAAAAAATTGAACAGTTTCTCACTTAGCCATCACAGATACAGAGCCAAAACCTTTTGATTAAAGATAAATAGAACAGCTGTCACAGATACAGAGCCAAAACCTTTTGATTAAAGATAAATAGAACAGCTGTCACAGATACACAGCCTAAACCTTTTGATTAAAGATAAATAGAATAGCTGTCACAGATACACAGCTGAAATCTTTTGATTAAACATAAATAGAACAGCTGTCACAGATACACAGGCAAAACCTTTTGATTAAAGATAAATAGAACAGCTGTCACAGATACACAGCCTAAACCTTTTGATTAAAGATAAATAGAATAGCTGTCACAGATACACAGCCTAAACCTTTTGATTAAAGATAAATAGAACAGCTGTCACAGATACACAGGCAAAACCTTTTGATTAAAGATAAATAGAACAGCTGTCACAGATACACAGCCTAAACCTTTTGATTAAAGATAAATAGAATAGCTGTCACAGATACACAGCCTAAACCTTTTGATTAAACATAAATAGAACAGCTGTCACAGATACACAGCCGAAACCTTTTGATTAAACATAAAGAGAACAGCTGTCACAGATACATAGCCGAAACCTTTTGATTAAAGATAAATAGAACAGCTGTCACAGATACAGAGCCAAAACCTTTTGATTAAAGATAAATAGAACAGCTGTCACAGATACACAGCCTAAACCTTTTGATTAAAGATAAATAGAATAGCTGTCACAGATACACAGCTGAAATCTTTTGATTAAACATAAATAGAACAGCTGTCACAGATACACAGCCGAAACCTTTTGATTAAACATAAAGAGAACAGCTGTCACAGATACATAGCCGAAACCTTTTGATTAAAGATAAATAGAACAGCTGTCACAGATACAGAGCCAAAACCTTTTGATTAAAGATAAATAGAACAGCTGTCACAGATACACAGCCTAAACCTTTTGATTAAAGATAAATAGAATAGCTGTCACAGATACACAGCCTAAACCTTTTGATTAAAGATAAATAGAATAGCTGTCACAGATACACAGCCTAAACCTTTTGATTAAACATAAATAGAACAGCTGTCACAGATACAGAGCCGAAACCTTTTGATTAAAGATAAATAGAACAGCTGTCACAGATACACAGCCTAAACCTTTTGATTAAAGATAAAGAGAACAGCTGTCACAGATACACAGCCGAAACCTTTTGATTAAACATAAAGAGAACAGCTGTCACAGATACATAGCCGAAACCTTTTGATTAAAGATAAATAGAACAGCTGTCACAGATACAGAGCCAAAACCTTTTGATTAAAGATAAATAGAACAGCTGTCACAGATACACAGCCTAAACCTTTTGATTAAAGATAAAGAGAACAGCTGTCACAGATACACAGCCTAAACCTTTTGATTAAACATAAATAGAACAGCTGTCACAGATACACAGCCGAAACCTTTTGATTAAACATAAAGAGAACAGCTGTCACAGATACATAGCCGAAACCTTTTGATTAAAGATAAATAGAACAGCTGTCACAGATACAGAGCCAAAACCTTTTGATTAAAGATAAATAGAACAGCTGTCACAGATACACAGCCTAAACCTTTTGATTAAAGATAAATAGAACAGCTGTCACAGATACAGAGCCAAAACCTTTTGATTAAAGATAAATAGAACAGCTGTCACAGATACACAGCCTAAACCTTTTGATTAAAGATAAATAGAATAGCTGTCACAGATACACAGCCTAAACCTTTTGATTAAAGATAAATAGAATAGCTGTCACAGATACACAGCCTAAACCTTTTGATTAAACATAAATAGAACAGCTGTCACAGATACAGAGCCGAAACCTTTTGATTAAAGATAAATAGAACAGCTGTCACAGATACACAGCCTAAACCTTTTGATTAAAGATAAAGAGAACAGCTGTCACAGATACAGAGCCGAAACCTTTTGATTAAAGATAAATAGAACAGCTGTCACAGATACACAGCCTAAACCTTTTGATTAAAGATAAATAGAACAGCTGTCACAGATACATAGCCGAAACCTTTTGATTAAAGATAAATAGAACAGCTGTCACAGATACAGAGCCAAAACCTTTTGATTAAAGATAAATAGAACAGCTGTCACAGATACACAGCCTAAACCTTTTGATTAAAGATAAATAGAATAGCTGTCACAGATACACAGCCTAAACCTTTTGATTAAAGATAAATAGAATAGCTGTCACAGATACACAGCCTAAACCTTTTGATTAAACATAAATAGAACAGCTGTCACAGATACAGAGCCGAAACCTTTTGATTAAAGATAAATAGAACAGCTGTCACAGATACACAGCCTAAACCTTTTGATTAAAGATAAAGAGAACAGCTGTCACAGATACACAGCCGAAACCTTTTGATTAAACATAAAGAGAACAGCTGTCACAGATACATAGCCGAAACCTTTTGATTAAAGATAAATAGAACAGCTGTCACAGATACAGAGCCAAAACCTTTTGATTAAAGATAAATAGAACAGCTGTCACAGATACACAGCCTAAACCTTTTGATTAAAGATAAAGAGAACAGCTGTCACAGATACACAGCCTAAACCTTTTGATTAAACATAAATAGAACAGCTGTCACAGATACACAGCCGAAACCTTTTGATTAAACATAAAGAGAACAGCTGTCACAGATACATAGCCGAAACCTTTTGATTAAAGATAAATAGAACAGCTGTCACAGATACAGAGCCAAAACCTTTTGATTAAAGATAAATAGAACAGCTGTCACAGATACACAGCCTAAACCTTTTGATTAAACATAAATAGAACAGCTGTCACAGATACACAGGCAAAACCTTTTGATTAAACATAAAGAGAACAGCTGTCACAGATACATAGCCGAAACCTTTTGATTAAAGATAAATAGAACAGCTGTCACAGATACAGAGCCAAAACCTTTTGATTAAAGATAAATAGAACAGCTGTCACAGATACACAGCCTAAACCTTTTGATTAAAGATAAATAGAATAGCTGTCACAGATACACAGCTGAAATCTTTTGATTAAACA
The DNA here is from genome assembly GCA_011833715.1 of Carcinoscorpius rotundicauda. Classification (NCBI taxonomy): domain Eukaryota; kingdom Metazoa; phylum Arthropoda; class Merostomata; order Xiphosura; family Limulidae; genus Carcinoscorpius; species Carcinoscorpius rotundicauda. The sequence goes on from CM022400.1 coordinate 71,200,313, forward strand.
TAAATAGAACAGCTGTCACAGATACACAGGCAAAACCTTTTGATTAAAGATAAATAGAACAGCTGTCACAGATACACAGCCTAAACCTTTTGATTAAAGATAAATAGAACAGCTGTCACAGATACACAGCCTAAACCTTTTGATTAAAGATAAATAGAATAGCTGTCACAGATACACAGCTGAAATCTTTTGATTAAACATAAATAGAACAGCTGTCACAGATACACAGGCAAAACCTTTTGATTAAAGATAAATAGAACAGCTGTCACAGATACACAGCCTAAACCTTTTGATTAAAGATAAATAGAATAGCTGTCACAGATACACAGCCTAAACCTTTTGATTAAACATAAATAGAACAGCTGTCACAGATACACAGGCAAAACCTTTTGATTAAACATAAAGAGAACAGCTGTCACAGATACATAGCCGAAACCTTTTGATTAAAGATAAATAGAAAATCTATTTTTTTTTTACCCTTTCATCAATGAATTCAACATTTATTTAACTAGTATAATCTTTAAACTTTATACAAATAAACTGAGTTTAAAGTTCAGTTGGTTGTAATTACACAATGGACCATTTATACTCTGTCCACCAGGGGTATCGAAACTCAGATTTTAGTCTGGTATATCTGCAGACTTATGCTGAATCACTGAGACAAGCTTAAACTTCCCACCTAATAATCAGATCTTTGAAAGATAATTAAAGCTCATGGTTAAATAAAAACATTAATAAATATTACATGTGTTGCTTTATTAGAAACTACTCAAGCACAACAAATATCCTGAAATAACCAACAGGATACAAAGTTCAAATTTAGTACGTTATCAGCACTAAAATGTATGAAAATGTTATGACAAAATCACAAAAATAACACTGAAAAACTTCCTAAGGAATATGGAAAATTGTATGTACATGTGTAAATATTATAATAATATTATGTAGGTGTTAAGGTTATAATAATACTATGTACGTGTGTTAAGGTTATAATAATACTATGTACGTGTGTTAAGGTTATAATAATACTACGTACGTGTGTTAAGGTTATAATAATACTATGACCTGTGTTAATGTTATAATAATAGTATGTACGTGTGTTAATGCTATAATAACACAATGCAGTGTGTTAATGTTATAATAACACAATGTACATGTGTTAATGTTATAATAATATGTATGTGTGTTGATATAAGAGTATGTACACGTGTTAATGTTATAAGAGTATGTACGTGTGTTAGTATCATAAGAGTATACAGATGTGTTAATACTATAATACAAATTGAAAACAAACCAATAAAATATACAGATTTCTTCTTGTGTCCAGTTCCCTTGAACTATTATGTTACCATTAGCAGCTGTAGTTATGTTCTATAAATATGAAATTCCACATATTACAGGTGTGCCTGACTTCTGGTACACGTAATGTTGGAAACAAACATTTCAACTTTTACTATTGCTCCAGTTTAGATTAAAACTCTTCAGTTACACAAGAGACATTCTGACCCATCTGGGTATTCCTATCCTGCTTCAAACTATACAAACAATGAACCAAAGGCTGTATTATTTGATCCAATCATAATCTGTTAAAGTTTCACCTAAACACAGTGTTAACCGTAAACTATTTAGTCTGTTCTCTTAAAACAAACAACATTAAGGTGGAAATGTATAAAAAAACCTGGTTTGAATACCACTGGATTACTGAGTTCTGTTCTTATATCAGTACAAGAACTGTTACACACAAAATTCACAGACAAAATCATTTGAATAAACTATTAATATTTTCCAGTTTCCTTTTGGCTTTTACTGAAATTTAGGGATAGCAGAGTTGATTTCATTTGAATTTTAAAATTGCCAGGATTTGAGAAATTATATACTTGAACAATAAATTTAGTTTAATAAAAGACCTGAATACGGAGAGTCTTGTTCTGAAGTTTACTCACAGACATGGTTGCTTATCCAATAACATGCTGATTGTAGGAGTTACTTTAAGTTTGTAATGGATCAGTGAGAAAGTTTACATTTTGAATGCTGATAACATTGGGTTTCTTCTTTTTTCTTTTTGTTTTAAAAGTGTTGTTTCACTTATGCCATATAATGATTTATTACCGATCACATTGAATTATTAAAGTTTTTTCACAAACCCAAAAGAACGATACCCATTTCAGGCACTGTATATAAAATGGGATCTCATTTATTCAAATTTGAGAAGGATTTGTCCACTTAATGTTGTAATAGCTACTAAGAACATGATTATTGTGTCTGAAAATAGTAAAAGACACATCAAACAACACACACAACTTCCCAGTAAACAGAAACACACTTACCTCTTCAGTGACCTTTGGTTCCAGTTTCATTTTCACGTCGTTAAACGTAATTCTAGACAAGTGTTTAGTCTGACCTATTATCAGCACTGGACTCTGATGGGGGTCAGATACAGATAACTGACCCCCAAACTTGATCATTCCTTTTGGCATCTCCTAGTTCACACCTATAAACACACAATTATTCAACATCTAATGTGGCAGTACTGACATAAAACATGAATGTGACACATTTACCACAGCCAAGACTTGAACTGTGACATGTGAAGCCAGTTATTACAACCAGCAGCTTCTACACAAAATAAAGGATAATGAACAAATTACATGAACCAGTTACTATTTTATATTACTACAAATTAACAAGGTTACCAACATGAACAGTTGAAAAACAATAACCTTTATTACTACAGGTTAACAAGGTTACCAACACGAACAGCTGAAAAACAATAACTTTTATTACTACAAATTAACAAGGTTACCAACATGAACAGTTGAAAAACAATAACCTTTATTACTACAGGTTAACAAGGTTACCAACACGAACAGTTGAAAAGCAATAACCTTGATTACTACAGGTTAACAAGGTTACCAACACGAACAGTTGAAAAACAATAACTTTTATTACTACAGGTTAACATGGTTACCAACACGAACAGTTGAAAAGCAATAACCTTGATTACTACAGGTTAACAAGGTTACCAACATGAACAGTTGAAAAGCAAAAACTTTTATTACTACAGGTTAACAAGGTTACCAACATGAACAGTTGAAAAACAATAACCTTTATTACTACAGGTTAACAAGGTTACCAACACGAACAGCTGAAAAACAATAACTTTTATTACTACAGGTTAACATGGTTACCAACATGAACAGTTGAAAAGCAATAACCTTTATTACTACAGGTTAACATAGTTAACAACACGAACAGTTGAAAAACAATAACTTTTATTACTACAGGTTAACATGGTTACCAACACAAACAGTTGAAAAGCAAAAACCTTTATTACTACAGGTTAACAAGGTTACCAACATGAACAGTTGAAAAACAATAACTTTTATTACTACAGGTTAACAGTTGAAAAGCAATAACCTTTATTACTACAGGTTAACAAGGTTACCAACACGAACAGTTGAAAAACAATAACCTTTATTACTACAGGTTAACAAGGTTACCAACACGAACAGTTGAAAAACAATAACCTTTATTACTACAGGTTAACAAGGTTACCAACAGGAAGTGGTTGAAAAACAGTAACCTTTTTTACTACAGGTTAACAAGGTTACCTACAGGAACAGTTAAAAAACAATAACCTTTATTACTACAGGTTTGTCACAGACAAACAAGTTCACTTTTTTTTTACAATTTCTGTAAAACAACTGATTTAAAAACTGCATAAAAATCTCATTTTCTTAAGATTGTATTTAGGAAAATCTTTAAGCAATCACTGATCTTCTGCATATAACTAAGCAAAACTTACCAGCTATATGGTATATATGGAAAAGTTGGTAAGTTGGTGTTTATTAGCATCAAGCAACTGGTAAAAAATAAGACAAAGATAAAATTGATGTAAAATATAAAAATGAATCAAAGTAAAACTAAACAAACTTTAAACACCTGGTAAAAATTTAAATAGAGTTAAAAGGTCCACAAATTTTAAAATAATCAGTAAGGTGGACAGTGTTACTATCACCAATGACACTGTCCAGCATCAGGGGTGAATCCAAGGTAAATACATGTCTGAAATGGTGCTATCACCCACAGTCATAATGACAGTAAAATGTGGGCTACTGTGACTTTTGTGTCACACACATTGGTGGATCAGTCACAGATATAGGAAAATGATAAGATAAAAAAGTGTAACCAGAGCTTGGCCAAGCCCCAACAACTTCTTCCTTCCAATCCTTACAGAAACAATATGGTCAAAGTACAGCAGAAGGTTTTGCATGGAGAAGTTTGTTATCTTGTTCCTCATCCCAAGTTGACTGCCAGCTGGTATGGAGCTGAGCCCTGAATACAGGTATGGAACACGCACAGCAGTGATAGTGTCAGAGCAGACAGACTTAGCTACATAGTCAGTAATTTCATTCCCATGAATTATGACATGGCCTGGTATTCAGAAACACTGGAGAGAAGTGGATGACAAAGAGAAATTGGCCAGTCATTTATGAATATCGACGAGAACAGGTGAGAACTAATGTGAAGTGATTCCAAGGCCAGTAAAGAGCTAAGCAAGTCAGTATAAATAGTACATTTCGTGTACCGAATAGCTTCTACGTGATTCAGGGCAAGGGAAATAGCATACAATTCAGCAGTGAACACAGAAGCTGTAGAGAGGATTATGTGTGCAACAACCAAACCACAACAAACCATAGCAGAGCCCACAGAATTACCCAATTTCGAATCATCCATACAAATGAGTATAACAGAATTGTTCGAAAAAAGTTTGACAAATAGAAGATGGTACTTCTAATTGAGAGTATCCACCTGATTCAGATGACTCAAATTCACACTTGGGGATGGTAATAAGCCATGGTGAGATGGACTAACCAGTGGATACAGCAATGTCATCCAAGAACAGACCCAATTCATCCAACTGAGCCTGGATACAAAGGGTAAAAGGAACAATGACAGACAGTCTATTCTGAAAAAGCATTACACACCATGAAATGAAGACACAACCCCAGGTGGGATGTTGTGGTATGGACTGAATTTTCTAAGTATAGAATAAAGAAAGTTGCAAACAGTGGAGGTTCACGAGACTCAGTGTACAAACTCTAACCTGAAAATGACCTAATAAGGTTAAAACAGTTCTGGTCAGTTTCTCTCTCAATGATAGGACAATGATCATTGTCCCGTGGGTCACTGTTGACCATTCAAGAAAAGTGAGGAAAAAGTGAAGGGGAGCAGATATAAAGATCTACAGCAGTAAAAGATGCATAAAAATAAGCATAAGAACCAGTACTGAAGAGAGACAGATTATGGTCTAAGAGAACATGCTCTTTAGAGCAACCCCTCCAATCAATAACAGACCCTTCTCAGAGGAGATTACATCCATTGGAGTCTCCCAACATTAAAAAGGGAGATGGCAACACAGCATCAAGATCTGATTGATCATAGGTTTCTCCAAGAGACAGGTAGACAGAACAGACAGTGATGGTATGACCTAAGGAAATATGGATGGACCTTCAAGGGTGTACTGAGTGGCAAAGACAGAGGAGACATGTGCTAGTCAACCAGCAGTGCCACACCTCCATACATTCGTCCATCACACAACCCGTCATTGCAGTATAAAGAAAACTACCAAAGGGCAACAGGTTACAAAAATACTTCCTATATTGAAAAACACACAGGATGAAAAGAATCAATCAGTGCCTTAATGCAATATAAATTGAAACGGAAACTTTGATATTTCCACGTGGAGGAGAAATTGGCAGAGAGCCCATCTGTTTTTGAACTTTGTCTTTTCTCTTTAGCAGAAAGAGGTCTTTTGACCTCCATGGATCCTGATCTGGGTTGAGTGGGCAGGTCTCTGTCATCGGAAGATTCCAGCAACTGATGGTGTGAACTAATAACCGTTCTGCATTTTGGAGTCAGAGAAGAAGATGGACCCAAGAATATGCCCAAACCCAGAATTAAATGAAGTGGATTCAGGGAGCTGCTGGAAAGAATAGTATAAACAGAGACGGGTGTTGACATTGACTCCTCAACTTTGTTAACCATAGGAGCAAAAGACTTTCCATGCAGTTTGAAAATGACTCCCACTGTAGCAGTGGAGTGAAGTGGCATACCTCTGAGATGGAATGATGATGAAAAGTACCATTAGAGCCTTTGGTAAGAAATATTGTGAACGGTTTTTAAGTGCTGCACCTCTTTTCTCTCTGCCAACCTCGGGCATGAACGAAAATAAGATGGGTGAGAGTCACTACAACTAACATAATGAGGATTCATTTTATAGTCATAGGTATCATGGTCCTTGGTACCACAACAAGGACACATCAAGGAACAATGACATGATGTCTTTGAGTGACGGAACCATTGACACTGGAAACATCTGAGAAGGTTTGGAATGTATGACCATACTTTGGATTTTAGATAACCTGCCTTGATAGTAGCAAGTAGACGTGATGATGTGAACGTCAAAATTAGGTTACTGATCGGCATCATAATTCCATCTTTGTGAGTGGAGATGTGCATCATTGCAGAAACTCCTTGGGTATAAAAACCAGCAAGGATCTCCGAGTCAAGGATGTTCTTCAAATTCCTGTTAACAATAATTCCTTGTGATGAATCCAAAGTTGCATGTGGAGTAACCCCATATCCCCAATGGTCCTCAAGTACAAAAGGAGTTCACTGTGTTTTGGAGTGGATGTTTCCATCAAGATGTCCTCATAACATAGCTTTTTGATTGACTTTGGAGAGCCAGCAAGCCATTCTAGTCTCTTCTGAATAAAAAAGGGAGACATTTGCCCTAAAGATTTGTCTGATAAAGAATGTGATACCAGAAAATGAGAACAGATGTTGAAGAATTTGATGGCTATTGTTCAGAATCTTCAATATGCGGTCGTTTACTGATAGTCTGGTTTTTCACTGTTTTATTTTTATTTGGGGATACATAGCAAAGAATATTTAGGTACCTACTGACCCTACCCAACATGGAGCCCTATGAGGAGATGCACTACAATGTCAAACAAGACCACTGCAATGACGTCAGGGTTTTGTGAGCACTATACCCAAACACCAGCATCAGACACAATGTCCACAACACCCACTGAAAATGTCCAACACTGGTACTCTGTTGACCCTAACCTAAGTGGACAAGCCAACTGATCCTGGGGGGTCACCTCAAGGCCAACCATCTTCAGGAATTCAAGGCTAAAGTGGTGTGTGAGGGTTGGACCCCTCAACCACCAGGATTCTCTCCTCCCCTTCATGGGTCACCATGCACAGCAAACACGTGGGTGGATATTTAGATCCCAGGGATGGTAAACTGAAAGAACAGAATCTTATCTAGAAGTACTCCTCACTGTGTACAGGAATCCACACCAAAAGGAAATATGGAGAGAACAATAAGTTTCTACTATCCTTGAGTAGGACTGAGAAATATAACTCCAGAAGAAATGATATAGAAGAGGGAATGAGGAGAAGTTAAAAGTCCTCCGGTTGTTTTCGCTAACAAAATGAAGAGAGGATCTGACTGAGGTGTTTAACATCCTTAATGAAATTCAGTGTTGATGTTTTTTGTTTTTCCAATTTAATGGTGAGAAGTGTAAAATCAGAGGACATAAATACAAATTCTGACAATGTAGGAGTCATCTTTGGTTAAGACAGATTTATTTTTCTAAGATGGTGGATCTGCCCTCAGATGTGGTGAATACCATTAATTTAACCATTTCATATCCACTTTGACACCTGTAGCCACTTGATGCAACAAGCAGATTTACTCCATGGACTCACAAAAACCTTTCCTCTACTTAAAACAATGAGGAATACCCTTAAGTCCTTGAAAATCATGCCACACCTCTGAAAACAACACTGTAAATAGTGGATGTGTTCACATAATCACAGCTCATATGTAAGCAGTTCCATGAATTCAGGTTCATATTCTTGATATATTAACATTTTTTATATGTAGTCTAGTATCTGACAGATACCAACATAACACAAAGATTTTGTAATATGGTGGTAAAGAGCATGTATAAGTCACTGTTCACCATTTGTCACTTTCTCAGCATTTACATGTACATCATGGAATTTTTGTGGCAGATATCAAAAATATAAATATATTATTTCCTTTCCATACAAAAGGATTAACACAGTTCAAATGAAAGCTTGATAAATTCTGGCTTTGAGTGTTTTATTACTGAATTTAGTTAAATGGATGAGATAGTTTAAAAAGAGATAAAATGATTCTTTGTTGTTCTGAAACTACACGTAACAAACTATTGAACATGCATTCACCCATTTTGAATGAAATAATGACATTTCTGTTCTGTAAATATAAAAACCACAATAAGTGCATTGGTACCTTTATCTCCTCTCTCTCACAAATTGAAGATAAAATTAAAAACAGAAAATTTAACAGATGTGAAAACAACTGAAAGGACTGGATATATAAAGGAAGAATTTCCTAAAGTTTCAGTCTTCTGGTGAACGTGGCAACGTATCTCAATATTGAGACCTTATAAAAATAAACAAAACAAGTAGATAGAAAAACAAAATTAAATTGTACAGATTGTTGGTTATATTACCAACCTTTAATATATCACAAAATGTTTAAGTTCTTACTTTAAAAATAAGTTCTACTACAGTGTATCTAACTTCCCCACCTTTTGATATAACTAAGCCTTTAAAATTTATAAACAGTTTACAATCAACCATACCTAACTTTCAATGACAACCTAATAATGCATCAGCTTGAGCTTTCAAAAACAACGAAATATTCCTATCACTGTGATATCCAGCATGTGTACCCGAGGCAATTATGGACACATTTCTCCAAACACTTCAAGTTTTTTTTTTCTCTGCCAGGCCACATTTTTACTTTCGCCAAGTGTATACTTTCTTTTACTACTACATCACACTAATGAATGTAAGTAGACTTAACATAAATTAAAAGACATATTAAAAACATTCCAAAGTCAAAACATTAACAGACTGCTTTTCCTTAACAAATCTATCTGAAGAAAACCACATCAATTTTCAAAGAAAACTTAAATACACTTGCACTGGACAGGTTAACCTAAATTCAAGAGTTAACACATCACGTCCATCGTATTTCAAAACAAACACTCAATATGGTTATTAGAGTCAACCTTGCTGTTAAAAACATTGGCCTTTACATCAAGTAATGAAAACTGAAGTCATGTACAATAACCAAAACCTAAGCCAGTTTGATGGAAAGCTTGCACAGTGCAAATATACTGATATTGTCAAATTTGAATAAGACATTCTGACTATCATCTGGAATTATTTTAAAACAAATGTTGTTTGCAACTCTTATGGTGGTCTTTTGTAAAGTAAAATATTATTCTACTAATTCACATAGGTACCAACTAAAACTATGCAGATTAATTTCATATATCTTTACCAAAATTATCAAGGTTTAGTATATAGTGCACTGTCTCTATCTGAGGATTAAAAGAAAAACATTCAAAATAACATGCACAAAAAAGTCAAAATAATAACATCTCCACTGGTCATGAAAATAGTTTGTATATCCTCTAATGAAATCATATTTTATTTTCATTCATGTCTATTGCAATAAATATCAGAAGATCACAGAGCATAGGATAATTTGTTGACCACATATTCCACTTGCATAATTTTTTATATTATTCTTACTATTAACAACTATCAGCCTGAAAAGAATTGTGATATGGACAAAAACAACTAGATTTTTTGATATATCAATACTACAGGCCACCCAACATACTTAAACTTAGCACTATTAGTGTATTATGATTTTATAAAGTGTTATAAAAACAGCCAGAGGGTATAACTGAGAAAGTAAACACAAATATGTACATTATTACTTATTATCCAAGTCCGTATGTGTTGCTTATCCCAATAATTAAGGATAAAAATAAAAGTACTACGTCACATGCATTAGTAACTTTGTCTCGTGACTTAAACATGTGGGGGGAGATATATTAATAATATTAGAGTCTATAATTAAATTCTCAAACTGCTTAGTCTAATAGATATAATTTTACTTTTCTGAGAACAGTATTTTATACTACTATACTGGAATTATGCACACATATTCTAATTCACAGTAATAATTAGATACAAAATAATGTGACACAGTTTACAGATTTTAGTTGAAGCTTAAATTTAATGGTGTTCGGTTAGGCCCACTGTGAAAGTCGGCAGTGGGCAACAAGTAAACTTGTATGTATTTTATATACTACGTTTTTTATTAACAGTTTTACCTTACCGTTAGTCTTTACGATATATATTATTTACGATTATCCCAATTCATATGCCTTATAACAGTAAACAGACCCTTATTTCAGATTTGATAGGGATTAAAAATTAACAGCAAATAACTAAGTATTTATTAAATTTAAAATACTTTGTAAGGTTAAGGATCGGAACACCGTAGCCTATGGGCGAACCCTCACAGTTTGAAATGCTGAGTAAAAAGAGAAGGCGAGAGGATTGAAGATAAAAAAATAAATAAATGCAATCGTAGCGAAAATAAAAAATAACCGATTCGTTATTTTTATAATATATTTAAATATCATTGCATATTAAGTAAACGGAACGAATAAAAATAATACAGCTTCACTTATTACTGCATTTCTGATTATTTCAAAGCTTTTATTTTATCTGTTTTCTATGTAAAATTTAATTTGTTATGTCAATGCCATTAGAGCGCGCTATATTCTTTTATATTCAGACCTCTTGTGGCTAAGAGAGAAATAATATGTAATTTAATGCAATAAAGTATATTAAGTGATGTCGAGAAATCCGCTTGTAAAGAAATATATATATAAGAACAGCTCGTTTGGGTTGAGAAAATATTTTACATAGAAGAGCAAACAACGTTTTTGCATATATAAAGTATATTAAGGTGTTATTTTTTTAATTTTTGATGATTATTCTGATATTTATAATTTAAATAAATTTTTGTCTTTCATTCAATTCAGCTATTTTTGCATTTTAAAATAAAAACAATATTTTATTTCGCTAATTATTTGATGTTAAGACTACTTTTTGTAAACACTAAAAGTGTATTTTGATATTTTTGTTAAGTATAGTGCATGTAGCCGATTAGAAGCTACGCGTTTAACTGCAAGCAAACAAAAGACTTTAACCGTAAAAGTACATTAATCAGTGTGCAAGGAGCGTTTGTGGTAGAAAGTAAAAGTGTAAAAGAAAATAACTGCTGTATAATAACGAAGATGAAACGACTGTTTTTTTTATAAGATTCAAACGTTTCGGAACACATCCATTCCATTATTAGGGTAATCTTAAAACTATTTTACACAAATTATTATTAACTAAAACTATAATATCGTAATCATTAGTTTACTTAGTTGTTAAGAGAAGGGAACAATAAAATCACAATAGATTACAGACCTGTTTCAAAAGAGTCGTGTTTAAGTGTGAAGTTTTAGATTCAAATAGCTTTGTGAGTCATTAAAAATCGGGCAGTCTTTAGCGGTGAGTAAACTTACTTTAATATAAAGTTTAAGGTCTGTAGATCCGTGATAATGACAGAGAAAGCATTTTATAAAATACTGTTACTGTGATTTTAAATTATGCAAAAAACGAATGAGTGTCTGATTTAAGAAGTAAACTGTTAGTTCTGTTAAATACTCCTAAATATTCGTGGCCCGGCATGGCCAAGGGTGTTAAGGCGTGCGACTTGTAATCTGAGGGTTGCGGGTTCGCATCCCCGTCGTGCCAAACATGCTCGTCCTTTCAGCCGTGGGGACGTTATAATGTCACGGTCAATCCCACTATTCGTTGGTAAAGAGTAGCCCAAGAGTTGGCGGTGGGTGGTGATGACTAGCTGCCTATCCTCTAGTCTTACACTGCTAAATTAAGGACGGCTAGCATGGATAGTCCTTGAGTAGCTTTGTGCAACCCAACAAAAAAAACCAAACAAATCCTAAATGTTTACAGATTCTAATCTTTATATGTCGTTTCCTTGTTGTTGTTTTTCACAATCTTCGTTACCTTTCAGTCACTAAATGTGCACGAGCCATGAACGTTCAAGTACTTAAACTTTGTACTGAAATAAGTGTTTAATGAGGAAACTAGGTCTGTATGTTAGTATGAGCTGAATTTGAAGGTAGAACTGAAGTCAAGATTTTAGAATATTAAAAAGCTAAATGTTATGGAAATCAAATTACTCGCTGTAGTTATTATCAGCTGTAGTTAGCAGGGATTAGAACCCGCACCCCTTGCATTACTAGTTGAGTGCCTCAACCATCTGGCCCGTACAAAACAGCAACTCCATGAAAAAAGAAAATTTTAAAAATGAAAATCCAGATCATGTACAAAAACACACATGAAAATGGATATGAAAAACAAAAAGTAAATTACAGTCAGAAGTTAGAATTAAATTTATTTAAACCGTTTCCAGCGGCTGAACAACAGAGAATTTATTTTAATTCATTTAGAATTTCTAGCAAAGCTACAGGATGGCTATCTGCGCTCGTTGTTCCTCATTTAGAAACATTAGACTACAGGGAATGTAGCTTATCAACATTACACACCGCCAACTTTTCGGCTATTCTTTTTACAATGAACTGTGGGATTGACCCCAACATTACAGCGAACTTATGTAAAAGTTCTCAAAAATTGATAAAACACACATCTGTAAGAAAAACGTTTTATTTATTTACAACATTTCGGGCAAAATCGTTTCGTGAGGCACTTTAAAAAGTGTTGCATAAAAAATGAAAAAAATGAAGAAAGGATTGGTAAAAGGTTAGAGTATAAAGAAATTCTACATTAAGTAGCCCTGCAGTGGTAAGTCTGCGTATTTAACAGATAGAAAGCGGTTCCGTTACATGTGGTGAGCAGATCACAGATATCCTATTATGTAGCTTTGTACTCAATTCGAAAAACACACAAATTATGTAAGTTCTACGTGGAGCACGTTTACAAAAATATTGTCAGAAGAAACATTTAAAACAAACTTACGGCTTAAAGGGTGATCACGTTCGGTAGCTGGAACAATGGTAGGATTTGTTGATCCCTCCTATAGCGCACACAGTACCCCAAAGTGCAGCGCAATTTTGTTTTCAGTTGGGGTACGCGAACACTGGATCCATAGATTCATAGTTCATCATGTTAACTACTGGACCACTCTGCTCTGGTCGAATAGTAAGATTTGGTTTTCACCCCTATAACGCATGTATGTTAACCACTGGTTCATAGCAGTAAAATGAAAAGAAAAAAAAACATGAATAATGATCCCCATTCATACAAATAAAATTTTTATGAGAAGTTTAAAAAGAGTATGTAACAAAAACACAGACAGATGAAGTCGTAGTTTGCAACATGCAAATAACCTGTAGGTGTTGAATATTTAATAAATAGTATGTAAACTTATATATTACATCCTCCCACCTGGTGGTTCACTGGTAAGCTCAATATCTTATAAAATTATAACTATCATGGTTCAATTCTTGCATGGGGCACATTTTGGAGTTTTGCGCTTAAGAACAAATAAACTATTCTAGATGTTTTTAGGCTGAATTTTAATTATATAAGTATATTGTAAAAGTCAGCAGCTGTCGCTCCTAATACGATATACTCTTAGTTCAGAATTCCTCAGTGACATGTCTCGTAAGGTGTAGGTGTGAGATACAAAAAAAAAAGTGGATAAAATGGGTCAGTACTTAATGGGTGTCATCAAGAGTTTTAAGCACAAGGTTTCCGTTTTTTCTAAGTCACACTCTAGCCCGATATGAAAGGTTCTCGTTGCATCTCTCCAGTTTACTTAACTTGAAATGAACTTTATTTCAACAAGATTTTCGATACATGGGTTTTATTTAATTTCCCTAATTTCATTCTTTCATAAATAACCCAGCATGTCCTTGTTGGTTGGATCAACTCGCAATCTGCGAGTCATGAGTTCGAATTCTGCCACCAAACATGCTTGGCTTTTCAGTCATGTGGGCGCTATAATATTACGGTTAATTCCACTGTGCGTTGATAAAGAGTAGCCCAATAGCTGGCGCTGGGTAGTGTTTGCCAGCTGCCTTCCCTCTACTCGTATCATTTCGAAATTATAAACAACCATATCGGATAATCGTCTAGTAGCTTTACACGAAATTCAAAAAACAAACTTCATATATATATATACAATTTTCCTTTATTTTTTTGTAAATGTTAAGCGATACTGTAAGTAAAACAAACAGGTAGCTACATTTGAAATGTTATCTGCATGCAAAATAAATAATGTTTTGTTTTTTTCTAAATCTGTACTGATACCATTTAAAATTATCGCACTCTATCAATTGAATATTGAGCATTTATAGGAAAGGTCTTTTTTTTTACTGCTTCGTTTGATTATGACGTGAGTGTTCTCACTCCATGCTGAACAAATACCTTAGATGGAGCACAAGATGTTGTTGGAAACAAAAAAAAGTAAACAAGGGTAAAATAAACCACAGGAAAAATCTATAAAAAACTATGGTAACACGGAAAATACGTTTCTTAAAACAATTTAATGACGTCTTTGATCTACTTTTCTTTTAAATATTGAAAAAATAGCTCCAAAAGAAAGACGAGCAAATTCCTAAAACTTGGTATGTAATACGTTTTCTTAAGCCTTTTCGTATCTGTCAGTTGCTTATGTAGTTTTAACTGTTTTAAGTCTTTTGATCAACTTAAGTCATTTTTAATTATTTAAGTATTTCTTTAACTGTTCAATCTTTTTTATTTGTTTATGTATTCTTTTAGGTGCTGAAGCACTTTTAGTTGTCTTGGCCTTGGTATTTTTATTTTTTGTGTACGATCTTTTTAGTTCTCTAAGCCTATTTTAGCTTATAGCCTTTTATATATAAATGACTTTTTTAAGTGTATAAAGTTTTTAGTTGTAATATAAACGGTATGAATGACCTCTGAAGATAAAAAATCGTGTATAAAACCTAACCAATTACTTTAAATTTTTATTTATGAGGTAGAAATTTTTTTTATCCATTATTATGCGGGCTTTTTAGCTAAAAGTTATATATCAATGTTACTACTAACAAATATTTTCCATGATAAAATATGATGTTGAAACTTGATTAATAAATTAATATTTCGAAATATTTAAATTTCTTGGTGGCGAAAAACGTTTATATATTTTTCAAGGGCCTACTTTGATTAGTAAGGTTTTTGAAATATATAACAGTTACTGATGTAGAAAGCTGTAAATGATGTAAGTAATTTTATAAATCACAGCTTTACGTGATTAAATTATAAGAATAATTTTTCGCACACTAGAGAAATAATGTATTTTAAAATGTTCTCGCAACTATTAGAAAGTTGTAAGAGTGATGAAAAAACTGCGGAAGACACAGATTCGTAACCGACAAGCATTGTTGTTCTTACCTTTGATCTGATGTACTTCAGAGGAGACAATATCCAGTACTAATTATTTCAGTTACTTATGTCTGATCGAATACTCACAACCCAAAAATACTGAACATATTTTTGCAGCAGTTGGCCGCGAACCACAAATCCTTAGATTCAAAGTCCGGACACGTTATGCCACACTCGCTTCTGGAAAAGTAAAAGCAACCATTAGCAAGCAGAAAACGAAAACAAATGTTTTTTTATCCGCTTAAACAACATTGAAGTATCCTGGAAAAATGTTTGTTTTAATATTATACACAAAGCTACACAAAGGGCTATCTTTGCTCTGCCCATCACGGGTATCGAAACCTGGTTTCTCACAGACATATCACTGTGCCGCCTGAAAAATAAAGAAAATGTGTAAAACATTCAAACTTTATAATAAATTAAGTAGCATTTACATAAATATAATTGGACTGTCTATAATTTGTAAAGTAGGGCTAACTAAGACAGACTTGCAAACTTATGTTGTTTTTTTTTGAAATACAGGTACAAATGCAAGTGGGGAATGTCTTGGGTTCCTCATATTAGCGATTAGTTTTATATTTCACGCCATCTGGAAGATCGTATCTGTATAAATATAATAGTACTGTTTATTGTATGTCCATGCAGGCTGTGTGTGAAACTTCACTAGTATTGGTAGAGAGGTTCGTTTGGTCCATGTGGGGGGTATGTAAACATTTTCAGTTTTGTATTTGTGGTTTTTATGAGAGTTCCTCCTTTTGGCACTACTGATCCTCCATGTAGATGAAGTTTCACCAAATTTTGGTATAGAGCAGGGGCATCCGGAGGCATGACCCCCGGGAAATATTTTAATAAAAAGATAAAAGAAAAGCCTGAATTATGCATTCTGAGACCACCTTTTTCGCAAATTTCAGAATGGCACACTGAGGTATTTGTTTTATTTTTTAATCATAAGTAAATACATAGACCTATATACATATATAATATATAACTTAAAGTTATCAAGCCCAGAAAAGTAGGCTTACAGTTTCGTCATCAACATATAAAATATAGAGCCACTCAGGAGAGTCCAAAATATATGTATAGTGTCTATAATCAGATATAATGGACAGTGTATGTTCAGATTCCCTGGATTTCAAGAATTAACTACACAAACAAACAGTGGGTGGCACCATGACACTAACCTAGTACCATTGGCGCCATCTATAGTGAATCATTCTAACGTTTGCAAACAGAATTTGCGATAAACAATCATTCACTCTGTCAAGCCTGAAAAAGCAAAAGACACTGCATGGGTTCTTTAAACCCATTCGTGAGGCTGAACCTGATCAATATGGTGCAGTCAATCAGGTTGAATTAGAATTGTCAACTGAATTGTCAGAGTCATCACCGTGGCTTTCAACCAGTGCTGCTACTACGACCTCAGGTTCAGTGTGGGACACTGGAAATTACATTTCTGATGATGTCAGCATTGGTAAACAGGTAACTCGACTGCTCATATATTAATTTTGTATTAAAAATCATGCAAACACTCAGCATCGTTGGCTTTCACAGTGGAGATGGCTACTCTACACTCAACATGCAAAGGGTGCTTTCTGCAAGTACTGTTGTCTTTTTGCTCCTGATGCTGGTGTTGGAAGCCAGAAATTTGGACATCTAGTGAAATTTCCATACAAAAACTGGAAGGAGGCTGTTGAAGACTTCAAGGCACATGAATTGAAACAGTACCACCAAGACAACAAAGAAAAAGCTAACAGTTTTTTACAGGTCGTAAATACAAGTTCTTTTTTGCACTTGCAGCTTGATGCAGCTTACAAGCAAGAAATTGAACAAAACCGGCAATATTTAATGCCTATTATTGATACTGTATTGCTGTGTGGGAGACAAGGTTTAGCTTTACAGGGCAAAGGGTGATGGCAAGCTTCCAGCAAACCTTAAGAGTACAAAGAGGAATGTTACGTATCTGAGTCCTCAAATTCAAAATGAAATCATCAATGCCTGTAATACTCATGTTCTTGATGCTTTGGTCAACAGGGTTAATGCTGCAAAGTGTTTCTCAGTATTAGCTGATGAAACAACAGATATTTCAAACATTGAACAGTTTTCGCTGTGTGTTAGATATTTGCATGCCAATGAAAACTCTGTTGCAATGAGAGAAGATTTTTTGCAATTTATATCTGTTTGTGATGTGACAGGCAGAAAGTTGGCTAATGTTATCATAACCAAACTGACAATATATGGTAGTGACGTGGCTTACCTGTGAGAACAAGGGTACGACGGTGCTGCCTCCATAAGTCGAAAATTCAATGGTGTTCAGAGACACATAACTGGTAAATTCCCACTTGCACCCTATGTACACTGCAGTGCCCATTCTATAAACTAGGCAATTTCTCATGCTTGTAAAGAAGTTCCTGTGCGAAATTGTATGGGAGTAATTTCTAGCATTGACAACTTTCTCAAGACACCTAAACAAAAGCACGTTTTGGTTCTTTCGGTGGAGAATAAAGCACCCGAATCGAAAAAAAAAGAAGTTTGAAAGTTCTCTGCCCCACCCTGTGTCTTTCTGGAATTAACCCATGCAGTTGCAGATGCCCTTGAGACCATATCAGGTTGGCAAAACAGAGATTCTGCTACGCAAGCCAATCAATTGTTGTGTTCTATAACACATCCATAATTCATCATCACTCTACTTACCATTGTTAAATTGTTTTCCTTTAGTTTACCTCTGTGTAACTTACTGTAGCAACAGAACATTGATTTAGGTGCTGCGATGCATCACACAGAAATAGTGGAATATTTAATACGTTCACTTAGATATAATACTGTGAATGAATTTAAAAATATTTTCTGTGAGGCTCAAGCTCTGTGTAGTGAACTTCAAATTGACATCATAATGCCAAGGCAGGCTAAAAGATGTACAGTGCTAACCTACAAACCACTAGCCCTGAGGAGTACTAAACGACAGATGTACCGTGCTAACCTACAAACCACTAGCCCTGAGGAGTACTAAAAGACAGACGTACCCTGCTAACCTACAAACCACTAACCCTGAGGAGTACTAAAAGACAGATGTACCGTGCTAACTTACAAACCACTAGCCCTAAGGAGTACTAAAAGACAGACGTACCGTGCTAACCTACAAACCACTAGCCCTGAGGAGTACTAAAAGACAGATGTACCGTGCTAACCTACAAACCACTAGCCCTGAGGAGTACTAAAAGACAGACGTATCGTGCTAACCTACAAACCACTAGCCCTGAGGAGTACTAAAAGACAGATGTACCGTGCTAACTTACAAACCACTAGCCCTGAGGAATACTAAAAGACAGATGTACCATGCTAACTCACAAACCACTAGCCCTGAGGAGTGTTTTCATATTATTGTATTTGTACCATTTGTTGATCACTTTCTTTCACAAATATGTGACCGTCTGTTCAGTCACAAAACTCTCCTTACAAACTTCACGTGTCTACAAACATCAGGATCTACCACAGAACGGTCAGAACCTACAGCACAAAAATTTGACCAAATTAAAGAGTTGGTCAATATATACAGGGATGACATTGACAGCACTCCACTAGCTGCAGGAGGTGAACTTAGGGTTTGGTATATAAATCACTTGCGAACAACAGACCAAAAAATGTCATAGATGCATATACAGTGTGCAATACAGAAATGTTCCCAGTCAGTTCTAGACTGTTAAAAGTATTTATCACACTGCCTGTGTTAACGAGCTCAGTGGAGCGTTCGTTTTCAACTCTCAGAAGACTCAAAACGTGTGTGAGAAATACCACCATTGAATGGTCTGGCCTCATTATACATTCACTGTGATATTAAAGTTTAACCAAACTTTTTATTATAGAAGTCCTGGCAAGAACGAACAGGTGTTTGAGCCTTTCATAGATATTCGATTGTCTCTAGTTCCGACAAAACTTGCTGTATTAAAAGTGTGTTCAATCAGAAATTTGCATTTGACCATTTGTTGTGTGTAAAATTATCTGTCATGCAATCATGGATCTTTTGAAACTGCACAGGTGACAACTGAACTTGTCTGAAAAGTTTGGGTCCATGGGGGTAAACCCCCTGGCTACGTCCCTGGTATAGAGGTTCAGTAAATTTATGGGGGGAGACATACACATTTTCAGTTTTGTGTTTTACAGTTTTTGTGAAGGTTTCTTCGTTTTTACACTATAAGGGAAAGAACTTTTCATGTCTCAAGATAACCTTTTATTAAACATGAAGTTACATGACTTCTGTCCAGGGGACGGGTACTCTATCTAATAACATATAAAGCTTTAATAATAATAAAATATTAGGATATATGTAACTTGAAATAAGAGTTAAGTACATAATTACATATCTATCTATAAATAATTTAGAACTGTTTTTGATTTGCTGAAGCCGTTTTCTCTGTCCGTCTGTTTCACTCCTGTAATATCATTGCTCTGGTAATGGGTTTTTTCTTACGCATCATGATTCGGTTGGCATAACAACCGAAATTTTTAAATTATAGTTATTGTTTGATTATATAGATGGCGTTTCACTGACTTTGTTAAGCTTCACTGATAAGTTCTAGCATCAAAAATAGTCCTCTTCGAAGCGATTTATGTGTTTACAAACCTTTCGTTTTGAACCCGAAATATATACATTAAGATGATCGTGGATAATAACGCCTATATTTTAAGGGATTTTTATAACAACGTTTGCTCGATTATAACATTCATTATATTGTTATTTTATTACTAAATTGTTAATCAAAATGATTTTGTTTGTTTGTTTAGAAGTAAGCGCAAAGCTACTCAATGGGCTATCTGTGCTCTGCTCACCACGGGTATCGAAACCCGGATTTTAGCGTGTAAATCCGCAGACATACCACTGTGCCACTGGGGGCGAAATCAAAATGATGTATTATTGGTAAATGTCACGGCGAGCTAAGCCTACATCATGATTAACAAATTCTGAAAAACAAAAACTCTGTACGTATAACTGAAACAAGAAAATTTCTCATATACATAGTGTAATAAGATACTCTCACATTCATTAAGTAGCAGTGCAGAAAGCCCTCGTGTAGCTTTGCGCGAAATTCAAAACAAACCAAACCTTAAGTAACAGAAGTATTGATTTTAATAGTTTCTCTACCTGTACTGAAAACATATTGTGTTATTTATTTATTGTTAGTTTTGTTAATAGTATTTGTTAGTTCACTTAATATATTAATGTACTTTTAAACTTAAATTTTGTTATTATACAGGTTGTTCTGCACTGCTAGCTTAATATAGCTTCTTTGAACTAATTTAAAATATCCTAAACTGACCGAACCTTGTAGTGTGTCGTTGGATTTATGGCCGACAATACCGTTAACAACTGAGGAAACAATACATTCTAATTTTCATTAGTAGAAACGTAAAAAAACAAAACAATGCGTGTTTAATTAGCTGTTAGGATTGTCAGGTAGATTTTTATTTATTTGTAAGCACGTAACTTTCTCTTGTTGCATATTAATATCAACACCAAGGTTATATTGGTTTCGTGACATCACTTTCAATTTGTCAGGTTCTACAGCATGTTTCTTTTATATAAACACTATTCATTTCTTTGATATTGATATATTTAAATATGAATCTGAAGATGCGTTTCTGTAGGTATTAAAACGGAGTGATACAAAGCAAACATTGGGCCCCTTCCTCTAGGAGGTCGGTGTTCGAATCTCCCTCACCCTTTTATGTCAGTTCCTTGGAATTGCCATTCAGTCGATTTATTGCGGTTTCAGGTTATTGTGATCAGTGAATAAATATCACTTTATGTTATACGAATTGCGCAAATAATAATACTTGACAATAAGTTATCGAAAAGCCTCCACTAGGGGGTTTGCTGATAAGTTGAGATGCGTTTAGGTAGAAATAAGATAGTATATCCTTAAACTTTTAGCAACGTTCGTGTTGACATTTCAATCAGTGAAAATTCAATAAATAATGCGCGAAGAAAATAAAGGGCATGTATTTCATTTTCATGTTGTTTTTGTTATTTAAAAAGACAGAAAACTGACATGATATAGATATATGTGACTGTCATCATACACTGAGATATAAAGTCTAAATTTATATAGGTAATGAAATTACTTTTTCGTCCAAAATATGTTATGTATCGGCAAAAAAACACATAATCTGCTTTAAAATAGTTTTCGAAATGACTTTATTTCACTATGATTCACTTCTAATTGAAGTAACTCCAGATATCAAGTATGTCAAGTGCAGTAGCAAATGCTGGACTGAGCGCTCGAAATGCAAGTACCTAGTGACCATGGTGAGTGAATATTTAATTTATCTGTCGCAAATTTTACGGTATCTATGTCATAGCCCTAGTAAATAAATAACTATTCTTGAAAGTATGCCATATTCGCTGTGAATTAAAGCGAACATAGATTAATAAAAACACAATATACTTTTATAAAAATAATGGCGGATTTTTATATGAATATTTTAGTCATTTATAGGGATAAGAAACCTACGTTTTTAACGACTTCATGCAAACCATTGAAAAACTGAAGCTTTCTTCTATTCAATAGTGATTTTATTCTATTCTAAACCTTTATTTCCAATATTTCAGACCCTTACAGTTAATGATAGAAATAGAAGTTGCGCATTATTTTTGCATGAATTCAAATTTGGTCATAATACATCACAAACAGCTCGCAATATCAACCAAGCATGGGGTGAAGGAACCACCTCTGAACATACAGTACAGCATTGGTTCCAAAAGTTTCATAATGGAGATAACGAAGATGGAGGACGTCCTTCTGCTGTCGAAGTCCACCAACGAGGATGGAGGACGTCCTTCTGCTGTTGGAGTCCACCAACGAGGATGGAGGACGTCCTTCTGCTGTTTGAGTCCACCAACGAGGATGGAGGACGTCCTTCTGCTGTTTGAGTCCACCAACGAGGATGGAGGACGTCCTTCTGCTGTTTGAGTCCACCAACGAGGATGGAGGACGTCCTTCTGCTGTCGAAGTCCACCAACGAGGATGGAGGACGTCCTTCTGCTGTTGGAGTCCACCAACGAGGATGGAGGACGTCCTTCTGCTGTTGAAGTCCACCAACGAGGATGGAGGACGTCCTTCTACTGTTGGAGTCCACCAACGAGGATGGAGGACGTCCTTCTGCTGTTTGAGCCCACCAACGAGGATGGAGGACGTCCTTCTGCTGTTTGAGTCCACCAACGAGGATGGAGGACGTCCTTCTGCTGTTTGAGTCTACCAACGAGGATGGAGGACGTCCTTCTGCTGTTGGAGTCTACCAACGAGAATGGAAGACGTCCTTCTGCTGTTGGAGCCCACCAACTGAGAACATTAGTGTGTGTGTGAGAAGGGGGGAACCGTGCCAAAGTATTCGAGAAATAACATAAGTAATGTGTGTTGGCATTTCCACATTTTCGGACCATCTCGAGCAAATTTGAAAAATTAAAAACTCAGCAAGTAGGTTCCATACAAACTGAGTGAAAATCGGAAAAATCGTGTTTTTGAACTGTGCTCTATGCTAATTTCGTGTAACAGAAATGACCATGACCTTGACCAAATTGTCCTCTGTGACGAAAAGTGGATCCTTCACGACAACAGGAAAAGCAGTGGCTTAACCGTGACGAAGATCAAAAACACCCAAAGTTTCACCAACATAAGATAATGGTCATTGTGTGGTGGTCTGTGGCCAGTATTATCCATTACAGCTTGCTCAATCAGGGCTAGAACATCACTGCAGAGGTGAACTACAATAATTGGAAGAAATTCATGAAGTTCTGTGAAAAATTCCATCATCAATTAATGAAAGACTACAAATTTTATTTCATAATAACGGTCGACCAGACGTTGCTCAAATGGCGTTCCCAAAACTCAACAAACTACCCATACCTTTTTACTCCCCAGACCTGCGCCCACCAACAACCAGTTTTTCAAACAGTTGTCAACTTTTTACAGAACAAAATATTCAACAACAGGACAGCAGCGGAGAATGACTTTCAAGAATGTTTGAATTTTAGGATTTCAGAGTTTTATTGTTGTTTCTTGTTCGTAGATTCACCACGTTCCCGTTTTGGTTAATAAAGTTGAATGTTTTATTTCTCATTAACATCTGCTAATATTTTCGACTGACCTAATATCAGTTCATTCTAGTCTCCAAAGTTTAGTCATCATGGCTTCTGATTTCGGCTTTTTCTTCTTCCTTGAAGATAACACTTTCTAATCCCATGTAAGATATTTGATAATGAGTGGAATATTACTGACTTCTATTATATTTAACTGTACAAGTTGTTTCTTTATCAAAGGTCTAGTTAAACAATGACAATTAAATTGTAAATGTTTTGGATTAATGTAACAAAAGTAAGTCACTGCTACCGAAATATGTTTGAAGAGAAATGAAACAGGACAAATAAAAACAGCTAAAATAAAACACTAACCCACCTAAGAACCATCACCGAGTTAAATGTACTGAAGAAAATGTGGTTTACTGAATTCATTGTTACAAACAGAGCATGAATAGAAACGATACAATGTTACTAATGCCAAGTTGCTCGTGATACCACCTACTGTTTAAGCTGAAATCGAATTTTTGATTTTTTTTTCAACCAATCGATTTTGAATGGATAAAGACTTTAGGGTCTTTCAGTTTATCACAAAAAATATTTATTTCGTTTTTTATTTCCATCTGTTTTCTATCTTTGCCTCATTGATCTGAGTTCATGTATTTGTGTTTCTTGTCTTGTCTTGCTCAAGCCATGTTGTGTGTACAATAGCAGATATATGCACACACTTACACACAAAAGAAAACGCGTGATATTTGTTATTATTATTCACAATGTAACTAGATAGCACAAAGTATTAAATCGAAATCTAATAAATCTCAATATTTTTTCACATAAATAAATATAAGCAATATACACTTCTTTTTGTCTTGGAAAACAATGGACAGCATTTTACATAATATGATTCAAAAACGTGGATGCTTCCCAAATGAAGTCACCAGTCATAACAGTTGCAGCTTCTCGTAATCGATAAGGAAATATCTTGGATTTTTATATTGATTTTCAGTTTATTGATAGATGGCTACGAGTATAGCTCAGAGGTGGAAAACAATAACATTTGAATAACAGTCTCTCAGTGATGTGGATCAAATATAACAAATACGGGTTTTATTTTTGCGAGATGTTGCAGTGGATAAATAATTGGTGCATGCGTCTTGGAGGCCTGATGTTGTAAAAGGTTTGTTTCAAAGCAACTCCACAGTGGATTGTTTGATGTGTTCATCAAAGAGAATTGAGCCCAGAATTTTAACTTTGTAAGTCGTTAGGCTTAACGTTGTGCCACCATAGAACGGAACAAACAAGATCGTATATATGTTTTAAATAGTGTAATGAAAGAAATAAGCAATGAAATAGGAATTTTGTTGGGTTATACATATACAGATTACATTCGAATTCCATTAACTGAATATATCTAATCTGATCATAATTATATGTACAATTATTTCCAAAAGATGGCGCTACAATATACTATTTTGAGACTTCAGATACCTATCTAAATCACGTTTAAAATCGACAACGGCCTGGTTGTTTAGCCGTTTTACATTCAATTTGCAGATCACGGGTTGGCGGTGGGTGATGATGGATAGCTTACACTGTTATATTAGGAACTACAAGTGCAGACAGTCCTCGTGTAGCTTCGAGCGAAATTCATAAACAAACCTTGTAGTTTATCACGAGTTCCCCAGTGGCTCAGCGGTATGTCTGCGAACTTACACGCTAAAATCCGGGTTTTGATACCCGTGGTGGGCGGAGCACAGATAGCCCATTGTGTAGCTTTGTGTTTAATTCAAAACAACAACAACGAGTTTATCACGAATTATAAACCGTTACTTGCCCATAATCATAAAGTAGTGTGAATAATCTCTTTCTAATTAGATTAAAACACCACAGACACGGTGAAAGTAATGTTATAGATAAATAGTTAAAATGTCAGAGAAAATCGAACTTCTCTTTTTAAAAACAAATCTGTTTGATCATTAGTTTTAGAGACAAATCTGTAAAAGAATTCCGGATAAATAACTTGTTAAAACAGTTCTAACTGTATCACCAGATGCTGATTTTCTGGGCTGGTTTCATCGTGTTGTTTACATTATGAAATGTTCTGCACAGTTAAACAGTGACTGAGAAAACTTTGGAAGCACATACACTGCTGGCCAAAATCTTAACGAACATAAAGAAAACAATATGCATTTTGAGTTGTTAGACTCAACCACTTATTTGAGTAGAGCTTCGAAAAATGAGAATAAGAAAAAGGGAAAATGAAAACAAAAACTTTTTTAGCATTTAATAGAGAAAATATGAGAACCATTAACTTATCTTAAATACTAGCTGGTAACGAAACGAAATTTAGTCATTTGTGTTAAAGCACTAGCGTTGTCATCATCTTCAACTGACATCTTCTGTGTTACATTGGGTAAAAACATGGCAAAGGCTAAAAACTTGACAAAGTTTGAACGTGGCAGAATTGTCGAGCTGCAAAAGCAACGTCTCTCTCAACGTGCCATCGCTGGTGAGATTGGGCGTGGTAAAACTGCTATTACAAATGTCTTAAAAGACTCTGAGGAATACGGAACGAGAATTTCATGTGGTCGACTGAAGAAAATTTTCTGGCGTTGAGCAGGAGGATTCGACAGGTTGTACGGTAAGACATCAACCTATTGTCGAACCATATTAAGGCCCTTACGGACGCAGAATGCAGCTCAAGAACAATAAGACGTTATCTTCAAGAGAAAGGCTTTAAAAACCGTAAACTTATTCAAAGGCCTCTCCTCCTTCCAAACCACGAAATAGCTCCATTAAACTTTACTGAGAAGCACCAAACATGGGACGGAGAAAAGTGGACAAAGATTTTGATGGACAAAAAAATGATGAGAAAAATTTATCCTGGATAGTCCGGATGGCTTCCAACGTTACTGATACGATGAGGATATCCCACCGGAGACATTTTTTACATGACACAGTGGAGGAGGTTCCATCACGATCTGGGGTGTTTTCTCAATGGAACAATGGAGCTTCAGGTTACACAGGGGCGTCAAACAGCAGCTGGCTACATTGGTATGTTGGAGAGAACATCCTTATTGACTGAAGGTCCTCGTTGATGAGGAAATGACTGGATCTTTCAGCAAGACAACGCTGCAATTCACAGTACCCGCAGGACAAAGGACTTTTTCATGACGAATAACGTGATTCTTTGGGACCATCCAGCGTGTTCACCTGAACTGAACCCAATTGAAAATGTTTGGGGGTGGATGGCAAGGGAAGTATATAGAAATAGACATTAATTTCAAACAGTGCATGATCTTCGTGAAGCCATCTTCACCACGTGGAATAATATTCCAGCCAGCCTTCTGTAAACACTTATATCGACCATGCCAAAGTGAATGTTTAAGTTATCCGCAATGACGGCCGTGCAACTCACTACTGATACCTCTTGTTGGACATTTCCTACTCTGTTTGGTATGGTCTTAAACTTTTTGACCAGCTAGTATTCAAGATAATTTAATGGTTCTCATATTAAATGCTAAAAAAGTTTTTTTATTTTTATTTTCCCTTTTCTTCTTTTCATCTTTCGAAGCTCTACTCAAATAAGTGGTTGAGTCTAACAACACAAAATGCATATTTTTTCTTTATGTTCATTGGCCTTAATATTTTGGCCAACAGTATATTTGAAACCAATTATTAAAAGTTACTATAAATTTTGGGTAACAAGGAGGTTGAAATATGAAAAAAGTTAAGTCTTATGGATGGTAAAACGCTGCACTACAACTGAACACTATACGTAATTCCAGCTGTGAACGCGTTGTAAGAGTAACAATCAATCTCGTTATTAGGTTCAAAGTTGATTAAACTGCTGATCAGCAGTTTTAAAATAGTGGATGAACGGTCGCTGACCTGACTGTTAAACTCACGCACCTCATAAAGTACATGATTAAAAACAATTAAATTGTATCCGACAAGAAGACAAACTGATTTCCCTAACGGTAAAACTGAGGGTTTATAATATTAATAATCAGACTTGCTATTCTTGGTGGATACAAAAAAATAGCACATGATGTAGATTTGTGCCTAAAAACGGAACTTTCAGAACTGTTATCAAGTAGGAGCGTTCTCCTTGAAGTTTTACCTTTGAGACCAGAACAAAGGTTAACTTTCAAGTGTTAGTCGAGGCATTCTAAGCCTTATCCACTCCGAAATTGTTCCAAAGCAACTGAACAGTTTGTTTTTTTTAATTTCGCACAAAGCTACTCGAGGGCTATCTGCGCAAGTCGTCTCTAATTTAGCAGTGTAAGACTAGAGGGAAGGCAGCTAGTCATCACCACCCACCGCTAACTCTTTTTACCAACGAATAGTGGGATTGACCGTCACATTATAACGCCCCCATGGCTGAGCTGGTAAGCATGTTTAGCGCGACCCTCGGATTACGAGTCGCACGCCTTACGCGCTCGGCCATGCCAGGCCTTGATTTAGATATTTACCGCTAACCATTACTTCTTTTATATTTTCCAATTCATTTTATACTTTTTTGTTGTAATTTTTTTAACAAGGTGGTATATTGCAATGTTTTCTCTCCATATGCTAATTATTTAACTAGTGTTTTATTTCATGTATTTTTATTTATACCCTCTCTTTGAGGTGGGATGAATAAAGAGAAAAAAAATCCGGATTTACAACGCTAAAATCAGGGTTTCGATATTCCTTGGTGGGCTGAGCAGAAAGCCTGATGTGGCTTTGCTATAAAAAAAACACAAGTACGAGTTGACCGTCACATTATAACGCCCCCACGGCTGAAAGGGCGAGCATATTAGTTGTTTTAGGCCAAGCGCGTGATTCGAGGGTCGCGGGTTCGCGCCCGCGTCGCGCTAAACATGCTCGCCTTTTCAGCCGTGAGGGCGTTATAATGTTGCGGTCAATCCCACTATTCGTTGGTACAAGAGTAGCCCAAGAGTTGGTGGTGGGTGGTGATGACTAGCTACCTTCCCTCTTGTCTTACACTGCTAAATTAGGGACGGCTAGCACAGATAGCCCTCGAGTGGCTTTGTGTGAAATTCCAAAAACAAACAAAGAAACAAATAGTTGTTTTAAAAAGCAAATTGTAGACAAATATTGACACAGTTTCAGTGAAATCAGGTGTCTAGTCAAAAATTATTGTATCGACTAACAAAATTTTAGCGCCGAGTAAAAATACTTAATAAAAACTTCTTCCTGGATGAAAGTAATTTATTAGCACCATGGTTGATAAATTTTCTGTTCCAACTATTTCTGTCTGGTAGGTCCCTCTTCCGTTAATGACTGGTATATATATATATATATATTTATTAACACTACAATCGCCAAACACAGTTTTAGCAAATATCTCATTGGTTAACTCACTGGACTGAAAATAAAAAAAAAACACAACTTATAAGTAATTGTTAAGAGTTTAAAAGAAACGGTAAATAATTTAACATTGTTAAAGAGACAAGAAGAAAAAACATTCAAATATTTTCGTATGTTATTAGTTATGTGATTTTAACCGACTTCTTTTACCACGAATTGTGTTAGAAAATTTGTTATTAAACACCGGTTACTTGAGAGTTATTATAATTTCTTTAAACTAAAATAATGACGACTGTAAAGTGTAATTAAAGGAATAATTAGTGACAATTAGATTTAAGCATTATTCAGATATAGACGATTCGTAAGAATCTTGGCTGTTTCACCCATATCAAGTAATTAGCTAGCGAGCATACCTTTAGCCTGACTTTTAAGTATTTTATTACACTAGAAAGTTATGTACAAACAAGTCATAAACAGTGGTTTTTAAAACTACCAGTCTATTGAGCTGTCTTCTTGGATTCGTCATGAATGAGTTTTTCCCATTTTTAAATTTTATTGTCAAACTTTATAACAGTTACAGCTTAAATAATTACACACACACACATATTTACATTTGTCGCTAGACATTACTTTTAGGCCTAATACTAATGTTTTACGACAATAATATATTGTAAAGATACACCATATATATGGAAGTTTTTTTTATCTGCGAACACTGTAAAACACCACAGCTCCTGAAATGTTCTGAGAGAATGAAACAGGACAGTTCATGGTTTGTTATATGTTTGTGTATTCTGTAACGCATACTTTTCTTATTTTGTTAAGAGAAATAATACTTATTAAACAAAGAGAGAGAAATATGTGTTTATGATTTCGATATATTTGTCTCTTTTTCTCATTCTATTACTTTAAAATTTGAGACAGGTATATGCAGGTAAGTGTTGAGAGCCTTGTTCATAACACATGATACTGTAGTTTATAAAAAATCAAACCTTTTACAGATTTTTAAAAAAATATGCCATAGTTTAACCAGAATTAAATACTTTTTGCTGTTTAAGTTATGAGAAAGTCTGTGGCTTTTTAAAGTTTTTTTTTATGTAAAGCTACACAAGGGATATCTGCGAATTATCGTGTTTAGTTTTCCACTGGAAGGTGGGGGGATAGCTATACAACAGCACTCACTGCTACTGTGCTGTAACTCTTGTAACACACTTATGTTCTGTCAAAAAGTCGCTCATTTAAGTTACAGGTGATTTCATAGTTCCGTATTTATTCTGACCCTGATTTAGCAAACAAAATCAACATTGTCAAAACGATTTTGGATCGTCTCTGTTTCTCATGTTTCAAGAAAAAAAATGTGTCGTTCTAAATAACAATTTTAGTTGTTTTTTTTAAATATTATAATATTTTACGTGTGACATATTTCAAATAATGCTTTGATCATGAGCTGTGAGACGTATCTGTTTGATACTTTACCGTCTCAGCGATTGAACAGGGAAAACTAAATTAAACTATAATTTATGACATAACTATCCACTCGTACACAGTCTACGTTACAATCCATAGCCTCGAAAGAAGGTTCTTTCTAGATCTTATCGTGTTTTCTATATTCATGAAGAGCTCGCTGCATGGGAGAGTATAAAACAAAATAGCCTTGCAGACGTTAGCTGTGTTTGATGCTTTCTTTGTTGTTACAGAAAACAAAGAGTCGATTGGCGCAGATAAAACGAGTGTGTTATTCTTTCCTGACTCTACAAATAACGAGATAAGGAAAAGTTTCTTTTTTTTTTCCTAACCCTAAATCTGTGTGACTGTGAACAATATTTTTCGTTAGAACGAGAAGGTGATAAGGTGCCATATTTACCTTCCATCAACAGCATATGTAAAGTGAATATTTCCAGTAAAAATTGGGGCATTTTATTGTTTCTATTTATACAGTCTACGTTGTCCTGTAAATCACGTTAAGTTAGAAATGTTCATTCCAGCTTTACAGATCTGGGTGTAGATAGACAAGAGTTGAGATAGCTCCACCACTGTGATAATTTTGAGACACCGAATTGTTTTCCTTTTCAAAATTTTTTCCATGTTTACTACTTTCAAGCTTTGAATTTACTTGTTCAAAAAATAAAGTTGTATGTGTGTGTTATTACCATATTTACTTCATGTCATGGATCAAAAAAAGTAAAATTTTCAACAAATATTATTGTAGGTGAATAAAAGCCAATAAATGAAAAAGAAACTGTGATACGGACTTGAACATTGGACCTCTGATTATCAAGGTGTCTGTTCAGGGTAAATCAATTCTCGAATTGAATAGAAATACTATTTCCTTTTTAAAAGAAAGAAAACTGGAACATCTTATTGTCAAATGTCTGATGACTGTGAACGCATCCATCTGTGGGTAGACTTCAGGAGTCATGTAACTGGAATGCTGGGACAAAACTGTAAGATTAAACAGTACCATCTAGTGTCAATAAAGCGAATCAACAATTTGCTCCATTTATAACAGATGTAAATAAAGCATTATTGCAAATGAAAAATAAAACTTTTTAAACACGTACAGATGTACTTATAACAATGAGGAAAATTAAAGCTATCAAATCGATTATTTTCAAGTAAGTGTTTGTGCAAGTGAAATATACAGGTCTGCGTGATAGAAAAAATATATTATTTTCGAAATCTGCGTCGCTAAATTAAGAAAAATGCGTAATGAAAACTAAAACAGCTATTACGAAGTTTAAATTTGAGGCCTGTGTTGTTATTCGCTTCCTTTTGGGGAATTCTTTAATTAAGCTAAAAGTTTTATTTTATAAATGTATCATTTATTTTGCATATATAACATAAGTTGTCGACGAACTGCCATTCAGTAATGGTAGATTACTTTGTTAGGGTTAGCTGAGTTTTAAATCAAAGTTACAGAACCAAAGGTTATTATGAATTTATTCCTGCTTCATCACTGTTACTTTCAGAACCGATCAATACAGTTCGATTAACACCCAATCACTACAGTAAGTTCATTAACACCAAGACGTAAGAGTTAACTGAAAGATTACATCTGAATATCAAATGATCCTCTTATAAATTTTTTGAATTTCGCGTAAAGCTACAAGAGGGCTATATACACTAACCGCCCCTAATTTAGCAGTGTATGACTAGAGGGAAGGCAGCTGGTCATCACCACCCACCGCCAACTCTTGAGCTACTCTTTTACCAACGAATAATGGGATTGATCATAACATTGTCTGAATGGGCGAGCACGTTTGGTTTGACGAGGGTTAGGAGTCGAGTGCAGGGCCTCTCTTATAAGGACGCATTCATTTTAAACTTATGTATTATTTTGACTACATCTACATGTCAAAGGCTTGTCTTATAACGACGCATTCATTTTAAACTTATGTATTATTTTGACTACATCTACGTGTCAAAGGCTTGTCTTATAAGGACGCATTCATTTTAAACTTATGTATTATTTTGACTACATCTACATGCCAAAGGCTTGTCTAGTAAGGACGCATTTTTTTAAACTTATGTATTATTTTGACTACATCTACGTGTCAAAGGCTTGTCTTATAAGGACGCATTCATTTAAACTTATGTATTATTTTTACTACATCTACATGCCAAAGGCTTGTCTTATAAGGACGAATTCATTTTAAACTTATGTATTATTTTGACTACATCTACATGCCAAAGGCTTGTCTTATAAGGACGCATTCATTTTAAACTTATGTATTATTTTGACTACATCTACATGCCAAAGGCTTGTCTTATAAGGACGAATTCATTTTAAACTTATGTATTATTTTGACTACATCTACATGCCAAAGGCTTGTCTTATAAGGACGCGTTCATTTTAAAGTTATGTATTATTTTGACTACATCTACATGTGAAAGGCTTGTCTTATAAGGACGCATTCATTTTAAATTTATGTATTATTTTGACTACATCTACATGTGAAAGGCTTGTCTTATAAGGACGCATTCATTTTAAAGTTATGTATTATTTTGACTACATCTACATGTGAAAGGCTTGTCTTATAAGGACGCATTCATTTTAAAGTTATGTATTATTTTGACTACATCTACATGTCAAAGGCTTGTTTAGTAAAGACGCATTTTTTTAAACTTATGTATTATTTTGACTACATCTACGTGTCAAAGGCTTGTCTTATAAGGACACATTCATTTTAAACTTATGTATTATTCTGACCCGTGAGTGAAGAGTTAAATGAGAAAAAGATTACTTCGAAAATTACTAACTTGTTTTTCACATCAGTGAGCTCGACATATTGTGTCACATTGGGTAATTTTATGTTTTTGCCTGTTATGATACCAGATGAAAAAAAAATGCCTAAAAATTTGTCACTCGACTTGGAATCTGAGGGTCAGAGATTCGAATCCTGTTACCTAGCGTGATGTGTTCTCATCCATATAGGTGTTACAATGTGACAGTCAATCTTACTTTTTGTTAGTAAAGAGTAGCTCATGAATTGGTTGTGGGTAGAGTTGACTGTTTGTTCTCCCTCTTATCTGTTAATTTTAAATTAGGGACGTCTAGAGTAGATAGCCCACGAGTATAAATTTAAAACAAAAGGTATTTAACACGTAGTGTAACCCAAACAGTTACAAGTGGTACTAATTGAAATGTTGATGTTGTTCTGTGTATATTTTTGTGTGCATATTATCAGGGACCCTGTATTGCTCAACAAACACATAAACAGTTTTAAACAGTTCATGAAGGATTGAAACCTAATCTTTAATTCTGGAGTTAAAGTCGACCGTTTGAATAAATAGAAGTCTGAAGAAGTTATTAATTTCTTTAAACTTGAAAATATGCTTTTAAAGCTCAAAGTTGTCGTTGTTTTGAATTAAGCACAAAGCTACACAATGGGCTATCTCTGCTCTGCCCACCACGGGTATCGAAACGCGGTTTTTAGCGTTGCAAGTCCGCAGACATACCGCTAAGCCATTGGGGGGCAAAGCTGAAAGTTAAACAGAATAATTTACATTAGAAGTATTTCAGAACAGGAAAGAAAGCCCCCTTTTTTACATTCAGACAATTTCGAGATATACACGACTTAAACATTAAAAAACAAAGATTTTCATAAGCTTTAACATTAAATATAAACAATGATATTTACCTTACAAAGGAAAGAAGTTTTTGATAGCTTGCACCGAATTCATCATTTACGTGTGTTTTATGATCTGAAAAGTAATATTTGTTGACAGTGGTTGGTCCGGAGCTGGTTTGTTCTCAGTGAGCACATTGATATCTGTGTACAGGGGGCGTTGGTAATGGCTCGTCACGTCAGCACACCAGTCTTCAGACATTCAGTCAGTCTCACTTCGTTTGGCGTGTCCACCTCCAACAGTGAACTGGTAATGTCCTACAGCGGTACCATTAATTCTTGTCATCACAAATCAACGGACGTTCTTGTAAAGAAAACTGTGAACACAATAAAGTAGATTTATACAACATGAAAAACATTACTTTGTGTCATAGAAAAAAAGGAACTTAAAATGGGCCGCGTAAGAATGTTACAAGTCTTATTGACCGACAGAGGGTGTTGCTGTTTGTCTTCTTTTCTATCAGTTAAGCCTTTTTTTGCTTCTCTTTCTATGGCATGGTACTAAGACCATGCCTTTATCAGGAATACATTACAACATTTTTTACATTATCCTTATTACTTTCTCTTTTGTGCTTGCTTTCAATTTTAAGATAAGAAAAAATTACTTCGAAAATTGGAGAGCAACAGGGGTTTCTCACAAGGGGGTGTTTTTTTTATTAAAATACTTATTGGAATTTGAAAGTTTCTACAAGATCTAGCATTCATTTTCTTTGTGTTTTCTGGAAAAAAAAACAATCCCCTTTTTATGAAAAATGATGTTAGTGGAATTTTTTTTTATAAGATAGATCGGTTGTCTGTTTGTTCAGCAGTCAACACAATTTCACGAGCACATCTAAATAAAACTTTCAGCTTTGGAATGTGAAATCGTTTTCATTTGTAGCGATTTTGGATGGGCTTATTTGTTTACATGTTTCATGACTGCAACAATAAGTCTACGGCCTTAAAATCCGGGGTTCGATCTCCTCGACGACTACAGTGCAGATATTCTTTTTATAATATTTGATCTTAAAAATCAAAGAAACGGTCAGCGCCCCCTATACTTAAGTTCAACAGTTGATGATGAAGGAGGTTTAGTGCAAAACTACATAATAGAATATCTGCGTTTTGTCCATCACGGAGAGTCGAACACTGGATTATTGTTAGTGTCGCAAGTCTTTAAACTTACCAATGTCTCAGTAGAAAGACAATGACGATGTAAAAAGTCGATCGATAACACAGTGCCACGTACGAGTTAATTCGTTCTCAGTAATACCTAACTTCAACACCACATGTCAGCACCTTACATGCATTTGACCTACTTACAAATTGTTTCACTTTCGATCCAAAATGGCGTCACGACAAACGTTACAAAATGAAGAAGCATTAGAGTTGTGTTGTAGCAGCTGAAATACTTGGCAGGCAACAGTCAATCTTGACCTTTAGAAGTTCATCAGGGAGGGTGTTAACTCAGAACCTAGAAATGGATTTAGCCACGCCCACCATAATTCCTAACCGTCAGAGAGGAAGTGATGACAACAAACATAATAAAGTGAGTGTGTACGTTTTTAAAAGAAATGTTTGCGTAGCGGGCTCAGGTCGACGTCATCTGTTATCATACGTAATGGTCAGCGCGCGAGCTTAAAAGGCTTAAGAAAATTAATTATTTACTGAGTTAGTCTACTATGTCGAGATAGACGAAAGTCAGTATCGTATCCCTTACAACTTTACTGAGTTAGTCTACTGTGTGGAGATGGACGAAAGTCAGTATCTTATCCCTTACAACTTTACTGAGTTAGTCTACTATGTGAAGATGGACGAAAGTCAGTTTCGTATCCCTCACAACTTTACTGAGTTAGTATACTGTGTGGAAATGAACGAAAGTCAGTATCGTATCCCTCACAACTTTACTGAGTTAGTCTACTGTGTGGAGATGGACGAAAGTCAGTATCGTATCCCTCACAACTTTACTGAGTTAGTCTACTATGTGGAGATGGACGAAAGTCAGTATCGTATCCCTTACAACGTTAAAGTTTTATTGTTAATACGACGAAAGATTATACTTCACCAGCATTATTTGAAAATACTCTTTTTCCTGTTTCGTGGTTTATACACTTCGCCAGAGCCCGAAACTACAAATACCGTTTCTTTACGACCTGTTACCTTAAAGCCTTGTTGTCACGGTTGCTCATTGTTTTAACTTTTCCCGCCCTGTTTTGATATTTCATTGGCAAGAGCAGTTACTGTTAATTGTGAAATTTTACTCTTCTTGTACCAGCATGTGCACCTTTATTGTTTGCATGTTACACAGCGTTATCTACAGAATAAATTTCCAAAAGTTTAATTCAGTGACACCTGAGACTGTACCTCTATTCAAAATAACTTTATGTTTAATAATTTGAAAATACTATGTTTAATTCATTTTTAGCTTAACTTTTTAAAGTTATCCCATTCAATGTTACGTCAAGAATCTTGTCACGTGCTACATTAATAATATACCACTTGTCCATGTGCACCTCCTGGTTGTTGTTTTTGTTGTTTCTTAGTTAGCACAAAGCTACTCAATAGGCTATGTGTGCTCTGCTTACCACGGGTATCGGAATCCGGATTTTAGCGTTATAAGTCCGCAGACATACCGCTGAGCCACTGCGAGCAGACATCCTGGTGTGGAAACATAAACATTTATGCGTTTCTTCTGGTGTCCTGAAGATGGCGGAACTTTTCTCATCAAAACACGTGGATGTTTTAATTGTACAGTAAATTATTGCATATCTTAAAACATTGAACATTCTTATTAATTTTATTTTTGAACTATTGAAAACAGCTCCCAAGTTTCGATGGTTCCTTTTTTTTTTAGCACCAAAACGTTGAAATTCCTGAAATAATCTACACAATGACAGTAATTTACCTCAGGATAAAACAAACAACAAAACGAGGTGACATATTACACGTGTTTCCCAGTCACATAGCTTTAAGTGTTTGAAGTTGCTGTGCTAAGATCCAGTGTTTAATTCTCACAGTGGCAGGATATGTTCCAAGGTGGTTTTTCTGTAGAACAAACATAAGATGTGCATTAGTTGGTTGATTTATGGTACCGCCAAGCCTTGTTCTTGTTATTCAGTAATAGATAATTAAAATGAATCACTCTTTTAGAGGAAGAAATAGTAATTTTTGCAGTATTACTTGTCTGAGACTTTCACTGAAATATAAATGTAATTTGTAATCGTAAACAATAGTTATCTCGTCCATTTCTTTAGCTGTTTTTCTTTAAGGGAATAATATGCTATAAGTACTTGAATTTTAAGAGAAATTAAATATGTGTAACCCTAAAAAAACCAGCTAATTCGAATAAAAATTCGTGAGAAACTTTTGATAGTAACAGTACTTGAGGACTAGCTGCCTTCCCTCTTGTCTTACAATGAAAAATTATGGGCAGATGGCGCTCGTGTAGCTTTGCGCGAAGTTCAAACCAATCAAATCACGGTAGTTTATTATAAATTAAATTTGTAAAGTAGAATTTTCACAAAATTACTTTTACGAAGAATATTTGAGGGAAAATAGAACAGACATGAGAAAATTACAGCATTCAGCTGTAACTTGTAGCTTTGCGCGAAATTCACCAATCAATACCATGCATGAACGTAGCTGGGAATTTCCGCAATTTATAAAATTAAAAGAGAAATATAGAAAAATAAACGTGATCATACGTGACTGAACAGATTTGGTCAAAGAAACGAAAATGTTGAAAATATAATATGGTATTTCTCCCGTGATGGCGGCTTTGGTGTAAGGTACGAAACATGGCGACTTTTAAACAATCACGTGTTTAAGTTTTGGTGTTTTCGTCACATTATACTCTCCAACACAAGTTTTTCGCTTTCTCTATTTTGTCTTTTCCTTTTCAGCTTAAGCTAACATAAAACGATGTACTTGACGTATTTGATAAAGAAAAAAATCGTATAGGTGGCGTTCGGGGAAGAAAAAACCATATTTTAAGAAAGTATTTTCTTCACATCAGCGATTCACTGGAAGAAATAACCGACCCATTGAGGGAGTGAGCTCTCTGGGGGGAATGGAGGGGAAATGAACAGGTTTGTATGTATGACGTAATATATAAACTTCGTACAGACACAACGAGCACACTTATGTGTTTGTATAATACGAAATTCAGGAACAGATAGAACTGGAACTACCTGAAAGCCTTCTTTCAGAATGGATGTATTAAAACTGTGGGGAATATTACCTCCCTCCCTCCCAAGAAAAAACGGATGGAAATCCTTGTTTTATGACGTACTTCTTATGGTTAATAAAATAAAATAACGTTTTTATTCATTATTAACGAAGAAACTGAATATCCAGTTGTTTATTCAAATTAAAAACTTGTTTTGTTTTATGTCTGGACACGTTAGGTTAGAGGGTTTTATTTGATAATTAATTACACACGTTAGGTTAGAGGGTTTTATCTAACAATGAATTACACACGTTAGGTTATAGGGTTTTATCTAATAATGAATTATACACATTAGGTTAGAGGGTTTTATCTAGCAATGAATTATATACGTTGGGTTAGAGAGCTTTATCTAATAATTAATCAGACACGTTAGGTTAGAGGGTTTTATCTAATAATGAATTACACGTGTTAGGTTAGAGGGTTTTAGCTAATAATTATACATGTTTGGTTAGAGGCTTTTATTTAATAATTACACCCGTTAGGTTATTTAATAACTGAAGAGTTTTTATCCGAAAACTCAGATGAATGCCTGACTGTGTTAGACTGAAGTTAAATTAGAAGAACCTAACTGTTTATCCAGAGCCCGAGATTTATCGCGGCGTACGATGTTTTTGTTCAATTTAATCATTCGGATGTGTTGTGATTTAAATACGATAATAATACACATGCTCAGAGGGATGTAGCTGATGTTACCACTAATAAAGATATATGCCTGATTTAATATTTTGTCGAGACATTCATTGTTCGATGCTCCACGTCTTATGATGAGAAATTTAATCAAATTTTAACTGTTTAAGTTATGGATGAAACGTTGTAATAAATATTATTTAATTTAGTAATACTCACCTTATTTTTACCACTACTCGTATATCTCTTTAAACTAAACAATTAAAAATATCGGACTTTATTATCCTGTTTTTTCTGCAAAACCACAAATAAAACAACAAAACCTCTGGTTATAAACATGTTTGTATTTAACTATCCAAACACGACAGCAACAATTTTTTTCTTAGAATCTGTTGACCGTGTTCTAATTTTCTCATCTTGTCATGTCCCTACGTATCTTTAAATTGAACAGGGCACAATATTGGACTTTGTAAGCTCGGACGTTTTATATAAAACTAGCAAAAAGCGACTATCACGGTCAATCCCACTATTCGTTGGTAAAAGAATAGCCCAAGATTTGGCGGTGGGCAAGGATGACTAGTTGCCTTCCCTCTAGTCTTACACTGCTAAATTACGGACGCTAGCATAGATAGCCCTCATGTAGTTTTGCGCCAACTTAAAAAAAACAAACTCTAATCGAATGTTAAGATTTGAATGTCATTCTGACCCGCCACATCCTGAAAAACGAAGTGTGATTTTGTGGCAAAGGGAAACAAACCTTGGAATCACAATCAGGCATACTAAACACTGGACCACAACAAGTCCGTTTTGGATTTATGAGCTATTTATGTATTATTTCATATTTTCTATCTTTCTTTTGTATGTTAATGTCAGTCTATTTACTTTTTATCGTTCGAACTGAAAAAAATACACATTTAAGATACATTTTTACACGAATAAACCGGATAAGTGACTTCAACCCCAAACCTTTGGCTAACAGTGTAGTGCCTCCAAACTGAGGTATCCAAGCGTACAAACCACAATCTATTTTTGCTTATTAGCTTTTCATATAAATGTTTACTGAAATTAAAATTTCCATTCGTTATTTGTTAGCGGAACCTGTATATATAAATTATGCAGTGTCAGTTACAATTTATAAAATGGTATGAATCATGAAAAAATAGATATGAAACCTAGTGATGTTGTAATTATATTATATTTTCGCTTTATAAGTCAAAATCATATTAATCAAATTTGAAATCCATTAAGGGAGAGAAGAGACGAAAAAGAGTTGTGCTTGTAGTGGACAACGTGGTAGATATTATATAAAAGTGTTCAGGGTAACAAACAATTAATCATTCCGCACAGATAATTCACTTGATGTGTTTGTTAAGAAAGCGCCACCTGCGTAACAGTTTCTGCACTTCGTTAAAAATGGAATAACAACAAAACGAATTAACGCATCGGGACGTAACTAAGTTTTACATAAACCAGAGAAATGACAAAGTATATAAAAACGACAGTAAAAATGATAGTAGCTGAAAACATTTCCTTTTTTTTAATAAGAAATGGATGAAGTTCTTGGTTATAAGTAACTCGATTTTTGTTAATTATTATCAGAGTTAATTTTACTCGGCAACAGTTCACTTCGGCGTTTTAAATTTCGGACATCTTAAGACTTGGTCATTATTCACGCGCTAGCACTCAAAATCGAGAACGAGGCTTCAGTGCAAACAAGAAACTGGCGTCGGTATTATATTTGTTTCTATTCCTATGTGTATTAATGATGCACGAAACAGGAAATCTTTCTTTCCACGGCTTTCCTACAGATGCTAATCAAGGGAAATAGTTGCTTTTAAAAATATGACGTGATGAAGGACCTCTGCCTAACCTAATAATATTATTGGTAATAGGGCCTCGGCCTATAACAAGGAAATTTTAAAGATATGTTGGAAATCATAGTGCTAAACAGGCCTTAGTATTTAATGGTTTTAGATACAGTGTTCCCTCGTGTATCGCGGTAGATGCGTTCCAAAACCCCCCGCGAAAGGAGATTTTCCGCGAAGTGGGATCGCCGATTTTTACGTATATATTTATGTGCATTTAGACTTTTAAAACCCTCCCTGTACAACTATTTAACCCTCCCATTACAATACTGTTCATTATTGCTGAAATAATAAGAACAATTATTAAGATATTAAGCCTTAAAATTAAAAATTACATATCTTCAGCAGTTGGTGTCACAATGCGTACATCTATAGCCTTTCCAGTTGGTTCTGTTTCCATTTTTACGCTGTTATAAACTCAAATATATGTTTATATCTCAAAATATACCTGTTTTTTTCTTTACACTATTAATTATATTCATTTTTAATATTTTAATGGTATTTAATGCTATATTTTATATGTTGTTTCGAAGCTACAAAGCTACACAATGGGCTATCTGTGCTCTGCCCACCACGGGTATCGAAACCCGGATTTTAGCGTGTAAGTCCGCAGACATACCGCTGAGCCACTGGGGGGGTATTATTTTATATACATGTATATATATATATGTGTGGGGGGGGTCGGCCGAGCCCGCGAAGTGGCGAGGGAACACTGTAATCTATATAACATTTGCATTTAAAGAACTTTTATGGAAAATAGAGTTCAAATTAACTCATTAATACTGTAGTATAGGCTTATTAGTTTTAATGGTAATAGTATCTGTGGCATGGAAAGAGATAATTTCTGGTTTTTCCTGATAGAATTGTTTCATTTTAGTTAATGTTCGAGTGCTATTTTCAGTACAGAACACGTTTGGTTTATTTTGAATTTCTTGTAAAGCTACACAAAGGCTATCTGTTATGGCCGTTTATAATTTAGCAGAGAATATAACAGTAGGAAAACAACTAGTCTTTGGGCTACTCGTTTATTGACGAATAACGAGATTGACAATTACATTATAACTCTTCCACGGCTAAAAGAGCGAGCATATTTTGGTAGGACAGGGATTCGAACCCTTAACCAACAAATCACTAGTCGAACGCCCTAACCATCTAGGGTTACTTCATGAACAAGTAGTCCTGTGGATAGGGTTATTTCATGAACAAGTAGTCTTGTAGATAGGGTTACTTCATGAACAAGTCGTCCTGTGGATAGGGTTACTTCATGAACAAGTCGTCCTGTGGATAGGGATATTTCATGAACAAGTAGTCCTGTGGATAGGGTTACTTCATGAACAAGTCGTCCTGTGGATAGGGTTATTGCATGAACAAGTAGTCCTGTAGATAGGGTTACTTCATGAACAAGTAGTCCTGTAGATAGGGTTACTTCACGAACAAGTAGTCCTGTGGATAGGGTTACTTCATAAACAATAGTCCTGTGGATAGGGTTACTTCATAAACAAGTAGTCCTGTGGATAGGGTTATTTCATGAACAAGTAGTCTTGTAGATAGGGTTACTTCATGAACAAGTCGTCCTGTGGATAGGGTTACTTCATGAACAAGTCGTCCTGTGGATAGGGATATTTCATGAACAAGTAGTCCTGTGGATAGGGTTACTTCATGAACAAGTCGTCCTGTGGATAGGGTTATTGCATGAACAAGTAGTCCTGTAGATAGGGTTACTTCATGAACAAGTAGTCCTGTAGATAGGGTTACTTCACGAACAAGTAGTCCTGTGGATAGGGTTACTTCATAAACAATAGTCCTGTGGATAGGGTTACTTCATAAACAAGTAGTCCTGTGGATAGGGTTACTTCATGAACAAGTCGTCCTGTGGATAGGGTTACTTCATGAACAAGTCGTCCTGTGGATAGGGTTATTGCATGAACAAGTAGTCCTGTAGATAGGGTTACTTCACGAACAAGTAGTCCTGTGGATAGGGTTACTTCATAAACAATAGTCCTGTGGATAGGGTTACTTCATAAACAAGTAGTCCTGTGGATAGGGTTACTTCATGAACAAGTCGTCCTGTGGATAGGGTTACTTCATGAACAAGTCGTCCTGTGGATAGGGTTACTTCATGAACAAGTCGTCCTGTGGATAGGGTTATTGCATGAACAAGTAGTCCTGTAGATAGGGTTACTTCACGAACAAGTAGTCCTGTGGATAGGGTTACTTCATAAACAATAGTCCTGTGGATAGGGTTACTTCATAAACAAGTAGTCCTGTGGATAGGGTTACTTCATGAACAAGTCGTCCTGTGGATAGGGTTACTTCATGAACAAGTCGTCCTGTGGATAGGGTTACTTCATGAACAAGTCGTCCTGTGGATAGGGTTATTGCATGAACAAGTAGTCCTGTAGATAGGGTTACTTCATGAACAAGTAGTCCTGTAGATAGGGTTACTTCACGAACAAGTAGTCCTGTAGATAGGGTTACTTCACGAACAAGTAGTCCTGTGGATAGGGTTACTTCATGAACAAGTCGTCCTGTGGATAGCGTTACTTCATGAACAAGTCGTCCTGTGGATAGGGTTACTTCATGAACAAGTCGTCCTGTAGATAGGGTTACTTCATGAACAAGTCGTCCTGTGGATAGCGTTACTTCATGAACAAGTCGTCCTGTGGATAGGGTTACTTCATGAACAAGTCGTCCTGTAGATAGGGTTACTTCATGAACAAGTAGTCCTGTGGATAGAGTTACTTTATGAACAAGCAGTCCTGTGGTTATGCTTAATTTTGTCAAGAAGCAGTCTCATATCTAGATTTGTTTCATCGGTCTCTAGAAGTGTTGCTAATAGTTGTACTCAACATCACCCACCGCTAATAGACTTGAGAGAAGACAGTTGTAATCAGCATCACCCACCGCTAATTGATTTGAGAGAAGACAGTTGTAATCAGCATCACCCACCGCTAATAGACTTGAGAGAAGACAGTTGTAATCAGCATCACCCACCGCTAATAGACTTGAGAGAAGACAGTTGTAGTCAGCATTACCCACCGCTAATAGACTTCAGAGAACACAGTTTAATCAACAACAGCCACTGCTAATAGGCTTGATAGAAAACAATTATAATCAACATTATCTATCGCTAACATACTTGAGAAAAGACAGTTGTAACATAGTAATCACAATGTCACACCTTCCATAAGATTTTTAAATTTTGGAATTCCGAAACCTGACATTTTTAAAGGCTAATAAGCAAAAATCATAGGTTAGGAAACCCAGTGTAGCACATTTTAATTTATCTATTATGTAACTTTAGAACGTTGCAGAAGGTCTAATATGAACATTTTTCTTTCAATTTAAACAACAGATAAATAAACAACGAAACGTTTGGACTATGTCAACACCTGACAGCTTTCAGTTAAAAACAAGTTAAACTTACTATTTACTGGAAATTGAGAAAACAAATATGCCGTCATATCGAATGTCCAGTATCCGTTTGCTCACAGAATTGTGAACGTAGCTTCCCTCAGATGCACCTACACAAACATTTATTTGATTACGACAAGACCGTGATTCAGGATACTGCCATAACTGTCTTCAACCAAACAACAATGGCTGAGAC
Source organism: Carcinoscorpius rotundicauda (assembly GCA_011833715.1). Taxonomy (NCBI): domain Eukaryota; kingdom Metazoa; phylum Arthropoda; class Merostomata; order Xiphosura; family Limulidae; genus Carcinoscorpius; species Carcinoscorpius rotundicauda. The sequence goes on from CM022400.1 coordinate 71,244,516, forward strand.
AGAGCTCTGTCACCTAGGCAACCAACCATTACACATATACCATTTCGTCACTAATAGATTTACAGCACTTCGGTTTCTTTTCTCGCGCCAACCCGTTGTACGGGCTGCTCTTAAACTTCCAAATTCGATAGATGTTTTTTTTTTCCTTTTTCCGCACTGCTCCAGTTCCATGGGACTACTTGAGCAAGGACTTGCAATCAATCTTTGGTAGCCGTCATCAGTGGTTTTTAGGTGGACGTGGCGGCTATCTAACAAAATTGATGGTGAGACGCAGAGGAACATAGTTCTGAATTTTAAATATGGGAGACGTACAACATTTCACTGAACAACAAAATTCATCAACTTTGAAACCATCAAACTGAGATTATAGTAGGGACACACATCACTGTGCTGTCCCCACGGTCTCTAGTCGCTTACATCGCATCTTCTACTCTTTCTTTAAGCATTGATTTAGTAAAGAAAAAACTTTTAAATTATTTCTCGTTGCTTTACTCAACTTCCTGCTGTCGAATTAAGATGAATTATGAGTGTGTGAAACATTTTAAGCAGAATTTTTATAATCGTTATAATTAATTACATAACTTCAGACGAGCGGGTGATACACCAGCTTCGTCACTAAAAACACGAGATCGAACTTCACCGAAGACAACTGTAGAAAATTCCTTCCGAGAAAGAACATTCAGCAGGAACTCGAGACACACAGTAATAAATAACTAAGTAAACAAAGTATTACAATATGTGATCACATTGGATACTAACCAGAACAACGATTGTTATTTGACAGTCTCCATTACAATATAACAGAACTCTCGTGTTACTGCTTATTAAATATATTTGACATCATGGCAATTATCTTATAGGGTCCAAAAGAAAACCAACGTATTCTTCAACACATGTGAGGTGACCAGTTAGAAGGGGAACACCAAAACTAAGTATGACCATATTAAATTATTTAACCTTTCAATACCTTGTTAAAAATTTAAAACAGAACGTCACGGAACGCCTTTTGTACGATTTTTTCTCATATTTTCAGTTGTAAAAACAGTAACGTCAAGTCAAAAATAAACACGACCGTTAAACTCACAGAAAGAGAATTATTTTATTATGTGTACATTTAAAAACAACGGTTATTTAGCACTTTAAGAGTTGTGTGGGTTCTACATCGTACGTAATTTTACATAGATTAAAATTATCAACTTGCCCCCATTAAGAACCTCAACCCTAGGAATGATGCCTATCTATTCCCAACCTAAATACCCAACTGGTAACTAGGTTTACCGTGCTCAATTTATAGGAAGTCAATGTGTCAACTTTAATGTGTTACTCTTGTGGGAATGTAATATAACGGTCAGTGTAATCTAAGTAGACAAGTCTAAATTAGTTTTATGTGTTAATCTGGTAAGAAGTCAACAAAACGGTCAGTGTAATTTAAGTAGACAAGACTAAATCAGTTAGTTTAATGTGCTAAGCTTGTAGGAATGTAATATAACGGTCAGTGTAATCTAAGTAGACAAGACTAAATAAGGTACTTTAATGTGTTACTCTTGTAGGAATGTAATATAACGGTCAGTGTAATCTAAGTAGGCAAGACTAAATTAGGTACTTTAATGTGTTACTCTTGTAGGAATGTAATATAACGGTCAGTGTAATCTAAGTAGACAAGTCTAAATTAGTTTTATGTGTTAATCTGGTAAGAAGTCAACAAAACTGTCAGTGTAATCCAAGTTAATATGACTAACTCAGTTAGCTTAATGTGTTAAACTTGTAAGAAGTTAATAAAATGGTCATTGTAATCTAAGTAAACATGACTACTTTTGAAGTTACAGCACACAGAAACACACGAACTGTCTGTACGTAGCCGTCCCACTTTTGAAGTTACAGCACACAGAAATACAAGAACTGTCTGTACGTAGCCGTCCCACTTTTAAAGTGAAAGCACACAGAAACACACGAACTGTCTGTACGTAGCCGTCCCACTTTTGAAATTACAGCACACAGAAATACACGAACTGTCTCTACATAGCCGTCCCTACTTTTGAAGTTACAGCACACAGAAACACACGAACTGTCTTTACGTAGCCGTCCCTACTTTTGAAGTTACAGCACACAGAAACACACGAACTGTCTGTACATAGCCGTCCCTACTTTTGAAGTTACAGCACACAGAAACACACGAACTGTCTGTACGTAGCCGTCCCTACTTTTGAAGTTACAGCACACAGAAACACACGAACTGTCTGTACGTAGCCGTCCCTACTTTTGAAGTTACAGCACACAGAAACAGACGAACTGTCTGTACATAGCCGTCCCTACTTTTAAAGTGAAAGCTCACAGAAACACACGAACTGTCTGTACGTAACCGTCCCACTTTTAAAGTGAAAGCTCACAGAAACACACATAGCCGTTCCGGTTTTTGTAGTCCCAGAACACAGTAATTAGCACTCCCTAGCAACTATTCTCTGGTCATTGGTGGGATGTGACTTTCACCTTTATTATGCACTCACGTACCCAAAATGCTTAGCACGTCTTTGTGTGGAAACATCCGCGCAAAACAAATTTTAACCACTAGTTCACCTCCAAAGTATAAAGTAATTTTTATAGGTACACTTGTTTGCCGATAGCCATTTATATAGTACACTTTACTTCAGTAACTACCCGATATTAAAGTTGAAACGAAGAGGTTCAGTTTATAATGACAAAGTTCCAATCTTTATTCACTTAAGAGATTGAAGTCCATTTTAAGACTTATATGAATGGTTAGATGCTTGATGGGTTTCGTCTAACAGACTTTCTTAAATGAAAAACAAAACTGTAGAAAGATTAACCTTCCTTCAAAGGAAGAGGTTTTCACTTTCTTAGAAATGGTGAAAATAACAAAACAAACGATGAAGAAACAGTGCTTTGAAGATCATTTCGTCCATGTAAAAATTTATCTCAAAATGTTTACGTTAAGCTACACAGAGGACATTTCCGCATAGCCCTTCCCTGTTTATAACTGATAGACTAAAGGGTGTGAAGCTAGCCATAAGTCATAATGCTAATGGTGCGTATATGTCGGCCACAAGCCCTTCATACAACATACCTTGATTATACGTTCAATCAACGACCTAAACACCATGATTTGATTTATTATGTCAGTGAAGTTGTGACTCCATCTTCAATCAACACTTTAAAACTACAATTTTAGTAAATATTACTATTCTGAAAAGATAAAAACATTTTTATTGACCCGGTTAACACCCCAAGAAGCTGAAGTTACTATTACTTTACTGAAACACTTTATAGAGAACAACCGACTAATTTCTTGTCAGTAAAAATGAATAATAATATCAGTTTTAATAAGATGATTTGCGTAAAGATTCAACCATTTCACGTTTAAGTTGAAAGATTAGCTTCGTGTTTTGAGGAATCAACACGATTCTGACGATTTTAAACATGAAAAACCATATAAACGAATTCATACAGCTCTCTTTCAGGTTCGCGCTATGACGTTTAAATAAAGTGTCTCGAGAGCAAAATACCACCATGAAGACCGAAATACAAACGACCCTTCAAAGGCCTTAAAAGCACTGGAATTCTTCTCTTTAGTTATAATATTATTGAAAAGAATGTAAATTTCCGGTATAGCACCCTGAAATTTACACACAAAATGTATTTTCAGTGTAAAAACGAAGAAGAAAATACGTACACGAACAGAGAATAACGTTAACACAGCAAAAGGTTTCACATATATATATATATATTGTAATGTAAAACACATTAACGTAACGAGAGAAAAATTTGAATAAAGAAGCTTAGATTAACTGGCATCTTCTTTGAAGTTTATGATATTTATGATAAACGTAGGAAAAAACGTGAATGTGAAAAAATGAAGGACAGGCCATACTTTATTTAGGAGATAGAATGTAGGAAGAAAGACATAGTTCGGTAAGTGTATAGACTAGGAGAGACCAATTATGGTTTGTAATGAATGGTATAATACATAAAATGTTTGTGATTGAAGCTATTTTACATTCACAAGGATGAATACGTTATTCCCTGTCCTTTAGAACCGAAAGCATGTCACGTGTAACAGTCAGTCTCGTTAGCGGAGCACATGGTAGCTCTCTAATATGATCTGGATCCCACGTGGGTTGATGGTGCTTTGAAATTGACAGGTGGAGCTTTAAGCTACTTATTATACGGATGGCTTTTCATTCTAATTTCGTTTAATGGGACTTGGATATGTTACAGGCCTCTATGAATTATTAAACCATCAACACGCGTACGATAGTGGTGTTGGTGATGGTTCACTTGAAATAATCTATGTTCAGTTTCGAAAAAAAAATGTCCCTCCGATGAGTCAGTGGTAAGTTTACAGAGTCAAAACACAAGCATCTGGGGTTTGGCTCCCGTGACGGATAGAGTGTAGATAACCTAGTGTGTAATTTTGAACTGTCTGTTCTTAGACATTGATGGAGATAAACTCTTGGTAAGCCACGAGTCAACAACTTATTTAAAATGCATTGAGAATTGAAATAATAATGTGTACGTGATACTTATAGTGATGTGAAGTGGATTAAAATGTTATTTCTATAATTCAAAGTGTATTTTTCTTAATCATTTTAAACTCATTTAGCCAAAAAAAATCTATTTTTGTATGCTTGCTTGTCTATTTATTTATGTGTCTATACATATTTATATGTGGGTTTTTAGCCATTTGTTTTATGAAAAAACCTTTAAATCATTGTTATACAATATGTTGTAAATGTGAGAAACTTGTGGACTTCAATGAAATGTGTGAAATAATTATAAGTTGTTTGAACAAAGCCATTAACCACTTTGAAGTTGTTAATTATGGACAGAAGACTTAGCTTGTTTATTGTTAAACCAATGGTTACAGAATGGGTTATTTGGGCTTTTCTTACCACGAGTATTGAAAACCTGATTTTGTTTTTGCACAGTAAACCTGCAGAGTTACTGCTGAACCAACCGGAATAAAATAAGTTAGAAGTGTACAAAGGAAACACTTTCTGTTTTAAATACTTGCATGCAATATTGACTTATATACATTAACTAAGGTATTTATGAAGTTTACTTATAAAAGCGTGATTGAAAATGAGTTTCTCGTGTGTTAGACTTGAGAAAATTGACTTGGTAGTTTTTAATAAAAAGTGTGACAAACTATCTATTGATTGACAATGCTATTTTGTTTTAGTTTAAACAGCTATTTAGTTTTGTTTTAAAAACTAAGTTCAGTTCAATTCAGATTGTATGAAAATTTTCGGTTTAATCACTTGTGAAAAAAACAAAAAACGAAACGTGTAATAGGAAGATGCAATTAAGATAAAACTCTTTCTTAAAGTAATAGTAATTTATCTGTTCAAAAGACATACCGAAACTGTTCCAAAAATCGAATGAAGGGCTTCGCCAGTTATTTTAATACTAAGGAAATCTAACACATAAGAATTCTGTTACAAATCGCTGTTACTTAAATGTTTTATTTCTTTCAACTTCAGTAGGCTTAGATGGTGTTAATAAAATGTAATGAATGTCACATACATTTTCTTCGTAATTACACTGATACAGAAATAACACAGCCCGAATGACCAAACAACACATAGTATTTAAATCAGGTTGTCTTGATTTATCTTCAGACACAAACTCTAGTTTTCTCAAAGATAAAGACATTACATTAATATAAGACATTAAGTTGTTTTTTTTCAAAAGTAATGATTTTTCCAAGTAACCGAATCTCAAATACCACTGATTTTCGTCCAGTAGAACTTGGAAAAATATGTTAAGTACAATATAGTAATGCTTGATATTATGAAACATTAGAATATAGTGTTGTTTATTATTATAAGACATGAGAATACAGTGTTGTTTATTGTTATAAGACATTAGAATACAGTGTTGTTTATTATTATAAGACATGAGAATACAGTGTTGTTTATTGTTATAAGACATTAGAATACAGTGTTGTTTATTATTATAAGACATGAGAATACAGTGTTGTTTATTGTTATAAGACATTAGAATACAGTGTCATTTGTTATTATAAGACATTAGAATACAGTGTTGTTTATTATTATAAGACATCAGAATACAATGTTGTTTATTATTATAAGACATTATAATACAGTGTTGTTTGTTATTATAAGAGATTAGAATACAGTGTTGTTTATTATTATAAGACATCAGAATACAGTGTTGTTTGTTATTATAAGACATTAGAATACAGTGTTGTTTGTTATTATAAGAGATTAGAATACAGTGTTGTTTATTATTATAAGACATCAGAATACAGTGTTGTTTGTTATTATAAGACATTAGAATACAGTGTTGTTTGTTATTATAAGAGATTAGAATACAGTGTTGTTTATTATTATAAGACATCAGAATACAGTGTTGTTTATTATTGTAAGACATTATAATACAGTGTTGTTTATTATTATAAGACTTTGTTTTGTTTGTTTTGGAATTTCGCACAAAGCTACTAGGGCTATCTGTGCTAGCTGTCCCTAATTTAGTAGTGTAAGACTAGAGGGAAGGCAGCTAGTCATCACCACCCACCGCCAACTCTTGGGCTACTCTTTTACCAACGAATAGTGGGATTGACCGTCACATTATACACCCCCACGGCTGGGAGGGCGAGCATGTTTAGCGCGACGTGGGCTCGAACCCGCGAGCCTCGGATTACTAGTCGCACGCCTTACGCGCTTGACCATGCCAGGCCTGTTATAAGACATTAGAATACAGTGTTCTTTATTATTATGAGACATTAGAATACAGTGTTGTTTGTTATTATAAGACATTAGAATACAGCGTCGTTTATTATTATAAGACATTAGAATACAGTGTTGTTTATTATTATATGACATTAGAATACAGTTTTGTTTGTTGTTATAAGACAGAATATAGTGTTGTTATAAATGAACAGTGGAATATAGTGTTGTTGATTAATATAAGACATTAGAATAGTGTTGTTGATTATTATAAGACAGTGTAATATAGTGTTGTTATTACAGAACAGCAGAGTACAGTGTTGTTGATTAATATAAGACATTAGAATATAGTGTTGTTGATTATAACAAGATATTAGAATACAATGTCATTTATTATCATAAGACATTAGAATACAGTGTTGTTTTTGTTATAAGACATTACAATAGAGTGTTTATTATTATAAGGCATCACAACATCGTGTTGTTTATTATTGTAAGACAGTGGAATGTAGTGTTATTATTGAACAGTAGAATACAGTATTGTTGATTAATATAAGACATTAAGTACAGTGTTGTTTATTATTATATGACAATAGAATATTTGATTGTTGATTATTATAAGACAGTGATTGTTGTGATGATCATAAGACATTAGAATAGAGTGTTGTTGAAACTGATTTTCGTGGATATAATCTGTACATCTAATTAGGAATGTATTTTGATAGTTTTCTTATCGTGATATTCTGTTTTTATTAACGTCCTCTCAAGATTTAGTGATTTTAAGAACTTAAAAGTAAAAATAAAGAAGAAAGTATGAGTGACATGGAGACGATCGTGATTCACGAGAAAACTAAAACCCCCTAGTGGAATCCCGAGAAAGCGGAAGTTAATTATAGAAAGACAAGGGAAATTATCGTGTAATTGGCTAAGAGAGAAAAACTAAAACGCTCAAAGAACTGAGCAACTAATTAGAGTCGGAGAACAAATAACGTCATTTCCTCGAGTTACAACTTTTCACGCGTCGTTACCTTTCTTATGAGAAAAAGCTGCAGCAGCGCCCTCTTTATTCACATGCTTGTTTTAAAGCGGAAGTAATGTGCACCGAAGTTCAGATAAGTGATTGTTGTTTGTGGTCAACATTGTAAAGGTCTAGAGAACAGAGAATAAATGTAAAACGTAGTTACTTACAACGAATAAAATTGATAAACTTTATTAACAATTATGAAACTGTATTTGTTAACATATGTGACAGTATTGTATACACACTGTTTTTGTTTTATTTTATGTCCTTCAAGCACTGATTGGTTGTTTAAACTCACGTGACTTATGAGGTGTGAAATTTAGTTCTTTATTATCGCTACTGTAGTTATATAACATGTACTGAAGAAATTAAGAAATAAGATGTGAACAGCTTGAGAGAGAAATATATCGTATTTTTTACATTCATTAAGAAAGAAGTTTAAAACACGAAGTTAACAACAAATTTTTACAACTCTTTGAAACCAATAATAATTACGAAATGTACAGAGGCGTTGAATACAATCTAATATAGTGTTATTTATTATTACCAGAAAATACGAAGTATATAGAGGCGTTGGAAACAAACTAATATCGTGTTATTTATTATTACCAGAAAATACGTAATGTATAGAGTAGTTGGAAACAAACTAATATGGTGTTATTTGTTATTACTAGAAAATACGAAGTGTATAGAGGCGTTGGAAACAAACTAATATAGTGTTATTTATTACTACCAGAAAATACGAAGTGTGTAGAGGCGTTGAAAACAAACTAATATCGTGTTATTTATTACTACCAGAAAATTACATAAATAAAATAGGTCCAGTTGACAGTGAATACCAAAGATGTGGTAGATGAAACTGTTGATCAGTAAAGGTTTTATCCACACTTTGTAATGAGTGAAGACTGATTGACGTTGATCAATACTCCTTTTCTGAAGTATGTTTCTTAGATTGTGTTAGTACAATAATGGCTACATCGTAATCTTTGAAGATTTTTTGTGTTACACTGTGATACGAATCGTGGTCGTTTGCTACAAACTAATTATCGTTTCTTCCGCTGAAACAGTTATTGAAAACTTCTAATTCGATACATCATCGAAACTGGATAATTACGAAATCAACAGTTTTATTGGAGAAACGAATCATTGGTTATTTTTTTATTTCGTCATATGAAGAGAACTCCTTCTGTAGAACTTAACTATTTTAGTACATATTTTTTAAAGGAATTTACTCTTGTTACTTACAAAGTACATGAAAAAGTCTATTTCATGGTTAATTAAATTATGTGTAATAAGTTGTTGCCTTCAAATTCAGGTAATACGTTTTTTCAATTGAAGCTTGGATAAACGGTTGATAAAATAACGCTACACGATTATTGACCAAATAGTATATGTATTCGGTAACGCGAATATAAATAAACAAAACCATAAACATTTCAACCCAAGTTTGCCCATACCGCACCCCTGTCACGTTGAGGTCTTTCATTCAACATTAACACTGGTGGAACAGTATTTACTGGATTCTTTGAAGAAAATTACTGTCCTTCAGTATAACAGAAACCTTGTTTTCGGTTTCAGTTTCGTTCAGAAGGCTTAAAATGTCGATGGTTAACTGAATTCGGCCATTTGACAGTGTTTAACTTCACCACGAGAAACAAACTTTTTGCTGGTGTCATAGTTTCTAACACTAAACTACACAGGTAAATGCCGCAACACTGTTAAAAATACAGAAATTATATCTGTAAAAAGTTCTGTTAATGTTGTTACAGGTTATCGAGAACTGAGGCAAAGTACTGCACATCATCCTTCTTGTAGCACACCTGGCTTGATGGTTAGCTCACTCGACTTTTAATCCAAGAGCCGTGAGTTTGAATCTCGACAACGCATACATTTGCTCTCTTACTTGTGGGATGCTATAATGTGAAAGTCAATCTCACTTTTTGTCGCTGTGTGGTTTTTGTACATAATTTCAAACAAACGCTCCTGTGGTATAGATATTTGCAGAGTGATAATTTAACCCAAAGCACCGTGTAATCAAGGAGGCTATCCTATTTTGTGCTACAGTTGTGCTGTACACTAACTTTACTAAAACACCGGATTTCTCGTGTAGGATAGTAACTTTTACCTTCCTTGGAGAGTCAACCAGGCTACATGACGCCTACTTTTAAATTTTATTACAAGAATAATTGTTCTTTGATTGTCGGGTTTTAAATTTTCGCTCAATCCCACTATTCTTTGGTAAAAAGAGTTGGCGGTAGGGGGTGATTACGATCACATGTTGCCTTCGTGAAGCTTTGCACAAAATTCCTAAAAACAAACAAACAGTATGGAAAGTCGTTATGGAACGACCCTCCCCAAATCTGGTCCAGATCCAAGTGCGAACTCGGATTGTGGATCACTTTAAAGCATTTTTTACAGTGAGGATATAGGTCATGTTTGGGTGTAAAGTGTGATTGGACTTGTACCAAAGTTTTGAAACACATTAAGGTTGGTGGTCCTCATCACTCTGCAGAAAATGACCCGAATCGTCCAGTTGTTCTAAGTTTTCTAACATGAAGTTTGAAGTTATCTAAACGGATAAAATATCCGTTGATGACGTCTTTGTGATTTTAAGAAGTGTTAGGTATCCACTTCATTTGTCCACTCTTATCATAAGGTCAGAGTCTTATGAACACAATGAAGTGTTTTATGTGATAGCATAGTTAGCTCTACCATTATGAGAGTCGTTTGGAGTTTATTAGTTCAGACCAACTGCGGCCTTGACTTTCAACATCCAGTAGAGTTTACGGAAATTAAAGTGAGAACATCTTAACTCTTCTTGAGTCTGTTCTTATCTGGTGGTTTAATCTTACACCATCGTTTAACTTACAAAGTTATTAGTGGTGTTTTCTTATGTCAGAGTTTTCATCAGCTGTTGTTAGCTATACTAAAAGCACACGCGATACCTTGCCTGTTGTATTAGTGGGGTATTATCTATCTATGTTGTAGATAAATGTACACAACCTCAAGTTTGTACAAGAATAGATGTTGTATCACACAGATAAATGTACATAACCTCAAGTTTGTACAAGAATAGATGTTGTATCACACAGATAAATGTACATAACCTCAAGTTTGTACAAGACTAATATGTAGTATCACATAGATAAATGTACACAACCTCAAGTTTGTACAAGACTAGATGTTGTATCACATAGATAAATGTACACAACCTCAAGTTTGTACAAGACTAGATGTTGTATCACATAGATAAATGTACACAACCTCAAGTTTGTACAAGACTAGATGTTGTATCACATAGATAAATGTACACAACCTCAAGTTTGTATAAGACTAAATGTTGTATCACATAGATAAATGTACACAACCTCAAGTTTGTACAAAACCCGATGTTGTATCACGTTTATAATAATAAAGAACACTGTATTCTACTGTCTTACAATAATAAACGACACTGTCTTCTAATGTCTTATAATAATAAAGAACACTGTATTCTGATGTCTTATAATAATAAACAACAGTGTATTCTCATGTCTTATAAACATAAACAACACTGTATTCTTATGTCTTATAATAATAAAGAACACTGTCTTCTACTGTCTTATAATAATAAAGAACACTGTCTTCTTGTGTCTTATGATAATAAACAACACTATTCTAATGTCTTATAATAATAAACAACACTGTATTCTAATGTCTTATAATAATAAACGACACTGTATTCTCATGTCTTATAATAACAAACAACACTGTATTCTAATGTCTTATAATAATAAACAACACTGTCTTCTACTGTCTTATAATAATAAAGAACACTGTCTTCTTCTGTCTTATGATAATAAACAACACTATTCTAATGTCTTATAATAATAAACAACACTGTATTCTAATGTCTTATAATAATAAACGACACTGTATTCTCATGTCTTATAATAACAAACAACACTGTATTCTAATGTCTTATAATAATAAAGAACACTGTCTTCTACTGTCTTATAATAATAAAGAACACTGTCTTCTTCTGTCTTATGATAATAAACAACACTGTATTCTAATGTCTTATAATAATAAACAACACTGTGATAAATGTACACAACCTCAAGTTTGTACAAGACTAATGTTGTATCACATAGATAAATGTACACAACCTCAAGTTTGTACAAAACCCGATGTTGTATCACGTAGATAAATGTACACAACTTCACGTTTGTATAAGACTAGATGTTGTATCACACAGATAAATGTGCACAACATCAAGTTTTTGCAAAACTAGATGTTGTATCACACAGATAAATGTACAGAACCTTAAGTTTGTACAAGACTAGATGTTGTATCACACAGATAAATGTACAGAACCTTAAGTTTGTACAAGACTAGATGTTGTATCACATGGATAAATGCACACAACCTCAAGTTTGTACAAAACCCGATGTTGTAACACGTAGATAAATGTACACAACTTCAAGTTTGTATAAGACTAGATGTTGTATCACACAGATAAATGTGCACAACATCAAGTTTTTGCAAAACTAGATGTTGTATCACACAGATAAATGTACAGAACCTTAAGTTTGTACAAGACTAGATGTTGTATCACACAGATAAATGTACAGAACCTTAAGTTTGTACAAGACTAGATGTTGTATCACATGGATAAATGCACACAACCTCAAGTTTGTACAAGACTAGATTTTGTATCACATGGATAAATGTACACAACCTCAAGTTTATACAAGACTAGATGTTGTATCACACAGATAAATATACACAACCTTAAGTTTGTACAAAACCCGATGTTGTATCATGTAGATAAATGTACACAACCTCAAGTTTGTACAAAACCCGATGTTGTATCACGTAGATAAATGTACAGAACCTCAAGTTTGTACAAGACTAAGATGTGAGCTCACGAAGATATTTTAAACACGTGCATATGAATGGATCACAAACATAAGATATGGATAGGTGACATACATATGGATAGGTGATAGAGAGAGTACATAAACCATTGAATGGATGATAGATAGAAGTGAGATGATAAACTGATTGTTAAAACTCAAGCTGTCAGTTAGATTATCATGAATTAGAGACAGAAGAAACTGCTTGTCGTGCTAGAAAGCTAAACAGACTTTCAAACCGTCGTGTATCTTGTCACTTAACTCCTCTAGAATTATGCTTTGAGTAACGATACGTCAGAAAATATTATCCAAAGCCTGTTCTAAAATAATGTGAGTTTGGATGGTGATAAAATACCATTAACGAAGTGACAAGTTATGAACGCGTCGTTAACTTCAACAAAGTTTATTCGTAGGCTTAGCTATGATACAAGCCCTGAAAGCTGTCTCTACTCTGGCTGCTGTAAACATTAGGCGTCGGTGGAGTGCATTGTCGTGTTCCGAAAGACAAAGAAAGCCAAAACCAAACAAAGTGGAACAACTTGGTTGCTTTTGTGACGAGGTGTTTCTTTTTTTTTAAATCCCAAGTAGGAGAAACGGAGTTTTGTGATTGAAACGTTCTTTTCTCGGTGGCAGCTTACTAAACATTGAAGAAGTGTCTTACATCATTTTCCATGAAAGTGTATGATGTTTAAAATTCCAGATGGATTGTTCTACACATTTCACACTCTTGCTTTATACAGGTTTGAATAGTGTTTGTTCAGTATTGATTTCTTTCTGATCATATATCTTTATATATAAAGAGATAGAAGACAGGTATGTATATATACAGATAGATGGATCGATAGATAAAAGACACATTTGAATGGATGTGTAGATGGATAAAAGCCAGAGATATATGTATATTTAAAGATGGATAGATAGGTAAAAGTCGTCTCAACCGAGTTATATCGTGCTTCAGAAGATAACATTATTGCCTCCGATGGCTCTACGGAGATATATAATGGTACAGGGAAACATATATTGTTGTCACTGATGGCTCTACAGAGATATATAATGGTAAAGGGGAACAAATATTGTTGGCACTGATGGCTCTACAGAGATATATAATGGTACAGGGAAACATATATTGTTGTCTCTGATGGCTCTACAGAGATATATAATGGTACAGGGAAACATATATTGTTGTCTCTGATGGCTCTACAGAGATATATAATGGAACAGGGAAATATATTGTCTCTGATGGCTTTACAGAGATATATAATGGAACAGGGAAACATATATTGTTGGCTCTGATGGCTTTACAGAGATATATAATGGTACAGGGGATAATATATGGTTGTCTTTGATGGCTCTATAGAGATATATAATGGTACAGGGAAAAATATATTGTTGTCTAAGATGGTTCTACAGAGATATATAATGGAACAGGGGATAATTTATTGTTGTCTCTGATGTCTCTTCAGAGATAAATAATGGAACAGGGGATAATATATTGTTGTCTCTGATAGCTCAACAGAGACATATAATAGAACAGGGGATAATATATTGTTGTCTCTGATAGCTCAACAGAGACATATAATAGAACAGAGGATAACGTTGTTGTCTCTGTTGGAGATATATCTTGAAGTACAATGTGACGTAGAAAACCTTGACTACTCTTATTAATGTTTACATGTGTGACGTCGTTGTCAGCCAAATATTTTCATAATCAATAGTTTACTGGAAACAATTATCGCACCAAGCTCCGCTGGAAACTCCAATCAAAACTGTCACGTTTCATTTCAGTCTTTCAGGAGAGATATCAGATTAAAATATAAATATATAACAGGAGATGATGTAATATCAATTAAACAAATTAATTTCTATTTATTGGTGGCAGCTCTTTGGTGAAAGAAGTCTTGAAAGAGAGTTTCAGTCCATTATCTATTTTTAGAATTAATATTTACATTAGGATAATAAGTTATATAGTCGTGAAGAGTAGGATATTCATACTTGACTGAGTTAACGACCTCATTGTTTTGTTATCATTCTGGAGCTATATCTATGTAACATTAATTTCACTTTGTATGATTTTTTCTATCATATATCTGACTGATAATTATCGATTTACGATAAAGATATAAGTTTCTTTTTCTTGGTTAAACTTTTATGGATTTATTAATTACATGTCAGCTTACTCTTTCAAGTCATATACACTGCTGGCCAAAATCTTAAGGCGAATGAACACGAAGAAAAATATGCATTTTGAGTTGTTAGACTCAACTACTTATTTGAGTAGAACTTCGAAAGATGACAATAAGAAAAGAGAAAAAATAAACTTTTAGCATTTAATAGGAAAAATGTGAAGACTATGAAATTAGTCTAAATACTAGCTGGTCAAAAGTTGAAGACAATACTAGAAGCGTCAACCGGTAAACACGTAACGAAATTTAGTCATTTGTATTAAAGCACTAGCGTTGTCATCATCTTCAATTGACATCTTCTGTGTTACATTGGGTAAAAACATGGCAAAGGCTAAAAAATTGACAGAGTTTGAAAGTGGCAGAATTGTCGAGCTGCAAAAGCAAGGCCTCTCTTAACGTGCCATCGCTGGTGAGATTGGGCGTAGTAAAACTGCTATTGCAAATGTCTTAAAAGGCTCTGAGGAATACGGAATTTCATGTGGTCGGCTGAAGAAAATTTTCTGGCTTTGAGCAGGAGGATTCGATGGGTTGTCTGGCAAGACATCAGCCGATTGTCGAACCAGATTAAGGCCCTTACGGACGCATAATGCAGCTCAAGAACAATAAGACGTTATCTTCGAGAGAAAGGCTTTGAAAACCGTAAACGTATTTAAAGGCCACGCCTCCTTTCACATCACGAAACAGCTCGGTTAAACTTTGGTGAGAAGCACCAAACAAGGGACGTAGAAAAGTGGACGAAGATTTTGTTCTCTGATGAGAAAATATTTATCCTGGATGGTACAGATAGTTTCCAATGTTACTGGCACGATAAGGATATCCCACCGGAGACATTTTCTACACGACACGATGGACGAGGTTCCATGATGATCTGGGGTGCTTTCTCCATCCAAGGAACAGGGGTGTCAAACAGCAGCTGGCTGGCTATATTAGCATTTTGTAGAGAGCATCCTTATTGATTGATGGTCCTCGTTGATGTGGTAATGACTGGATCTTTCAACGGGACAAAGTTGCAATCCACAATGTCTGCAGGTCAAAGGACTTTTTCATGGCTTATAAATTGATTCTTTCGGACTATCCAGTGTGTTTGCCCTAACTGAACCCCATTGAAAATGTTTGGGGGTGGATGGCAAGGGAAGTCTATAGAAATGTACGTCAATTTCAAACAGTGCACGATCTTCGTGAAGCCATCTTCACCACTTGAAATAACATTCTAAACACTTATATCGACCATGCCAAAGTGAATGTTTGAAGTTATCCGCAATGATGGCTGTGCAACTCACTACTGAGACCTCTTGTTGGGCATTTCCTACCCTGTTTAGGGCTTCAGTTTGGTATGGTCTTAAACTTTTAACCGACTAGTATTTAGGATAATTTCATAGTGTTCACATTTTTCTTATTAAATTCTAAAAAGGCTTTAATTTTTTTTCCATTTCTTATTTTCAAATATCGAAGCTCCACTCAAATAAGTGGTTGAGTCTAACAACGCAAAATGTATATTTATTCTTTATGTTCTTTGGCCAGCAGTGTATAATCAGTGCTATTATCTACGCTACAACAAGACTTAGGCCCGACATGTCAAGGGGGTTAGGACGCTCAACTAATAATCTGAGGGTCGAGGGTTCGAATCCTCATCACACCAAACGTGCTCACTCCTTCAGGCATGGTAGCGTTATAATGTGACAGTCAATCTCACTATTCGTTGGTAACAGTGGAGCACAAAAGTTGGCGGTGGGTGGTTATGACTAGCTTTTCAATCCTACACTGCCCATTTCCGGTTGGCTCGCGAAGATAGCCCTCGTGTAGCTTTGTGTGAAGTTCGAAAACCGAAAAAAACAGAACATCTGTTTCAAGATACAGATCATTGGTAGTATTATCAACATTATAATAACACCTGTTTCGAGATACAGATAACCAGTATTATTAGTTACATTACAACTCCACCTGTTTCAAGATGTCTTGTTAACTCCAATATAGTACTCTCTTATTGTCAAGTACAAAACTGTCGAATAAGTTATCCGATTTCTAGGGTTAATCCTGTTATTCGCGTGACTAAGCAGATGCAGTGCTGGTCTTTATATTGGAAGTTCCAAGGTTCGAGCTGTGATGTCTAGATAAATACACTTTCTCCGTTTTACTCCAGAAGTTTTACAAGTGTGACAGTCAGTCACCCTATTTGGTGAAGTGTAGTTATATGAATAAGAGATGTATTTCACTGGTTGTTCTCCCTTGGGTTCAGAGAGTATAAAGCTAAGGATTAGTGCAGGATTACTTAAGAGTGTTTGACAGTTGTATATTAAACAACTAAGTAACGTGTGTAACGTGCAAGGTTTTAACAATCAGTGTTTCTCTTACAATACACATCGAACTAAAGAAATGCTTCTTTGCCCGGTAAATTAATGTTGAAATAACATAAGGACAGCTCTCTATGATTCTTTAGGGAGTTTTTTCTTTTCAACCTTACGCACACGAGTGCTTAAAAAAACCATCATTAAAAAGAGCAAATATAATGTAGTCCACTTAATTCATAGTTCGATCCCTGTGGAGTATACAACGGAAACTGATATTAAACGAGAACAGCCAACTGAGGGTTTAGATTCAGCCGTTCTTCATTTCATCGGGGTACGAACCTCGGTCCTTACTGTCCGCTGCGCGCTAGTCACCAGTTCACGCCCGACCAACAAACACATCTACTTCTACATTACCATGGTTGTCATAAGCTAAGGACAGTAGTTATCCGAGTTAATTGTTTTGTTTTTTTCTTTACAAGTGAACTATCTCTTTCAGAGGTGGGATTGTTGTGATGTCACAGTCAATTCCACTGTTCATTCGTAAAAGAGTAGCCCAAGAGTTAGTGGTGAATAGCGATAATTAGCTGTCTTTTATCTAATCTTACACTGCTAAATCAGGGAAGGCTAGCGCAGATAGCCCTCTTGCAGCTTTGCGCGAAATTAAAAAACAACAAAAAACAAAGAAATGTAAGTTATTTCGTGTGGGGTTCCAGTGATCATTCTGTTGTTTCGTTACTGTTATGGAAACTGAAAGTTTTGTAATATTCGTATTGTATCGTAGTGGTTTAGAAATGAGAAATTTTGAAAAATTATTGAAGGTCATGTTTCAGTAAATAAATAGTTTTTTGGTCTGAAGTTTACAGTTAATGTTTCTAAGCAAAATTGTTGCTTTTTTCGGCCCTAACCTAAATCAGTATGCATTTGAAAAAAAAGACTTTGGCTTGGCCTGGTGGTTAAGTATGTTGCTGAATCTCGTTATGTCTGCTCTTTCATTCAGCCGTGAGAGTTTTATATGACGATTATACATTGTAAGGAGTAGCCAGAGCATTGATGGTGGGCGCTACTGACCAATTGCTCTTATTGGTCATCAGGTCAAACTGGGAGATAGCAGCAGATAGTCTTAGCAGCTTTGTCATAAAAAAATAAACATTTTAAAAGAACTAAACTTATGATGCAACTAAAAATCTTGTTAACTTCATTTGGAATTAAACACAATGGGCTATCTGTGCTCTGCCCACCATGGGTATCAAAACCTGTTTTTTAGCGGTGTGGACTATCTGTGCTCTGCCCACCATGGGTATCAAAACCTGGTTTTCAGCGGTGTGAGTCCGTAGATGTACCGCTGTAATTAGTAATTTCCATAAGAAGAAATTTGATACCAGAAAATAAACTATACAGCGCTTCTTAAAGAAAACAACAAATCAGATCGCTTGATAGATTAAAACTAATTTTCTATTGGGTATAAATAAGATAGTGTGAAACATTAAAGATAACGATTGAAAGATGTAATAGCAAGTGATGAGTATGATTTCATAGTTTATGGTTTGTTTATCTGTCGTAGGTTGTGATCTGGTGTGACTAACGTGCTGGGCTGCGGATTGAAAGGCCCAAGGTTTTCGCCTTGATGGTACTAAACATGCTCTATACTTTCAACTTTGGATGTATTATAAGAGTGACATTTAGTGTTGTTACTTGGTGCATTATATGTAGAAAAGCCTTATAGCAGTGGGTGCTTCTGTTTTGTTGCGCCCCTGTGATCAATTATTTGAATCTTAAAGACTTCTGATTTGGCAATTTTACCCCCAAATATGTACCTAAGGTTCTGTTCAATAGAGAGATAAAAAAAGTCGCTCAGTTGTCGTAATGTTAACAGTTTCATGTAGAATTCATATTTTCAGAAGTTTCAGTCAGCACTCTTGATAACATGTTCATAAGAGCAAAAGATAGTATTTGCATAACACAGTAGCGCCACCTATGCAGGCCGGTTCAAAATTATTTGTCATATAAATTACTTAATATATATATATATATATTTGTATGCGTGTGTTATACATTAATTGAGTAATATTCTAAACTGCGCAATGCCTTGGATTTTTCTTAAAGTTAATAGTGGTATTTGAAATATTAACATTTTTCCCATTCCCAGAATCATCTGTTATCCACTGATATATCTCGTCACGCCTGTTGGGATACAAGGTTCGTTGTTTGTCGTTTCTGAGAAAACGAGCTTTAAGGTGTGGAACGTCTTGGTTGGCAGAGAACAGTGATTAGGACGTATTATTACATCACATTAAGAATGATAATTTAAATCACAAGGCTCTTTACTGGCCCGTTGTGGGTCTTTTGTTAATTACATAAACCACACAGATAGCGTTGTTCTGAAAATGACAGGTGGCAGCTGTAAACGTAAATATATTGATTTTACTGGGTTTTCGAAAATATATATTGCTGCTGGTTTTCCTTTATATATGTATATATATTCATATTAAACCAGAATATAATATTTACTGGTGTTTTAGGCTATTGTTTATTTTCGAAGACAGTTTTCCATCTGGTTCTCACCGTTTGATAAACGACATCAAAGAGTTATTTTGTAGAAGTACTATTCAAAAACTGGTTTGATCGTAAAGTTTTTAAGTGTTATATTTTTTTTATAATAAAATACTCCATTGGTTAAAGTAAGTTCAAAAACTATCCTTTATTATTATATAGTTTTAAAACTATCCTGTGTTATTATATAGTTTGAAAACTATCCTGTCTTATTATAAGTTTAAAAACTATCCTGTGTTATTATATAGTTTGAAAACTATCCTGTATTATTATAAGTTTAAAACTATCCTCTATTATTATAAGTTTAAAAACTATTCTCTGTTAATACATTGTTTAAAAACTATCCTGTATTATTATAAGTTCAAAACTATCCTGTATTATTATATAGTTCAAAAACTATCCTGTGTTATTACATAGTTTAAAAAACTATCCTTTATTATTATAAGTTTAAAACTATCCTGTATTATTATAAGTTTACAAACTATTCTGTGTTATTGTATAGTTTAAAAACTATCCTGTATTATCATAAGTTAAAAAACTGTCTTGTATTATTATAAGTTCAAAAACTATCCTGTATTATTATATAGTTTAAAAACTATCCTGTGTTATTATATAGTTTGAAAACTATCCTGTCTTATTATAAGTTTAAAAACTATCCTGTGTTATTATATAGTTTGAAAACTATCCTGTATTATTATAAGTTTAAAACTATCCTCTATTATTATAAGTTTAAAAACTATTCTGTGTTAATACATTGTTTAAAAACTATCCTGTATTATTATAAGTTCAAAAACTATCCTGTATTATTATATAGTTTAAAAACTATCCTGTGTTATTATATAGTTTGAAACTATCCTGTATTATTATACAGTTTAAAAACTTTCTTGTGTTATTATATAGTTTAAAAACTATCCTGAATTATTATAAGTTTAAAACTATCCTGTATTATTATAAGTTTACAAACTATTCTGTGTTATTGTATAGTTTAAAAACTATCCTGTATTATTATAATTTTAAAAACTATCCTGTATTATTATATTTTAGTTTAGCTTTTATTTTTTATTTGCAAATTTGTGTTTACTTGAAAAACAAACTGAGTTGAGTAAGGTCGAAGTTATTAACTGAGTTAAGCAGAACGTAAAATCAGACGGCTTAGTTTAATATGTTGTCTCAGTTTAGTGATAAATAACTTTTAAACTTCGCTACCATAATCTTAAAAACGCCTTCATTACACATGTTTTTTTGGTATTTATCGGTTAATGTGATCTCCCCACGCCAACAACACCAATTTTGATTAGGTTGGTGAGACGAAACGATAGCGTGGAGGTGATTTCACTACTTTAATTAACTCGGATACTGGTTGCAGTGACACAACACAGAAGACAATGGTGTCACCCTGAGTGGAATGAAAACGTGGAGAAGATAATAATGGGATAAGGAGTAACAGCTACGGTAAAGTGTTATATTTTTCTAACACATCTAATATTTCTGGAATAACTACTGAGTATTTAAATTTCTTTTCACCATTTGTATATTTGTATAGCTATAGAGTTCATCTTTTTGCCATTGTTACAGTTAGGCCTAATTAAAGAAAATAATAGCAAAAAGTTACATGTGTTATCACAACGTGCCACGGTGTTTATCATGTACTGTAGAAAAACATGCTTTACTTGTTACACTTTATCCCAACAAGTAACGACTGTGTCCTACACTTTCAGCATCAAGCAAACGTTCTAGTTTAATTATTAATTTTCCTCTGCCGCTGAGAAATGTGAGGATAGCATATTAACTATTACAGTTTGAACTTTCTTTTGTTTACTTTGTTACTGGTCATTGTAGCCACCGCAGGAATCGAACCTTAATCTTTAAAGGTATGAAAAAGCTTAAGAGGTCTGGCACGGTTAGAGCGATCGAGGTTTCGTCGCTGAACGTGCCCGCCTTGGGGGCGTTAAGTTTATTTGTATCTTTTAAATTTCTGGCAAAGCTTGTGCTAAGAGTAACACAAAATTTGGCGATGTGTGGTGCTTACTAGCTGCCTTCCCTATCGTCTTACACTGCTAAATTACGGAGGGCTTGTACACATAGCCCTCGTGTAGCTTTGCGCGAAATTTTAAACAAACCAAAAACCAATGAACAGTGGGATTGCTGATGACATTATAATGTCCTTACGGTTGAAAGCCTGCGATGGTCAAAATCAGGTTTTGATACTCTTAGTGAGCAGAACACATCCACACTAAACTAGTTACGAACCAAATTGTTTATGGCCTTGTTGGTTATAGTATTCACAATAACACACGAGCACGTAGGTATAATCCACTAACAAAGTTAGTCAACTATTTACTGTGAGGGTTTTTATTGTTGGTAATTTGTAAAAATGAACGTTGTAACATATATACTTAAAAGCATAAACTAACTGAACATGTGGACACAACGTGAAGGGAGTTGTATAAAACCAAAACGTAATATAATTTTAGGTTAACCACTCAACTCTCTGAGTAAAACTGAATAACATTAACAAATAATTAACCTTGACAAACGTGGGATTGAACTGCGCAAGTCACCAGAGTCTCCAATCTGATGTCCCTCAGTGGCACACCAGAGTTGCCAGTTTGTGGTCCCTCAGTGGTACACCAGAGTGTCCAATCTGTGGTCCCTCAGTGGTACTCCAGAGTCTCCAATCTGATGTCCCTCAGTGGTACACCGGAATCTACAATTTGTGGTCCCTCAGTGGTACTCCAGAGTCTCCAATCTGTAGTCCCTCAGTGGTACACCAGAGTGTCCAATCTGTGGTCCCTCAGTGGTACTCCAGAGTCTCCAATCTGATGTCCCTCAGTGGTACACCAGAGTGTCCAATCTGTGGTCTTTCAGTGGTACACCAGAGTGTCCAATCTGTGTTCCCTCAGTGGCACACCAGAGTCTCCAATCTGTGGTCCCTCAGTGGTAGAGCGGTACGATGGTGACTCACAGTTATAAACCGGGTTCAATACCCGAATGGAGCAGAACAGTGACAGTTCCTTGTGTAGCTTTGTGTAGCCAACAATAAACAACAACTCAAAATACGGTGTAAAAAAACCTGGAGAAAACAACAAATTATTCAACCCAAGAATATCTATCGCTTGGAATTAGGAGATAAGTAACGTAAGTTACTTAAGATATGAAAGTGAACTGAGATAAATAACGTAAGTTACTTATGATATCAAAGTGAACTATGAGATAAGTAACGCAAGTTACTTATGATATCAAAGTGAATTATGAGACAAGTAACGTAAGTTACTTAGGATATCAAAGTGAACTATGAAATACGTAACGTAAGTTACTTAGGATATCAAATTGAATTATGAGACAAGTAACGTAAGTTACTTAGGATATCAAAGTTAACTATGAGATAAGTAACGTAAGTTACTTAGGATATCAAAGTAAACTATGAGATAAGTAACGTAAGTTACTTAGGATATCAAAGTGAACTATGAAATAAGTAACGTAAGTTACTTAGGATATCAAATTGAATTATGAGACAAGTAACGTAAGTTACTTAGGATATCAAAGTGAACTATGAGATAAGTAACGTAAGTTACTTAGGATATCAAAGTTAACTATGAGATAAGTAACGTAAGTTACTTAGGATATCAAAGTAAACTATGAGATAAGTAACGTAAGTTACTTAGGATATCAAAGTGAACTATGAGATAAGTAAAGTAAGTTATTTATGATATCAAAGTTAACTATAAGTAACACAAGTTACTTAGGATATCAAAGTGAACTATTAGATAAGTAACGTAAGTTACTTAGAATATCAAAGTTAACTATGAGATAAGTAACGTAAGTTACTTAGGATATCATAGTGAACTATGAGATAAGTAACGTAAGTTACTTAGGATATCAAAGTGAACTATGAGATAAGTAACGTAAGTTACTTAGAACATGAAAGTGAACTATGAGATAAGTAACGTAAGTTACTTATGATATCAAAGTGAATTATGAGACAAGTAACACAAGTTAAAAAACAACTTAATAAGTTGGAAGTTCAGGGTAGATTTGTTGAAAATTTTGAGAAACAGCACTGCACACATGGTTGATATGTTATGTAATGTAATACCATTGTACCCTTTGTATAATATATGAACTTACAGAAAGGTATCTTATATTTTATAAAATGGTTTTCTTACGGCGTAAATTTGTATGGTTGGCAAGAATAATAAAGAAAGCATTTGGTTAAAAATAAACTTAGGAGATACAAAAAATGATTATGAGAAGCATTACTGTGGTGATGGTGTTATACCTGACACCAAGGTCCGTTAGAGATGAAGTGTTAAAGTAATGGTTGGGCTGTTGACGTTAAAGTGTTTGTTCAGGACTAAGGCAAGCAGCTGAGCTTTTAAAATCTTCTGTCGTTTAATGCAGATGGGAAGTCGAAAGATGAATAGTTCAAGAATTGGATTATACTGCTGGGAAAGTCAGCGAAGAGGCAGTACAAATTAACTTAATAATATTGACATAAATTTCATTAACAACGTAAGTGAATTTAACACCGACGGGATGTTTGTTTGTTTGTTTGGAATTTCGCGCAAAGCTAGCGCAAAGCTAGCTGCGCTAGCTGTCCCTAATTTAGCAGTGTAAGACTAGAGGGAAGGTAGCTAGCCATCACCACCCACCGACAACTCTTGGACTACTCTTTTACCAACGAATAGAGGGATTGATTGTCACGTTATAACGTCCCCTCGAGTGCCTTAACACTGTGGCCATGCCAAGCCTGCAGATCAGACGTTAATCAGTTGTTTGACTGAACAAAATACTGTTAACAACGTGGCCATGCCAAGCCTGCAGATCAGACGTTAATCAGTTGTTTGACTGGACAAAATACTGTTAACAACGTGGCCATGCCAGGCCTGCAAATCAGAAGTTACTCAGTAGTTTTATTGAACAAAATACTGTTAACAACGTGGCCATGCCAAGCCTGCAGATCAGACGTTAATCAGTTGTTTGACTGGACAAAATACTGTTAACAACGTGGCCATGCCAGGCCTGCAGATCAGAAGTTAATCAGTAGTTTTATTGAACAAAATACTGTTAACAACCTGGCCATGCCAGGCCTGCAGATCAGAAGTTAATCAGTAGTTTTATTGAACAAAATACTGTTAACAACGTGGCCATGCCAAGCCTGCAGATCAGACGTTAATCAGTTGTTTGACTGGACAAAATACTGTTAACAACGTGGCCATGCCAGGCCTACAGATCAGAAGTTAATCAGTAGTTTTATTGAACAAAATACTGTTAACAACCTGGCCATGCCAGGCCTGCAGATCAGAAGTTAATCAGTAGTTTTATTGAACAAAATACTGTTAACAACGTGGCCATGCCAGGCCTGCAAATCAGAAGTTAATCAGTAGTTTTATTGAACAAAATACTGTTAACAACGTGGCCATGCCAAGCCTGCAGATCAGACGTTAATCAGTTGTTTGACTGGACAAAATACTGTTAACAACGTGGCCATGCCAGGCCTGCAGATCAGAAGTTAATCAGTAGTTTTATTGAACAAAATACTGTTAACAACCTGGCCATGCCAGGCCTGCAGATCAGAAGTTAATCAGTAGTTTTATTGAACAAAATACTGTTAACAACGTGGCCATGCCAAGCCTGCAGATCAGACGTTAATCAGTTGTTTGACTGGACAAAATACTGTTAACAACGTGGCCATGCCAGGCCTGCAGATCAGAAGTTAATCAGTAGTTTTATTGAACAAAATACTGTTAACAACCTGGCCATGCCAGGCCTGCAGATCAGAAGTTAATCAGTAGTTTTATTGAACAAAATATTGTTAACAACGTGGCCATGCCAAGCCTGCAGATCAGACGTTAATCAGTTGTTTGACTGGACAAAATACTGTTAACAACGTGGCCATGCCAGGCCTACAGATCAGAAGTTAATCAGTAGTTTTATTGAACAAAATACTGTTAACAACCTGGCCATGCCAGGCCTGCAGATCAGAAGTTAATCAGTAGTTTTATTGAAGGCCTGGCATGGCCGAGCGCGTTAAGGCGTGCGCTCGTAATCCGAGGGTCGCGGGTTCGCGCCCGAGTCGCGCTAAAACATGCTCGCCCTCCCAGCCGTGGGGGCGTATAATGTTACGGTCGATCCCACTATTCGTTGGTAAAAGAGTAGCCCAAGAGTTGGCGGTGGGTGGTGATGACTAGCTGCCTTCCCTCTAGTCTTACACTGCTAAATTAGGGACGGCTAGCACAGATAGCCCTCGAGTAGCTTTGCGCGAAATTCCAAAACAAACAAACAAAAAGTTTTATTGAACAAAATACTGTTAACAACGTAGCCATGCCAAGGCTGCCGATCAGACGTTAATCAATAGTTTGGCTGAACAAAATACTTTTGATATTGTGGTAGATAAGTCACTTAAGTCATCGAAAAAGGTTTTCTGTTCATATTACAAAACGAATATAATTTGAGGATGTATTTGTAGATATATCGATTACAAATCAAAAGATGTAATGATCTCTAGGTGAATGGCGAGTTGGGCTTCAGTTTGAATGCCGTGCACATTTTTGGAGTCCTTATCTGAGAAGGGATATCGACTTATTGGAACTGGTTCAGAGGAGACCTGTTAAACCATTTTTGTTGTTTTAACAACACATGTGATGGATTTGTGGAATAAGTTGGCCAGCACGTTCTGTTGTTTTAACAGAACATGTGATGGATTTGTGGGATAAGTTGGCCAGCACATTCTGTTGTTTTAACAGAACATGTGATGGATTTGTGGGATACATTGGCCAGCATGTTCTGTTGTTTTAACAGAACATGTGATCGACTTGTGGGATAATTTATCCAGCACGTTCTGTTGTTTTAACAGAACATGTGATGGACTTATGGAATCTAACCTTTTAGCGCATGTGCGCATAAGGTAACGTTATTTGATCGGTGTTTTTTATTTTATTTTGTATTTGTTTTCTAATCAATGTCACCAAATACCTTTTTGCTCAGTTGTTCCTTCCAACTTCGATATGATCGATTGATATTTATAATACAATCATTAAAGTCTGGTTAGAATCAATCTCTAACCAGATTACAGAGGATGTATTTCGAGTAAGGTTCTCCCATCCAATGAAAAAGTAAAACATCCGGTTACGAGAGTATTCTTGAAAAGAAATAACCAATTTCTATGCAGACCTCCTAATACATTATCTTCTTCATTTCTCGAGCTTCACTTCAGGAGATTACAAATAAGAGGCATGTACTTGTACTATTTCAAAAGGGATTCAAAACCGTCGCCTAGCAACAGCGGAAGTAACTCGGCCAATAAAACGTAATGATAGTTTTCCTAGTCGATTTAGTTATTTTACTTCAATGGAAAATTCAAAGTGCCTTGTACCTTTTGTAATGCAACATGTCCGAAATGTTCCATGTTAAGTGAAAATAGTGCGACAAATGCTCGACATGATAACACGTGTTTATTCATCAGTTATATGTAAGAATGTGTGCATGAAAACGTTTATTTTATTTATTTATGTGTAAGGTTTTAGAAGGAAGACTGTGTGCATTGTCTGTAAGTCAAAAGGATTTAAAAATAGCATGTGCAAAATTCATTGATATTAAGTGACATCTGACGGTAAGCTTCCAAACTTAATAACCGGAGTTGGGTTACTAAACTTTAGAACCATAAATAATAAACAAAACAAGCGAGTAACGGTTATGGTCGTTATAGGGTTAAATAAATATGATCAAAACATGGTGGGCAGAGATGAATTCATTTGCAGGAGGTCTGTGGTGATGGTTGTATATAGCGCCATCTACTGGAGAAACGTTATGCTTAAGATTATAGGTTTACATGCTTGAATTACGTTAGTAATGACTCTTTGTAAAGTACAATTCACGTTCATATCCTGCTACATACTTGTTCTTCGTTTAAACAAAATGGACAAACTCGGGATTTTAGAGATGTGTGCGAGTCGTGAGAAGTTCTAGAACGAACCAATGAAGCGTTTTGAGAAAAACGAAACAAATCGATTTCTGTATTAAGTCTGAGGATACATCTGTTTGGTGGTTCGTCAATAAGATGGGGTGCAACTCCCCGACTCTACCGGACACCAATCAAACTAAACGTTGTTGTGAAATTGAACAAATAAACTAAAGATATTTTGAAGATCGCAAGGGTAAGTAAGTTGAGATCTGCAATTATTCTTTTGTATGTCGAGAACAATTATACAATCTGTTTATATATTAGAACGTATTTTTTAAAGAAAGACTCAATTTCACAATTATACGGTTCATTGTGAAATAATTGTAAACATTATTTTTTAATTGAAAAATTTATTTTTTCTGTTTCCGAAATTACGAAGAAAAATAACGATATTTTTATTTCTGTCTATATAATTTTAAATAATAAGTGTACACATCAGATAACCCAATGTGATTTTGTTCTAAAACATACAATAACAAATAAATTCCGAATAACAAATGAGTGGAATGTGAGAGTAAGTAACTTCAGAAACAAAATACGGCTCAGGCTTTAAATTGAGGTTCAATCCTCGCACTCTGTAAAGTCCAATTCAAGTTACTTCCAAAGATACGAACTGAAGATCACATTGATAAATAATATAGCTAAGTTAATATATCTGTTTCAGAAACAGACTCTTATTGGAATGTATTGATTGGACAGTTTTGGTTTAGAAATATGTTGGCTGACCAATGAGACATCCTTTAATATATTTCTCGACGTCCGACAGTGTCTGGTGGTTAAGGCACTCGTTTCGCAATCTGTGGGTCGCGGGTTCGATTCCTAACATCAATTATGCTTGGCCTCTCAGTTGTGGAGACAGTATACTGTGACGGTGAAATCCACTATTAGTTGGAAAAGATTGGCCTAGGATTCAGCGGTTAGCGGCGTTAAATAGCTGTAACTTTAAAACTGGACACAACCAGCACGAATTTCTCTAGTAGCTTCACGCAAAATTCAGCAAACAAAGGAACTGATTTTACTTTTAATTTTAACATATTAATTAACAGCATTGGAAATGCGATGTCTTTAGCTCCTTTCGAGATACGTGTCTGTTGACAAGGTACGTGTCGAGTCACTGAGATTTGTCTCTCTGAAATCTCATTGTGAGCTTACAGAGGAGAAAGTGATTTCATCATATGAATTCGTTTTAAATATGTTTTAACACCTTCACCATAGGAAGTTTGATTTAAACACGTGCACAACTTTGTTCAAAATCAAAACCTCGACTCCAGCTCTGTGCACGTGTTATTTTCACATCACGCTCGAATGATATAATTTTCTGAAATTTTCGGAAGGGAGAAGACAACGTGTAATATTTTTCTTCTCTGTCTTCACTAGCGCCTCGGTGGACATGACAAATAGGAGACTACTGTGATATGACAGCAGTGGCTTGGTCTCTGTGCGCCTGTGGCCAAGATCGTAAGCAGTAGTTTAATAGTTATCCGTCAAACCTGCAAAAACCGACACACGTTGGATTTGGTTGCGCGTTTCAGAGTATGAGATTAAAGTTCTACAATTTTGGAGCCCTGAATCTGGGCTGTAATTCACTACAAACCCAAGCCTCCAACAAAATAACAATGAAGATTGAGACACGTGAAATTTTGTTCGAGTTTTATGAAAGAAAGGAGTTGACTCGACTTGCAGCTTTGTGATTTTTAAATACGTATATGGTTTACAGAAACTGTCTCTAGCCCAATCTTACATTTTACCTAACCTAACCTTACGATCTTCCATTTTATGTAACCTTCCCTTACAATCTTCCACTTTACCTAACCTAGCCGTACAATCTTCCCCTTTACCTAACCTTGCCTTACGATCTTCCCCTTTACCTAACATAGCCTTACAATCTTCCCCTTTACCTAACCTAACCTCACAATCTTCCCCTTTACCTAACCTAACCATACAGTCTTACATTTTACCCAACCTAGCCATACAGTCTTACATTTTACCTAACCTAGCCTTACAGTATCACATTTTACCTACCCTAACCATACACTCTTACATTTTACCTACCCTAACCATACACTCTTACATTTTACCTTACCTAACCATACAGTCTTACATTTCACCTAACCTAGCTATACAGTGTTACATTTTACCTAACCTAACTATACAGTCTTGTATTTTACCTAACCTAACCATACAGTTTTACATTTCATCTCACCTAGCCATACACTCTTACATTTTACATTACCTCATCATAAGTCTTCCATTTTACCTACACTAGCTATACAGTTATATTTTACCTAACCTAGCCTTACAGTCTTACACTTTACCTAAGCTAGTCTTACAGACTTACATTTTACCTAACCTAGCCATACTGTCCTACATTTTACTTAACCTACCATACAGGCTTACATTTTACCTAACCTAACCATACAGTCTCACATTTTACCTGACCTAGCCATACAGTCTTATATTTTACATTACCTAACCATACACTCTTACATTTTACATTATCTTACCATAAAGTCTCACATTTTATTTAACTTAAACTTACAGTCTTATATTTTACCTAACCAAGCCATACAGTCTTAAATTTTACCTAACCTAACCATACAGTTTTATATTTCACCTCACCTAGCCATACACTCTTACATTTTACATTACCTAACCATAAGTCTTCCATTTTACCTACCCTAGCTATACAGTCTTACATTTTACCTAACCTAACCTTACAGTCTTACATTTTACCTCACCTAACCATACAGCCTTACATTTTACCAAACCTAACCATACAGTCTCACATTTTACATCACCTAGCCATAAAGTCTTACATTTTACCTAACCTAACCATACATTCTCACATTTTACCAGACCTAGCAATACAGTCTTATATTTTACCTAACCTAGCCATACAGCATTACAATTTATCTAAGCTAGCCATACAGTTTTACATTTTACCTAACCTAACCATAATGTCTTACATTTTACCTAACCTAACCTTACAGTCTTACATTTTACCTCACCTAACCATACAGCCTTACATTTTACCAAACCTAACCATACAGTCTCACATTTTACATCACCTAGCCATACAGTCTTACATTTTACCTAACCTAACCATACAGTCTCACATTTTACCAGACCTAGCAATACAGTCTTATATTTTACCTAACCTAGCCATACAGCATTACAATTTATCTAAGCTAGCCATACAGTTTTACATTTTACCTAACCTAACCATAATGTCTTACATTTTACCTAACCTAACCTTACAGTCTTACATTTTACCTAACCTAGCCATATAGTCTTACATTTTACATAACTTAACCATACATTCTTATATTTTACCTAACATAGCCATACAGTCTTACATTTTACCTAACCTAACCATAGAGTCTTACACATACCTAACCTAGCGATACAGTTTTACATTTTACCGAACCTAACCATACAGTCTTTCATTTTACCTAACCTAGCCATACAGTCAAACATTTTACCTGACCTAACCATACACTCTTACATTTTGCCTTACCTAACCATACAGTCTTACATTTCACCTAACCTAGCCATACAGTCTCATATTTTACCTAACCTAGCCTTAGAGTCTTACATTTTACCTAACCTAGCCATACAATCTTACATTTTACATAACCTAGCCATACTGTCCTACATTTTACTTAACCTACCATACAGGCTTACATTTTACCTAACCTAACCATACAGTCTCACATTTTACCTGACCTAGCCATACAGTCTTATATTTTACATTACCTAACCATAAGTCTTCCATTTTACCTAACCTAACCATACACTCTTACATTTTACATTATCTAACCATAAAGTCTTACATTTTAACTAACCTAACCTTACAGTCTTACATTTTACCTCACCTAACCATACAGCCTTACATTTCATCTCACCTAGCCATACAGTCTTACATTTTAACTAACCTAACCATACAGTATCACATTTTACCTGATCTAGCCATATAGTCTTACACTTTACCTAACCTAGCCATACAGTCTTATATTTTACCTAACCTAACCATACAGTTTTACATTTCACCTAACTTATCCATGCAGTCTTCTATTTTACCTAATGTAGCCATACAGTCGTACATTATAGCTAACCTAGCCACACAGTCTTACATTTTATTTAACCTAACCTTACAGTGTTACATTTTACCTAACCTAACCATACATTTTACCTTATACCTCACCTAACCATACAGTTTTACATTTTACCTAACTTAACCATGCAGTCTTCCATTTTACCTAACCTAGCCTTATAGTCTTACACTGTACATAACCTAGCCATTCAGTCTTACAATTTACCTAACCTAGACATACAGTTTTACATTTTACCTCACCTAACCATACAGTTTTACATTTTACCTAACTTATCCATGCAGTCTTCTATTTTACCTAACCTTGCAATGCAGTCTTACATTTTACCAAATCTAGCCTTAGAGTCTTACATTTTACTTAAGTTAGCCTTACAGTCTTACATTTTACCTAATTTAGTCATATAGTCTTACATTTTATCTAACCTACAATACAGGCTTACATTTTACTTCACCTAACCATACACTCTCATATTTTACCTCACCTAAACATATAGTCTTATATTTTACCTAACTTAGCCATACAGTCTTATATTTTACCCAATCTAACCATTCACTCTAACATTTTACATTACCTTACCATAAAGTCTTACATTTTACCTAACCTAACCTTACAGTCTTATATTTTACCTCTCCTAACCATACAGCCTTACATTTTACAAACCTAACCATACAGTCTTACATTTTACCAAACCTAGACTTACAGACTTACATTTTACCTAAGCTAGCCTTACAGTCTTACATTTTACCTAACCTAGCCATACAGTCTTATATTTTACTTAACCCAGCCATACAGTCTTACATTTTACCTAACCTAGCCTGACAGTCTTACATTTTACTTAATTTAACCATACAGCCTTATATTTTATCTAACCTAGCCATACAGTCTTACATTTTACATTACCTAACCATACAGTCTCACATTTTACCTAACTAAACCATACAGTGTTACATTTTACCTAACCTAACCATACACTCTTACATTTTACCTTACCTAACCATACAGACTTACATTTCACCTAACCTAGCCATTGAGACTTACATTTTACCGTATCTAGACATAAAGTCTTACATTTTACCTAACCTAGCCATACAGTCTAACATTTTACCTAACCTAACCATACACTCTTACATTGTACCTCACCTAACCACACAGTTTTACATTTTACCTAACATAGCCGTGCAGTCTTCCATTTTACCTAACTTAGCCATTCAGTCTTACAATTTAACTAACCTAACCATACACTCTTACACTTTACCTTACCTAACCATACAGTCTTACATTTCACCTCACATAGCCATACAGTCTTATATTTTACATCACCTAACAATACACTCTTACATTTTACTTCACCTAACCACACAGTTTTACATTTTGCCTCACCTAATTATACAGTTTTACATTTTACCTAACTAATCCATGCAGTCTTTTATTTTATCTAACCTTGCCATACAGTCTTACATTTTACCAAACCTACCATACAGGCTTACATTTTACCTCACCTAACAATACACTCTCACATTTTACCTCACCTAATCATACAGTCTTATATTTCACCTAACCTAGCCATACAGTCTTAGATTTTACCCAACCCAACCATTCACTCTTACATTTTACATTACCTAACCATAAAGTCTTACATTTTACCTAACCTACCCGTACAGTCTTATATTTTACCTCACCTAACCATACAGCCTTACATTTCACAAACCTAACCATACAGTCTTACATTTTACCAAACCTAGCCTTACAGTCTTACATTTTACCTAACTTAGTCATACAGTTTTACATTTTACTTAACCACACCATACAGTCTTACATTTTACCTAACCTAGACTTACAGTCTTAAATTTTACCTAACCTAGCCATACAGACTTACATTTTACCTAATCTAGCCTTACACTCTTACATTTAAACTAACCTAGTCATACAGTCTTAAATTTTACCTAACAAACCCATACCGTATTACATTTTACCTTACCTAACCATACAGTCTTACATTTCACGTGACCTTGCCATACTCTCTTACATTTTACATTACCTAACCATAAGTCTTCCATTTTACCTACCCTAGCTATACAGTCGTACATTTCACCTAACCTAGCCATACAGTCTTACATTTTACCTAACCTAACCTTACAGTCTCACATTTTACCTAACTTAGCTATGCAGTCTTATATTTTACCTAACCTAGGTATACAGTCTTACATTTTACTTAACCTAACCGTACACTCTTACATTTTACAATACCTAACCATACAGTTTTACATTATACCTAATCTAGCCATAGAGTCTTACATTTTACCTAACCTAACCATACAGTCTTATATTTTACCTAACCTAGCCTTACAGTCTTACATTTTTATTACCTAACCATACAGTCTTACATTTCACCTCACCTAACCATACAGTTTTTAATTTTACCTAAATTAGCCATGCAGTCTTTTCTTTTACCTAACCTAGCCATACACTTATACATTTTACCTTACCTAACCATACAGTCTTACATTTCATCTCATCTAGCCATACAGTCTTATATTTTACCTTACCTAACCATACAGTTTTACATTAATCATAACTTATCCATACAGTCTTCTTATTTACCTATCCAAGCCATACAGTCTTACATTATACCTAACCTACCATACAGGCTTACATTTTACCTCACCTAATCATACACTCTCACATTTTACCTCACCTAACCATACAGTCTTATATTTTACCTAACCTAGCCATACAGTCTTACATTTTACCTAACCTAACCATTCACTTTTACATTTTATATTACCTACCCATACAGTGTTACATTTTACCTAACCTAACCACACAGCCTTATATTTTATCTAACCTAGCCATATAGTCTTACATTTTACATTACCTAACCATACAGTCTTACATTTCACCTCACCTAACCATACAGTTTTAAATTTTACCTAAATTAGCCATGCAGTCTTCTATATTACCTAACTTAGCCATACAGTCTTACATTTTACTAAACCTAGCTTAAGAGTCTTACATTTTACCTAACTTAGTCATACACTCTTACATTTTACCTGACCTAGCCATACAGTCTTACATTTTATTTAACCTTACCTGAGAGTCTTACATTTTACCTAACTTAACCATACAGCCTTACATTTTACAAACCTAACCATACAGTCTTACATATTACCTGACCTAGCCATACAGTCTTACATTTTATTTAACCTTACCTTTCAGTCTTACATTTTACCTAACTCAACCACACAGCCTTATATTTTATCTAACCTAGCTATATAGTCTTACATTTTATTTTACCTAACCATACAGTCTTACTTTTCACCTCACCTAACTACACAGTTTTTAATTTTACCTAAATTAGCCATGCAGTCTTTCATTTTACCTAACCTAGCCATACACTTATACATTTTACCTTACCTAACCATACAGTCTTACATTTAATCTCACCTAGCCATACAGTCTTATATTTTACCTTACCTAACCATACAGTTTTACATTAATCATAACTTATCCATACAGTCTTCTTATTTACCTATCCAAGCCATACAGTCTTACATTATACCTAACCTACCATACAGGCTTACATTTTACCTCACCTAACCATACAGTCTTATATTTTACCTAACCTAGCCATACAGTCTTACATTTTACCTAACCTAACCATTCACTTTTACATTTCATATTACCTACCCATACAGTGTTACATTTTACCTAACCTAACCACACAGCCTTATATTTTATCTAACCTAGCCTTATAGTCTTACATTTTACATTACCTAACCATACAGTCTTACATTTCACCTCACCTAACCATACAGTTTTAAATTTTACCTAAATTTTCCGTGCAGTCTTCTATATTACCTAACTTAGCCATACAGTCTTACATTTTACCAAACCTAGCTTAAGAGTCTTACATTTTACCTAACTTAGTCATACACTCTTACATTTTACCTGACCTAGCCATACAGTCTTACATTTTATTTAACCTAACCATACAGCCTTACATTTTACAAACCTAACCATACAGTCTTACATTTTACCTGACCTAGCCATACAGTCTTACATTTTATTTAACCTTACCTTACAGTCTTAAATTTTACCTAACCTAGCCTTACAGTGTTACATTTTACCTAACCTAACCATACAGCCTTATATATTATCTAACCTAGCAATACAGTTTAACATTTTACCTGACCTAACCATACACTCTTACATTTTACCTTACCTAACCATACAGTCTTATATTTCACCTCACCTAGCCATACAGACTTATATTTTACCTAACCTAACCCTACAGTTTTACATTTCACCTAACTTATCCAGGCAGTCTTTTATTTTACCTAATGTAGCCATACAGTCGTACATTATAGCTAACCTAGCCATACAGTCTTACATTTTATTTGAACTAACCTTACAGTGTTACATTTTACTTAACCAAGCAATACAGTGTTACATTTTACCTAACCTAAACATACACTTTTACCTTGTACCTCACCTAACCATACAGTTTTACATTTTACCTAACTTAGCCATGCAGTCTTCCATTTTACCTAACCTAGCCATTCAGTCTTACAATTTACCTAACCTAACCATACATTCTTACACTTTTCCTTACCTAAACATACAGTCTTACATTTCACCTCATATAGACATACAGTCTTACATATTACATCACCTAACCATACCCTCTTACATTTTACTTCACCTAACCATACAGTTTTACATTTTACCTAACTTCGCCATGCAGTCTTCCATTTTACCTAAGATAACCGTCCAATCTTACATTTTATTTTAACTAGCCATACAGTCTTACATTTTACCTAACCTAATCATACACTTTTACCTTGTACCTCCCCTAACCATACAGTTTTACATTTTACCTAACTTATCCATGCAGTCTTCCATTTTCCCTAACCTAGCCTTTCAGACTTACATTTTACCGTACCTAGACATAGAGTCTTAGATTTTACCTAACCTAGCCATAGAGTCTAACATTTTACCTAACCTAACCATACACTCTTACATTGTACCTCACCTAACCATACAGTTTTACATTTTACCTAACATAGCCGTGCAGTCTTCCATTTTTCCTAACCTAGCCATTCAGTCTTACAATTTACCTAACCTAACCATACACTCTTACACTTTACCTTACCTAATCATACAGTCTTACATTTCATCCCACACAGACATACAGTCTTACATTTTACTTCACCTAACCATACAGTTTTACATTTTACCTAACTTTGCCATGCAGTCTTCCATTTTACTTATCCTAGCTATACAGTCTTACATTTTACCTAACCTAACAATATAGTCTTACATTTTATCGAACCTAGCCTTAGAGTCTTACACCTTACCTAACCTAGCCTTACAGTCTTACATTTTACCTAACCTTACCATACAGTTTTACACTTTACATAACTAATCCATGCAGTCTTCTATTTTATCTAACCTTGCCATACAGTCTTACATTTTACCTCACCTAACCATACAGTTTTACATTTTACCTAACTAATCCATGCAGTCTTCTATTTTATCTAACCTTGCCATACAGTCCTACATTTTACCTAACCTAACCATAAACTCTTACATTTTACATTACTTAACCATAAGTCTTACATTTCACCTAACCTACCATACAGTCTGACATTTTACCTGTCCTAATCATAGAGTCTCACATTTTACCTGACGTAGCAATACACTCTTACATTTTGCCTAACTTAGCCATACAGTCTTACATTTTTTTAAGCTAGCCATACAGTCTTACATTTTACCTAACCTAACCATAATGTCTTACATTTTACCTTACCTAACCTTGTAGTCTTACATTTTAACTCACCTAACCATACATCCTTACATTTTACCAAACCTAACCATACAGTCTCACATTCAACATTACCTAGTCATACAGTCTTACATTTTACCTAACCTAACCATTCAGTCTCACATTTTACCTAACCTAGCCTTAGAGTCTTACATTTTATCTAACCTAGACTTACTGTCTTACATTTTACCTAACCTAGCCATACAGTCTTACATTTTACCTGACTTAACCATACACTCTTACATTTTACCTTACATAACCATACAGTCTTACATTTCACCTCACTTAGCCATACAGAGTTATATTTTACCTAACCTAACCATACAGTTTTACCTTTCACCTAACTTATCCATGCAGTCTTCTATTTTACCTAATTTAGCCATACAGTCGTACATTATAGCTAACCTAGCCATAAGTCTTACATTTTATTTAACCTAACCTTTCAGTGTTACATTTTACCTAACCTAGCAATACAGTGTTACACTTTACGTAACCTAACCATACACTTTTACCTTGTACCTCACCTAATCATACAGTTTTACATTTTACCTAACTTAGCCATGCAGTCTTCCATTTTACCTAACCTAGCCATTCAGACTTACATTTTACATTACCTAACCATAAAGTCTTACATTTTACCAAACCTAACCATACACTCTTGCATTTTACCTTACCTAACCATACAGTCTTACATTTCACCTCACATAGCCATACAGTTTTACATTTTACTTCACCTAACCATACGGTTTTATATTTTACCAAACCTAACCATACACTCTTGCATTTTACCTTACCTAACCATACAGTCTTACATTTCACCTCACATAGCCATACAGTCTTACATTTTACTTCACCTAACCATACAGTTTTATATTTTACCTAACTTCGCCATGCAGTCTTCCATTTTACCTACCCTAGCTGTAGAGTCTTACACCTTACCTAACCTAGCCTTACAGTCTTACATTTTACCTAACCTTACCATACAGTTTTACACTTTACATAACTAATCCATGCAGTCTTCTATTTTATCTAACCTTGCCATACAGTCTTACATTTTACCTCACCTAACCATACAGTTTTACATTTTACCTAACTAATCCATGCAGTCTTCTATTTTATCTAACCTTGCCATACAGTCCTACATTTTACCTAACCTAACCATAAACTCTTACATTTTACATTACTTAACCATAAGTCTTACATTTCACCTAACCTACCATACAGTCTGACATTTTACCTGTCCTAATCATAGAGTCTCACATTTTACCTGACGTAGCCATACACTCTTACATTTTGCCTAACTTAGCCATACAGTCTTACATTTTTTTAAGCTAGCCATACAGTCTTACATTTTACCTAACCTAACCATAATGTCTTACATTTTACCTTACCTAACCTTGTAGTCTTACATTTTACCTCACCTAACCATACATCCTTACATTTTACCAAACCTAACCATACAGTCTCACATTCAACATTACCTAGTCATACAGTCTTACATTTTACCTAACCTAACCATTCAGTCTCACATTTTACCTAACCTAGCCTTAGAGTCTTACATTTTATCTAACCTAGACTTACTGTCTTACATTTTACCTAACCTAGCCATACAGTCTTACATTTTACCTGACTTAACCATACACTCTTACCTTTTACCTTACATAACCATACAGTCTTACATTTCACCTCACCTAGCCATACAGAGTTATATTTTACCTAACCTAACCATACAGTTTTACCTTTCACCTAACTTATCCATGCAGTCTTCTATTTTACCTAATTTAGCCATACAGTCGTACATTATAGCTAACCTAGCCATAAGTCTTACATTTTATTTAACCTAACCTTTCAGTGTTACATTTTACCTAACCTAGCAATACAGTGTTACACTTTACGTAACCTAACCATACACTTTTACCTTGTACCTCACCTAATCATACAGTTTTACATTTTACCTAACTTAACCATGCAGTCTTCCATTTTACCTAACCTAGCCATTCAGACTTACATTTTACATTACCTAACCATAAAGTCTTACATTTTACCAAACCTAACCATACACTCTTGCATTTTACCTTACCTAACCATACAGTCTTACATTTCACCTCACATAGCCATACAGTTTTACATTTTACTTCACCTAACCATACAGTTTTATATTTTACCAAACCTAACCATACACTCTTGCATTTTACCTTACCTAACCATACAGTCTTACATTTCACCTCACATAGCCATACAGTCTTACATTTTACTTCACCTAACCATACAGTTTTATATTTTTACCTAACTTCGCCATGCAGTCTTCCATTTTACCTACCCTAGCTGTAGAGTCTTACATTTTACCTAACCTAGCAATAAAGTCTTACATTTTATTCAACCTAGCCTTAGAGTCTTACACTGTACATAACCTAGCCATTAAGTCTTATAAATTACCTAACCTTGACATACAGTCTTTGATTTTACCTAACCTAACCATACAGTTTTACATTTTACCTAACTAATCCATGCAGTCTTCTATTTTACCTAACCTTGCCATACAGTCTTAAATTTTACGAAACCTAGCCTTACAGTCTTACATTTTACCTGACCTAGCCTTACAGTCTTACATTTTACCTAACCTAGCCATACATTCTTACATTTTACCTAACCTAGCCATACAGTCTTACATTTTACCTATCCTACCATACAGGCTTACATTTTACCTCACCTAACCATACACTCTCACATTTTACCTCACCTAACCATACAGTCTTATATTTTATTTAACCTGGCCATACAGCCTTATATTTTATCTAACCTAGCCATACACTCTTACATTTTACATTACCTAACCATACAGTTTTACATTTCACCTCACTTAACTATACAGTTTTAAATTTTACCTAAATTAGCCATGCAGTCTTCTATTTTACCTAACTTAGCCATACAGTCTTAAATTTTACCTAACCTAGCCTTAGAGTCTTACATTTTACCTAACTTGGTCATACAGTCTTACATATTACCTGACCTTGCTATACAGTATGACATTTTATTTAACCTAATTATACAGTCTTACATTTCACCTCACCTAACTACACAGTTTTACACTTTACCTAACCTACCCATTCAGTCTTACAATTTACCTAACCTAGCCTTACAGTCTTACATTTTACCTAATCTTGCCATAGTCTTACATTTTATCTAACGTAGCCATACAGTCTTACATTTTACCTAACGTAGTCATACAGTCTTACATTTTTCTTAACCTAGCCTTACAGTATTAAATATTACCTAATTTAGCTTCACGGTCTTAAAGTTCATCTCACTAAGTCGCATAAACTTTGGTTTTAGGACCACAACAACAACGAGAGTGAATGAACAAATAACGTATGTTTATTTTTGTTTTAATAAGTGGCTTCTTTTCATGTAAAATGAAACTATTTCATGCTGAAAATTAGCAAAATTACTTAATCATAGACAATTTTTGTCAGCGTACTTTCTCTGATTTCTAGAACTGTAAAGAACTGAAGCCATGTATAATTTACAGAGTTGCGAAGTCGTGGTTCTCAGGCCCGTATTTATTGGGTCACTACAACACAGACTTAGTTTTGAAACCTCACTATTCTTCCGGTGAATGATCACTGACGCTATAATCTAAGTTTAATTTCTTTAACCGAGTTACGAATCGTAATTAGTAGGCCTACTTTCCGTAACAGTGTTTTGGTAAATTACTCGGGGTTTCCAAGGAGTGGGGTGAAAGGTTTTACCTTCGTGCAAACATAGAGTACTGTTTAGAAGTAGGTGCGACCTACGGTTTGGGATCTGTCACGTGACACACAGATACTTATACTGAATCTTAGTATGTACCCACAGACTGGTTTGTTTGGGAGAAGTGACATCTGGTTAACATGTTGGGCTGCAGATAGGAAGGTTCTAGTATCGGGACGCAGTATGCTACTCAGCACGTTCCGAAATTTCAGCTGTGAGCACTTATGAAAGTTAACATGCCTGAGCATTAGGAGTTCTCTGATTTAGTAATAACATGAGCACAAGGTACTGATCAGGCTGAAAACACTAGTTGTTAGCGTGAATTTTCTATCAAGAAGATTGTCATATTTTTAACTGTCTCGGTAAAAATCCGTGTAATTTCAGTTTATGTTTACAAACTGCATAATTAAAATCATGTTTGTCACATGGCATTTAAAACAGTCAGATTCTATTGATCAGGTCTCTTTATGGAACAGCGATAGGCTTACGAACTTACGGGGTTTGATCACCAATTTAAAATCCTAATAGCTAGAAGGTGTTGACGAGTCATAAATATCTCATTTGATTGGTTTGTTCACGTACTTTATCTGAATATTTTGAGTCCTCGAAAATGCCTCTAACAGATCAAAGCATTCAGTATTTTCTAGAAAAAATCGTGGGAGGGTCGATTGATGGATTACATGTAATCAACCAAAATATATTCAGATTACATAAAATCTACCAAACCATATTCTGATTACATGTAATCAACCAAACGATATTCAGATTACATGTAATCTACCAAACGATATTCAGATCACAGTTAACCCACCAAACGATATTCAGATAACATGTAATCTGAATAGCATTTGATAGATTACATTTGATCTGAATATCGTTTGATGGGTTACATGTAATCTGAATATCGTTTGGCAGATTACATGTAATTTGAATATCATATGTAGATAACATGTAATCTGAATATCGTTTGGTGGTTTGCATATAATCTTAATATCTTTTCGTAGATTACATGTAATCTGAATATCATTTGATAGAGTGCATGTAACCTGAATATGGTTTGGTAGATTACATGTAATCTGAATATCGATTGGTAGATTACATCTTATCTGAATATCGTTTGGTGGGTTACATGTAATTTGAATACCGTTTGGTCGGTTACATGTAATCTCAATATCGTTTGGTAAATTACATGCAATCTTAATATCTTTTCGTAGATTACATGTAATCTGAATATCATTTGATAGAGTGCATGTAACCTGAA
The DNA here is from genome assembly GCA_011833715.1 of Carcinoscorpius rotundicauda. Taxonomy (NCBI): domain Eukaryota; kingdom Metazoa; phylum Arthropoda; class Merostomata; order Xiphosura; family Limulidae; genus Carcinoscorpius; species Carcinoscorpius rotundicauda. The sequence goes on from CM022400.1 coordinate 71,287,073, forward strand.
TATGGTTTGGTAGATTACATGTAATTTGAATACCGTTAGGTAGATTACATATAATCTGAATATCGTTTGGTAGATTACATGTAATCTGAATACCGTTTGGTAGATTATATTTAATCTAAATATTATTTGATAGATTACATGCAATCTGAATATCGTTTGGTAGATTATATGTAATCTGAATATCTTTGATAGATTACATTTGATCTGAATATCGTTTGATGGGTTACATGTAATCTGAATATCGTTTGGTCGATTACATGTAATTTGAATATCATATGTAGATAACATGTAATCTGAATATCGTTTGGTGGTTTGCATATAATCTGAATATCGTTTAGTAGATTACATGTAATCTGAATATAGTGTGATGGGTTACATGTAATCTGAATACCGTTTGATAGATTACATGTAATTTGAATACCGTTTGGTAGATTACATGTAATTTGAATACCGTTTGGTAGATTACATGTAATCTGAATATCGTTTGGTAGATTACATGTCATCTGAAAATCTTATGGTAGATTACATGCAATCTGAATATCGTTTGGTAGCTTACATGTAATCTGAATATCGTTTGGTATATTACATGTAATCTGAATATCGTTTGGTATATTACATGTAATCTGAATTTCGTTTCATGGGTTACATGTAATCTGAATATTGTTTGGTATATTATATGTAATTTGAATATCGTTTGGTAGATTACATGTTATCTGAATATCGTTTGGTAGATTACATGTTATCTGAAAACCGTTTGGTAGATTACATGTTATCTGAATATCGTTTGTTAGATTACATGTTATCCGAAAACCGTTTGGTAGATTACATGTAATCTGAAAACCGTTTGGTAGATTACATTTAACCTGAATATCATTTGATAGAATACATTCAATCTGAATATCGTTTGGTGGGTTATATGTAATCTGAATATCGTTTGGTAGATTACATGTAATCTGAGTATCGTTTGGTAGATTACATGTAATCTGAATATCTTTTGGTAGATTACATGTAATCTGAATATTGTTTGGTGTATTACATGTAATCTGAATATCGTTTGGTAGATTACATGTAATCAGAATATCATTTGGTAGATTACATGTAATCTGAATATCTTTGATAGATTACATTTGATCTGAATATCGTTTGATGGGTTACATGTAATCTGAATATCGTTTGGTAGATTACATGTAATTTGAATATCATGTGTAGATAACATGTAATCTGAATATCGTTCGGTGGTTTGCATATAATCTGAATATCGTTTAGTAGATTACATGTGATCTGAATATAGTTTGGTGGGTTACATGTAATCTGAATACCGTTTGGTAGATTACATGTAATTTGAATACCGTTTGGTAGATTACATGTAATCTGAATATCGTTTGATGGGTTACATGTAATCTGAATATTGTTTGGTAGATTATATGTAATCTGAATATCGTTTGGTAGATTACATGTTATCTGAATATCGTTTGGTAGATTACATGTAATCTTAATACCGTTAGGTAGATTACATGTAATCTTAATACCGTTAGGTAGATTACATTTAACCTGAATATCATTTTATAGATTATATGTAATCTGAATATCGTTTGGTGGGTTACATGCAATCTGAATATCGTTTGGTGGGTTACCTGTAATCTGAATATCGTTTGGTAGATTATATGTAATCTGAATATCGTTTGGTAGATTACATGTAATCTGAATATCTTTGATAGATTACATTTGATCTGAATATCGTTTGATGGGTTACATGTAATCTGAATATCGTTTGGTAGATTACATGTAATTTGAATATCATATGTAGATAACATGTAATCTGAATACCGTTTGGAAGATTACATGTAATCTGAATACTATTTGGAAGATTACATGTAATCTGAATACTATTTGGAAGATTACATGTAATCTGAATACCATTTGGAAGAATACATGTAATCTGAATATCGTTTGGTAGATTACATGTAATTTGAATATCATATGTAGATAACATGTAATCTGAATATCGTTTGGTGGTTTGCATGTAATCTGAATATCGTTTGGTGGGTTACATGTTATCTGAATACCGTTGGTAGATTACATGTAATCTGAATATCGTTTTGTGGATTACATGTAATCTGAATATCGTTTGGTGGTTTGCATGTAATCTGAATATCGTTTAGTAGATTACGTGTAATCTTAATATCGTTTGGTGGGTTACATGTAATCTGAATACCGTTTGGTAGATTACATGTAATCTGAATACCGTTTGATAGATTACATGTAATCTGAATACCATTTGGTAGATTACATGTAATATGATAACCGTTTAATAGATTACATGTAATCTGAATACCGTTTGGTAGATTACATGTAATCTGAATATCGTTTGGTAGTTTACATGTAATCTGAATATCGTTTGGTAGATTACATGTAATCTGAATATCGTTTGGTAGATTTTATGTAATCTGAATATCTTTTGGTAGATTACATGTAATCTGAATATCGTTTTGTGGATTACATGTAATCTGAATATCGTTTTGTGGATTACATGTAATCTGAATATCGTTTGGTAGATTATATGTAATTTGAATATCTTTTGGTAGATTACATGTAATCTGAATATCGTTTGATGGATTAATGTAATCTGAATATCGTTTTCTGAATTACATGTAATCTGAATACCGTTTGGTAGATTACATGCAATCTGAATACCGTTTGATAGATTACATGTAATATGAATACCGTTTGATAGATTACATGTAATCTGAATACCGTTTGGTAGATTACGTGTAATCTTAATATCGTTTGGTGGGTTACATGTAATCTGAATACCGTTTGGTAGATTACATGTAATCTGAATATCGTTTGGTGGTTTGCATGTAATCTGAATATCGTTTAGTAGATTACGTGTAATCTGAATACTGCTTGGTAGATTACATATAATCTGAATATCGTTTGGTAGATTACATGTAATCTGAATATCGTTTGGTAGAAGCGTTTGTTAGTTTTTGTTACTGGCGTCAGACTATTAGTGATACGCAGTGGAAGCGTTTGCTTGTTATTGTTAGTGACGTCAGACTATTAGTGATACTTTGTGGAAGCGTTTGTTAATTATTGTTCTTCTTGTATAGTTAAGTGGTTAAAGCACTCGACTCGTGATCTAAGCGTCGCGAGGTCGAATGTCCGCCACACAAAACGCCTTTTAGTCTTGAGGTGTTATTATGTGCGGTTAATGCCTTTATTCGTTGGTGAAAGAGTAGCCCAAGAGTTGGCGGTGGCTGATAATTCCTAGCTGTGTTCCCTCTAATTATACACTGCTAAATTAGGGACGGCTAGCTCAAATAGCCCTCGTGTATTTTTTCATGAAATTAAAAAAAACAAACCAACCTTACTTGTTAAAGGTTTTCACGAGAAGAAATAGTTTGATGTAATTTATAGAATAACTGTCTTCTTCGTATGACCTGATGCAAGTCAAAATGGCCAATTTAGTGGCTAGAATACAAACGTACACACTTCACTAATCAAACTTGATCGATGTATTTGAGCTAAATTTCAATGAAGGAAAATGGGTGCTCGTAATTTAAACTTTTTTATTTGCAGTTAGTGTTAGAGTGGACGTGGTCAGAGAAGTATTAAGCAGGTGAACCTTCTGACATGCCACAGCTTTCATTTATTGAGTCATTCTTTCTCTTGGTAGAAAATATAAATCGCAGATCCATCTTGGTGAAATAGTTAATTTAGGCCTAATGCGATTTTCTATAGTTTCTGGAAGGTTTTTTTGCTAAGTTGCAAAAACAAATCTTGAAATCACTTATTACGTAAAGTTTCACGAAGTTAGTTCGTAATATATGTGCGTGAAATAAAATGTTGCTTAGCAACCTTGATTGGCGGGAGGGGCTTATGAGGTTTTATAGTATAGCTAGTGTACGGCCTTAACTTAAAATGTAATTTTATCATCTAAACAGAACGAGTTGAGTGTTTTCTCTGAAGTAACTGGTCGTGGCCCGGCATGGCCACGCGGTTAAAGCACTCGCCTCGTAACCTGAAGGTCGCGGGTTCGAATCGCTGTCGCAAAAAAACGTGTTCGCTGTTTTAGTCGTGGGAGCGTTATAACGTGACTGTCAATCCCACTATTCGTTGGTAAAAGATAGCCCAAGAGTTGGTGGTAGGTGGGGATAACTTGTTGTCTTTCTTCTGGTCTTACTCTGCGAAGTTAAGGACAGCTCGTGCAGATAGCCCTCGTGTAGCTTTGCGAAAAAACAAACGAACAAACAATAAACTGAAGGCACGTGTGTCTCTACAACAGGCAGTTGTCCTCCATTCTACTAGGTTTCATCATGAATGCTTTGCCTACACAATCTATCAAAGAATTAACTGGTTAGTTTCAACTTACTTTGTTAAAGTCAGATTTATAGACGGCTTATCTGTGTATAATATAAAGAACTTGTAAAAACACGTGCAATAAAATTGTGTTTTCATCTGACCCTCGTTTGAAAACAGACGTGACTGTGAAAAACACGATTATTTTTTAAACCTAAGATATGAAAAAAAATCATCTACTTTATTCAATGAGTTTGATTATTTGGAATTAAACACAAAGCTACATAATGACCTGTCCGTGCTCTGTCTACCGCGGGTATCGAAACCCGGTTTTTATCTATGTAAGTCCACAGACTGTACCATTAGGGGGGAGACATTTCATCAGACCGATTTGAAAACATACGTGAATGTGAAAAACACGAAGGTAGTTTGAAATATGTTTTATTGGCTATTTCTGCGAAAAAAATTAAAGTTTTAAAACAAAATACAGACGAAAAGTCTTGAATTTATAAGTATTTTCTCCTAACATAACATTTAATTTTTTTCAGGAGTTCCTATGTAAATACAACGTTTTTGACGCTCAAAAGGGTCGCCATTTTGTTTTTATATTTTAAATTTCTGAAATAAGTCTCAACGTGTTCGAGAAGAAACAACATTTATACTCCAAACACATACAGCGAAACAGTTATGAATCAACTGGTGATAAAACAAGAAAAATCCACTCGTTACATGCAACAGTATGTTTAGTAACATAACTTTTACGTTACTTATACAACTTTGAGCTGTTTAAGCCTAGAATGTTCGATATCTCAAATAAAAAAAAACTGCTTTTCCAGTTATAGAGAGGGAAACCAGTAGGGAATGAACATGAAACAATGAATCAGTAACGTCGTTAATGGTACGATAGTAGTAACTTCCATCATTGTGTCGGACAAGAATCTCTGTGAATTAGTTTGATAAAGTACACTTCCGTTCAATATCTGTGTTCCTCCATATCGAGTTTGTTTTTTTTTATCTCGTATGAGAAGTGATGTCTAAAATAATGATGCATTAATTCCGTTATTTTAGCCTGAGGGCGCACGTTTCCACTACGTAATTGAAGACATACGTAGACATACTGGAAGGTAAATGTGAAATTTTTCACGGATTAATACGTCACGTGACGTTAAACTGTTTGGTTTGATTTTCACTTGTTTCCGTCGCGTCAATGGCCCAGTGGAGAGCCTAAGGATACATAAACGCTCAAAATTGGTTTTCGATACCTGTGGTCGGCACAGCAAAGATAACCCATATTGTAGGTTTGTGCTTAACGTGCTTTTTTGTGTCGATTGATTTTTGTTTTTCGATGTTTCGCTATCAGTAGTTTGGTATCCGACGTCAGGCTCGCGTGCAAGACGTCGTACATGTACAATAAAGTCTTGAAAAACATATCACTGACCCCAATGTAGGTCATCACTATCATGTGTTACATGACGTCACATTATTTGTCATGCGTAGTGTTTAGGGCTCGCATCCTCATATTACCAAATGTGTTCTTTCTTTCAGCTCTGATGGCGTTAGAATGTAACAGTCAATCTCATTATTTCTTAGTAAAAGAATAGCCCAAAGGGTTAGCAGTGCAAAGTAATGACTACTTGCTTCCCTCTATTAGGGACGGCTAATGCAGATAGCCCTCGTGTAGCGTTGAGCAAAATTCAAAACAAATCTAACCGTTTAGCTTTTAAACACACATTTCTTAACAATTTATGTTTCATCCACGCTTTAGTGGTTTAACGGTAAGCCCGAAAGCCTGCGATGCTCAAAATCAGGTTTTGATACCCGTAGTGAGCAGAACACATCCGCACTAAACCAGTTACGAACCAAACTGTTTATGGCCTTGTTGGTTATTGTATTCACAATAACACACGAGCACGTAGGTATAATCCACTAACTTTGTTAGTCAACTATTTACTGTGGGGGGTTTTATTGTTGGTAATTTGTAAAAATAAATGTTGTAACACATATATTTAAAACCATAAACTAACTGAACATGTGGACACAACCTGAAGACAGTTGTATAAAACCAAAACGTAATATAATTTTAGGTTAACCACTCAACTCTCTGAGTAAAACTGAATAATTAACCTTAACAAACGTGGGATTGAACTGCGCATGTCACCAGAGTCTCTAATCTGATGTCCCTCAGTGGTACAGCGGTATATTTACGAACCTAGAATGCTAGAAACATTGTTTCGATACCCATTATGGGCAGAGCTCAGATAGACTCCAAATTATGACAAAAACCTGTAGTCTTACGTTGCTAAATTCGGGACGAGTTAACCCTCGTGTAGGTCTGCACGAAATTTTCACTAAATAAAATTTTTCAGGATGGTTCAGGTGCCATGCCATTCTGTTGATTCAGATTACTTTGTTTTTCAGTGGCATTATGTGTAAGGGATAAATACGAAATGCCAAACGGTGTTAAAATGTAATTGTTATGCATTCTGCTTCACCGCAACTTTCTGTCGTCTCCAGTTTTTACGGGACTTTTTTCTTTTACATATTCGAATTCCTTTCAGTTGAACGTAGACTCATCCCGTCTAATATGTTAATTGTCTTAACGTTGCTTACACATCTGAAACATTGAAGTGAAGAAATCAATCGCACAGGTTCTTTGGTTGTGTGTTATCCTGCCACCTGGTTTTGAACTCTTGAAACATTTCTCTGACGTTTTCTGTGATGTCATATTGTACGCGTTATTCACAGTTGTTAGTTTCCTAAGCGTATATTGACGTCACACAATAAATGCATCACAAATACAAAATATGGGATGTATATAAAGTTAAATAAGTTACCTAATAATCAACAACTGTAACTGTAGAAGGTTGTAACTGAAATGTGTTTTTGGACTATTAAACAATATTGACTGTGAATTAGGTGAGGATTAACACCGAAAGGTTGGACAGCACAATGTCTGACAATACAATTTATACAATATTTTATATACTGTATGATACAGACTTTAAAAATGTGTGAATATAGTGTATATTATATGATACAGATTTTAAAATGTGTGAATATAGTATATTCTGTATGATACAAACTTTAAAATGTGTGAATATAGTATATACTGTATGATACATACTTTAAAATATGGCTCGTGAGTCTCTTTAGTCGAATTTAATCATTTAAGATTTAACCAATATGTTTTGTCACATGTGTGATGTTATAAGTGGATGTTTTGACTTGTTACCTTTGTCCAACGTCACCAGATGGTTTAAAGAGTCTTCATCTAATGGATGGTGTTAAAAATTGATGTTTTGACTTGTTACCTTTGATGATGATGATGTAACTGTCTTACCGAAAGTAGTCGGATTTGACCACTAATAAATATTGTATTTTCAGTGTCCCACAAATGTAGGATTTTACGGTATTCGTACCCTTGAAATAGTTATATAATATCCCCTAAAATAAATTACTTACTTCAGTAATTGGTTTTAAATCATATGTCTTTCATTCACGTGTGTAAACCCTGTAAAATACCGTTGTCTTCCATTTTGTTTTACGTTTTTATTCCAAAACTCGACTCGGTCAATGGCGAACTCTCGTTTCCAAGTCAACTTGTTATAATAATTATCGCACGTATCTGAAGTGTACGAATCTCCTACCCGTTCAAACAATTGATACCAATAAGGTATTCGAAGTGAAGACCGCGTGACTTACAGCCTGTCATTGGTAATTTGTTGGAATTAACCTCGACACCAGAGACTTTGCAAGTTGTTAACGAGGTTAAGTTGGTAAAAACAATCGAACTGGTAGCTGGAAATCAGATTAACTGCGAACATGCTGATAAGGTAACTGTGAATGTTTAGTCCTAGCCCTAATTATCGGTTTTCGTTGAGGTGCAGTGCATATGCTTGTAGTTACTTCCTTTGAGACAGTGCTCCGAAGGTAAACTAATGCACCATCCTGGAGACGAGCAGTAGTTTTGGTGTAAACCAAGCACCCTGCTATCAACAAAGGCGCTATGCTATATTGATTCCTTATATAAACTTGTGAGACATATTATAGCATTTCGAACCGCGAGAGACAAAAATTTGTTTCTCAATAATTCTGAAGGTTTGTTTGCACGCTATGAATGTTCTTATTGGCTGAATAACGTAGAAGAACAAAACCTGTAATTTCCATCTAGAAGGACACGTGATCAACAACAGGAATTTTAAATTATATATAAGAATAAAGAATGTTTTGACTTGTTACCTTTGTCCAACTTTATTAGATGGTTTCAATGGTCTTCACCTAATGTATGGTGTTAAAAATGGATGTTTTGACGTGTTACCTTTGTTCAACTTTATTAGATGGTTTCAATGGTCTTCACCTAATGTGTGATGTTATAAGTGGATGTTTTGACTTGTTACCTTTGTCCAACGTCACCAGATGGTTTGAAGAGTCTTCACCTAATGGATGGTGTTAAAAATGGATGTTTTGACGCGTTACCTTTGTTCAACTTTATTAGATGGTTTCAATGGTCTTCACCTAATGTGTGATGTTATAAGTGGATGTTTTGACTTGTTACCTTTGTCCAACGTCACCAGATGGTTTGAAGAGTCTTCACCTAATGGATTATGTTAAAGGTGGATGGTTTGTCTGGAATCTTTTTGTTATCAATATCGTTTTCTAATTATTGGTTAGGTGTTTCAACTCATGTTTTATCTAAGGGTACGGTTCTTACTCTCGTTTGTTTTACAAAACACATAACCCAGCCGAAGCATAGTAGTTAGGTTTCTTGTATTGTGGATATTTAATGTTTACAAAATTGATCTTCGAGCTTTGGAGTTTTAGTTGGGTTAAAAGAGTGACAGTCAAATCTCTGTTGTCAGACGAAAGTATCCCAAGTGAGTCGCGGATAGGTGCGGTTGATTACAGTCTCCCTTTCAGTCCAGCGGCTCGAAATTAGGGATACTTAATGGTACGGCTAACTCAGGTAACACCAGTGTGGCTTTGCCCAAAGATCTGAAACATAACCAAAACAGTATTACTTGTCTAGCATCTCGATAGTTTTTGTATGAAAGTCATTAATGCACAAGCAAGTTACTTCGTAAAAACTACGGATAGGAAACTAAGATATCACAAGTTCACTGAAGAAATTATTGGTTGTTATTTGATTTTATGTTTCGTAGAATATTAGTCCCGAAACTCCAAATAATAACAAGTTGACCAAGTCTTCAGAGTAAATTATTTAATACTGCTTGATTTCGTGTTTCATAGATTCAAAATAATGACCAAGTGATCAAGTCCACTCACTACGCCTCCCCAGTAGCACAGGGGTATGTATGTCATCGGACTTGTACTGCTAGAGAAAGGGTTTCGGCAGTATTCGTTACTGCTTGATTTCGTGTTTCATAGATTCAAAGTAATGACAAAGTGATCAAGTCCACTCACTACGCCTCCCCTGTAGCACAGGGGTATGTCATCGGACTTGTACTGCTAGAGAAAGGGTTTCGGCAGTATTCGTTACTGTTTGAATTTGTGTTTCATAGAACATTAGATCCAGAGACTCGTAATTATAACAATTTGACAAACTGATTGTTTGTTTTTGAATTTCGCGCAAAGCTACACAAGGGCTATCTACGCTAACCGTCCCTAATTTAACAGTGTGAGACTAGAGGGAAGGCAGCTACTCATCACCACCCACTGTCAACTCTTGGGCTACTCTTTTACCAACGAATAATGGGATTGACCGTCACATTATAACGCAATCACAGCTGAAAGGGCGAACATGTTTGGTGTGACGGGAATTCGAACCTGCGACCCTCGGATTACGAGTCGAGTGCTTTAACCACCTGGCCATGCTGGAGCTTGACAAAGAGAAATAGCTCATGTCGACAAAATAAATAACGAAACAAACAAACAATAATAATATTAATTATGGAATTTCGCTCCAGGGGCGCTGTAATAAAATACTGTTTTTTGTTTGTTTTTGAATTTCGCGCAAAGCTACTCGAGGGCTATCTGTGCTAGCCGTCCCTAATTTAGCAGTGTAAGACTAGAGGGAAGGCAGCTAGTCATCACTACCCACCGCCAACTCTTGGTCTACTCTTTTACCAACGAATAGTGGGATTGAACGTCACATTATACGCCCCCACGGCTGGGAGGGCGAGCATGTTTAGCGTGACGCGGGCGCGAACCCGCGACCCTCGCCTTACGCGCTTGGCCATGCCAGGCACTAAAACACTGAAACAGTTGTGAACATTTCACATAACCTGAAGAAAGTAATACAGACAAAATTCGAGATGTGTAATAGTCCATTTGAATAAACGGAATAAAAAAAAGTTCCGAATATGAAATTGAAATTTCTTGGGTTTGAGTGAAGTGATCAAAAACAAGTCCCTAAACAGAAACACGATCAACAAATTATGAAGATGCGGTAGAAGTCGTTGATAAACTGGAATAGTTTTTCTGTTCTGTAATAGAAACAAACAAATGAAAAACTCCAGTTTTTGTAACTAAAGTAACGACGGTTATCTGTGTATGCAGACGAACTGGTTATTCCAAGTAATTTAATAGATGATAAAACATTCGTGTTCGCACTTAACAACCAGCCACAAAAAATAATTGTAAATTTTCAGCTTTGTTTTGTTCTTAATTCAAGGATATTTTCGGCTGCTTTTCTTCCTTGTTTTTAATATAATCAACTTGGTATCTTCAGATATTTAAATCTATATACAGTTTCAATCCACATGTGAAACATTACCCACGTGGCTAAATATTCGTAGTTGTTACTAACTAATGTAGGAAAATAAGTTACAATATTTTTTTTTCATTTTTGTATTGTAATTTTCTACCACTAGGAAAAATAATTGGTTCCACACAGATGAGATTTTCAAAACATTACCTGGTCACGTGCAGCATGCTTCACGAGAAAAACATATCCCATTGTGCCATAGTTCAAAGAGATATTTGTTTAGAAATGTTTTATGGATTCATATGGCTTAGCGTCACGATAATACCACGAAACGTGACACGTTTGTTTCGCTTAACGATTTTTTAATACAAATTGTATCATTATCTTTTTAATATCCCAGTAGGCCTGAAGAGTACTGGTGTTGCCTGACAGGCCTCGTCGGTATTGTATATAGCAGATTTACACGTTTGTGCACTCTTCATCACTATGAATTGTTATTAATAAATTTAAATTATTCTGTGTTATTTGGGTGTATCTAACAACGCCGATCTTTTCTCGTGTATATGTTAATTTTTAATAACGATGTTTCACCATTAAGAAAACAACATCTCACGTAAAGGGCTATGTTATCAGGCAATACAAACTGTTCTCGTGCCGTTTATTAAGAAAGATAATTCAATCTCAAGGTCTTATTACATGAGGATTTAAAAGATCCACGGTAACTGTCTTGTTTTAGAAAAAACTGGCCCGGCATGCCTAGACTTGTAATCTGAGGATCGATGGTCCGGATCCCTGTCACACCAAACATGTTTGCCCTTTCAGCCATTGAAGCGTTGTAATGTGACGATCAGTCGCACTATTCGTGATAAAAGAGTAGCACAACAGTTGGCGGTGGGTGGTGATGACAGCTAGCGCACATAGCGTGTAGTGTGGTTTTTAACACTCTTTTCGAAACTATTAATGTCCCATCCGCCCCTCAGTGGCTCAGAAGTAAACCTAAAAGCCTACTTGTCTTCTCGTTACTTTTACACTGCCAAATTAGGGACGGCTAGCGCAGGTGGCTCTCGTGTAGTTTTACGGAAAATAAGAAATAAAGTTAGAAAATACTAGACGTATTCAACTTAGTTCTGGAATAATTTTCTACCACTAGGGCCTGATCTGAACGAGAATTATTTTGTTTAGTTCTTGGATGGTTTAAGGTTTTGGTACATAGAATCTGTAACTTTATGAACAAATAATTTGTATGTTACAACCCTTAGATTATTCGCATAAGGGGTCAGGCGTAGTTTGATGGTTAACAGAATGGGCTGGAAATAAAAACAGCTCGATGATTAAGTTGTGATATCTCGCTTTTAGCTCTTTGGTCATTACAAGTTTTGAATTTTGCACATGAGGACAATCTGTATTGACTGTCCCTAGTTTTAAAGTTATAGACCAGAAGGGAGAAGCTAGTAAACATTGCACATTATAAACTATTTACCGACGAATTGTGAGGACAACCTTCGCACCACAGCATCTTCGTGGCTGAAAATACGTGCATGTCCAGAAGCAGAGTTTAATCCCATGACTCTCTAATAGCGAATCGATTGTCCTAACCACCAGGCCATACAAGGGCCCCATTATGACTGTGACAGTTGATCTCAGTATTCTGTTTAGGGTAGCCACATAAACTTTTAGCCCATCGTTCGCATAAAGTATTTTCAGTATTGCTAGTGAGGGCTGTTATTATGGAAACCAGTAGAGAAGTTGGTTTGAAATACTGACATACCTACATCTTGCCACAAAACTACGCGCACACTTTCTACCTCAGTTTTGTTTATATTTCAAGAGAAACAAATGATACTAATAATTAGAAAGTTAATATTTTCTACTTTTATATACGTAAAGGTCTGTCCTCTGTTAACTTCTGCTTTAATTTTTTATCACTTTCGAAACTAAGAAGAAAAATAATAGCAATTCTAGGCTTAACAAAGTAATTCTGTGAACCTGACGATGACCGAAGAAGGTCGAAACATTGTTTGCTCTTCTATTTAAAATATTTTCTCAACGCAAACGAGCCGTTTTTGCATATAAAAAAAAGTAATTCTGGGCTAGACCAGAAAACGATAATCAAACCTTAACAAAGTAATTCTGGGCTAGATCAGAAAACGATAATCAAATCTTAACAAAGTAATTCTGGGCAAGACCAGAAAACGAAAATCAAACCTTAACAAAGTAATTTTGGGCTAGACCAAAAAACGATAATCAAACCTTAACAAAGTAATTCTGGGCTAGACCAGAAAATAATAATCAAATCTTAACAAAGTAATTCTGTTCAAGACCAGAAAACGATAATCAAACCTTAAAAAAGTAATTCTGGGCTAGACCAGAAAACGATAATCAAACCTTAACAAAGTAATTCTGGGCAAAACCAGAAAACGATAATCAAACCGTATTTGAAACTCAAACTTTCTTAATAAAGCTTACAACGAACTTTATGACCGCCATTCGCTTAAATGTGAAAGCTCAGATGCCACACAGAAATATCCCCCCCAGCTGTGTTACAAGGGTGACAGTCTTCACGTGGATTAGGTGTCTCCCTTCTGGTCAGTGACTGAAGATCAGGAACAGCAACAGATATTCTTATATAATCTCTGCTATAAATACAATATATATAAACAGACACAGGTAAAGCAACCAAATATAGTACTGTTTATACGGAATTATATTTTTAAAAATACTTTTAGGGTTAGAGAGTTTTACTCGCAGTTTGCTGGCCGGGAGTTCGAATTTTACTGAATTCTATTCAGCCTTGGTGGTCATTAAAATATGAGGGTCAGTCCTATTTTCGCTGGTAAGAAAGTAGCCCAAGAGTTTGCAGTGGGTGTTTTTAACTAGTTGCCTTCTCTCTAGTCTTCGAGTAGCTTTGCATCAAATTCATCAAACAAAGTAATACTCTCAATACGAATTAATGTGCGTAAAAATATTCCAGACCTCAAGCATTAAAAAAAGAACAATTGAAACATAACTTTAGTTTCTAATATATGATGAACCATTGCTTTGTGTGAAACTCTGATCTGTAAAGATTCTGTGGAAGAATATTACCCCCTCTAATGACCGACCATACTAGACTTATGTAAAATATTAGGTTTTTCATTGCTTAGTTTGAAATGACACAGAACTTGTTCATTTGTTGGTCTTTCACGAGTGGTGACTGTATTCTGAATCTCAGAACAGGTAACACAGAAGTGGGATTGGTTATGAATTTTATAACAGGATTCTTCAACGGCTAGAACATTAGATAGTCCAATTTGCTGTTCAGCTTGCTAACCACTGAGAATCGTCTGAACTGGAAAAGGAAGAAATGAGTGGATTTTGTTTGGGAAATAAAAGAAATACAGATATTTATTGACATATATCGAATATTTTAATCATTTTATACGATTTATTTTTGTTATCCAAGGTTTTCCTGAAGTCAGCAAAATATTCATACCTCGTCAATTTATTTTATTAGCTAATGAATCTACTGTTGTTTCTAAGATTCTGAAGAAAGCTTTGGTCCTATTATGAAATCGAGGACCTTTGTGTAGATTTTGTGACCGACTCAAAAACCATAAAGGGAAAAATGTTCACTTACGTTTTTATATTTATTCGAATATTTGTGTTTGAACTTTGTAGAATTCACTGTGGTTATTAGAGCATGAGGCTCTATCGACTCTGTAAAATCTAAAAGGAACGACGATCCTCTTTGTGTCTCAAAGAAATCGATAAATGAAGCAAAAATGTAACTACAGATGTGTACGGAAGAGGGCGCCATCGGCTTGTCTCTAACAGATTTAAGGAGGTGGATAGGCGAACTGCGAAGCAGATTTTAAGAATTGTTGGATTGTTTCTGTGTCTCCTAATAACCAACGGTTGGTGTTTTAGCTCGAGCGCTGTGTCGAATAGGGCAATCCACGGAAGTTCGTGCTGTATTCTTTGTCACTTCAACAAGGTAAAGAAATTGGACACTTTTCTAGCCATTTATATAACAAGCGTTTTTGAAAATGTTAGGTTAAAGAAAACATGTTGTTGCTCCTGTGTACTTCAAAATATTAGGAGTTGATAATGAAGGTACCGGACTGAAAATATTAGGAGTTGATAATGAAGGTACCGGACTGAAAATGAATGAAGAGAGTTATAGATTTTTGTAAACTATTCTATATTAACCTTGTGTTTTTAATATGTATTCATGTACGTATTGGTTTTAATTTGCTTAACAAGTTTGGGTGCGTAACAGGAATGCTTCCACGTTTTCTGTGTTTCACTTTATTTACAAATAATATCACTACATCTTCTTTACTCAGTAAATAATAGAAAAAAAAGAGTTCCGAACCCAAATAATTTTCTTTGTTGTTAAATCGTTATTTCAGACGTTGACAAAACCCTGAGAGATGGTAGGATATTCATCCAAACATGTTTCATTATGATAAGGTTATCTTTGTGTCTTTGAAACTCCATTCAACTGTAAACTTATTCGTATGAAGAGCTATTTCCTCACATCTTGTAATTGTCCATTTTCTGGATTACAGCTGAATGTTGTCAGATTATCTGTTGTTAAAACAGTTGAGAAACGAATATTAACAAGTGGAGTATTTATGTAGTTGTGAAGTTAAGATGAAATAATTTATTTCTTTGAGAACAGGAAAGTGTTTTATAAAGATCATATAGTTTGTAAGTTAGAACAGATAGTCTAGGAAAGTATTTTATATAGATCATATAGTTTTGAAGTTAGAACAGATAGTCTAGAATAGTATTTTATATAGATCATATAGTTTTGAAATTAGAACAGATTGTCTAGGAAAGGATTTTATATAGACCATATAGTTTGGAAGTTAGAAGATATAGTCTAGGAAAGGAATGTATATAGATTACATAGTTTGTAAGTTAGAACAGTTAGTGTAGGAAATGATTTTATACAGACCACATAGTTTAAAAGTTATAACAGATAGTCTAGGAAAGGATTTTATATAGATCACATAGTTTGGAAGTTATAACAGATAGTCTAGGAAAGGATTTTATATAGATCACATAGTTTGGAAGTTATAACAGATAGTCTAGGAAAGGATTTTATATAGATCATGTAGTTTGTAAGTTAGAACAGATAGTTTAGGAGCGGATTTTATATAGATCATGTAGTTTGTATGTTAGAACAAATAGTCTAGGAGAGGATTTTATATAGATCATATAGCTTGGAAGTTAGAACAGATAGTTTGAGAAAAATACTTGGATATAAATCAGATAGTTTGAGAAAATATTTTTTATAAATCAGATAACTTGAGATTTTTTTCAATAAATGAATGTGGTGCTCAGAAAACAAGAATAAAATAACCAACAACAATATCATTTTATGCTCTTTATTTTATTAGGAAGAAATATAGTGTAATTGACCGTTTCCTGTGGGTATCATTTTGAAATGTTGTTTTAACCTGCAGCTATTTGATCTATTCTGATCTTCTGGTCACTTGAAACTTGGAATTATGGTTTGCTGTTGATAATGTTAACCTGAACTAAGTTTTGTTCTCTTATCGAGAGACCAGAGCTCTATACAATAGACTATCTGCATCGGAGAGAATTGAACCATGAATTTTAGCGTTGTAATAAACTTAGCTCACTGGGAACCCGAGCTAGAGAACCCTGGGTTTCAAATACAAGCAAGAGGAAACGTAGCCAGCCAACAGAATATGTTGGCACAAACGTTTTCCCAGATTTATATCAAATAATGGAATTGACTGTTTCTCGTATAACACATCCACAGCCGAAATGTAAAGCGGGTTAACCTTTTGATTATTCACACCTCATCCAGTTAACCACCAAACCACAACTAGTCCACCAATAAATAACAGAACGAGTTAAAAAGCATTTCGTGAAATGTTTAGTTATTCCAAATATCTCGATATACGGGTTACTTTTTCAATCAACGACAACTGACTTGTATTTAATATTTTTAGGTTATTAAGCTTCGTTGTTCGTGGTGAGTTGTTATGAGAATTGTAGACAGGAAAATAAGTGCTATTTTATGTTTCCAAACCATCGGTGTGAGGCTGCACGGTGTTTCGTTAGAAATACTGTAGTTAAGAGTTAAAAAGTATGAAGCTCAAGGTAATTTAAGTGTGCATATATGTGCTAACAAGTATCGAACCTTGTGTTAATGTCTAAACACGTTACTTATATGTATCTGTGTATCCATTCAAATGTCTGTCTGCACGTTTTTTATTCGTCTGTCTGCCCTATTTTCGCTACAACGTAAGTTTTAGAGTTTATATGTGTTAGTAATTTTTAACGACTAGAGCTTTTTCCACCAGAGATACGACAAAGACGTTAGTTCTGGACCGACAGGCGAAATAAAGATGTGATATATTTTTCTCGGGTACTTCGAAATTGACAAAAACTAATTTAACCGTTTTCAGAATCTCTGTACGAACAAAACACTGAAATCAACAACAACATACGAGTCACAGATTTGTTAAGAACACAGACAACAACCGAGGATTTAAAAATTGTTGAAAATAGTATATTGGATGGGACTGTGTGTATTTAACACAAGAAAGATGCCGTTACTGGTAGGCTGTTGTGAAACGTTTCGTTCCGTATAGTTGTTACATTTCTTCAGTGCTATCAGTTATTTCGTTAACGAACCGGCAGTTCCTAAGGGCCCCGGCATGGCCCGGTGGGTTAAGGCGTTCGACTCGTAACCTAAGGGTCGCGGGTTCGAATACGCATCGCACCAAACGTGTTCGCCCTTTCAACCGTGGGGGCGTTATAATGTTACGGTCAATCTCACTATTCATTGGTAAAAAAGTAGCCCAAGAGTTGGCGGTGGGTGGTGATGACTAGATGATTCCCTCTTGTCATACACTGCTAAATTAGGGACGGCTAGTGCAGATAATCCGTGAGTAGCTTTGCGCGGAATTAAAAAAAACAAACAAACAATCAGCTCCCCAGTTCGAAAGTGTCGTTGGCAAGACGAAGCTGCTTTTGAATCTTTTTACGAAATACGAAACGTATAAATCTGTTACACGACGAACTATTAGATTTCCCACCATTGTGTTTTACTTAAATGTTTTTTTTAAGGTTTGCGTGTGTGTTTTGTTTAATCACGATAGACTAGTTGTGTTATGTTCGCGACGGGGAATCGAACCAGGATTTTGCTACTGATTGACTCGAAGACTCTACGGTTCAAATATAATGCAGAATATTTGAATCTTTCTTTATTTTAAAGCAAAACTAACTAAGCATTTGACGAAGTCTTTCACTTTTAGTACACAGACTCTTGTGTATAGTACTATGTACAAATATATCGTAGCTGAATGAAGTACACGCTCAAATAACAGATATAGTGACGTACGGAAGGGCGTTATGTATCTATTAAAACTTTATATGGCTCCATTCGCTCATAGGACTCGAAATATTCTATAGTCAGTTTTACTATATCGTGGTATTCGCCAAGCGAACAAACACATATGTTTTAATTAAATAAATATAAATTCTATTCTCGACAAAATTCCATTTTGGACTTAACAATGTGAGAATAAGATTTGTTAGCAGTCCCTAATTTAGCAGTGTAAGACTAGAGGGAAAGCAGCTAGTTTGGGCTATTCTTTTACAAATGAACAGTGGTATTGATCGTAACATTGTAACGCCACCACGGCTGAAAGGGCGAGCTAGTTTGGTGTGACGAGGATTCGAACTCACGACCTTTAGATTACGAGTGAAGCGCCCTTATCATCTGACCATGTCGAGTTATATAGTGAGAACCTAAATTGTGTCTCCCCAAAAGTCGTTGTCAACGGACGTTTCTATAAACTGTTTCACGTGAAACAGGACACATAATTTTGTGCTGTCCTGTACTTAAATAAGTTTAAGTCCAATGGGCTATCTGCGCTTTTCCCGTCGTAGAGCTCGAACTGTGAACATCAGAGCCAACAGTCCTCAAGCTTACTTCTAATCGTTGGGGGAACGTAAACGTACACGTATTCCAAATATATATAACACTGAACTCCGGAACTTCTTAAACAGCCGAACTTCTAAACAAGTATGATGGTAGAATATTTTATTATAATGGAGCTTGCGATGTGTACGTTCAAAACTCGGGTCTCGGAAAGTACCACACCTGTCGTCTATGTAAATGTTTGTATGACATAGCGCGTGAGTGATGTCGAGAAAACCTACTTGCAGAAAAATATATATATATATACAGAAACGGATCGTTTGGGTTGAGAATTTTTATTTTTTACATAGAGGAGCGAGCAACGTTTCAACCTTCTTCGGTCATCGTAAGCTCGAAACGTTGTTCGCTCCTCTACGTAAAAAACTTTCTCAACCCAAACGAGCCGTTTTTTACAGAAATATCAGCTTGTTTGTGTTTTCTTATAGCAAAGACACATCGGGTTATCTGCGGAGTTCACCGAGGGGGATTAAACCTCTGATTTTAGCGTTGTAAATCCGTAAACTTACCGTTTTACCAGCGGGGAACAATAAAACTAAGCAGTATTCTTTATAACTGAACAATATATAACACAATTGAATATTTTCACAAAAATGACGTTTCACACTTAACCAATAAAAATTACAAATAAATAGTGGTAAGGTTTAAATATAATTCAAACTTTAAACATTGGTTTTCTCCAGAGAAAATCACCATGAGTGTTGTAATTAAAAACAAGGCACTTTTATTGATAACTGAGTCAAAAAATGAATACTTTAGAAAATCAGTTTTTCTCATGGATGATGAACATTGTTGAATGTCGTCAGTTTGAACATATTGTAAAGCTGTCAGACAATTCTAGAAGGCCTGGCATAGCCTAGCGCGTTAAGGCGTGCGTTTCGTAATCTGAAGCTCGCGGGTTCGCGCCCAAGTCGTGCCAAACATGCTCGCCCTCCCAGCCGTGGGGGTGTTATAATGTGACGGTCAATCCCACTTTTCGTTGGTAAAAGAGTAGCCCAAGAGTTGGCGGTGGTGGTGATGACTAGCTGCCTTCCCTCTAGTCTTACACTGTTAAATTACGGACGGCGAGCACAGTTAGCTCTCGAGTTGCTTTTTTCGAATTTCAAAAACAAACAAACAATTCCAGGAAAGGCTGCAGGTCCAGTAGCCTTCCGCAGAAATTAGTAGTTAAACCTGCCCGAAGGGCGGCTATTTCTGCTTGTAAGATATAATGTTTTGTTTGTTTTCAAATTTCGCACAAAGCTACTCGAGGGCTATCTGTGCTAGCCGTCCCTAATTTAGCAGTGTAAGGCCAGAGGGAAGGCAGCTAGTCATCACCATCCACCACCAACTCTTAGACGACTCTTTTACCAACGAATAGTGGTATTGACCAACACATTATAACGCCCCCACGGCTGGGAGGGCGAGCATGTTTGGCGCGACGGGGATGCGAACCCGCAACCCTCAGATTACGAATCGCACGCCTTAACCCATCTGGCCATGCCGGGCCAAGATATAATGACTTAAAACTATTCACTCGTAAGACGCAAAAATAACTTTTATCGGCATCATTCCGTAGAGCCACCTACCGGCAATACATTAACTACAATTATATTATATCTTTTATATATATATGGCGTTTCTTTGGCAATACATTCGACAAGAATACGGACATTAACTTTGTATATTGAAGATCGAAAGGTTTAGGAGATAAATAATATCAAACACATAAATTACATTCAGAGCTGTCAACGAACATGTGAACAATACAGAAAATTGACTGGGGTTAACAACACATGCAGACACATATACAGTTAAGTACAGACGTGTGTCTGTGTGAGGAGGAAAGATAACCAAGCTTTCCAGTCAAAATTAGGCGAAAACTGTAATAGTTCAGGGACCTGCCCCTTTGGAAGATTGTAAGAACCAAGAGTTGGTAATAGTTCAGGGACCTGCCCCTGTGAAATATTGTTATAATTAAGAGTTGGTAATAGTTCAGGGACCTGCCTCTGTGGAAGGTTGTTAGAACTAAGAGTTGGTAATAGTTCAGGGTCCTGCCCATGTTGAAGATTGTTAGAACTAAGAATGGGTAAGAGTTTAGGGTCCTGCCCCTGTTGAAGATTGTCAGAACTAAGAGTGGGTAATAGTTCAGAGATCTGCTTCTGTGGAAGGTTGTTAGAACTAAGAATGGGTATTAGTTCAGGGTCCTGCCCCTGTGGAAGGTTGTTAGAACTAAGAGTGGGTAATAGTTCAGGGACCTCCCCCCACGCTGTAATATCAATGTATATATAGTGCTCTATAGTGACAGTTGTACACAACGTTTAAAACACAACTTAATTGAGATGAGGGGACATGGTCCCCCACGCTGTAATATCAATGCATATATAATGCTCTAGAGTGAAAGTTGTACACAACGTTTGAAACACACAACTGTATTGAAGATGAGGGGACACGGTCCCCTACGTTTGTAATATCAATGTATATATAATGTTTTAGAGTGAGTGTTGTATGTAACTGTCAGGTCAGTAACGTAAGTTAATATTTTCCTGTGTTATTTACCAGTCAACGTTTATCACTAGTCATGTTTCACTTCAACATTTTTCTCAGCATCGCTACTAACCGAATATGAATAAGAACTTGCGCAAGACAGAGACCGGATAGTAAGGGAAACAACAGGCTAAACCTTGGATCACAACAACAAAAGTTAATACGTGAGTTTTGTCTGAAATAGAAAACTGAATATGGCGTGTTTGTAAGAAACGTGATAAAATACAACGATACGCCTTCCGAAGCCGATAACGTATTACTTTCGAGCTTTAATTCAGCACTGAACACAAATGACTTTAAATTTACATACGTCACGTGACTTCAGTAGTCTAACAACACTGGCGTCAATATTTTCGTGTCTTTGACGAAATACTCGTTGGTTGTTTATTTTCCTCTTTCTTTAGTCAAGTAAGGCTTTTGCAAATCACTAGATGTAGATGAGATTGTTACGGTACTGATTAGAATAAATAGCATTACGAAATCAGAGGTGCTGAATTATCCTTAAAATAAACAGCTTTCTGTTGCCCAATGTTGCCGACATTAAAAATTAAACCTTTTACAAGTGACTGCCTTTTGTTTGTCGAATTTCGCACAATGGTGCTCGAGCTATTTGCATTAGCTGCCCTTGATGTAGATGTGACAAACTAGAAGGAAAACAACTAGTCAAAACTACCTACTGACAACTCTGTTTATCAACAAAAATGAAATTAAGCGTAACGTTATAACGACCACACGGCCGAAAAGGCAAGCATGCTAGGTAAAGAGATTCGAATCCGCGAGCTACAGATCGAAAGTCGAGAGCCGTAACCACCAACCGATTCTTGGTGATGACTGTTCTATAAATATTAAACAGACTAACTTTTAGTTTACTTTCTTGCTTAACTCGTGTGTCAACATTTGACACCAGTATGATTTAGAGAATTCCTGGATGGCATACCCAGGTAGAATGTATTAAACCGTCGTATGAACCACCCTGTGTCCAGTAATATATTTCTGCTCACCGAAGTTTTGAAAATTTTACTATGTATTTCTGCACTTCATTCCAAGTTCTAGGTGTGTCAGACCTTCTACTAACACTAATTCTGCTCATGGGAACTGTCGAATTTTAACCCAAGAAGTTCACACTTGAAAAATTTGCTGGATAATTTGGTAATGAGTTTCTGGACATGTTGGTCATTTTGTTTCCATGTTTACTAGAGTTTTGCCAAATATAACGGAAGTTATATACAGCAGATGTTGGAACTTTTATTGATAAGACTTGTCGAATGACGTAAATGACTTGGCATAATGGAAGCGCTTCCCAGTGGCTCAGCAGAAAATGTAAAGGCTTATAACACTAAAAACAGGGTTTCGAAACCCTCTATGGGCACAGCGCAGATAGCCCATCGTGTAGTTTTGTGGTTAATAACACACATAATGGAAACTTTAGTTGATATTGGAACATTTATTAACGAGTAATTCACATTAGAATTCAGCAAATACTGGAATTTATAACTCCAAGTAACACTCAGTAAATACTAGAACTTATAACACGAACTTTCATAAAACTCTTGTCACTTGCAGTGTGCATCGCTGGGACAGCGATAAGTCTACGTTACAATGCTAAAATCAGTAAACATAGCAGACAGCCTGTTCTGGCACACACCCACACAGTTTACTGTACTTTTTGTTTAACCCAGAATAATTCATGTGACACATTTTCAACTCCTGCAGACACATAGTAAAGCTGATTATCATTCTGGGTGCAGTTTCTCTTTTCCTTATCCGAATCGTATTTGATTTTTTTTTTACTTAACACATCCTGTCGATCTTCCTGTTATTACAGTTGGTTCAAGTTCTGCCTACCATAGACTTGGTTTTGTGTGTGTGCTCTACGAACACGGTATAAATATCCACGTTCACTAGAGACGTAATTAAACAGAAACGTTTTCCTCTCTCACTCCAGAATATTGAGGTTTATAGAGTTTCTTCTTTTTGTATTGTTTGTTCTATTAGGGTATGTAGAGTTTCTTTTTTGTTGTATTGTTTGTTCTGTTAGGGTATGTGGAGTTTATTCTTATTTTATTGTTTGTTCTGTTAGGGTATGTAGAGTTTGTTCTTATTTTATTCTATGTTCTGTTAGGGTATATAGAGTTCTTATTTTATCATATTTTGTGTTAGGGTACATAGAGTTTGTTCTTATTTTATTCTATATTTTGTTAGGATATATAGAGTTATTATTATATTGTATGTTCTGTTAGGGTATGTAGGGTTTGTTCTTATTTTATTGTTTGTTCTGTTACGGTATGTAGAGTTTGTTCTTATTTTATTCTATATTCTGTGAGGGTATACAGAGTTTGTTCTTATTTTGTTGCATGTTCTGTTAGGGTATATAGGGTTTGTTCTTATTTTGTTGTATGTTCTGTTAGGGTATATAGGGTTTGTTCTTCTAACATCAGTTCATTTTTTAGTCTACTCCACTTTCAGTATTTGTTTTTCGTTCATCATCCTTTATTTGTTGCCAACAGAATATACAACATTCTGATTTGGTTAATTCAAGCAGTTTTATATTATCCATTCTTGAAGCTGATTGGCTGTAGATAACAGAACGGCACACCAGTGGATACTTGCTGTAAGACGTGCATGTCCTGCACGTTATTCTTGTTTATCTTATTTTCATCAGCATCGATCCAAGTGAGCTTGGAAAATGAAACAAAAACCATAAGCTCGTTTTTTTTCTTGCTCTCTTATAACTGACCACCAACTTACCGTTTCGTTCTCTTTAAACAACAGTTCAGTAAAGTGAGTCAAAATGAAACAATTTCAGTGTTATTCGTTTCATATGCTCGTATGTCTCTGTCAACAAGTGTTGTTTGTTACGAAAAATAAAATGTTTTTACATGTAATATACAACTTTACGAAGAAATTATCATGAAATAAACGTATTCTTAAGGACCACGCAGCAACAATATACTTCTATAGTAAACTTATAACCTAATTATTATATCCTTATATTATTAAAAAAACGTATTGTTAAGGATCACGCAGCAACAATATACTTCTATAGTAAACTAATTACATGATTATTATATCCGTATATTGTTAAATAAATGTATTGTTAAGGACCATGCAGCAACAATATACTTCTACAGTAAACTAATTACATGATTATTATATCCGTATATTATTAAATAAATGTATTGTTAAGGAACACTCAGCAACAATATACTTCTATAGTAAACTAATTACATGATTATTATAACCTTATGTTATTTAATAAACGTATTGTTAAGGACCACGCAGCAACAATATACTTCTATAGTAAACTAATTACATGATTATTATATCCGTATATTGTTAAATAAATATATTGTTTAGGACAACAAAGTAACATTATACTTCTACAATAAACTAATTACGTGATTATTATATTCACATATTATTAAATAAATGTGTTGTTAAGGACAACACAGTAACAATATACTCAAGGTATATATAGTGTAATATATACAATAATCTCACTGAATAGAGAATCCATTTTCAGAATAACCTTACCAAATACAGAATGTTGTTTTACAATAACCTCATTACGTGAATAATGTTCCTACATATTAATCTACATTCAAAATATAATAATTTGATTTTTATACACAGTTAATTTATCTAATCGCTAAATAATACATAGATACTGTAATTTATTTATCATTAAAAGGTCTGTTTACATTGTTTAAATCCATAACCATGTTGTTTTCATTCCGGACAATAAACATTGTTTGTTCTTCAGATGATTAAATTATGTGCTTTATTCACTTACTGTAAAATAAATCAAAGAAGAAAAACGTATTTTTTAAACCTTTTACAGTGTGTGAATACTGTGAAACATCAACTATCTCGTTTCATAGTGACGTCAGAATAAATAAAACATGATTAGAGCGAGGATACACCACTGATTAAACAATATATTTTAATTTCTATTCGTCAGTGTTGGAAGGCCCGACATGGCCAAGTGGGTTAAAGCGTTCGACTCGTCATCTGAGGATCGTGGGTTTGAATCTCAGTCGCACCAAACATGCTCGCCCTTTCAGCCGTGAGGGCGTTATAATGTAACGATCAATCCCATTATTTGTTGATAAAAGAGTGCCCAAGAGTTGGCGGTGGGTGGTAATGACTAGTTGCCTTCCCTCTCGTATTACACTGCTAAATTATGGACGGCTAGCGCAGATAGCCCTCGTCTAGCTTTGCGCGAAATTCAAAAACAGAGAAACAAAACAGTGTTAGAAACACGACTAATCAGCTATTGTTATTAGTTGGTATATTTTAGTTCCAACTCACTCTGAACGGTTTGGTTAATCATCTATTAATGACTGACCCTTTAATGTCACGTACGATCGTAAGAATATCTTTGATGTTCATATATTTTTACGAATGAGTAAAGATAGAACAGCTGGATGTCGATAAACCTTATATCGTAACACAATTATCCGACCATATCACTGATCTGATAAAAATCCATAGCCGGCTGAGGTCATAATTACCTAGCCTTATTGACTCGCTATAGTTTCCAGGAACAATGAGATGGAAGTACCTGCTAAGAAAAACAACGGCTCTATATGCGCAGTCGAGGTTTTTTGTTGTCGTATTTTCCATTTCCCTGGGTAAATGACGTATCTCCAACAAGAAGAGACAACGAGGTGCAGGTAAAACGCTGCACTGGATGGAAAGTTCTGGTCGAAGTTTGATTTCTTTTCAGTCAAATAAAAATTGGTTTTTCTAAACATGTGTTTATTTTGCACAAAAATGAGAAATCTAAACAATCTGTTCTTTGCTCTCTACTCATTCTTTCAGAAACGGTGAATATAAGTCCTTCCAATGGATGTGAAGATATAATTTACGACACACGTGTATAAACGTTGTCGGTAAGAAACACTTCTAAGTGGGTTTTTATATCGTTTATCGTTTAACAGTTAACTACTTCTGCTACTCAGAACCATATCTTTACATTGTGCATAATTATTCAAAATCATTTAATGTTTACCGTTGTTGAGGAAATTTAAAACACGAATTTTTTTGTTATCTCGATCGTGAACCTCTGGACTTATGACATTAGGATTCATGTTTTGATGTTGAGATGAATACCAGGACGTTCTGTTGCTTGGCAACCGAAAACAAAGAAACAACAACCATGACAATAACAAAACTTTCCAACGTTACGACATTTGTACTCCTTTATATTAACTTCAACTTGTTGTACAGTACTGTAGATCAACTTATTGTGCAGTACTATAGATCAACTTATTGTACAGTACTGTAGATCAACTTATTGTGCAGTACTATAGATCAACTTGTTGTACAATACTGTAGACCAACTTATTGTGCAGTACTATAGATCAACTTATTGTGCAGTACTATAGATCAACTTGTTGTACAATACTGTAGACCAACTTATTGCGCAGTACTATAGATCAACTTATTGTACAGTACTGTAGATCAAATTATTTAACAGTACTTTAGATCCAGCTAATGAACAGTACTATTGATCAACTTATTGTGCAGTACTATAGATCAACTTATTGTACAGTACTGTAGATCAAATTATTTAACAGTACTTTAGATCCAGCTAATGAACAGTACTATTGATCAACTTATTGTGCAGTACTATAGATCAACTTATTGTACAGTACTGTAGATCAACTTATTGTGCAGTACTATAGATCAACTTGTTGTACAATACTGTAGACCAACTTATTGCGCAGTACTATAGATCAACTTATTGTACAGTACTGTAGATCAAATTATTTAACAGTACTTTAGATCCAGCTAATGAACAGTACTATTGATCAACTTATTGTGCAGTACTATAGATCAACTTATTGTACAGTACTGTTGATCAACTTATTGTACAGTACTGTAGATCAAATTATTTAACAGTACTTTAGATCCAGCTAATGAACAGCACTATTGATCAACTTATTGTGCAGTACTATAGATCAACTTATTGTACAGTACTGTAGATCAACTTATTGCACAATACTATAGATCAGCATATTCCAGAATAGTTTAGATCAACGTCTTCTTATTTTATTTTACAAGAGATCGAAGTATACTTATTGTTCAGTACTATAGATCATCATGTATTTATTGTACACTACTGTAGATTAACGTATCATACAGTGCTATAGATGAACGTGTACTTATTGTACAGTATTGTGGATTAACGTATCATACAGTGCTATAGATCAACGTTTGTAAAGTTACTTAAACTTATTATACAGTACTATTGATCAACGTTTACTTATTGTAAAGTATTGTAGATTAACGTATTATACAGTGCTGTAGATTAACGTGTACTTATTGTACAGTACTGTAGATTAACTTATTATACAGTGCTATCGATCAACGTGTACTTATTGTACAGTATTGTAGATTAACGTATTATACAGTGCTATAGATCAACGTGTACTTATTGTTCAGCATTGTAGATTAACTTATTATACAGTACTATCGATCAACGTGTACTTATTGTACAGTATTGTAGATTAACGTATTATACAGTGCTATCGATCAACGTGTACTTATTGTTCAGCATTGTAGATTAACTTATTATACAGTACTATCGATCAACGTGTACTTATTGTACAGTATTGTAGATTAACGTATTATACAGTGCTATCGATCAACGTGTACTTATTGTACAGTATTGTAGAATAACGTATTATACAGTGCTATAGATCAACGTGTACTTATTGTTCAGCATTGTAGATTAACTTATTATACAGTACTATCAATCAACGTGTACCTATTGTAAGTTATAACTGGAGTTTCAAGGTGATATTTATCATACTGAACTAAATTCTGTTGACACGCGTGTGTGCAGCTACAAAGGTTTTGGCTTTGGGTGAACTGTTGTCTGAGTGCAATCGTTGGTTTAGTTTTTGCCTTCAGGTTTTTGTTTTATCGTCATTAACGACTGGTGAATGAGAGAGATCAGAGAACGGGGAGGTATTTGGGTTTAAAGTTATCTGATTCTAAGTTATAATGGGGCTCTCAGAAATTTTCTTTCTCTTCACCCCATTCATGATTGGATGTGAAATTAAGCTTCGCGAAAAAAAAACGCACGCGATTTTTATTACCTGATGTAATTAAATTGGTAAGCAAGAGGGCACTGGCGGGCACTGACGGGCGACCATCACAAAGTTCAAGAGCCGATGTGGAAATTGGAGACATCCAGGGCGACCGAGGATCTGTAGATCCAACGCCAATAATTTGGGGAAACAGGAGAATCCCGAGAAATCCCACTTTTACTAGCTAGCGCCCAATGTGACCGGAACCCAGTTTCAATAGCTAGCGCCAATAATGCTAGATAGTGCCCAATGTGACCCGAACTCAGTTTCACTAGCTAACGCCAGTAATGCCACATAGTGCTCTCTGTGACCCGAACCCATGTTCATTAGCTTCGATAATGCCAGATAGCACCCTATGTGACCCGAACCCAATTTCACTAGCTAGCGCCAATAATGCCAGATAGCACCCTATGTGACCCGAACCCAATTTCACTAGCTAGCGCCAATAATGCCAGATAGCGCCCTATGTGACCCGAACCCAATTTCACTAGCTAGCGCCAATAATGCCAGATAGCGCCCTATGTGACCCGAACCCAGTTTCACTAGCTAGCGCCAATAATGCCAGATAGTGCCCTATGTGACCCGACTTGCAGTGGAGGGAAACGACTGATCGAACTTTCTGAAACAGCCAGTCAGTTAGCTTTATATGTTTGAGACAACCAATATGCCGTACACGTTACAGTTATAGATTTCTCTTTGTTTGGTAGTTAACTTTCGAATACTGAACTAATTTAAACATTAAAACAAAGAAAAGCTCCACCTGCCACTGTTCGTTTTTTTTTAATTTCGCGCAAAGCTACTCGAGGGCTATCTGTGCTAGCTGTCCCTAATTTAGTAGTGTAAGACTAGAGGGAAAGCAGCTAGTTATCACCACCCACCGACAACTCTTGGGCTACTCTTTTACCAACGAATAGTGGGATTGACCGTTACATTATAACGCCCCCACGGCTGAAAGAGCGAGCATGTTTTGTGTAACGACATTTCGAACCTGCGACCCTCAGATTACGAGTTGAGTGCCTTTATCCACTTGGCCATGCCGAGGCCCGAATTTCAGCCTCGCTTTGATTCCATCTCATGCATCTCCTGATATGCTTTTTTAATGACCTTCAACCACGTTTTCAGTCGATATCGTGCACCTGTTTAGTGTTTGACCTTTAGCCTTACATTGACTTAATTCGTGTAATTCCGTATCTAGATTCTTAACAGTAAAATAAAGCAAACCCTATGTGTACGTCTGACGTCATAGTCATAGACTCGTTACGTTTCAGTTTTGTTTTCTTCCTACAGGTTCGACTAACAACTACTAAAAAGTAACACAGATATCAACTTTATTACGATTTGAAATAATGTAAATAAACAGTGGCAGGGGGCCCCGGCATGACCAGGGCGCTTGACACGTAATTTGAGGGTCGCGGGTTCGAATCCTGGTCGCAATAAACATGCTCGCCCTTTCAGCCGTGAAAGCGTTATAATGTGGCGGTCAATCCCGCTATTCGTAAGTAAAAGAGTAGCCCAAGAGTTGGCGGTGGGAGGTGATGACTAGCTGCCTTTCCTCTTGTCTCACACTGCTAAACTAGGGACGGCTAGCGCAGATAGCCCTCGTGTAGCATTGCGCGAAATTCAAAACAAACCAAACGCATAAATAAATATGTAATATGTGATCACCTCACCTGGAGCCAAGTGCGTAAAAAAAGGTAAAAATATAGATTCAGTACAGGATGACGTGATAAACTAACCCTGACCCTCCTGGGTAGATAAACATCGATACCCAAATACCCATACAAGAGAGCGAGCGAATAAATAAATTGTCGAAAAATGTTCTGCTCGTCACTTGTTTAACTTCCCCTTGAGGCTACCTGACTTACACTAATTACGTAGTAATATTTCACAGTTCGTGAATATTTTTGTTTTAATTCGAGACACCCTAACACCTCTTTGTTTTGTAAGTAATAGCCCCCTAGTGGCACAGCGCTATGTCTGCTGACTCACACCGATAGAAACTGGGCTTCGATACCCGTGGTGGGAAGAGCACTGATAGCCTATTGTGTAGCTTGTTGAGTTAATTGCAACCAACCAACCAACAAGTCTTGTAACTAATAAGCGTCATTGTGATTATGATAAGTTTTGTCGCTAGAGTGGGATAATTACGTAGGCTCACAATTCTGTCCGCTAGGTGTCACTCAATGACCAGCGTGTTGGGCTGCGTACGGAGGGTCCAAGGTTTGAGACCTGGTGACCTTCATAAAAGTGGCAGCCAGTCTTATCACTTTCACCCCTCTCGCGGGGGGTGCTGTTGCCTCCAATCAGTGTTTCAAAATTAGTAATGGCTGTACCTGGCCCACGTGCCCATAAGACTCTGTTTATACTGAAAATAGTAATAGCTCGATATTAAATGTTTGTTTCGTTATCTGGCTGGCATGGGCTGGTGGTTAGGGCGCTCAATTCGCAAGCTAAGGATCGCAGGATCAAATCCCGTTATCGGACATGCTCGATCCTACAGCCGTGGGGTGAGTGACAATGTACGATCAATCTCACTGTTCTTTAGTAACGGAGTAAACCGAGAATTGGAGTTTTGGTAGTGTCAACTAGAGGCCTTCCCTCCAGTTTATCGCTACAAAAGTTGGAACGACAGAAGCAGATATCCCTGTAAGTATAATGCTAAAAGATCAGCCAACTGGACAAGCATTGTTTTATTATCCAGAAACGCTCTCTTTATTTCTGGATTAAGATATATTAACCAATTACTTTATTAGCAGTTGGAAATTGGGAGATGAAACTCTCCATTTCAGAAACAAATTATTTTTATGGTGGGGGAATCTTGGCATGTCTTATATTAGGAACACTTAAATCCGTGGTATGTCCTAAGAACACTTAAATCCTTGGCATATCCCAGATCAAGAACACTTAAATCCTTGGCATGTCTTAAATTACGAACACGTAAATCATTGGCATATCTTATATTAAGAACACTTAAATCCTTGGCATGTTTTATATTAAGAACACTTAAATCCTTGGCATATGTTATATTAAGAACAGTTAAATCCTTGGCATATCTTACATTAAGAACAGTTAAATCCTTGGCATGTCTTATATTAAGAACACTTAAATTCTTGGCATATCTTATATTAAGAACACAAATCCTTGGCATATGTTATATTAAGAACACCTAAATCCTTGGCACGTCTTAAGAACACTTAAATCCTTGGCATGTCTTATATTAAGAACTCTAAAATCCTTGGCACGTCTTAAATTAAGAACACTTAAATCCTTGGCATGTCTTATATTAAGAACACTTAAATCCTTGGCATGTCTTATATTAAGAACTCTAAAATCCTTGGCACGTCTTAAATTAAGAACACTTAAACATTTGCGATGATGGGTGTGCCTAAAATTTGTGTCTGATAACAGGAAATTCAAATTCTTAGTTTAAACTGTGCCAGTTTGGAAGACTGATGACAGCTTACGTCACCTTAACGATTAGAATACATGTTCACAAGTCACGTGTTTCTACCACTTGAGGTGTGTAGTTGAAGTCGAGTTTAAACTGACCCTTCATGAAAAAGGGTTTATCATTTTACACATATTTCACGTTAACAATGAGATATTATATTATTTTCTTCAAAAGAGGGCCGAAGACCACTTGGAAGGTATCATTTGTTTTGACGACTCTCACCAGTAATGTGTTGACTGTCAGTAAGTCGACACTGAAATGACGTCACACATTGCAAGTTTTACTGTTTTAATGTCAGTAAAACGTGCATATGCAATGATTCCTGAGAATAATTCTATACTTTGTAAGGTACAACACAGCAAGAAAGAAATATTAATTTGAAAAGACAAAATAAAAATATTTGTTACCCTTAATTTTTGCTTCATTTACTCTTGAAACAGAACACTTTCGGGGACCCTGCGGAAGTACATCTGGTGTCTAAATACTGAACTATATATAATTACCAGCGTTACTCGGGGTTATAAGGTTAATATATTCGAGAGAAATGAGTCAGTGTGAGTATTCTGAACTTGTTTTACTCTGAAGGTATAACCTGAATACGTTTGTTGATCATTTACAGGATATGGTCTGTTTATAAATGTAACCTGTATCTTTAGCACTTAGCCTTTTAAAAACAACATCAGGTTATACTTTATTGCAAAGCAGTATGATATAAAATCCATTGTTAGAATGCATTGTTACAACGTACAGCTTTTCCGAATATTAGAAACAGAAGAAACCACATTCGTTTCGATGTGGTTTTTCACTACAATGACTCATTAAAAAGATGCGCACGTGCGTGTCTGTCTGTTTAAAATATAGAAACCCACTTATTTTCTATATGCATTTCTGCTAACTTGTCTCATTGAAAATATGCGCGTGAGAGCATGAACGTGCACATGTTTCTCGCATTCAAAATGCGCGCGCACATATAGATAAATTATAATACCCAGATCAACGCCCTTGGAGTCAGTTAAGTATGTTTGCAAAATTTGAGGTTTGTAAATTCTTTGCTGTTCGAACTATGGCGGTCGCATATTTTTTCTGCGTTTTTTTGTTTGCTTACCTCACAACAAGATACGTAACCACATGAACAAGTTAAAATACTCAGTTGTACATCCTCAGGGTCTATTTATACATGGGCAAAATATCAATTTTATAGGTTGTTTGTTCCTTCCTGGAGCACACAGACATATATTATCCAAAGGCACGCCCTTTTATTATTATAGAGTATTTATTATTACCAGGTTGCATATGGTTATTGTTTATTATTACTGAATTATAAATAATTGTTGTTTGTTACATTATATATGATTATTGTCACAACTTATCAAAGAAGGAGTTTATTTATTTCACGTTGTGTTAATAGACACCGAATAACACTCGCCAATCATTTATTGTTGTTATACTGGACAACACGTAACACTCGTTAATTATGTTCTACAATATTTAACACCACATTTCCTTTGTGTTACTAATTCTAATAGATACTCACCAGATGTCTATTGATACTGACGTAATTACCTATTGAAATCTTAAGCGTTCAAACTGCTTACTTATAAGTTATTCATTGGCGAGCTGGTCAGTCCAATGGTTCCCAAACTGTGCGCCGTGGCACCCCAGGGCGCGGAGGGATATTTCAAATATTTGAGGGAACACAGCGATATCGGTATCTGTCGGACATCGCTCGAATTACTGACTCGAAGTATTTCACAATATTAACACTAGATCTCGCTACATTCCTTTCGATGAGGTTTACTTTATTGTTTACTTGTACTTTCGGCTACGCCAGTAACGTCTCAAACTTTCTCGTTTCTTACATTTTGTATATAAATACCTGTTGACTCTCCGGGCGCGTTAAGGCGTGCGCTCGTAATCCGAGGGTCGCGGGTTCGCGCCCGGGTCGCGCTAAACATGCTCGCCCTCCCAGCCGTGGGGGTGTATAATGTGACGGTCAATCCCACTACTCGTTGGTAAAAGAGTAGCCCAAGAGTTGGCGGTGGGTGGTGATGACTAGCTGCCTTCCCTCTAGTCTTACACTGCTAAATTAGGGACGGCTAGCACAGATAGCCCTCGAGTAGCTTTGTGCGAAATTCCAAAACAAGACTCTCCGGGTCCGTTAGTGATCCAAATAACTGAAGGTGTTGTGAATAAGTGTCTCTGAGGCCTAACGAAGTTCAATTAATTGTTTTGTTGATATTTAATCATTGTGCATAAAAATGGAATGATTTATTAATATTAATAAGAAGTGTGGGAGTGAAGAAAAGTGTATCTTGTATCATAGTACTAACGATATACATTATCATCTCTGTATCTTGTATCACAGAACTAACGATATACATTATCATCTCTGTATCTTGTATCATAGTACTAACGATAAACATTATCATCATCTCTGTATCTTGTATCATAGTGCTAACAATATACATTATCATCTCTGTATCTTGTATCACAGAACTAACGATATACATTATCATCTCTGTATCTTGTATCATAGTACTAACGATAAACATTATCATCATCTCTGTATCTTGTATCATAGTGCTAACGATATACATTATCATCTCTGTATCTTGTATCATAGTGCTAACGATATACATTATCATCTCTGTATCTTGTATCATAGTACGAACGATATACATTATCATCTCTGTATCTTGTATCATAGCACTAATGATAAACTTATCATCATCTCTGTATCCTTGTATCATAGTGCTAACGATATACATTATCATCTCTGTATCTTGTATCATAGTACGAACGATATACATTATCATCTCTGTATCTTGTATCATAGCACTAATGATAAACATTATCATCATCTCTGTATCTTGTATCATAGTGCTAACGATATACATTATCATCTCTGTATCTTGTACATAGTACTAACGATATACATTATCATCTCTGTATCTTGTATCACAGTACTAACGATATACATTATCATCTCTGTATCTTGTATCATAGTACTAACGATATACATTATCATCTCTGTATCTTGTATCATAGTACGAACGATATACATTATCATCTCTGTATCTTGTATCATAGCACTAATGATAAACATTATCATCATCTCTGTATCTTGTATCAT
This sequence comes from Carcinoscorpius rotundicauda, assembly GCA_011833715.1. NCBI lineage: Eukaryota > Metazoa > Arthropoda > Merostomata > Xiphosura > Limulidae > Carcinoscorpius > Carcinoscorpius rotundicauda. The sequence continues at coordinate 71,322,215 of CM022400.1, forward strand.
AGTGCTAACGATATACATTATCATCTCTGTATCTTGTATCATAGTACTAACGATATACATTATCATCTCTGTATCTTGTATCACAGTACTAACGATATACATTATCATCTCTGTATCTTGTATCATAGTACTAACGATATACATTATCATCTCTGTATCTTGTATCACAGTACTAACGATATACATTATCATCTCTGTATCTTGTATCATAGTGCTAACGATATACATTATCATCTCTGTATCTTGTATCACAGTACTAACGATATACATTATCATCCCTGTATCTTGTATCATAGTGCTAACGATATACATTATCATCTCTGTATCTTGTATCATAGTACTAACGATATACATTATCATCTCTGTATCTTGTTTCACAGTACTAACGATATACATTATCATCTCTGTATCTTGTATCAGAGTACTAACGATATACATTATCATCTCTGTATCTTGTATCAGAGTACTAACGATATACATTATCATCTCTGTATCTTGTATCATAGTGCTAACGATATACATTATCATCTCTGTATCTTGTATCATAGTACTAACGATATACATTATCATCTCTGTATCTTGTATCATAGCACTAATGATAAACATTCTTATCATCTCTGTATCTTGTATCATAGTACAAACGATGTACATTATCATCTCTCTGTCTTGTATCATAGTACTAACGATATACATTCTTATCATGTGTATTTTGTATGATATTTATAATAACTTACTTTGTATGATTTTTCTTATTGTTATAATAGAGTAAGTCTGCTATTCCATTAACTGACTCTGTCTTGTGTTGTTGTGAATACTTTAGGTAGGAAAAAACTATATGTCTTTATATATACATATATCTGTAGCTATATATGCATGCCTTTTTATCTTTGTTCTTGTATATATATCTGTCTATGAATATATCTACGATACGACACAAGGTTAGACACACTAGCTGGGTGAAAGTTCTGGCAGGTTACGAGATGTGTGACAACCGTCAACATTTCCATGTTTCTGCTTTTCGAACCTTGTCAAAAGGAAGTAAACCTTTTTGAGAACACTGTTCAATCCGTTTTTATCTTTCATAGCATCTGGTTCTCTCAACCAGGAGAAATAAAAATAAGAAACTACGAACCCTAACTTGTGTTGTCTTCCGTTCTCAGTGACGTGTGGTCTCCTGGAAGAACAGTTTACTGCCAAAGTCATTTTGACAGATATGACAGACAGTTCTGTTATTAGGTGACATATTTTACTGAACTTTACGAAAGCTCAGAGCTGAAAGATTCAATGAGAAACGCATTGTAACAGTCTCGTGCATCGCCATATGGATTACGCCTTGTGACATACCACCAGCAAGAGAAAGTGACGTGTGGTCTGTACAACATCTTTACACATCAGTAGAAGTCACACGTGTGTATATATATATATAACTGAACTGTCTCTCTGTTTATCCATTTATCTGTCTTCGTTCTCGCGTGTCAGACTGTGGATCTAAGGATTCATCAATGTATTTCATTTCGCACCTTTATACGTACGTTACAAGAGCTATGTTCATGTCCCACTGTTCGATCAGACAAGGATTTCCCAAGAGTAGGTGGTGGTTGATATTGGATAGTTTCCTTCCGTGTAATTTATCAATTCAAAATCACTTAGGGATAGCTATCATAAATAGCTCTGAAGTAATTTTGTTTAATAATTAGAAAACACACTCTGTATCTTTCTACTTTTACGTATACGCTTCTAAATATAAATAAGAATTCAAACACGCTGAGGTCGCATTTTCTAAACAGTCTTTTTATTAAATTAAAAATATCTTGTTCGTTTCTTTTTTGTCCCTTTAAATGTTAGAGTAACGTGTGTATGTCTGTGAGAAGCAGAGCCCGGATGTGACTTAGTGTTCTCTTACTGTTAAATCTATGGGTTCGTGATTTGCGAGCGAATCTCATAGAAAGTTGTCCCACACATAGAGATCGTGAGTGCTATAAAAGTGACAGTCATATGTTAGTATTAAAACAGGAGTAGTCCGAGAGACCAGAGATGACTGGCTGCCTTCTTTCCTGTACCCTGGAGAGACAGCGGAAAGTCTTCGGATTTACAATGCTAAAATCAGGGGTTCGATTGACCTCGGTGGACCAATCAGATAGCTCGTTGCTGTTTCGCTATAAGAAACAGTCAACTCATGTACAACTACAGAATAATTCGCCTGCTGAGACCAGTTCTCAGTGTGATTAGACGGCTGTCACAATAGGAGGAAACTGTCTGCTCGTCTACAGAGTACAAGTGTAGATCGATCAGCTGAAATGACACGTCTCACCACTGAGCGTAGAGAACCTTGGGCTGCTTAGTTTCATACCTCATTGTACACAAACGAAGAAATGTGTTGTGAAATGTGGAAGGCTGCATTTGTCTAACTTTACATACAAGTAAACAAACCGTAAATTATTGTTTTATTAAATGTTACAGCTTTCACAATAAGGAAGAACATATTTAAAAACAGATTCGACCTTTTTATCACTGGTCTGATGCGTTGTGCCTGTTTTTAACTCGATTGCTTCTAAGCCTATTTTGCCGATACTTTCCAGGGTCAAAAAGAAAAACGTTGTCTTGATGTCCCATTCTTACCTGCATATGTAACCGTTGTGTCTCAGCTCGTAAGTGGTCCTTTGAAAAGAAAATAGAACACGACTCACCGGTAGATCGTGTGGGGAGTCAACGTGTTAAATTCGTCTGTGTTACAATAAAATAATACATCTAACTAGACAGTAAATGAAAACGAAACTAAGTTAACCATCGTTTATAACGACTTGTTTTCATACAGTTTTACGGTGGTATCCATTTGCCGCATCATTTTGGGTATTTCAAGTAAAGACATGGGTGGGAATACCCATTTTTTATATGAAAGTACACCTACACGCCAACAGTACTTCAGTGAATTAATTACAATATTGGCAATGTTTCTGGTTTAAATCAATGGAGGAAAAAAATCACAATTTTAAGGGAAAGCAGGGATCGTTTGTTATTCGTAGAATTGCTTTTAGATGTATAAAAACAAGTGCTTATGAAGCAGTAGGTTTGAATGGTACTTGGATTTTAATGTGACTGTATGGCTGAACGAAACAGGCTGACATGACGTAACTTCACGTGTTTCTTGTTGTAACTTTTGGATTCTTCTTATTGTAGGTCTGCGAATAACAAACGATCCTATTTAGCGTTGAAATTTGAATTATTTTTTTCTTATTTATTTTTTGAGTTTTTAGATGTCTTTGGAATGGACGCAACACGCTAAACCTTTGTCTGTAAAGCTTCAGTTTCGTGGAACGCTCATTGTTAAAAGGAGGAGATTAAGCCTAGTGTTCTGTTGATGTATCTTTCATGTTAACATGGATTCAAGTCCCACAGTGGTATGTCTACGGAATTACAACGTTAGAAAACCACGAGGGCCCAAAACTCGGTTTTTAACTTTGTAAGTTCGCAGACATACCACTGTGGGACTTGAATCTATGTTTGCCACTCATGTTAACAATGGTTAGTCCACAAAACTGAATCTATGTAAATGTGAGAGACACAACATTATAACTTTGTGCTACATCCACTCATGTTAACAATGGTTAGTCCACAAAACTGAATCTATGTAAATGTGAGAGACACAACATTATAACTTTGTGCTACATCCACTCATGTCAACAATGGTTGGTCCACAAAACTGAACCTATGTGAATGTAAGAGACACAACATTAAACTTTGTGCTACATCCACTCATGTCAACAATGGTTGTTCACAAAACTGAACCTATGTGAATGTGAGAGACACAACATTAAACTTTGTGCTACATCCACTCATGTCAACAATGGTTGGTCCACAAAACTGAACCTATGTGAATGTAAGAGACACAATATTAAACTTTTGTGCTACATACTCACTCATGTCAACAATGGTTGTTCACAAAACTGAACCTATGGTGAATGTAAAGAGACACAACATTAAACTTTGTGCTACAATCCACGCAATATCAACATGGTTTGGTCCACAAAACTGAAACCTATGTGAATGTAAGAGACACAACAATTAAACTTGTGTGCTACATCACATCAGTAACAATTGGTTGGTCAACAAACTGAACCTATGTGAATGTGAGAGACACAACATTAAACTTTGTGCTACATCCACTCATGTCAACAATGGTTGTTCACAAAACTTGATCATGTTTGTGTTTTTTTAATTAAGCTACACAATGTGTTGTTTGTGCTCTGCTCGTGTTGTTATTTTCATGTCTACAAGACAAACTTTGATATTTAGACAGTAATAATATTGTTACTCTAGTTGTTTCATGGATAACATGTCGAACAGCAAAAAGGTGCTAAAACCAACAAAAGCTACACTACTTTTAAAGTACACTTCACGGAAGAAAGTCTTTTTTCCAAATATACTGTGCATTTTTAAGAAATCAAAATACTGAAATCACAATTATTCATCTTCAAACTTTATTTGAATAGATGGAACTCTCTCTCACTTACTGTTATTTATCCCTTCACTAACTATTATTTACTCTCTCACTTTTATTTATTCTCTGAGTAACTATTATTCACTCTGCTGAATGTTTTTATTTATTATTTTCGTAGAGTTCACTCAGACAGTGTGATTTCCTTGCTCTAACAGTGAAACAAGTTCTAGTTCGTATGCGTTCCAATAGGGAGGTACAAATGTAGTTGGAGTCAATGCTCATGTCACAAAGTGCGCTACATTTGTATTCCGAATTTTTCTAAAATCGGAAATACCTGCACATATATCCTTATTAAGTATATAATTCTCTATAGTGATGTAGGATAGTACCCAACGAAATTCCCTCCATGCTCGTATAACCAATTAAAATATCTTATTAAGTGTTTCAATGTAAAACAAACATAGGTGCTTTGTTTTTCTCGTGTTTAATATAAAGTAATAGTTTAAAGCTGGAAGGTATTATCCCTGTAGGCTATTATGTTCATGACTGTGATAAATCAAGACATCTGAAGTTTACCAAGACAATAGATCAAACTTTTTAATTATCTGTATTAATTAATTCACCGCCGATAAAAATTACTTTACAATTGTTAATTAAGATAATTTTAAAAAATAAAAGTCAATTACTGGTTATCTAGTCAGGTAAGTTAATAGATGTGTTTTGTTGGTGTTTTCATTAAATAAGATATTTCACATTCTAACAACTTTTGTGAACCACATATAATTTATAGTTATTTGTTGTACAGCTGGTGTATTTTGTACAGTTATGGTTATGTGTTGTACAGCTAATGGAAAATATATGTTGTTTTTCTTCATATTTGGGGAAGAGCTTACCTATCAATGAACAGTGATGTACAATCGATATTTTCAAATGATTAGAACTTGACAGTTAGATGACACAGAATCTGTACAAATTAAAATCAGTTACATTTGATAAAAACTTATATTTGGCACATAACAATAAAGTTCTGTTCTTGAGGGAATTTCATCAAATTAAACACCGATATAAAAGTATTCCTTTCAATAATTATGATGTTGAATGATGTAAGAATTTTTAGCAAACGTATGTCAGTGAAGTGAATGTAAAAATATTAATTCAGAACAGCTTAAGGTCTTTTGGAGAATCAAATCCCATGTCATCTAAAGAAGAATGAATGGACAAAATTATGTTTCAATTTTATGAGAAGTCACGAATGTTTTATGGGTTTTTTTTGCTGTTGGGAAGATTTAGTGAAGAAATAACGTGACATTTGTACCATACTTGTAGCTAAAGCTGACCTATTAACGTGATTTTTGTACCATACTTGCAGCTAAAGCTGACCTATTAACGTGACATTTGTACCATACTTGTGGCTGAAGCTGACCTTTTAACGTGACATTTGTACCATACTTGTAGCTAAAGCTGACCTATTAACGTGATATTTGTACCATACTTGCAGCTAAAGCTGACCTATTAACGTGATATTTGTACTATACTTGTGGCTTAAGCTGGCCCATTAACGTGACATTTGTACCATACTTGTAGCTAAAGCTAACCTATTAACGTGATATTTGTACCATACTTGCAGCTAAAGCTGACCTATTAACGTGATATTTGTACTATACTTGTGGCTTAAGCTGACCTATTAACGTGATATTTGTACCATACTTGTAGCTAAAGCTGGCCCATTAACGTGACATTTGTACCATACTTGTAGCTAAAGCTGACCTATTAACGTGATATTTGTACCATACTTGCAGCTAAAGCTGACCTATTAACGTGATATTTGTACTATACTTGTGGCTTAAGCTGACCTATTAACGTGATATTTGTACCATACTTGTAGCTAAAGCTGACCTATTAACGTGATATTTGTACCATACTTGCAGCTAAAGCTGACCTATTAACATGATATTTGTACTATACTTGTGGCTTAAGCTGACCTATTAACGTGATATTTGTACCATACTTGTAGCTAAAGCTGGCCCATTAACGTGACATTTGTACCATACTTGTAGCTAAAGCTGGCCCATTAACGTGACATTTGTACCATACTTGTAGCTAAAGCTGACCTATTAACGTGATATTTGTACCATACTTGTAGGTAAAGCTGACCTATTAACGTGATATTTGTACCATACTTGCAGCTAAAGCTGACCTATTAACGTGATATTTGTACCATACTTGTGGCTTAAGCTGACCTATTAACGTGATATTTGTACCATACTTGTAGCTAAAGCTGACCTATTAACGTGATATTTGTACCATACTTGTAGCTAAAGCTGACCTATTAACGTGATATTTGTACCATACTTGTGGCTGAAGCTGACCTATTAGGAGATTAAATAACAAAATATAAGTAAGAGAAAGACACAGGTCATGAAATAATGTTTGTGTAACTAGCCCTACATGAGGGCTCGTCCAGTACCAGTTAATTTATCACTTACCTTCTGCTTTTAGCAGTGGCAGAAACAAACATCTCGCAAATTCAAACTTGTTATTGGCACCAAATGCAGCAAAACGAACTTGATACTCACCGAAGTTTGTTCGTAGTTCCATTCCATTTAAATTACAATCCTCAGGATGATGGATCAGACAAACAGTTGCCAGAAATGAAATGAGTCGTGATTTTAAGATGAGTTAAGGTGTCACAGTTGGTTAAGCTTTCGTTGACTGACTTGAACGTAGATTTTCAGTGTAACATAAGTGTATTGCAACTGTAATACCAGTCGGTTAACAAAGACTGAATAAGTAGTAAGGCTACGAGCTGGTTTTTACAGAAATAAACAAACAGTGAAACAGTTATTACATATTTATTGTTAGTTGGATCAGTAGAAAGTTTCTCATTTTTTGTTCTTTATATATATATATATATATGTGTGTGTGTGTGTCTGTGTGTGTGTACTCTTCAACACAAGAAACGCAAAAGGGATATTTTTGTTATTTTAAAGAGAAATATATGTAATAACGTTACAAACTCAGAGTATGTGATGTTACACGTGTTAAGGCACTGATTGTCAGACCAAAATGGCAATAAAAGTTGTGCACTTTGAAAACGGAGGAAAACATCGGATTTTTCGCCGAAACGCATGCGTGTCCAATAAATTTGTTTGAGAGATCTGCATGTTCTGCAAGTGCAACATGTGCAAAATTCCTATAAAAGTGACGGGTTCTCGGTTTCCATAGCTCAGTGTTAAGCCACCGACACGCAATGCAGTTACGCCAAGACTGACTGGATCACAACGCAACAACGCCATTGGTCGTTTTAAAACAGACGAATTTCGATCAGATGTTGCCAGAGCTGTGAATGTCCACCCAAGCACCATCACAAGGCTATGGAATCGTCACCAACAACATGGATCAACTCGTGACCGTCCGTCCACGATCTGGCAGACCTCCTGTGACCACGCCCCCACAAGATCGCTACATCCGGTTACGTCACTTTCGGGATAAGACTGCGACGTCTACTGCCTCAACTCTACCAGGGCTGCGTAGGATATCCGATCAGACCGTACGCAACCGTCTACGAGATGCAGGAATACGACCTTAACGTCCAGTCGGAGGCGTTATCCTCACCCAGCAACATCGTCAAGCACGGCTGCAGTGGACTCGGGCACATCGGGTATGGACTCATCGACGATGGAGGCGTGTTTGGTTCAGCGATGAATCACGTTTTATGCTTCGTAGGCAGGATAGAAAGCCCCGTGTTTACCGTCGCCGAGGTGAACGTTTTGCAGCAAACTCTGTGCAGGATGCTGACAGATTTGGTGGTGGCAGCGTCATGATGTGGGCTGCCATTGCCTACGGTGCCAAAACAGGCCTTTTGAACATTCGAGGGAATCTTACGGCTCAACGATACGTCGACGAGATTCTTAGGCCCCATGTGCAACCCATCATGGTGAACGTCAACGTGACAACGCCCGTCCTCACACAGCCCGACTCACCACTGTCTTCTTGAGACACCACAACAACAACGTTCTTCCCTGGCCCTCCATATCACCAGATTTAAACTCCATCGAACTTCTTTGGGACGAGTTGAACCGACGTCTGCGACGGCGACAACCTCAACTGCAGACTCTACCTCAGCTTGCAGCAGCTTTGCAGGCTGAGTGGACAGCCATTCCACAGGATGTGATTCGTCATCTCATCGCTTCCATGGGCAGGAGATGCCAAGCAGTTATTGATGCTCACGGGGGGCATACTCGTTATTGACGTTGAGTGACGCTAAACTTCAACTAGTGAGCGTGGACTTCGCCTTTGCAGACTTTGGATGTTCAGCAGTAAATGTGCAAAGTTTCACCCACGTCATACAGAACTACCCGGAATAAACTTGTTAATTTATCTCATATTTTGCCTTTTGCGTTTCTTTTTTTTTTGAAGAGTATAATGGATAACGAAAGCAATTGAAGTGATTGTAAAAAACAAAAGATTGACTGTGATCGTGGATAAAAGACAGAATGTAATGGTGTAGAAAAGGTTATAGGATGTAATGGTGTAGAAGAGATTATAGAATGTAATGGTGTAGAAAAGGTAGTAGAATGTAATGGTGTAGAAGAGATTATAGAATGTAATGGTGTAGAAAAGGTAGTAGAATGTAATGGTGTAGAAAAGGTAATAGAATGTAGTGGTGTGGAAAAGGTACTAGAATGTACTGGTGTAGAAAAGGTACTAGAATGTACTGGTGTAGAAGAGATAATAGAATGTAGTGGTGTGGAAAAAGTACTAGAATGTACTGGTGTAGAAGAGATAATAGAATGGAATGGTGTAGAAAAGGTACTAGAATGTAATGGTGTAGAAAAGGGTACTAGAATATAATGGTGTAGATAAGGTAATAGAAAGTAATGGTGTAGAAAAGGTTATAGATTGTAATGGTGTAGATAAGGTACTGGCCTGGCATGGGCTAGCGTGCAAAGGCGTGCGCTTCGTAATCTGAGGGTCGCGGGTTCGCGCCCGAGTCGCGCCAAACATGCTCGCCCTCCCAGCCGTGGGGTGTTATAATGTTACGGTCAATCCCACTTTTCGTTGGTAAAAGAGTAGCCCAAGAGTTGGCGGTGGGTGGTGTTTGTTCTTTGACGAGCTGCCTTCCCTCTAGTCTTACACTGCTAAATTAGGGACGACTAGCACAGATAGCCCTCGAGTAGCTTTGTGTGAAATTCCAAAACAAATAAACAGATAAGGTACTATATTGTAATGGTATAGAAACTCTAATAGAATGTAATGGTGTAGAAAAGGTAGTACAATGTAATGGTGTAGAAAAGGTAGTACAATGCAATGGTGTAGAAAAGGTAGTACAATGCAATGGTGTAGAAAAGGTTATAGAATGTAATGGTGTAGAAAAGGTAGTAGAATTTGATGGTATAGAAGAGATAATAGAATGTACTGAAATAGAAAAGGTAATAAAATTTAATGGTGTAGATGAGGTAGTAGAATGTAATGGTGTAGATGAGGTAATAGAATGTAATGGTGTAGATGAGGTAGTAGAATGTAATGGTGTAGATGAGGTTGTAGAATGTAATGGTGTAGATAAGGTAATAGAATGTAATGGTGTAGATAAGGTAATAGAATGTAATGGTGTAGATAAGGTAGTAGAATGTAATGGTGTAGATAAGGTAGTAGAATGTAATGGTGAAGATGAGGTAATAGAATGTAATGGTGTAGATGAGGTAATAGAATGTAATGGTGTAGATAAGGTAGTAGAATGTAATGGTGTAGATAAGGTAGTAGAATGTAATGGTGTAGATAAGGTAGTAGAATGTAATGGTGTAGATAAGGTAGTAGAATGTAATGGTGTAGATAAGGTAGTAGAATGTAATGGTGTAGATGAGGTTGTAGAATGTAATGGTGTAGATAAGGTAGTAGAATGTAATGATGTAGATGAGGTAGTAGAATGTAATGGTGTAGATAAGGTAGTAGAATGTAATGGTGTAGATAAGGTAGTAGAATGTAATGATGTAGATGAGGTAGTAGAATGTAATGGTGTAGATAATATAATGATATTACTAAATTTGCTGGAAGCTTCTGACATAGTTGGTGAAGCTGCCAACTTTGAAAGAAACATTTTGCTGAAGTTTATGGGATCTTATGAAGAATAAAAACAGACAAAGTTATAAAGGGATCTTATGAAGAATAAAAACAGACAAAGTTATAAAGGGATCTTATGAAGAATAAAAACAGACAAAGTTATAAAAGTTACTTGGTTGGATACGTTTCTTTTTGGAATTAATACCTGGGGAAGGATATTTGATGTTTTAAAGGCAGTACATACTTCACTCGATCTTGAAAAGCAAGAGACAAGAAACCTTAAGAAGGAAAGAAAATACTGCCGAAATCCATTGACGAAATTCACACATAATAAGAAACGTGTGCTTTTGTACGACCAGAATGTCACCGATCGCTTTTGGATGTCAATTTATGGACAAAAAGCAGTGTTTAACGATCAGCTGATAACAAGATACAGTCATGTCTAGACTTGTTCACAAACCTGTGACCGTTCAGTAAAGAGCTATTTTGTTATTATTATTATTATAAGATACAAGTCTGCACATTGTTACCTCTTGTTTCCGTGAGGGGGATTTGAAAACTTATCTGTCCTCATTGTGTAGTCCTAACTGGTAAAGTAGCCTCAAAATTTTAAAATCTCGGACAAAATTCAGCATTCTCAAACATTTAAAACGTTTACTTACGAAATATTTCACACAATTTTGCAAGGATATTTGTATTTTTCTAATTGTTGTTTTGTTTAACTGACTTACGCTGATCGTAAAGAAACGAAGAGTCGTTAAAATGTATCTCAAGACGGCTGGTATGGGTGTTAAAACTTTTATTAAAATAAAGCAGAGAATAACGTTTCGACCTTCTTAGGTCATCTTCAGGTTAACAAGTCGTGAAAGTCCGTTGGTTTCCGAGATTGTGGTTGGCGGAAGTTATCACGTTCATCCAGTACCGTGACATTTTCAATGAAGACCAAAAAATAGAGGTATCTTTTTGTTCTGTTTGACGTTCTGATTTTATCATCAGAATATGACAGATATACAAAGGTTTTCATATGTTGCACAGTAATATCCTTTATCCTGATATCTCTTTTTCCATTTCCTTTCAGTTATCATAATGTCCTTTTTTTCTGATTTCAGTTATTCTAATATATCCCTCCTTGTCCTCAAGGTTCTTGGGAGTGTTTATTTGATTTTTTTTTAGTGAGTGACTGAACATATTATCCGTGACACATCAGTTCCAATTTTCCGGTAAGGAAATAAGAGAGTGCACGAATAGGGGCGGTCTTCCGTCACATAGTAAAGTTTAGTTTGTCAAAGTTGAAACAGTGTATACACAGCGAGAAGCCTAAAGAATAGGTCCACCTCTATGATGCTGTTGTGTGCTCGAACTGCTACATGTAGCTACAGATTGGCACTGAGCCATCTTGTCACCAGCTGTCTATTCAATAGTTCGTTTGGTGTGATCAAATCGCTTTCGATCAAGTGGCCAAGAGCGCCGACTAATCCAATAATGGAGCACTATTTTTTATTTTTTTTTAGGCCTCAAATAAAAGTCTGTAAGAAGCAGCAAGAAATACTTTTCTGTGCGTTCACTTTTACACAAATAATTCACTGGCTAGTGGTAAATAAATGAGGATCCTTTTAATATTGCATAAGGGAGGCCATTTGGGTTTATACCGCAACCAACGACCAGCTCCATCTAGCGACGTGATGCTTCAAGAAAATTAATGAGGCGAAATAATGTGATAGATTTCCAAGCATATAAATTACTTTTTGGCCAGTGCAAAGATGAACAATACGCATACGGGTTTTGCGATAATTTGTCAAATATTGAAGTTTAAAAATAGTGTTAAAAATACGTTGTATGGAAAATTAAAAGAAATATTCTATACTACTTTTATAGAGGGCTCGGCATGGTCAGGTGGTTGAGGCTCTAGACTCGTAATTTGAGGGTCGCTGGTTTGAATCCCCGTCGCACCAAACATGCTCGCCCTTTCAGACGTGGGGGCTTTATATTGTGACGGTCAATCCCACTATTTGTTGGTAAAAGAGTAGCTCAAGTGATGACTAGCGAGCTGTCTTACGCTGCTAAATTAGGGAACACACAAGGGTTCGCTTACACTAAAGGGAGACGTAGCATCACTAGAGTCTGAAGGGGCATTAATACATAAGGATTCACTCACACTATAAGTACTTTGTCATTCTTGGTTAATTTAGAATTAGAGTAAAGTTTAAAATGTTTAAAAGATAGTTCCTTGTACTTAATAAAAACAAAATACTTCCTAAATCTGTTTTTTTAATTTGAAATGGTATCTCAGAATGTTGTTTTTTCGTTATGTCACCATGTTTTGCGAGATACTTCGTTATAAGATAACCATTTATTTAATACAAAAAAGTGAAACTTTCTAGCTACTCCTCCACTAGGTGTCTCTGATTTATCATTTAGTGCACGTGTGCCTAAGATCACTACCGTTCGGTTTCAAAATGTTCGTAGCCCTCGTGTCCTCGTGGCGCTGTTGTTTTAGGGGGTATAGAACATTAACATTGAGTAAAACTTTTTAAATCCAGCACAGTTTTTTTGCTGGTCATCTTTCTTACTTTTGAAGACTATTGAAGTTTTTTACAATTTAAAATAAAACCTTTTTTAGTTGAAAAAGTAAAAGAGAAACCTTTTGGCGGACTCTTTGACAAAGTACTGGTGAGGTCGGCTCGACAACTACTGGTGACGTTTTTGTTGTTTTCTATAGTGAGTGAAATGTGATACATATATATAACTTTTTTTCTCTTCCTGCACTGAGAAAGAGAAAGTTGGCTTCGACTCTTTGCTTTAATAATTTTAATATTCAGAATCACAGTGTTGGGTTTTATTGATTCTGAGTATAAGATACGAGTGAAAAAACACGCGTCAGAGGAAGAAACAGACACTCGAAACAGAAAGTTAAAACACATTAAACACCCTTTGGAAATTGATTAATCTTTCTAGCATCCAACTGCCTATTAATATCCCAGAAAACTGTGTAATTGCGAAAGAAAAAATAACCTTCTTGTCAGTTGGTAGGAACTTGATTAATGATGCGAGGTATTCAGAACACTCTGGTTTTTCAGGAATCAGACCTACATATATTTTGTTGTTGTTTTAAATGATATGGTTTAGCAGGAACAACGGTAATTGGGTAATTATTTCAGTGAATTCGATGAAAGTAAAAACTCCTGATTTAGAGAATCAATGTGTTATTATAAAAATTACCGTGTGGTTCTTGCTTACCTAAATCCAGTGATACGACTGAAAATTGTACACTGTGGACTTATAAGACACAGCTGAATATCGTACACTGTGGACTTATAAGACACAGCTGAATATCATACACTGTGGACCTATAAGACACAGCTGAATATCGTATACTGTGGACCTATAAGACACAGCCGAATATCGTATACTGTGAACTTATAAGACACAGCTGAATATCATATACTGTGGACTTATAAGACACAGCTGAATATCATATACTGTGGACTTATAAGACACAGCCGAATATCATATACTGTGAACTTATAACCCTAGAAACCGGTGATGGGCAGAGCACAGATAGCCCATTGTGTAGTTTTGTATTTAATTACAAACAACCCACATTGTTAGTTGTATTTCAAATTGTGTTGTTTTTATTATAAGATATATTATGGTAATAACTGAATATTTTCTGAAATAAGAGGGTAGCTAATGAGCGAAGTTCTGTTGGGTTACAAGTTTTATAATTTTATTATCTGGTCAACTTAGAGAGGCTTTCTTTCCGCTGGTAACGACTCAATGTAATGGATCACGTGGGTTACAAAATTCAAAATGTGACACGACTCTCTCATTGGGCAAGTTTTCAACATTTCACATACTATCCCACAGCTGACAATTTTCCCGAATTCTAGTTCAAGTAACGACACTGTATCAGAGGTAAGAAATTACATGCGACACACCAAGTGAAAAAAAAAAATCGTAATTCACGAGGAAAGATGGATAAACGGCTGTCTGATACATTGTAAATAATCTATAAACATCGGTTTGTAAGTTAGCTGGGAAATTGTTATGTAGCAATATTAGATCAAAGTAAACACACGGGAAGCAGTGTTTTGTTTTTCTCCAAGCATTTAATATTAATCTATTCGCTAACATTTCGTATACGTTGCCTGGCGTAAGTACAAATAAGATCTCGTCCAGCATGAAGTATTTATTTGTTTACTGACATTCGATATACGTCGCTTGGAGTAGATACGCATAAAACTGCTTGGGCGACCAACCAAATATAAATGAACATTCTTTATACCTTTAAGTGAAATGTCTCCAGTGCAGTTTAGCGTTTCAACTGCATGCCTTTTAATTTATATTAAGTGCTTCTTGTCGTTTTTAAAAACAAATCTTAATTGATTAAAAGTGTAATAGTTTTCGGTGACAATATATTATTACACAGAAAAGCCTTGTTATGTTGTTTTTTTTTAAACTGGACACTCGGTCAAACACACTAAAATTAATGACATACGATACTGAAGTGTTTATTGACACTCGTACACCAGCAATGTGCTCATACGTTGAAATGTCGGTGGGAGGGGTTAACAAAAGAGCATGCGTAGTCCGTAATCAATGTCCCCTCAAGTTCTGCTGATTTTGTCTGTGACAACAAAGTGAAATATATGAGGCGCTATTGTCGTTTCTACGATGAATGTATCCTTAATGAGGTATCTTCCATATAATGGAGACCCTGTCGACCTTCTGTCAGAACATTATAAATTGATACGGTTGGTCACAATAGCCAGTTCCTTAAGTGACGTCACAGGAAGATTCAGACGAATGGTTGGTTCTACTAGGAGAAAAATAATAATAATACTATGGAGTACATGCAGTAAATTAAAAGACAGCTACAAAAACCCAAGTATATTCGTTGTTTGTGTTTTGTACATAAAGTCTTCATACACAGATACTTGGGATGTTTGGAAAACTGTGAGATTGAAAACATCTCTACGTCTTTTTTTCTACTTACGACACACATCAATCTTCTGCTTAGACGAGTGTCCATCATAAACTCCAAACCACAGTCCATTAGTCCAGGTTGTCGCGGGATTCTTATGGAAATTAGCCATTTTTTTGTAACGTCCTTTATCTTATCAACCTAAGGTGTAAAAAAATGGAAGTCGCTTATAAAGGTCTGAACCCTAAATGGATTGTATTTAGTAGAGCTTCGGTGTTTTCATTCACTCAGGAGGAAACATCCTAACCGTGTTGAGGTTTAATCCAATTCGGAATAAGTTTCTCACATCCGGTTGGATATAAATGGATTTTGTTTGGTAGCTACTCCAGAGTAGAAATCTTAGTGGTCTACAGAGAAAGTCAGTAGAAATACTACTCCAGAGTAGTAATCATAGTGGTCTACAGAGAAAGTCAGTAGAAAGAATACTCCAGAGTAGTAATCATAGTGGTCTACAGAGAAAGTCAGTAGAAAGACTACTCCAGAGTAGTAATCATAGTGGTCTACAGAGAAAGTCAGTAGAAAGACTACTCCAGAGAAGAAATCTAATTCTAAGGACTTACAACTCATAAGGTTTCAATACCCACGGTGAGCACGGTACTAATAGCTTTGTGGTTTGTAACACAAAATAAATGAAGTGTTTGAATCTCATTAAAATAAATGAAGTGTTTGAATCTCATTAAAATAAATAAATTGTTATGAAAACAATAATTCAGAAGTAAATTTTCTGGTTGAGATAGAAAATGAAAATTTGTAATAATTTGACCAAACCTTAAAACAGTTAATTATAAGAAAGATTCAAAGTTTTAAACTAATAATGAACACCACCATATACAGATTAGAAAAAATGTTTGTTTTCCTTTTATTTCGTGATATCTTTATTCATTCTCACAAACTGGTAAGTGATTGGTTACAATTTCGCGCTAAACTAAACGAGGGATATCTGCTCTAGCCGTCCCTAATTTAACAGTGGATGACTATAAGGAGGGCAGCTAGTTATCACCATCCACCACCAAGCTAAGGAGGTGTAAATTGTTTGTAGTCGTGTTTGAACATTAGTAACCTTAGTGACAAAACACTTTTATCTTACTGAAAAGAAAGAAAATCAAACACATATCTACTCAATGAGCTTTCTGTGTTCTGTCTGCTC
Organism: Carcinoscorpius rotundicauda; assembly: GCA_011833715.1. Lineage (NCBI taxonomy): Eukaryota > Metazoa > Arthropoda > Merostomata > Xiphosura > Limulidae > Carcinoscorpius > Carcinoscorpius rotundicauda. The sequence continues at coordinate 71,338,844 of CM022400.1, forward strand.
CGGATATAGGAACTATTTTAGTGTTATAAGCCTTCAGATTTACTACTAAGTCACCAGGAAACAGGATTGTTTTCCTTTTGTTTATTGAACTTCGCCCAAAACTATAACTATAACGCTAGCCGTCATTAATTTCGAAATGTGTACTAAAGGGAGGGAAGCGACTGACCATCACTAACCGTCAACTCTTTACTAACGAATAGGTAAGTTACCCGTTACGAATTAAAATGGCGAGCATGTTTGATGGCAGGATGGGAAACTGTGACATTTGGATTGCGTCTTGAGTGCCTTAACCACCAGGCCGTGCCATGTTCCTCCTCCCAAGGAAGTAGGAAGAGGCTATATAACTTGATTTTGTTTAACCACTACTAGCAATATTTTGAAAAAAAAACTTCACTTTAAAGTGGGTCGAACGCGTCCTTGTGGCTTTTAGTGTTTCAATGCCGGATTATAAATCTACGAATCCATTGTTTGGGTTCCGTTACCAAAAAACAAAATCGCTGTCCGCACTTTGAGTTTGTTTTGGAATTTCCCACAAAGCTACTCGAGGGCTATCTGTGCTAGCCGTCCCTAATTTAGCAGTGTAAGACTAGAGGGAAGGCAGCTGGTCATCACCACCCACCGCCAACTATTGGGCTACTCTTTTACCAACGAATAGTGAGATTGACCGTCACATTATAACGCCCCCACGGCTGGGAGGACGAGCATGTTTAACGCGACCCTCAGATTACGAAGCGCACGCCTTAACGCTCTAGGCCATGCCGGGCCCCCGCACTTTGACCCCGTTTGTGCTATATAATAGTGAGAGTTAGACAGGGATGGTTAAAAGGTTGGCGGTGAACACTCTAAGCTAGTTTCCTTCCCTGTAGTTTAGCAGTTGAAAGAAAAAAAAACGGTTAGAATATTAAAAAAAAAATGTATAAAGTTACCACTAGAGAAGGGTGAAGGTTCGTTGTGTTTTCAAATTTCACGTGATAGGAAACTGACACCGAGTCTAAACAGTCAGTGTTGTAAATGTGGACAACACACATTGACAAATGAACCGATCCACTTGACTGGATCTAAACAGGAGCCTGAAGAGACGTCTGTACTGTGATAGAGCTTGAGACCACACTCATCTGTGGATGAGGAAAACAATACCATGGAGTCGCGAGGAACATTTGGACACAATTTACTTTCTTGAATGTTCGTACAACAAACTACAAAACAAGAAGGTATTTACGGTGAAAACGTGTAGTAATTTGTCATACAAACGTGTTGTAGTTTGTCGTGAAACGCTTTATAATTTTACATAAAGATGGGCCGTAGTTTATAAAAAGAAAGCTTCATATTTTCTCGTGGAATCGCTTCCTAACAATTCTGAGGTAAACACATTCGTCCAGTGTATAACATTTCCTGATCGTTCTTTCTACAAAGAACTTAAATTAATCTCATGAAACAGACCAGATGTGTGAATATATCCGTTTGTTGTTACGGTTTTCTTTGGTACACTACTGCAGATGGTCAGTGTGACAAACATCGCGTTAGTGGGTATGACGGAGAAAAGCTGAGTGACTGAGTGCAACTTGTCGTGAGGGGCGGAAATTCTAACAGCCAGGTCACTGTGACTAAGATACATTTCCGTCTTGTAACAAGTGTAAGGCATGGAGTTAGCCAAAGGAGATGAAAGTTGGTACTGTCCAATTTCTCGTGGTGAATACTAAAGAGCGTGTGTAGAAATATGAATCACTACCGCAAAAAAACTGGAGAGAGAGACAGAAAACTGAAGAGAATTTTGTACCAAAAACGCACACGTAGAGGGCGCTGCTGTAAAACTAATTATACGCTGTATACATGCGGAAATCTCAATTCGATATAATTATTTCTAAAAGCTAGGTTGAAGTTTTGTGTGTCTTAGCACGAGAGGAAGTTACCATGACGATAATTATATGACGGAATATTATTTGTATAATTAATAATAAAACCCGGATTCAAACTTTATGTATGACAACACATTACATTCAAGAATAAAATGTTAGATACAAGCCAAACCCTTAATATATAACACGACTTTAATGTGTGATCAGTGATACCATACTCTGATGTAACTGTGACTTAAAGTTGTGTTGGAATTTCGGGTAACTTAATACGAGATAAAAATTACGTCTGTGTAAATTACTTTAGTTCGACAATAAGTAGATGCCCGAGGAAGTTTTATCAGAAATAACTGATATTCCATGTCGGTTTATAATTACAGTAATAACAGTAACTTTATTATTGAAAATAAACTTGTAAAAACGAATAAATCACAGCGTTAAGAAACTAAATGAGGATAAGCAAAAAAACTTAATTAATTAATTCTGTATAATCCTGATACCACATGACATTTGTTTAATTGAAAGTTCATTTACACTTCAGTCTTCAGAGTCCGTGATTTTTGAAGACAGTGTTTACTTCTTTACAACATATTTCAGGACATCACGAAAGTGACCAAAGCTATGATAGACAAAATCCCGCTCAAGTTGCAACCCGTTCTGGTCGCCTCTGTGGCGGTTGTCATCTACTGCAACTCGCTAGGGGGCGGGCTGGTGTTCGATGACATTGCGGCAATTCAAGACAACAGAGATGTTAGACCGCACAACCCGCTGTACAACCTGTTTCTCAATGACTTCTGGGGAACTCCTATACACAAGGTACGTTTGAACAAACAATTGTTGTTGTTGTTGTGTAACTATCAAGTACTTACTACAGAAACTGTTGTTGTATGGTTATTAAATACTTACTATACAAACTGTTGTTGTGTGGTTAAGTACTTACTATGCAAACTGTTGTTATGTGGTTAAATACTGACTATACAAACTGTTGTTGTGTGGTTAAATACTGACTATACAAACTGTTGTTGTGTGGTTAAGTACTTGCTGTACAAACTGTTGTTGTGTGGTTAAATACTTAATATACAAACTGTTGTTGTGTGGTTATTAAGTACTTAATATACAAACTGTTGTTGTGTGGTTATTAAGTACTTACTATGCAAACTGTTGTTATGTGGTTAAATACTGACTATACAAACTGTTGTTGTGTGGTTAAATACTGACTATACAAACTGTTGTTGTGTGGTTATTAAGTACTTACTATACAAACTGTTGTTGTGTGGTTATTAACTACTCCGTACCCAAATGTTGTGTGATCGCCATAAACAAGTTAAATAAGGAAACCCTTTGTACCATGTCGTATTATAAGGGTATTTTTTTAAGTTAAATATAGAAACCCTTCGTACCTTGTCGTATTATAAGGTGTTTTTAAAATTATCTGTAGTAACTTATTGTATCATAACTATCCGTCCTTTCTGCCGAACCTCAGTCGACAAATCACTTATTTTTTTTTTTAATTTCTTGTGTGTCAGGGATATTGGTAGAAATAAGTGATATGTACCCTCAGTGCGACTCCTGTTTTGTTGGGTATTTCATGGATGCAGAAAATGTTCTGACAATAACTGGTTTAGAAATCCCAAGGGTAGTGAATTCTTGGGTTAAACGTATAAAGCTCAAATCGTGTTTGTATTTACTCTGTGTGTCGCTGTTTACCACAAATTGCCGAGGGCGTTAAGGCTTGTGCTCGTATTCTGAGGATTGCGGGTTCGCATCCGAGTCGCGCTAAACATGCTCGCCCTCCCAGCCGTGGGGGCGTTATAAAGTGAAGGTCAATCCCACTTTTCTTTGGCAAAAGAGTAGCCCAAGAGTTGGCAGTGGGTGGTGATGACTAGCTGCCTTCCCTCTAGTCTTACATTACTAAATTAGGGACGGCTAGCACAGATAGTCCTCGAGTAGCTTTGTGCGAATTTCAAAAAACAAACAAACAAAGTTTACCACAATCTGTTTATTGTTGACTGTGAGTGTCGCTGTTTACCAGAAAATGTTTATTGCTGACTGTGAGTGTCGCTGTTTACCGGAATCTGTTTATTGCTGACTGTAAGTGTCGCTGTTTACCAGTATATGCTTATTCTAATTGTTTCTGTGTGTGTGTCACTTTTCTCAGGAACAAAGTCACAAGTCTTACCGTCCATTGTGTGTGATGTCCTTCCGCCTAAACTACGCCGTCCACGGGGTGAAGCCATTCGGTTACCACGTGGTGAACGTGTTTCTTCACGCTCTGGTTTGTGTTCTCTATTTCAGGTATGTAGAACATTGACTTCTGGCATCACGAAGGCCAACTTATGAAACTGTTGTAAAAGAGATGAGTTCTAAACATCTTAGACACAGTTGTAAGATCACGTGCGATGTGAAGCCAGAAAAAATATTTTAAAAATAAGTGCACGGGTTATGTGAAATCAAAAATTGTAACAAGTCTTCAAAAGCTGGGAGAGGGGTGACATCCACCAGTTCTATATACTGTGCTAGACGTTTTGTAAATTAGCTGTCTGTTTTTCTACATGTTTAGTTGCTGTAACTAAATTGTAATTTACGTAACTTGTTTGTACTGGTAGCCTGATAAAATTGGACATTGGATTAAATGAAACACGTTATGAATTAATGCGTTTTGGTTATCGAAAGTTGATTTCTATATCCATCTGTATGTCCAAAAGATGAGACCAAGGGCTAAACAGAAGTACTGGACCTTTAAATGTCTAGTGTAAAGCAGATACAAGGAAAGTTATGAATTTCTCGATGATGAATCGAAAATAACACAATTTTCAAATGAAACTTCAGCTTAGCCTGTGGTTATCGTATTTTTGGTATCTGTACAGGGTGTTCTGTTCCGGTTTTAAGGGTTTATTAAAACAAATTTGAAAAAGATAACTGAATTTTTTTTGTAATTGCTTAAGAGATAGAATTGTATATGCTTTCCAGTGTGTGTCAACATGTGCATCATTGGTGGTCAGTAGCACACCCAACTTATGTCCACTTATTGACCACTTATCCATCGCTCTTCTAGTGGCATCAGTTATTATTGTTCGAAGTGTTTCAATGTTAGGAACCGTGAACTGGTAAAAATATAATCCTTAACGTAAACCCCACATACAGAAGATCGGGAGACCCTGGGAGCCAGGTAACTGACACACTACTTCCAATCCATCCGACAGGGAAGGTCGTGAGACCCTGGGAGTCAATTAACTAACACACTACTTCCAATCCATCCGACAGGGAAGTTTGGGAGACCCTGAGAGTCAGGTAACTGACACACTACATCCGATCCATCCGACAGGGAAGTTTGGGAGACCCTGAGAGTCAGGTAACTGACACACCACGTCCGATCCATCCGACAGGGAAGTTTGGGAGACCCTGAGAGTCAGGTAACTGACATACCACGTCCAATCCATCCGATAGGGAAGATCGGGAGACCCTGGGAGTCAGGTAACCTACACACCACGTCCAATACATCCGACAGGGAAGATCGGGAGAACCTGGGAGCCAGGTAACTGGCGCACCACGTCCAATCCATCCGACCGAGAAGTTCTCACTCAATCATTGAGGAAAAGTGATGAATGTTTGGTCAACTTCTCCAGCTGGATGATCACGTGATTGGCGCAACATGCAAAAGTTGACCAACCATCCTATCGTTCATGAGTCCAAAACATTCAGTGTTCACGACACTCGCGTTGGTTTTCAGTCCCATATTGGTACATTTTGAAAATCGACTCCTCCTGACACACAAAACGTGGCTTTATCACAGAAGAAACCCCTTTTTAGGTCCTCGTTGTCTTCATCAATCGACTTCAACGTGGAACCAGTAAATGTAATGGTTGTACTTTATGTGTAAAGGTTTAATATCTTGTGTTGGACTTTGTGGACCGTTGATTTTTGTAGCTGAAGTTCACTTGAAGCACGACAAATGGACCTTTAAGGGCTGCATTGGACATTAACAGTGTTTCTTCATCAGCCCCTGGACGTCCACTTCAAGGAAGGTCAAACATATATCCAGTTTTCTTGTGAAACCACCTCCTGATGGTGGGCTAGGAGGAAGCATCTTTGCCATCTTGAAGAAATTCTGTCTGGCAGTTGTCAATGATCTCGACTCTATAAACAAGATAACGCATTTTCTTGTGTGGTCACTATCTTTGTTCAAATTTAGCCAATACAAACTGGACACTGATTACATTCTCTAATTCAGAAGAAAAAGGTGCTAAAAAAACGGATAATTCTACATCTTTTGGGTTTGTTGTAATAAACTTTTAAATCCGGAAGAGGGATTTGTAAACACCGTTAACTTGTTCATAAAGAAATCTAAGTAGAAAATGTACATACATTGGTTTCTATATGTTATCTTAAAACAAAATATTATCAGAACCAGGACACTAATAGGTCAAAATATAACGTTTAAATATGTGATTGTTACGCATGTGGGAGTTAAAGGCTTCTGATATTTGTTTGTTTGTTTTAATTTCGCGCAAAGCTACACGCGGCTGTGTTCTCTAGCCGTCCCTAATTTAGCAGTGTAAGACTGGTGGAAGGCAGTTAATCATCACCACCCACCGCTTGTTTGTTCGTTTGTTTTGGAATTTCGCGCAAAGCTACTCCAGGGCTATCTGTGCTAATTGTCCCTAATTTAGCAGTGTAAGATTAGAGGGAAGGCACCCTCTAGTTACCACCACCCACCGCCAACTCTTGGGCTACTCTTTTACCAACGAATAGTGGGATTAACTGTAACATTGTAACGCTCCCATAGCTTAAAGGAAAAGATGTTTGATGTGATGGGGATTCGAACCCGCGACCCTCTGAATCGAGCGCCATAACCACCTGGCCGTGCCGGGTCCGCTTTCTGTTTTAAGTTGATCTCAGTGAAACATGGCCGACTTTTTAACCTTCGTTTCAAAAAAGCGTTTTTTTTTCGACTTTCATTAGTGTGTTTTTTTTTATTTTCTTGTTTATTGCGCCATCAGACGTTGAAGAAACCGCTGACAGTATCCGAGCTGCTATCTGTAACTAACCACGGTATATTGCGTGAGTGTGACTGACATGACTTCACTGAAAAAAAACGTCGGTTTACTTTTATCGCGTTAAGTGAAACATCACTTGGAAGTAACGCACGTGCGAAGCTAGTAATTTAGCTCAGCGTTTTGTTTCCAGGTGTAAGGAAATCACGAGATTAACTCTGGAAAGCTGTACTTATTTCGTGTGTGAGTGAAGTCTAAAGTGTCTGAAAACACGGGATACACCAGCAAAGATCTTTCAACCGAGTTAAGAACAGTTAGACGTATCTTCTCTTTGTGACACGTAGGCTAAACGGCCAGGTCAGAAACACCCTTTCTTGATTTAGAATCGGTGATCAATGTCAGCAGCATCCACTGGCTACTGTTAACTGAAAAGTGGAAATGAATGCCAGGGTTGTGTCGCCTCACTGTTGAAAGTGTTAGGTGGCATATCGCGACTCGAACCTTGGACCTTCCGAACCGCATCCTGGCACATTCACCACAAGGCTACGAGAGGTCCGGAGAAGTTAAACAAAAAACAGAAGAGTTATTCCTTTCGCATTGAAAACAATTATGAACAAAGACACGTGCATCAATGTATCACCCCCAAAAGGTGAGAACAATGAAGTTACAAACATCATTAGCTGTTTTGAGAGATATTGTGGTGTTTAAAGTAATCACCAGTTTGGACGGTATCCAGTAGGATACCATTAGTGACTAAGTGAACGATAGTATATATGTGAAGTGGACAAAGGTGGTTTGTTTCAAATGAAATTCCAGTCTCACTTTACTTTATTTAGAACAATCTAAGTGACGAATAATAATTAGTATGGCGTAAACACATTTGTGATACATAAACATGTTTAAGATAGTTACAGCTGTACGCTGCTTATATTGTCCTTACATTTCGACAAGGACACGTCGCTCAGAGTTATGTAGGATCAGGGCTGGTTTGGGAATTTTTGACTGACTCTGGTATTCGATACAGATTAGAATCTGGTAAACCAAAATTTAATAACGACTTGATATGAAGCTGGCTGTTTTCTTTCTTTGTTTCTTCTGTTTTTGTTTTGTTTTATTTTTTTCAAACTGATTCGAGAACTCTTCTCCAAGGCTCGCGTCTGGTTAGATCAATACTTCAAAGGCAAACCACAGTTTTTGTCTCTTCCTTTCCATAATACACAACAGCTTCAGAAGAATATATTAAACCACATTTTCAAATGTTCACATGTGGGCGTTGTTATGTTTTCTCTTCCTTTTCATGATATTAAGATAAAATCGTACATACTTATTGCTTCTAGCGGACCATAAGAATGTTTTCGCTTAGCTATTAGCAGTCTATAATAACCAATCAGTGTTTGTTATTCCTACAGAACGGAGCGACTTCTCACGAGAGCTCCCTAGGTTATCATCTGGCTGGAGTTGTTAGTGTGCTAATTTCGTACTGGTTTGGAAACAGACCTCGTGCATAAAGAACGAGTCAGGAGAAAAACTGCTAATAATATTTTCGGGTTTTGAGCGCACCAGACAAACAGAATTAAAACTTGGAAACAAAAAGTACCTTTTTAACATTCACAGTTTCCTTTCACGTTCTTCAGAATGTCACAAGAGGCTAAACTGAAAAACTTGACATCAAATTGCGGATTCATATCTTCGATGTTCTAATTATTAAATTTACATATTTTAGTGTCTGGTTGTGAAAGAACATGAAAGCTAGTTTCGTTTACTACATGGTGAGAATACATAGGTGTGTCGCACTGTGGATAGGAGGGCCCTGGGTTCGAGACGTTATGCTCTTTAACACGTATGTAGAACCACACGAAGCCATTGTAGTTTGGGAGCCGAACGACGGATCCGTGGTTCGCGTCCCCTTGAAGCCAAAAGAAGAACGTTCCCATGGGTACGACGGTGTGATGGTTAAATCCTAACATTCGATTTCAAGAACATCTGTGCGGTAGCTTAGCGCGAAATTCACATAATAAAGTCTCGTTCTGTTGTGTTACCATAAACTTATACATGTTTTAATATCGGAAGTAAAGTCTAACGAGGAAATATATCGGAAATGACGTCAACAACCATAACCAATGAGCTGTTAGAGTAAACAAATCGCACAAGAGTTGTAGTTTTATTACGCAAAGAACCGAAATTAATAAGTTAGTTAAAATACAACTGTTGTTGTTGTTACTGCTTCCAGGGGTTTTATTGTTTCTCGTACAGCTCGAGCTGTCACGTACTGATTTTGGTCGCTTTGAAATCAATGACGTAAACTCACCAACAACCAAACAAATATGTTATTAAAATACATTTGGATTACTACCGAATTATTTAAATAAAGCTGTCTTTCAGAATGTGTCTCCAGTTTATATCATCTCTAGCAAGCTTTGTTGCAACTCTGATGTTCTCTGTTCATCCAGTACACACCGAAGCAGTAAGTTTATTCATTAGTGTGATACCAAAATATCTGTAGTGTTCAATATTAGTTCGTACTGTAGTACTTTATGTGTAGTTCTTTCATGTTAAGATACAAATATATCCGTGTATTTATGTAAACAATGGAAGTGGAATATTTATCATAGGTTTTGTACTCATGATAAACAAGTAAAATAAATAACAACATACCACTAATTTAAAGTGCTGAGAGTGGTGGCAAACAGTGGGCGGGAGTTTTGTCACAAATCCACCACATGTAACGTCTTTTGTTGCACAAAGACGTACTGAACATATCATAAAGTCACGTAACATCACAAGAAGGAGGACATACGGAACATGTTATATAGTCACGTGACATCACAAGGAGGACATAGTGAACATATCATATAGTCACGTAACATCACAAGAAGGAGGACAAACTGAACATATCATATAGTCACGTGACACCACAAGAAGGAGGACATACGGAACATGTTATATAGTCACGTGACACCACAAGGAGGACATACTGAACATATCATATAGTGACGTGACATCACAAGAAGGAGGACATACTGAACATGTCACTTAATCACGTGATATCACTGGAAGGAGTACATACTGAACATGTCATATAGTGACATGATATCACAGAAAGGAGGACATACTGAACATGTCATATAGTGACGTGACATCACAGGAAGGAGGACATACTGAACATGTCATATAGTGACGTGACATCACAGGAAGGAGGTCATATTGAACATGTCATATAGTGACATGATATCACAGGAAGGAGGACATACTGAACATGTCATATAGTGACGTAACATCACAGGAGGGAGGACATACTGAACATGTCATATAGTGACGTGATATCACAGGAAGGAGGACATCCTGAACATGTCATATAGTCACGTGACATCACAAGAAGGAGGACATACTGAACATATCATAAAGTGACGTGATATCACAGGAAGGAGGACATCCTGAACATGTCATATAGTGACGTGATATCACAAGAAGGAGGACATACTGAACATGTCACATAGTCACGTGATATCACAGAAAGGAGGACATACTGAACACGTCATATAGTGATGTGACATCACAGAAAGGAGGACATACTGAACATGTAATATAGTGACGTGATATCTCAGGAAAGAGGACATACTGAACATGCCTTACAGTGACTAATGACGTTAAAAACATAATTTCGATATCTGTAATGGGTTTATCATAGATAGCCCATTAGGTGACTTTGTACTTAACAACATTCAGTATGTCATATGATTCACAGTGTCGTGAACATTGGGAATGCGTAGGTAATCATTTCTACATGTGGTTTAAAAATCACCAGGTACACACATACATTTTAACATGGTAAAGTTGTGTACTTAAGAAATGACGATAGGAAGGAAGAAAATAATCCGATAAGCTAGAGCTAGGAAGACAAGTAGACTTGTATTTCTACATGAGAACATGACAGAACAGAGATAAAAACTTTCCAGAGAAACTTAAAACATAAAATAAGACAACAAAACATATGTAGAAACTCTAACTTTTAGCTTCGACTTTCAAATCATAGCAAAGTGTCCTAAAAGTCCTTATGAACATCCTTAACCCCAAAATAAAGATGAGTCACCTAACCATGTTTCATTAAACTATAGGTGCTTTTAATTTTCTAAAAGTAACTTCTTTCATTTGAAAAAAAACAACGTATCTCACTTCGTGAGTAGCCTGTAAAATGAACACGCACTACAATATTAGATATTTGGTGTTCGTTTGGAGAAGTGCAATTAATGTTTTCAAATTCTTGATTTTTCCCGGAAATGGTGTAAATAGGTGTGACAAAATAGCTGTGTAAACAGGTGAAGCACGCTTTACAGGTGTGACAAAATAACTGTGTAAACAGGTGAAGCACGCTTTACAGGTGTGACAAAATAACTGTGTAAACAGGTGAAGCACGCTTTATAGGTGTAACAAAATAACTGTGTAAACAGGTGAAGCACGCTTTACAGGTGTGACAAAATAACTGTGTAAACAGGTGAAGCACGCTTTACAGATGTAACAAAATAACTGTGTAAACAGGTGAAGCACGCTTTACAGGTGTGACAAAATAACTGTGTAAACAGTTCACACTTTATGAAACCTAAATGATTGTGTAAAAACGTGAAGCTTGATTTACAAAAGTAACCAAAACGACTAAAACTAGACTTAAGTGCAGAGAGCTGTTTTATGTTCCGTATGAATTTAACATTACTTTTATCGAACGTCTGTTGCAAGTTACTGTGAAGAACAACATTTACAATGGAACACTATTTTAATAAATAACTGTGAGGCCTCAAGAGGCTTCCATGTACAACCACTTCACAGTTTCATATCATCACATCAGGACGATACTTCATATTCACATTTCTACTCCCAGATTAAGTTCCACTGATCATTTCTGGTGTCGAAGCTAGTTGTAGTAGGTAACAATTTTCAACAATCATCTGTATTGTACTGATGAAGGGAAATGTGGATAAAAGCAGTTGAATCAAACCTTACTTTAAGTATTGTTTGGATAGCTGTAAAAGTCACTGATATAAATATATTGTTCAGTATAAATACTGTTGTTAAATGTATATACAGCAGAATTATAACAGTGTTTAAGGCAGCTGTAATGGTATTATAAATGTATTGTTCAGTATAAATACTGTTGTTAAATGTATATACTGTAGGATTATAACAGTGTTTTGTGTTCTAACAGTGTTTAAGGCAGCTGTAATTGTATTATAAATATATTGTTCAGTATAAATACTGTTGTTAAATATATATACTGTAGAATTATAACTGTTTAAGGCAGCTGTAATTGTATTATAAATATATTGTTTAGTATAAATACTGTTCTTAAATGTATATACTGTAGAATTATAACAGTGTTTAAAGCAACTGTAATAGTCAGTATTATAAATACTGTTGTTAACTGTTTGAACTCTGTTTCAGGTGGCTGGTGTGGTTGGTAGAGCTGAGCTCCTTTCAGCTGTCTTTTTCCTCAGTGCCTTACTGTGTTACGTCAGAAACAAGCATGCTTCCCATGCGGAAGGTTGGTCTTGAAGTTTGCCCTGTTTTTAACTCTTTCGTCAGAATAGTTACACTGTGGATTTGAATTTCGTACAACTTGTGTTTTCGTCATATTCTTTTTCAGAGTTTTGAATGAATGAGATATCAAACGCTTTTGTGAACTTAAATATTTCTATTTTGACGAAGAACAAATACTAACGCGTATGTAATAGTTTAGACCTGGTATTATTTGTTACATTACGTCATACATATTTCTCTCTTCAAGATAAAATAAATGGGATAATAAATTGGTACAACATTACACTGTCAGTGAACAAGTGAAGTGAAAAAGCAGGTGGCGCTTTGCTCACCAAATATTAGATTAGGACACGAAGAAATCCAATATTGTAACGGAACTGTATGGATATATATATAATTGAAAAATAGGCATTGGATGACGTACATCAAGTTATATCACACGTGTTTACTTTAATTTTTTATCGTTGGTTCTTAAAGCTATTCAACGTTAAGTAGCTTTTCGAAGATCAATCGTTTGATACTGCAAGGACATGACGAGTCTCCTTCCATTAGACCTGATTAGATCGTAAATTTGAGATTGCGCAGTCGCATCTCGGAATATTCGGAGCTGAATAGCTTCACATGACGGTTTAAAAAGTTATTCTTCCTCGGAAGAAAGATAAATTGAAAGGACTAGAAGGTACATATGATTCTCAAGAATGTTTTTTTATCATCTGTACTAAGATTTGAACGTTTTCTGCCAAACATTGAAAAATCATTTTATTGGGAAGAACAGATAGTTGGTAACTCCCTTGGTTGTTTCTGTCTTTTCTTTTTCTCTAACCTGGAATTCGGTCGTTTCACGTTGCTACTTATCACAACTTTGTACACTATTAAAAACATATCCTTTCATAGATCGTTCAATCTGAACGCAGATGATGGAAACGCACGATTTAGGGCCACCACATTAGTCTGTTTCACTTCTGTTTAAAACCAATAAAACAACCTGTGATTTATTATAAAGAACCGATAAACACTAAGTATAACTCAGATATTCTGTATCTTTAAATAATTTTAACGAATTAATAAGTATGTATTTGGGGGGGTTTGCGAGTTAGGTTGCTAATTGAAGGGTCCTGGGTTTGAGACGTGATGTTACAGAATATGCTTTATACTTTCTGTTGTGGCTGTGTTATAGAAGTGACAATCAATCTTCTCATTTTGTTTTGAGTTGGACATTGATCTCCTGGCGGCAAGTGCTGCTGGTTACTTCCTTTTCTTGTGATCAGTAACTGAGAACGATAGACGGCTATACTTGACCTCCATGGGTTTACAGGTCTGGCCGATTAACACACGTGTGTGTGACATGTCGTTCAGGTAAAACATTTAATTCCAGCTGTAAAAATGTCTCTACTTGGGTTGTTTTTACACATTTTAAACTACTGATCAAGAATAGATAGGAAGCTGCTTTACTAAAATTATTATGGCTACAGTACGTCAAAATTAATGTTACCGCTTTTAAACTAAACTGAATCCATGTAGTATCATTATATATCACTTGTATAGTGGCTCCATCTAGTATAATTATATATCACTTGTATAGTGGGTCCATGTAGTATCATTATATATCACTTGTGTAGTGGGTCCATGAAGTATAATTATATATCACTTGTATAGTGGGTCCATGTAGTATCATTATATATCACTTGTATAGTGGGTCCATGTAGTATCATTATATATCACTTGTGTAGTGGGTCCATGTAGTATCATTATATATCACTTGTATAGTGGGTGCATGAACTATAATTATATATCACTTGTATAGTGGGTCCATGTAGTATCATTATATATCACTTGTATAGTGGGTCCACGTAGTGTCATTATATATCACTTGTATAGTGGGTCCATGTAGTATCATTATATATCACTTGTGTAGTGGGTCCATGTAGTATCATTATATACCACTTGTATAGTGGGTCCATGTAGTAACATTATATATCACTTGTATAGTGGGTCCATGTAGTATCATTATATATCACTTGTATAGTGGGTCCATGTGGTATAATTATATATCACTTGTGTAGTGGGTCCATGTAGTATCATTATATACCACTTGTATAGTGGGTCCATGTAGTAACATTATATATCACTTGTATAGCTGGTCCATGTAGTATCATTATATATCACTTGTATAGCTGGTCCATGTAGTATCATTATATATCACTTGTATAGCTGGTCCATGTAGTATCATTATATATCACTTGTATAGCTGGTCCATGTAGTATCATTATATATCACTTGTATAGCTGGTCCATGTAGTATCATTATATATCACTTGTATAGCTGGTCCATGTAGTATCATTATATATTACTTGTATAGCTGGTCCATGTAGTATCATTATATATCACTTGTATAGTGGGTCCATGTAGTATCATTATATATATCACTTGTATAGTGGCTCCATGTAGTATCATTATATATCACTTGTATAGTGGCTCCATGTAGTATCATTATATATCACTTGTATAGCTGGTCCATGTAGTATCATTATATATCACTTGTATAGTGGCTCCATGTAGTATCATTATATATCACTTGTATAGTGGCTCCATGTAGTATCATTATATATCACTTGTATAGTGGGTCCATGTAGTATCATTATATATCACTTGTATAGTGGGTCCATGTAGTATCATTATATACCACTTGTATAGTGGGTCCATGTAATATCATTATATATCACTTGTATAGTGGGTCCATGTAGTATCATTATATATCACTTGTATAGTGGGTCCATGTAGTATCATTATATATCACTTGTATAGTGGCTCCATGTAGTATCATTATATATCACTTGTATAGCTGGTCCATGTAGTATCATTATATATCACTTGTATAGCTGGTCCATGTAGTATCATTATATATCACTTGTATAGCTGGTCCATGTAGTATCATTATATATCACTTGTATAGCTGGTCCATGTAGTATCATTATATATCACTTGTATAGCTGGTCCATGTAGTATCATTATATATCATTTGCGTAATTTATTCCCGAGCTGAATGTGCAGAGCTCGTTGAACAACATATTATAGGTTCGAACGTTCGACCTTTCGATTCGTATTTTAGAAATTAACTATCCTAACTCAGGAAAAGAAACGTAAAGCTTTGGAAAAGTAAGCCCAACACATAAATATAAGAATTAAACTATGGTGTTGTTTTTAAATTGAAAGGAAAGTCGCAATTTGGAAGATGTTTAATCAGGCTGTTCTAAACGATATAAATATTCCTAGATTGGAAAAACTGAACAGGAGAGAAACAAATGTTTAAAATGGGATGTAAGTTTCCAGTTGTTGTGTAAATGAGTTGGAATGTTTTCTGTACGTTAATATTTCAGGTTTTATTATTTCTTTTCGGATAAGACTTGTGGAGGACTGTGGTGACTTTGTTCTTAACAACAGCCGGGACTTTCTGTAAAGAACAATGTTATACCGTTCTAGCTGTGTGTTGTCTTCTGGAAGTACTGAAACTACGGGTGAGTACCGTCTTCTGGAAGACCTGAAACTGCAGTAAGTTCTGATTAAGAACATATTGTATTCTTAAATAGCGGATAAGTAACATATTAATAACTTTATTTGGTGTATGTAGAGCAAACGTTTGGGTTATACTTGTCATGAGACATTAATATTAGGCCTAATGTATTTTTGATAATGCTTTCTTAATCGAGTCTCTTTTATGGAGAATTAGAAAACACGCAAATATTGGTGTTCCAAATACGCTACATTTACGCGGTTCTTACAAATATAGTAGGCCTAATACCAAATTATCAATTTGTAAAAGTGCAGTCACACCGAGAGGGGAGCAGCGGTAAGATTTATAACTCTAAAATCCGAGGTTCCATTTCCGCGGCGGATAAAACAGTTAACACATTGTGGCTTTGCACTGGAACAAGTAAACAACCTAACTAGTATAAGGTATCTAAACAACACTATTATATAAGGTTCTCAGTTGAAGGAATCGTGTCTGGTTTTGTATAAAGTAAAACGATAGAAACACCTGATGTTATAACAGATATGAAATATTTATTTGTATCTTTGTAAATGTAAAAGTCCAATACGTATTAAAAATTTCCTGCTGCAAAACGGAATACCCAAAAAAGTGTTAATAAAGGATGTGAAATGAAGATAACCTGGAATTCGTGGGTATAACAAGTGGAGGGAAACCGTGATTAGTGCGAATGGGTTATTTACACGACAGAGATCTGAAGAAACAACGAGTGTACGTGGAATGGTTCGACTACTTCACGAAACAGAATCGATCTGAAAAGCACTTGTATCCCAGCTGAATAACGTTCCTGGCTCTCTCCTATGATTAAGTACACTTTCCATAGGTACTCGCAAAGTAACAGATATAAGAATTTAAACCTCTTGGTGGCGTTAATTAGCTCTCATACCACGTTGTTATTTTAAGAACTTTTAACTCTGAGGAAGACACTTATTATAAATAACTACTTTGACACTTCCAGGTGACAAGTTCTCGCAGCGTGAAGACGCACGCTGTGTCATCACCATGGCAACGTGGGGCACTTCTACGGAGCGGACTCCTCTTGACAGGGGCTGCAGTCATAGGAGGGTTGCGTCTGAAACTGATGGGCTATCAGTTGCCACAGTTCAGCAGGTAAGGTTGGTCTAGATCCACGAACCGTAACCGCTACAGCTGGTTTGTAGATTCGAGAGTTACATGTTCGCATCTCGCTACTGCAGAATCGTCATTTGCACTTTAGGGCTGTGGGTGCTTTACATGAGTTACGATTAAATTTCACTATTTGAGTAAAGTAACACAATAGGTGGCTACTTTATTCTGACGGTTCAAAGTTTGAAATAACCGGTGCAGATAGTCCTTGGGTAGTTTTATGTGAATATTAAAACAATTTTAATCCTGGATATCTCAACAAACAGGATCCTGAAGGCTGTTTTTAACAGTTTTTGGGCACAGCTACAAAAGTACTGTCTAAGCATGGCTACTTGTCAACAGTGCCCTCTACCGCTTCTTTTCTGACTGACTAGTGGGTGTTCACTGCCACTTTTATAATGCAAATACGACCTGAAAATGTGTGGCATGTTTTGCAGGTAAGGAGACGCAAACTATGCATCTTAGGATTCACAAACTGGGCACATTAACCACAAGGTCATGCCCGACCTTAAAGTTCCTATGGTGATAAAGGTTTTACATTTTATATTTGTTCTTCCTCTGATATATATTTAATACTTTGGAAGTTCCGATCAACAGGCACAGATATTTTACTATAGCTGTCTTAATATTGATACCGTAAGTCTACAAATGGGTCAACAGTAAGTTTTTGGATTTACATAGCTAAAATCCAGGGTTCGATTCTCACTGTGCACAGATTGCAAATGGTGCTTTGTGTACTTTTACCTACAAAAAATTATTCACGCCTATGACCCTGGCTGCTTAGCAACAAAACCAATAATAAAAAAATAAAATACTTAAATAAACGAATAGTTACATAGCAACATAATTTAATTAATAAATAATAGAGTGTTGGCACTGCAATAGTTAGTGGTTGCTAAGCAACGAAGCTAAGAGATAATAAAGTTTAAATATGTAATCAGATGTCAGTTGTTTAGCAACGAAGCTGAGAGATAACAAAGTTTAATATTTAATTAGATGTTAGTTGCTAAGCAACGAAGCTGAGAAATAATAAAATTTAAATATTTAATCAGGTGTCAGTTGCTTAGCAACGAAGCTGAGAGATAACAAAGTTTAATATTTAATTAGATGTTAGTTGTTAACAGCAAAGCTGAAATAGTAAAGTTGAAGTTTTGAAGAAGCAGTTTAGATCCACTCTTGAAATACAAGTAAAATAAATATATTAATAGAGTTTTAAAACTTGAAAAGCGTGTTACTTGGAACAAGTGTTATTTTAGGCTTTTTTAGATTCACCTTTTAAGACTGGGTAAGAACGGTACAGTCGTTCGTCCTTGGTGTAATTTTAAAGGTAATGAAACACAGGCACAAGTGTAGTACACTGTTAGTGAAGGGAAACCGATTCTTGATGTCACTAAAGTAATTTTATGTACACTTTTGTTGCCACACTTAGATTTTATCAGCTGGATAATTTCATCTCTCATGTTACATCTTCAAATTCTCCTTCGTCTGGCCCAGCTGAAAAGTTCTTATATGAAACGGAAGATCCCTAAGGCAGTGATTCGTGGAGATTACAAAAGATAGATTTGAATTTCTTTTTAAATTTCTTTTCAAAATGGGCAGATAAATCATTTGTAGTTAACGTGATTTTTCATCACAGGTTTAAGTTATTACTTGACCTTATTTCCATGTTTATAGCGCCACCTAGCGTTAAGTGTTTCAATTAAACACTTTGAACTGTTTCAAGAGAGAAGTGTATATAAACAGTTACAACTTCCAGCAAAAAAAAAGACAATAAAACATTTATATGATGACTGTAAATGTAAATTATATTGGCGTGAACATATAATAACACATTTTTATTATATACAGGTTTACAGTATGTACGTTTCTATCGTTCTAGTTTCACTAACTTATTAGAAATTCTCGTGTCGAACTAAAGTTTAAGAAATAACTGAATATATTAGCTATTAATAAATTGGGGCCTTCTCTTTCTAAGGTTCGATAATCCAGCAGCTGTAGCAACCACCCCTACTCGTCAACTGACTTACAACTATCTTCTTTCGTTGAACGCTTGGTTACTACTTTATCCGTGTGATCTGTGCTGTGATTGGACGATGGGTTCCATTCCACTTGTGACAACACTATATGATATTCGTAACTTAGCAACAGTTTTCTTATATGTAACCATAATCGTGATTCTTCGGTGGACTTCCGGATCAGAGGAGAAACAAATAACTGTTGTCAAGGTGATTGGAACTTCTAGTATCTTATCTTTTTTTTCACTTTTCTGCCAACTATAAAATTCATGTAATAGTTTTTAACCGTAAAAAAACATAAAATATTTAGCAATGTTATGTTTCCAGTGGACCGGCGAGAAGTTTTTAGAACAAAACTTGATGTTATTAACCCTAAATGCTCGAGCAACAAGAATGTGTTAAGAGATGTAAAACATTAACACTAATTGAAGCATTCTGTTTAATATACACCACATTAAACTGAAACTTGGAAACTTTTTCGCTTTGAGTACTGAATACAATTATATTAATAATATTAAACATGTTTCTCAACAGAATAACATTATATTAATAATATTAAACATGTTTCTCAACAGAATACAATTATATCAATAGTATTAAACACGTTTCTCAACAGAATACAATTATATCAATAGTATTAAACATGTTTCTCAACAGAATACAATTATATCAATAGTATTAAACATGTTTATCAAAAGAATACAATTATATTAAAAGTATTAAACATGTTTTTCAACAGGATAACATTTTCAAAGGGTATTGTTTTCATTCCACTTGTAAAATATTAAAAGATACTGTCATAAAAAATCGAGCAAACAATGGCTCAGTGTAAGCGTTAGAGAAATTTGTGGTAAATTACAAAGTCTAAAGATTCGTTCTTCAGTGACCAAAGTTTTTAGTTTCCAATAATGAGTTTCGTAATTACATTCTTTTTGTTTTTTACACTATTTGCTGATGGTGTGTTTGTCGTTTTTGTAACGTGTTAGGGCAACGATGCACAGAGAATATACAGTGGAAGAAGACAGCGAAGGTTTATATAAAACCTCCATATTCGAAGTAATGACGTAGTGGTTGTATTAGTTCCGCATGATATACGTATGATTGTCATATTTAGAAAAACCGTACCTGAAACGCATATGAACATAGAAACCAAGTGTAGATGAATTATTTGTTAATTTAAAAGTTTTGTCTAATAATATGTAAAGTTAGAAGTATCACCTTAGCTGAATTTTCGAGCTGATCAATTCTTTTTACAAAAGTAGATGTCGTGCTAAAATATTAAAGTCTAGGGACATGAGATGAACTTAACACGTTTCTATCTAACAAAGAAAACAAGGAAGACATGAGAAGCAAATAGAGTTACTGATGTATAACACAAGTTTGTTTCTAATATGTCATGAGCGATATTACACCGTGTTACATAATGATATCACATAACAATAATTACAGAATGATGTCACATAATAATAATTAAAGAATGATGTCATATAATAATAATTAAAGAATGATATCAAATAACAAAGAATGATGTCACATAATAATAATTAAAGAATGATATCACATAATAATTAAAGAATGATGTCACATAATAATTAAAGAATGATGTCACATAATAATAATTAAAGAATGATGTCACATAATAATAATTAAAGAATGATATCACATAATAATAATTAAAGAATGATATCGCATAATAATTAAAGAATGATATCAAATAAAGAACGATATCACAATAATTAAAGAATCATGTCACATGATAATAATTAAAGAATGATATCACATAACAACAATTAAAGAATGATATCACATAATAATAATTAAAAACGATATTGCTTGAGAGTAATTAAAGAGTGATGCTACATAACAATAATTAAAGAATATTATTATATAATAGTAATTAAAAAACAGTATTGCGTAACAATAATTAAAAATGATATTATGTAACAAAAGTAAAAAAGATATTGTCTAACAGTAATTCAAGAATATTATTACGTAACCATAAATATAGCATAGTGTTAGTAATAATTTAAAATATCACATCACATCACATTGACTAAAAATGGTATAACATTACAACAAATAAAGGATTATATTATATTACATTACGTTTTATAGAATTATGTGGCGACTCGTAAAGAAGGACATAATTATATGACCTGTTAACTGATCACGTAAAGAAGGACATTATAATATGACCTGCTAACTGAACTCGTAAAGAAGGACATTATAATATGACCTGCTAATTAATTACGTAAAGAAGGACATTATAATATGACCTGCTAACTGATCACGTAAAGAAGGACATTATAATATGACCTGCTAACTGATCACGTAAAGAAGGACATTATAATATGACCTGCTAATTAATCACGTAAAGAAGGACATTATAATATGACCTGCTAACTGATCACGTAAAGAAGGACATTATAATATGACCTGCTAATTAATCACGTAAAGAAGGACATTATAATATGACCCGCTAACTGATCACGTAAAGAAGGACATTATAATATGACCTGCTAATTAATCACGTAAAGAAGGACATTATAATATGACCTGCTAATTAATCACGTAAAGAAGGACATTATAATATGACCTGCTAACTGATCACGTAAAGAAGGACATTATAATATGACCTGCTAATTAATCACGTAAAGAAGGACATTATAATATGACCTGCTAACTGATCACGTAATCCAGCTAACGCTGTATACCTGGAAACACTATTTTGTATATCATACATTATTCTGAAGTCTTTTGTTCCCACGGGTGTGTATTTTGTGTTTAACATGCATTTCCTCCCTAGGCGGTAGGTTTGACGGCAGTGACGTTTCTCCCAGCTTCCAACCTTGTGTATCCCGTGGGGTTCGTGATTGCAGAGCGGGTTCTGTACCTTCCCAGCATGGGTTTCTGCTTGCTGGTGTCCGTCGGCTGGGAACACCTACATAGATACAAGTAGGGTTAGCTTTGTAATGAGAAGAAAACCCTCAAAACTGGTATTAAAGAAGTGGTTTATATGTTTTATTTGATGTTATTCAAGTGAGGAACACAACTGCCCGAGAAGGAAAACAATGTGTCCAGAGCATTTTCAGATATTTAAATTAGATTACTAATATTCCTTACATACACTCCTACTCCAATCTGAAGGGGTACTTTATAAAACAAAGAGAGAGGAGTTTCTTTGTTGTAGGCCAGTGATGGCGAACGTGTTTTTCAGAATGTGTGCCTAAATTAGGGATAATATTCTATACAGTTCTCTTCTGTTTCCATGGCAAGTAGCAAATCATTATTCTGAATTATTTTAAATAAAACAACTTTTTAGAAGATGCGTGTTGTTAATAACTATAGTAATTCACAAAATAAAATAATTGAATCAGTAACAATAATGGACTTTTCCAAGGAAAGCGAAGGATTTCTCTTGCTTATCTATTGTTTTACTATGAAGAGAAACAATATATTGTGAAATGATGAACTTTGGTTCATATTATAAAAAACAAAGAAAATAAAACAAGCAAATTTTAGTCTTAGTGAGACTTTAGCTGCTACACCGACCATAGCAGGTATTTTATATCAAACATGTGTTTGATTGTTTGAGAGATATGCACCGACCATAACAGATATTTTATATCAAGCATGTGTTTGATTGTTTGAGAGATATACACCGACGATAACAGATATTTTATATCAGACCTGTGTTTGAATGTTTGAAAGTTATACACCGAAGATAACAGATATTTTATATCAAGCATGTGTTTGATTGTTTGAGAGATATACACCGACGATAACAGATATTTTATATCAGACCTGTGTTTGAATGTTTGAAAGTTATACACCGAAGATAACAGATATTTTATATCAAGCATGTGTTTGATTGTTTGAGAGATATACACCGACGATAACAGATATTTTATATGAGGCATGTGTTTAATTGTTTGAGAGATATACACCGACGATAACAGATATTTTATATCAAGCATGTGTTTGATTGTTTGAGAGATATACACCGAAGATAACATATATTTTATATCAAGCATGTGTTACGTTATTTGAGAGATATACACGTAAGATAACAGATGTTGTATATCAGGCATGTGTTTGATCGTTTGAGAGATATACACCGACGATAACAGATATTTTATATCAGACCTGTGTTTGATTGTTTGAAAGATATACACCGACGATAACAAATATTTCATTTCAAGCATGTGTTTGATTGTTTGAGAGATATACACCGACGATAACAGATATTGTATATCAGGCATGTGTGTGATTGTTTGAGAGATATACACCGACGATAACAGATATTTTATATCAGACCTGTGTTTGAATGTTTGAAAGTTATACACCGAAGATAACAGATATTTTATATCAAGCATGTGTTTTATTGTTTGAGAGATATACACCGACGATAACAGATATTTTATATGAGGCATGTGTTTGATTTTTTGAAAGATATACACCGACGATAACAGATATTTTTTATCGAGCATGTGTTTGATTGTTTGAGAGATATACACCGAAGATAACAGATATTTTATATCAAGCATGTGTTTAGTTGTTTGAGAGATATACATACAGGACTAGTTTCATGAACAGGTTTATTTCTATAATTACACTTTACAAATTTCATCATTGAAACTAAACTTACAAAAATATGTTGATAAAAATACTTTTGATAATGACAGTTTTCAGAGAATCCAAACTTTCAGGAATACAATTCCAGAATGTCAGAACCTCATTTTGTATTTTATTCCAGTCACTAACTCATCTCTTTCAATATTTTCTAGTTCAGCTCTTAAGTCGGGAAATTTATGTCTCCAGATTGAGCTGCTCTGAAAATGAATCCGTTATATCTCCAGATTATCCACTTCAACATTTCCAGTTTGTCTGTCGCTACCCTGTCCGCATACTTTATGAATTTTGTAGTTTTTTCAAATAACCTGATGTTTGAAAATTGTGTTTACAAACTCCGAATGTTCTCATGAATTTCAATAACTGCAGGTTTAGTAAACATCACATTTTTTAAAACTTCAGTTTCATTTCCGAAATTTTTATGTTATCAAACATAACGTCGAATGTTTTATCAGATTCCTGCAATTTGGTGTTCAAGTAATTTATACACGAGTAGAAATCTGTAAGAAACCTCAAACTTCAAATCCACATGACATCAGATGATTCTTCACAGGAACATTTTCCATTTGTTTTAACAGACAAGTTTCATCAAGACACTCAACAAATTGTTTAAGGACAGAACCTCTACATAGCCAGCGAACATTGTCTAACATAAGTAGTCCTTGATAAAGTAATGGAAATTGTAACCAAGATAATTAATTTAATTTCTGCGCATGCTTAAGGTCAACTTTTGCACACAAGGCTTTCTCCTGCATAATACGATGAAAGCCAACCAGTGGACGTCCAACATATTTTACAAACAGATTTACAAAATCCACTTCTTTACCAATCATGCCGGATAGAGCGTCAGCTTTCACGGAAACTATTTTTGAAACGCCCACCTGTCGACTGTATAATTAATTTATTACTGGCTTACATATCTCAACCCCTGTGGTATGTTCAGGTAACGTTACCAGTTCTTACCAGTGTTCATCACCCCAATATCTTTTGTTAGTTATCCTGCTATGTTTGTTTCTATTTCTTCAAAACATTTGACTGCACGTTGTTGTTCTTGTTGATGACTTCTAGAAAAATGTGTTATTTTAGTTCTTGCTCACTTTTATCACAAAGTTTATGAACAGTTTCAAAATGCTGCTTTACAGAGAAAATCAGGGCCCGGCATGGCCTGGTGGATTGAGGCGTGCGACTCATAATCTGAGCGTAATGGGTTCGCAGTCAGGGTCGCGGGTTCGAATCCCGGTCGCACCAAAGATGCTCGCCCTTTCAGCCGTGGGGGCGTTATAATGTGACGGTCAATCCCACTATTCGTTGGTAAAAGAGTACTCCAAGAGTTGGCGGTGGGTGGTGATGACTAGCTACCTTCCCTGTAGTCTTAAACTGCTATATTAGGGACGGCTAGCACAGATAGCCCTCGATTAGCTTTGTGCAAAATTCAAAAACAAAGAGATGATCCTGTTATTTGAACGTTGTTGTTTCTTTGTTGGTTGAGCTGACATTCTGACAAACTGAAAAGGGCTAAATACAAGTTAAACATGTCTCACCAATTAACTTAAATACGGTAATTTAACTTACCGTAACATGACAGCAGGTATGTCATTGATATAAAAATAAATCTTTAATTAACTAACTGATCAAATATATACGTAAGCCACGCCAAATAACATAATTTTAACAATATAATTCATATATTTACTGTAGAAAACTAAATGCATATCCGTTAAGTGTCATCCGGTGTCACATGTTCCCGCAACTGCAAAGCTAGCGCCAAGAGTGCGTGAGACGTTTTTTGTGAATATTTCTCACTGCTCCCAGGTTGGAGAAAATCATTCGCTTATGGATTTACCAATAATGATAATGTATATATATATTATATACATGTTTATTATGGGTTAGCGTTAGGGTTTAAAATATTAAGACGTGGCACTGCATGCCGCGTGCCAAGAAACTTTGGCACGTGCGCAATATATAGGTTCGCTATCACCGTTATGAGCACACTTCTCTGAATTGTTTGTTTGTTTTGGAACTTCACACAAAGCTACTCGAGGGCTATCTGTGCTAGCCGTCCCTAATTTATCAGTGTAAGACTAGAGGAAAGGCAGCTCGTCAAAGAAAAAACACCACCCACCGCCAACTCTTGGGCTACTCTTTTACCAACGAATAGTGGGATTGACCGTAACATTATAACGTCCCCACGGCTGGGAGGGCGAGCATGTTTGGCACGACTTGGGTGCGAACCCGCGACCCTCAGATTACGAAGCGCACGCCTTAACGCGCTAGGCCATGCCAGGCCCCCACATCTCTGAAAGTTACTGTCTGAAATAATCGTGTACTACATTGTATTTTACAAGCGAAACGAGTGATTTTGTTTATCTTACGATCCAGTTAAATCCACTTTACAAAACTATGGTTATGTTTTGGGTGATCTAAAAGTTACGAACATTAAGCTGTAGTAATTGAAACTCGACCCTTTCTGTTTAGTATAAACACGTTTTTTGCTAACTTTGTTGTTCTGAGCACGGATCTCCCCCTGAACAATATCTGCTTTTGAAAAGTGACACGGAATCAAAGACAAGCGGAATTAAAGAGAAATAAATGTGTTATTTGTAATTAAACAGAGAGTTGCACAATGGACTGTCTGTGCTCAACCAACCACGCGTATCGAAACCCGGTCTTTAACTTCGTAAGTCCGCAGACATACCACTGTGCAAACTTAACTTGAAAGTCGGGTCTCATTTTTAAATCGAATGAATACATTTATTGAATTTCCTTCGTTGTTCAAGTTTAACTGTAATGTTTCGCTGAAGTATTTCGATCCGACAATGTCCGGACCTACAACGTCAAAAATTCGGGGTTCGATGTCCGGCAGTTTATTGAAAATGTGTCATGATTTTTGTGTGTTTTACAGCTGACAAGAGTGCTCGTTTAGAATCGTCGTTCACTGTTTGTAGATCATTGTGAACTGAAACATAATACCTGTCTCAGAGTTAACAGATTATATATCTCTCTTGAGGTCGCTAAAGACGACAGCCAACATTGGACTGCTTATCCTCTTATCAACCCACGTCATTAAGACCATCCATCGGAATAGGGAGTGGTAGGTATAGAGTTCATTCATTGGTGGGGGAAAATCTTCTTAAAATAAAGAAAGGATTTCATGCACAACTCAATTTAAGTTCAAACACCGATAGTTATAGATAAGATCACAACTAGAAGTATTATGTGTATGTTGTTTCAGTTGTCGTTTAGACATTACAAAAAGTATATAAGACCTGAATAACATGTAACAATAATTCTACAAATATATTAGGTACACTGTTGTGAGCAAAAGACAACCAAAACACCGTACGCAAAATGTATCACTGTAGAAAGTTTGGTTTTATTTGCCCTTGTCCACGTGGTGTTCTGAATGAAAGATTGGGTTTCATAATTATTTCACTTCGAAATGAATGTATGGGTTTTGAAACATACCAAGTTTTTTCCAACTGGCTTGTTTCCTGTCTACACTGCTGCTATACTACGTTTTTTGAGTCTAAGATAATTTATTTAAGTTGCTGTAAATAATTTTAGTTAAATGAGGAAGACAAATGTGAGTGGCCCAGCATGGTCACGTGATATGAGGATCGCGGGTTCGAATCCCGGTCGCACTAAAACATGCTCGCCCTTTTATCCGTAGGAGCGTTATAAGAGGATATTCAATCCCACTATTCATTGGTAGATGATGGTGATGACTAGCTGCCTTCCCTCTAGTTTTACACTGGTATCTTAGGGACGGCTAGCGGAGATAGCCCTCGAGTAGCTTTGCGCGAAATTGAACAAACAAAAAACAAATGAGAGTTAGCGAAATCACTAATTATTTTTTATAAAATACGTGAGAAGAAATAAGTAGGACTAGTTAATAACGTCGATGGTTTTCTTACGTATTACTCTATGTATCATTAGAAACTCAGTAGCCAACAAAATACTGGACCAACAAGGAATATGGCGAATAAACAGTTTAGTAACACGTGTGCAGGAATCTATGAGGGCCTGCTTCCCATTAAAATTATCTCCACAAGCAGTTTGGGGCATAAGTATATTAGAAAGATACGTTAGAAGCACGCATGGGTCTTCATCTTCTTTTGTCGATAACACTGGTTTACAAAGAAATTGAGGCAAGCACAAAAACAGCTGTTTTAACCTAATTTGGGGGTGCTGAATTCAGATTTGAAATCAGTTTTTACTCATCACCTCTAATTTTTTAGATATGCATACTGTACATTTTGTACACATGCTGTACATAAAGGCGTATATGCATTCAGGGTTAATTTCTAATATTGTGTGACTTATGTCTTCTTTTTTAGTTATTATGCAATAAATGTGAGTGATAGCATTACAATATATATATACATATATATATCTATATATCAAGACGGATCACCAGTTTCAGGAATCGGAACAAAGACCTTGCTTCATTTTTCGACATGGAAAACAAGTTGTGCTACTGCACAAATGTACCTGGCTTGTTCACTTTCCTTGGTTTGCCACATAATCCTTCAGACTGGCGTCTTTTCATAGACTCTTCCAAGCGAAGTCTCAAGGCTGTGCTTCTGCACAACGGGAATAAATATCCCAGCATTCCCATTGCACACTCTGTCCATCTAAAGGAGTCCTATGACAATATGGAGCTTCTTTTAGAAGCTGTTAAGTACAACCAGTACCAGTGGAGTCTGTGTGGGAACCTCAAGGTCATTGGTCTTCTTATGGGTATGCAAGCGGGCTTCACAAAGTACTGTTGCTTTCTCTGTCTCTGGGATAGTCGAGCTGTATCCCAGCATTACAAGCAGAAAGACTGGGGGTCTAGAAGCACTTTCGGTCTTGGCGAACACAGCGTCAAGGAGAATCCTCTGGTTGACATGAAGAAGGTGCTTCTTCCTCCTCTTCACATCAAGCTTGGTTTGATGAAGAATTTCGTGAAGGCCATGGACAAAAATGGTGCTGCCTTCCAACACTTGTCTACTGTGTTTCCAGGTCTCAGTGCTGCTAAGCTCAAAGAGGGCATCTTTGTCGGACCTCAAATCCGAGAAGTGCTGAAGGATACTGATTTTTAGGAGCTTCTTACCTTAAAGGAACTGAGAGCATGGGAAGCATTTAAGTCAGTCTGTAGTGGCTTCGTTGGTAACACACGCGTACCAAATTACCTAGCCTGTATTGAGAAGTTGCTAAAGACTTATGAAGATATGGGATGCCGAATGTCACTCAAAATTCATTTTCTCCATTCCCACCTCAACTTCTTCCATCCAAACCTTGGAGCAGTGAGTGATGAGCACGGAGAAAGATTCCACCAAGACATTACGAAGATGGAGAGCAACTACCAAGGCAAGTGAAACCCCAGCATGATGGGAGACTTCTGCTGGATGCTCTTGCGTGACATCCCGGAGGCAAAATACACCAGATCATCTAAGAAAACACACTTCTCACTGTCTGCGGTACTATGAATTGTGTACATTGTGTCATCCAAGTATATTTATTCCGTCAATGTTCTTTATCTATCCTGTTTTATCTGTAATAAGCTGCTGCAACTGTTGAAATAAGCACGTATATATTCAGTATATACTAAAATGAGACTATTTAAAAGCCAGAAAACTAGAGGTGATAGAGCAAAACTGTTTATAAATTTGAATTCAGCACACCCAAATTAGTAAAAAACACCTATTCACATTCTTGCCTCAGACAAAAAAATATTTTTTTTGTAAACCAGTGTAATTGAGGGTTTAGCGCCAGCTTACCGAATACCTGTTCTTTAGGACAGACGAGGAGATTCTGTTCTCGTCCGGTTTGAAAGTGAATCCATTTAACGCGAAGCTGGATAACAACATGGGGAAAGTTCTGGAGGCGCAGCAATTCCACGAGGAGGCGCTGAGTTACTATAACGAAGCTATCAGGTCAGATCTTATCTCTCGCTTTTAGTATCTGTTTGTAATATTTTCTTATTTTATTTTTCGCTTACCATAATTCAATGGCGGAGATTTAATATTTTATTAGTAGCTTGGTTTAATCATTATTAGTTTAGTTTTATCAAAACGATGTTTTTTGCAACAGTAACTCTGAGTAGTGTTTTTGTCATTTCTTATTTCGTTATATGAAGAAATAAAATATTGAACACGTGATGTCTCTAATAGAACCCAGCCAAACGACGTGCGAGGATTTCTGAACGCTGGTCGTATTTTAACCCGTTTGAGACGGTACCAAGAGGCAGAAGAAATCTACTTAAAGGTAAAAACAAAATAATAATAAAATATCTTCACGTTTAGATTTTGGGTAAAATTCTGTAGTCTAATTTTCAAATTAATTAATCCTTTTAAGTCAATGTTCTAAAATAAAAAATGAAATAACATTAACAAATCAATTGTCTGCAGTTAACTTGATTTTTATCACAAATATTAGGCCTAGTGGATAAATTTTAAATATTAGACCTAGTGGATAAATTTTCTAGTTTTGCTAACTATGTTTTTAGACACAAAGAATAAAAAGATGAGGTAATCGCTTTTAAGAGCAGTTCGTAAAGTGAAAAATAATTTTACACATGCGTTTAACTTGTTTCGTATATACGTATTATTTTAACAAGTTGAGTGCTTGCTGTTTGTTTATTTTAAAATTTATCACTAGCAAATCACAGACATCTACTGTAGAAGAATCCTTAGTCCAACACACACACACATGTATATATATATACTTAATTTCGTGTATACTACTAATAGGTAAGTTTATCTGAGAGATTTCCCGTGGTACCAAGCATATAACCCAATCTGACTTTGCTCTAAAACAAACAAAATGCATAATATATAAAATATGTTATTAATTTTTCTTTGCATTTATTACTAGCTGACTTAAGCGTTTTATGTAAATTTATGGATGCAGGTTCGAACGCAGACCACTTATGTCATTCCAATGTAGAACACTAAGGATATGTGTCAAGTTTGGAACATTCGCCCCAGCAGTTCGCCAGTTATAAGTAGACATACAGAAACGTGCACGTAAATTTATTATGATTCAGACACTTGCATTTATATTTATTATGAAGATAGTTTTGCATCATTAACCTGGTACATGGACTTAAATCTCTAAATTTTACTGAACCTATTGAGATATTATTGGGATTATGGCCGAAAATGCAGTTAACAGAGCAGTGGCTTGTAATCATTATAAATGTTTATTTGATGACTTACTATTCTCTAAATTAAACCTTAAAACTAAACCAGTATTTACTGACTAAATATTTAGTTCTGATTTATATAGGCAGCTTAGTCAGATCATAAATTATTGATAACTTTACACGTTCACAGGTTATCATAACTGGAAATTAACTGAAAAAAATACACTAGATACCTAAATAATCTTTTCGTAATAGTTTTACAAATGTTTATTTAATCTCAGAATGGCGGGTGTTAATGAACTCCAAAGTAAGTAGTGGCTCCCTAGTGGCTTTGCGGTAAGTCTATAGACATAGAACCAAAAAGTATGTTTCGATACTCGTGTGTTGGCTGAGCACAGAGTCCGTTGAGAATCTTTGTGCTTAGCAACTAAAACTACGCTGAAATTGACTCTGCTGTACATCTGAAAAAGATCACAAGTGTTGTTTTCACATTTTGTTGGTTTTGATCGTCATAACTTTTTTCCACCTTCTCCGATCCACCCAACGTTTTTATGGGTGTTTCACCGACTCAGGATGTGTTATTTAAATTATAATGTCTGATACTTCAGTGGAAAAAGTCAAAATTATTTTCAAATGAGGCAGTATTGGCCAGTTGGTTAGCACACCCAGTGTGTGAACCCTTCTGTTTACGATCCGAAATTTGTAACATGGGTGCGAGATAACAGACGAAAGTTAAATCCTACTATTCAGTCGCGAAATAATTGGTAGTGGTCAGTGTTGGCTAGCCATTTACCTCCTGTTTATTGGTTAAAATTAGGAACTGCTATGCTATATTTGAGATCAAGTAACCTTTGTATATAAATGTGGGCTTTTGCTCACCTAAAAGTAAAGAACAAATGTGTAGAGTCAGATCTGTAGAGATTTCTTAAGATTCGGTATTTCTTCAATTTGGATATTCGCACACAGCTTCAAGAGGGCTATCTGCTTGTTCTAGTGTTTTCTACCTTACAGAAAAAAACGATATTCAGTGACATTCACCGCCAGTTCTTGGGCTATTCTCATTAAATAGTGGGATTAGACCCTCAATCTTATTACGTATTCCTGACCCTAAAGTTCGGAACGCAATTATTCGATAAATAGATGCGAACCATAAACCTTCGGGTTCGAAGTATATCCTTTTATTTAACCTCTTTTCCACTCTTATATTGGAGACGGAGTGGGCACAGCCTAGCGGTTAGCATGATGAGACTGTAAATTCAAAGGTTTTACAGGTCCATACATTAATTCTGTGAGTGCGACTTATATAAGAGAAAGTTGAATCCTAGGATTTGCTCGCACAGAGGTTGACAGTAAAAGTATTTATCAGTTGTTTTATCTTCAGTGTATCAGTTCAAAATCAGGGAAGGCTTTTGTAGCTTTTTGTGTAGATTTGTTGAAAGACAAAAATATAACCCTTAAAAGGCCGTAAATCGAATGTAACTTTTACAGGCCTAGCGTAAAACGTGGAAATATTGTAGGTAATCCACAGAAACAGTCTTTTA
This sequence comes from Carcinoscorpius rotundicauda, assembly GCA_011833715.1. Lineage (NCBI taxonomy): Eukaryota > Metazoa > Arthropoda > Merostomata > Xiphosura > Limulidae > Carcinoscorpius > Carcinoscorpius rotundicauda. The sequence goes on from CM022400.1 coordinate 71,371,212, forward strand.
CATTGAAGTAATTTTCTAAAAGGTAGTACAAAACTTTGCACATTAGCTCTTGTTTCATGTTATATTGTTTGCATCATTTTCTAATTATTTCATTAGTAGTTCTATTGGACAATCAGATTTATTTTCATGGATTGTGTTTTTAGTTTCGCGCAAAGCTACTCGAGAGCTATCTGCGTTAGCCGTCCCTAATTTAGCAGTGTAAAACTGGAGGGAAGGCAGCTAGTCATCACCACCCACCACCACCTCTTCGGCTACTCGTTTACCAACGAATAGTGGGATTGACCGTCACCATATAATGCCCTCACGGCTGAAAGGGCGAGCATGTTTGGTTTGACGGGGATTCGAACCCACTACCCTCAGATGTCGAACGTCTTAACCCACCTGGCCGTGCCAGGGCCTATTTTCATGTAAAGAATAAGACTGGAAGTGTTTGAATAATATGACATTAACTCAACTACTTAACATTAAAAACACAACTTCCCTTTTGTTTTCTATCTTTAGTCTTAATTCGAGAATTAAGAATATGACACAAAGTTTCTTAAATAAGAAGAGTTTTATTGTAATAGCTTAAAAATCTTTTGTGTGTGTGTGTGCTTACCTAAATTGCTCTATAAAGACAAATTTGGCTTTTAATGGTCCACTTGACCTTTACTAATGCTGTTTATTTTCAGCCCAACTCAATTTTGCTCAGCGATTACTTTTTGTTATGGAAAGATAATTGTAGTTATTGTTCCAAACGTTCCAGACTGTATTTACAGCAAGAGGTTCTTGGATCGATTTTGTCTTTACTCGCGGTCTTTCGTACCATCCACTGCGCAGCTGGAGAGTGGGTTGTACTTTAGAAAATTCGTATTTAGATTACAAGTTATTACTCTTTTGTCTTGTCTTTCTGCGATCGTCATTTGAAAAGTATGCAGCTTTTATGGGAATTCATCAAGATTCTTCAATGTTTTTTATTGTTATTGTTTTACTTTAAAACTGCGTAATTTTGTGTGGATTTATTAAGGTGAATTTGTCCATAAAGTAAGTAAGTAAAAGAAAACGTATTTGTTTCATTCTTCAGGCTAAAGCTATGTTACCCCTGAACGAAAAGCCAACTGATATGGAAACTCATGTGACTCCAAGTCATCTGCAGGTATACTTAGGCCTAGCTTCATTGCTGTCAAAAAACAAGAGTCGGTTGGAGGAAGCAGACGCTGTTAAGTGTCGTTACTTTCTTTTCTGTTGTGTTTTTAACTGAAGAGTGAATGTTTTGATGTATTCTATACTGTGTTAAAGTGTAGTGTGAATATTATACTGTTTCTGTAACATATCTTTGTTGTATTAGAATGTGGTGTGAATATTACATTCTTTCTTTAATATACTTATATTGTATTCAAATGTAGTGCGAACTTTATGTTGTTGCTTAAACATATATTGTATTGAAATGTAGTGTGAATATTATATTGTTTCTTTAACATATTTATATTTTATTAGAATGTAGTTTGAATATTATATTGTTTGATTAACATATTTATATTTTATTAGATTGTAGTGTGAATATTATATTGTTTGATTAACATATTTATATTGTATTAGATTGTAGTGTGAATATTATATTGTTTGATTAACATATTTATATTGTATTGGAATGTAGTGTGAATATTATATTGTTGCTTTAACATATTTATAGTGTATTAGAATGTAGAGTACATATATTTTTGCTTTAATATATTTTATATTGTTTTAAAGTGTGGTGTGAACATTATATTGGTACTTTAACGTATTTTATGTTGTTTTATAGTGTAGAGCGAAGAATATATTATTGCTTTAACAAATTTATATTCTATTGGAATGTAGAGTGAGTATTATGCTGCTTTAACGTAATATATATTGTGTTAATGTGTAGAGCGAAATTAACAAATGAACATTTTCATGGAAGTCCACATTTTTGCCCATAACTGTATATTACGTTTCTTTCTGTTAGTTTTTTCTTGAAACAATAAATAAATATTAATCTTAGTGTATATATATATATTTTATGTTGTTTTTACTCTTAACCTTAACCTGTAATTTAATATAAATATTTTGTCTTTCACTGTGTTCCACAAAACCTAGAATTTTATGTTGTTTTTACTCGAACCTGTAATTTAATATAAATATTTTATCTTTCACTGGGCTCCACAAAACCTAGAATTTTATGTTGTTTTTACTCTTAACCCTAACCTGTAATTTAATATAAATATTTTGTCTTTCACTGTGCTTCACAAAACCCAGAATTTTACGTTGTTTTTACTCTTAACCCTAACTTAATACTCTAGTAGTAGCTAGACATTTGCCTTTGTGTCATATCTAATAGATAGAATGCCCACAGCTCTTTATGGTACTATGACCATAGACATTTTATGATATGAATTGCTATGTAATGACAAGAGCTAACAGTTTATATATCTAAATATATTTGTAACCATTTAAATAAAATCTTCATCCAAGGTTTATTTTTTATTTCATCATGCGCAAGAAACGTTTGACATACCTTAAATGCACGTGGATTATAGGAGATTTATATGTCCAGTTGTGGATGAAAACTGGTTACGTACGTCCACTTCTGGGTTCGTGTGAACTGGTAGGTTAGTGAATGTGGTCCTATACAGCCACTTTTGGGTTTAATCCGACTAAATCGTAAAGAATAGCTGGGTTTTTACGTACATTTTATACGAGAAGCAAACTGATACTAAATACATCCATACTGTCTTGCTTAAATCTATCAAAATATCGCTTGCACACACATACACACGTTCTATCGAAACAAACGAAGTTATAAAAAAATCCCCCGACCCTACACATCGTCCGTATTGGGCAAAGGCGTCTCGTACTTTTATTTTTTATATCAAACGACCGTGTGTAGGTATTTCTAATCGGAAAAGTTATAAAATAACATTCAAAAATTAGAAAATAAAGAAACCTGTCTGTAAATGTGGGGCGTTTTCCCCCTTCTCCTGAAATCTCAGTTTCTCCCACACACACGCACAAACACCGGTACGACGGTTTCCATACCTTTTCCACTTAGGACTGCATCCTTTCTACTGACACGCGTGTCGAAGTGAAACTAGAATTTTAAAAGAACAGCGATCGTGAGGAAATAAATACGAGAGAATAACAAGTTGTTTACGTGTTTCGTGACAGAGGAAAAAGAACCAGTGTAAACACGGATTGTTTTTTCGTATTAATCGTTTGTCAAAGAACCCACATATCACGAGGCCTTCGGGAGTGCATTGACTAGTGTTAATATAAGTCAGAGATTCGTTTCTAGATTTTTAAGACGTGCCTAATTTTTACAGCTCTACCGAGAAGCTATCCGCCTTCGTGCAGACTATATGGCGGCATATTTAAGTCGTGGAGACGTTCTGTTGAAGCTGAACAGGTAATATTTAGTGTTAGATACAGACTGACGAAATGACCGATACTCACCTGGACAGGCGAGTAGACAAATATATCCAGACGAAAGCGTGTTTTAGTTAGGCTACGGTGAGAATTATTTAGGTAGTCACAAGTATAACAATTTACCAGATGATAATTAGGTAATGAAAAATTAGTTAATATTACGTGGTCAATGATAACCCGCAATTTCTGAAATATCAGAATAAGTGATTCGACTTCTGACCGTACTCCACCTAGCGGGATGTTTATTAACTAGCAAATTATATTTATTTCAGATAATTTTAGACAAGTGTGTTTTGATGTTTTACACTAAAAATCATTGACATCTTGAGTGATTTATCACTCTAAATTTAACACTTATGTAGTAGTGACCAACATTTGTGATTCAAGATGTATTTTTATCGAATCGTATGGAACGAGTATAGTACGTTTCTAATATTTGTAGCAAATTAAATTAATTTGGTTCAAGTAAGACTAAACATTTCGTCCATTGTATCTGCACTGAGTCGTGTAGGATATTTATGTAGTTCAAACTGCTACAGTTATCAGAGAAATACCAAAGTTCTCTTGCCTACGGATAATTTGTTATTTCATGTCGTTCAAAATTTGTTTTAGAACATCAAACTCATTATGGATATTATGTCTTTTTTGTTGCAATAACAGTTGTCGTGTCAAGAGTTTACTTATGTGAAATATTAAATAATTTGTAAGATTACACTTCGAACAGTTTCATAATGTCCTCTTCTGAAGTTACTGTTTGTTAATTGTTCAACCAGTTCTGAAGTTACTGTTTGTTAATTGTTCAACCAGTTTTGAAGTTAATATTTGTTACTTACTCAACCAATTTTGAAGTTAATATTTGTTACTTACTTAACCAGTTCTAAAGTTAATATTTATTACTACTTAACCAGTTCTGAAGTTAATATTTTTTATCGTACAATCATTTTGAAAGTGACTGTTTGTTAATTATTCAACCAGTTCTGAAGTTAATATTTCTTACTTACTTAACCGTTCTAAAGTTAATATTTGTTACTTAACCAGTTCTGAAGTTAATGTTTGTTACTTACTTAACAAGTTCTAAAGTTAATATTTCTTCCTTACTTAACCAGTTCTAAAGTTAATATTTGTTACTTAACCAGTTTTGAAGTTAATATTTGTTAGTTACTTAACCAGTTCTGAAGTTAACATTTTTTACTACTCAACCAGTTATGAAGTTAATATTTGTTACTTACTTAACCAGTTTTAAAGTTAATATTTGTTTCTACTTAACCAGTTTTAAAGTTAATATCTGTTACAACTTAACCAGTTCTGAAGTTAATATTTTTTATTGTACAATCATTTTGAAAGTGACTGTTTGTTAATTATTCAACCAGTTTTGAAGTTAATATTTGTTACTTACTCAACCAGTTCTAAAGTTAATATTTGTTACTTACTTAAACAGTTCTAAAGTTAGTATTTGTTACTTACTTAACCATTTCTGAAGGTAATATTTGTTACTTACTCAACCAGTTATGAAGTTAATATTTGTTAATTACTCGACAAGTTCTGAAGTTAATATTTGTTATTACTTAACCAGTTTTAAAGTTAATTGTTACTACTTAACCAGTTTTAAAGTTAATATTTGTTACTACTTAACCAGTTTTTGGGGTTAATATTTGTCACTTACTTAACCAGTTCTAAAGTTAATATTTGTTGCTACTTAACCAGTTCTAAAGTTAATATTTATTGCTACTTAACCAGTTCTGAAGTTAATATTTGCTACTTACTGAACCACTTCTGAATTAATTTTTCTTACTTACCTAACCAGTTCTGAAGTTAATATTTGTTACTTACTTAACCAGTTCTGAAGTTAATTTTTTTACTTACTTAACCAGTTCTGAAGTTAATTTTTTTTACTTATTTAACCAGTTTTGAAGTTAATTTTTCTTACTTACTTAACCACTTCTGAAGTTAATTTTTTTTACTTACTGAACCAGTTCTGAAGTTAATTTTTTTTACTTACTTAACCAGTTCTGATGAAATTCTTGGTTAATTCTTACACTAGAATAATAAACAAGTGACTTTTCTTACACAAACTTCTTTCACTTTCGTGTAAAGTGTTTCAAATTTTCTGTGTTTTTTTATCAATCGATAATCATTCTTTTGGTTACGAAGGAGTAAAGAAGCTGAAGATATGTACATCCGGGCTCTTCACTTTGACGCCGACAACCCAAATTTGTACTACAATGTAAGTTTTATACAGAAATGTTACTTGAGTAAACGATGGGTGTTCTTTGCAGAGATGTAACTTGAGCACCTGTGTGTTGTATACATAAGTGTGAATTGGACAATAAAGCAACATTTATTCAAATTTGTGACTTGTAGTAAAATGTAATTTTTACACAGAAATATAAATGAAACATCATCATGTTTAACGCATCCATGAAATTTGGAATATTGTGGAATTATGGCCGAAAATGTATTTAACACTGTGTGTGTTTGTGTGTTTTTTTACAGCAAAGCCTCATCTATCTATCAGCTGAGCCCACCGAGTGGAATCGAACCCCTGATTTTAGCAGTGTAATTCCATAAACTTATCGCTGTACTGGCGGGTGGCATTTGACACTGAAATTAGCCAATACATTCTAATCTAATTCTCTAATATAATGTCTTGTTACAAAGGACGCCAACTAATGTATGTTTTTGTTCAGTAATGTAATGTCTTGTTACAAAGGACGCCAACTAATGTATGTTTTTGTTCAGTAATGTAATGTCTTGTTACAAAGGACGCCTACCAATGTATGTTTTTGTTCAGTAATGTAATGCCTTGTTACAAAGGACGTCTACTAATGTATGTTTTTGTTGTCTGATATAATGTCTTGTTACAAAGGACGTCTACTAATATATGTTTTTGTTCAGTAATGTAATGCCTTGTTACAAAGGACGTCTACTAACGTATGCTTTTGTTCAGTGATATAATATCTTGTTACAAAGGACGTCTACTAATGTATGTTTTTGTTCAGTGATATAATAACTTGTCACAAGAACGTCTACTAATGTATGTTTTTGTTCAGTGATATAATGACTTGTTACAAAGGACGTCTACTAATGTTCAGTGATATAATGACTTGTTACAGAGGACGTCTACTAATGTTCAGTGATATAATGTCTTGTTACAAAGGACGTCTACCAATGTATGTTTTTGTTCAGTAATGTAATGCCTTGTTACAAAGGACGTCTACTAACGTATGCTTTTGTTCAGTGATATAATATCTTGTTACAAAGGACGTCTACTAATGTATGTTTTTGTTCAGTGATATAATAACTTGTCACAAGAACGTCTACTAATGTATGTTTTTGTTCAGTGATATAACTTGTTACAAGGACGTCTACTAATGTATGTTTTTGTTCAGTGATATAATGACTTGTTACAAAGGACGTCTACTTATGTATGTTTTTGTTCAGTGATATAATGACTTGTTACAAAGGACGTCTACTAATGTATGTTTTTGTTCAGTGATATAATGACTTGTTACAAAGGACGTCTACTTATGTATGTTTTTGTTCAGTGATATAATGACTTGTTACAAAGGACGTCTACTAATGTATGTTTTTGTTCAGTGATATAATGTCTTGTTACAAAGGACGTCTACTAATGTATGTTTTTGTTCAGTGATATGTCTTGTTACAAAGGACGTCTACTAATGTATGTTTTTGTTCAGTGATATAATGTCTTGTTACCACCACATCATAACAAAAGTGACAATGTATAATTCCTGGGAATCTCTGACTTTGTTGCTTGGGTCATGTGTACTTAAAAGTATGTTGTTCACTTAGGAGTTCACTTGTATTGTACAATCAAGCATCGTCCAGAGAGAAACTATTGTGAATAACATTTTATATTTACGTAGTGGTTGTACCTAATACAGATCTTACTAGTGGTACCTTGTGCTACACCTGACTTGTAGTACCTCGTATTTCTTACTGGTGTGACTTAGTTTAATTAAGTCATATGTGAAATTAGAATTACAGAAGCCTGCGTATTTAAACTGCATAAGACTTGTTTCAGCTTTTTAGTAACATATTTCTCATAATCCAGCTACACAGATTTCAAATATAATGTTCATTAGTTTCTGTCACCCAATGAAAGGCGCGGCATAGCCAAGTGGGTTAAGGCGTGCGACTCATAATCTGAGGGTTCACATCCCCGTCGCACCAAACATGCTCGCCCTTTCAGCCGTGGCGGCGTTATAATGTTCAGGTGAATCACAGTATTCGTTAGTAAAAGAGTAGCCCAAGAGTTGTCGGTGGGTGGTAATGACTAGCTGCCTTCTCTCTGGTTTTACACTGCAAAATTAAGAACGCTAGCGCAGGTAGCCCTCGAGTAGCTTTGTGCGAAATTAAAAAACAAAACAAAGCACCTACTAATTTTTTTTTTTACAAATTGAGGAAAAAACAACTTTATTTCTATCAAATGTACCACAAATATGTTTGGGTTATTTGTAGAAACTCTTGTTTCCGTATCGATGAATAAATCAACAAGAAGGAATATCAAAGTGCACGTACAGACAAACACTATCCAGATATGACACGTCACAAGGCCTGGTAACAGTTCATATACTAGTGGTGTGCTTGTTTGGGGTTCTACAACACTTGACAATACCAGTACACCGCGATCGGTCTAGTCAAATCTATAGCCTGTGGTTTTTAACGTTTAAGTATAATAAAATGTTATCCTATTTCAATGAAAACGATTCACTTTTTCAGAATTATGTATCACGTTTTATTAAAAATCTGGAAGAGAAAATTGAATATTAGTTTTCAATTCAGCATACAGTGATTAACACAGCTGGGTGTTGTCTGAATGTGTTATTGTTTCACCACAGCTTGGTGTTGTCTGAATGTTTTATTGTTTCTTCACACCTTGGTGTTGTCTGAATGTTTTATTGTTTCTTCACAGCTTGGTGTTGTCTGAATGTTTTATTGTTTCTTCACAGCTGGGTGTTGTCTGAATGTTTTATTGTTTCTTCACAGCTTGGTGCTGTCTGAATGTTTTATTGTTTCTTCACAGCTGGGTGTTGTCTGAATGTTTTATTGTTTCTTCACAGCTGGGTGTTGTCTGAATGTTTTATTGTTTCTTCACAGCTTGGTGTTGTCTGAATGTTTTATTGTTTCTTCACAGCTTGGTGTTGTCTGAATGTTTTATTGTTTCTTCACAGCTTGGTGTTGTCTGAATGTTTTATTGTTTCTTCACAGCTTGGTGTTGTCTGAATGTTTTATTGTTTCTTCACAGCTGGGTGTTGTCTGAATGTGTTATTGTTTCACCACAGCTGGGTGTTGTCTGAATGTTTTATTGTTTCACCACAGCTTGGTGTTGTCTGAACGTTTTATTGTTTCTTCACAGCTTGGTGTTGTCTGAATGTTTTATTGTTTCTTCACAGCTGGGTGTTGTCTGAATGTTTTATTGTTTCTTCACAGCTTGGTGTTGTCTGAATGTTTTATTGTTTCTTCACAGCTTGGTGTTGTCTGAATGTTTTATTGTTTCGTCATAGCTTGTTGTTGTCTGAATGTTATTGTTTCTTCACAGCTTGGTGTTGTCTGAATGTTTTATTGTTTCTTCACAGCTTGGAGCTGTCTGAATGTTTTATTGTTTCTTCACAGCTGGGTGTTGTCTGAACGTTTAATTGTTTTTTCACAGCTTGGTGCTGTCTGAATGTTTTATTGTTTCGTCATAGCTTGTTGTTGTCTGAATGTTATTGTTTCTTCACAGCTTGGTGTTGTCTTACTCGACCAGGGTCGAAGTGATGAAGCTTTATCTTTGTTCAACAGAGCTTTAGAACTGGAACCGGAACACAAGGTAATAATTGTAAGATTTAGAACACAGCTTAACTATTCACAGTAAGGTTTATTAAACATGGAACCTTGAAATGTAACACATGTTTTTTTAATTAAAATATTTTTCATAAGAATGTTTTGCACTCATATTAGGCTTAGCGCGTTACTTGTGTGTTTTTGTTTGCTTTCAACTACTCTGGTCGCCCCACTAGTTTTGGTGTTGAGAACTGAAAGTTTTTATTGTTTCAGCAAGCCCTCATCAACTCAGCAATGTTACTTCAGGAAGGTAACTTGCAGAAGACCGAAGAAGAAGCCAGAAGGAGGTAATTATCTCAAAGTATTAAGGAAACGAAATAGCATCTCGTTCTGTTGATAGAAATAGGTGGTAATTATTTAGTTCCTTGAAGAAACAGCTGTTAGGTGAGCTAAAGACACTATCCGTCCGTGTTATATTTGTTTTCTGTTTTACTGACAAACAATCTGATGTGTCTTAATGCTAAACTGCACAATGCACTTTCAGCGATTTGTTCTCCTCAGGGATCGAACCCCAAATGATAGCATTATTTTTCAGAAGAGAGAGAGAAAATACTTTTAAAAATAATTTCCATAGCTGTTAAGGTAGAATGGAATATTGTGGCATAACATGCATAGCTCTAAGAACGCACAAGATGTCGAAATAAAAGTAAATATAAAGTCATTTATCTGTAGCACGTTCAAATTAATTTGTTACTCTGTGTTTTGTTGCCTGATGTAGGTTCTGGTAAGTAGGCTGTAAGTAAGAAGAGAAAGAGTGAAATAAAAATATTTTAAAGTGGAGAAAAAACCGTCATTACAATTTTAGATGAAATAAACTTTATCGATCAAAGAAATGAAACCAATAGAAAAAATGATTATATTAAACTTTTTTATTTTTTAATGAATGTTCATTTTTCTCTCACGTGACCACTACTTCTTTTTGACCTGCCCTCTGGTGGCTTAGCAGTGATGCTTTTTTAAATTCCGCCTGTGATTTTTAGAGGACACAGATCGAGCGAGTTGAAGGCTAATGTGTTTTAAAAAGTATGTTTTAGTGCTGAAAGTTATATATATACTTTCATAACACTGTTAAAGTATCTTGTGAAACATTTTCTTCTATTGTTCGTTTATTAGAAGATACATTCTTGTTGTATGAAAGATTTTAAAATATTTTTATATTCTAGTATCATAACAATACTTCATACTAATTATATATATCATTACAATTGTGTTAGTGCCAACAATATATGATTATAAGAAGTAAGAGTACTTTGGTGAGGGTTAATCTTATGCCTTTATAAGGGTTATTAGCGTTGTTTGAATGACAACAGATTTCAGAAGGCTACAGACGGTGTGATGCACGAAGAAGGGGTGTTCTTCAGTCTGGGAATGTTAGCTCTGGAAAACGGAAACCGTGCACTAGCTGAGCAGTGGTTCCGGAAAGCTATAGAGGTGAGAAATCTAACCGGTTCCACATAATATAACGAAGAGTAAGTAATAGGTAAAGATTTAAATATAAGTGTTTTGTGTCGTTTAGTCCTAAAACTGTGTTGTGTCGCAGTCGTTCCACTGATGAAATCACATACAAAGTAACAGATAAATCGGCATGGAATAAATAAATATTAGACCACATTTATAAACCTGCTATTGTTAAATCCAGCCCAAGGACAAATAAACCACATTTATAAACCTGCTATTGTTAAATCCAGCCCAAGGACAGATAAACCACATTTATAAACCTGCTATTGTTAAATCCAGCCCAAGGACAGATAAACCACATTTATAAACCTGCTATTGTTAAATCCAGCCCAAGGACAGATAAACCACATTTATAAACCTGCTATTGTTAACTCCACGCCCAAGGACAGATAAACCACATTTATAAACCTGCTATTGTTAAATCCAGCCCAAGGACAGATAAACCACATTTATAAACCTGCTATTGTTAAATCCAACCCAAGGACAGATAAACCACATTTATAAACCTGCTATTGTTAACTCCACGCCCAAGGACAGATAAACCACATTTATAAACCTGCTATTGTTAAATCCAGCCCAAGGACAGATAAACCACATTTATAAACCTGCTATTGTTAACTCCACGCCCAAGGACAGATAAACCACATTTATAAACCTGCTATTGTTAAATCCACGCCCAAAGACAAATAAACCACATTTATAAACCCGCTATTGTTAAATCCACGCCCAAAGACAAATAAACCACATTTATAAACCCGCTATTGTTATAGCATTGCCCAAAATGATACACCATATTTAGAAACGTATTATTGTTAAAGTATTGCCAAAAACAATAAACCTACTGTTGTTAAATCCAGATAAACAGCACTTAAACACAGACTGCTGTAAAATCCACGTCAACAAGGTAAAAATGAACACGTAAAAAACCACTGTTGTTAGAATTAGAAGATATAAGCCAAACTCTGGAACGGCTATCAACTCTGACAAGCTCTTTTTATCTCCAAACCTTTTATAATTATTGTCTTTGGCAGACCCACCGTTGATCAGTTTGAACATCTTGCGCAGTGAAAATATATTTCTAACCTTCACCACGTGAAAAAAATAGTGTAGCCCTCTGTACTTGTTCTTAGAGACACAGAAAGTTATTTGATAAATGACCAACTTTTGTCAAACGAATAAAAAAATACAAACAAATTTTCGTCGGTTATAAGTAAAAAAACAGTTTTTCCTCTTTATGTGTCGATTTGAGTCTGTCGTTCTATAAGAGAAAGCGTTTTATCTTGATTTAAAACTGTTATTGTCTATTAGTCACTTTTCATTCGTTGATTCTTTTTAATTGTTTTCGGTTGTTTTTCTTTATCGAAGATCAAACCGAGTGACCGGAGCGCCCTCTTTAACCTTGCTTTGCTTCTTACTGAAAATAATCGTCACTTAGAAGCTCTGGATGTTCTTCAGCAGTTGTTACAGGTGAGAAGCTGAACACGTTTTTTAAAATAACATAGTTTCGTATTTAGCCTGGTGTTTAACCAGAATATTGTAGTTACTATCGTTTCAAAGGTTCTATTGGTTTTTTCTCCGTTTAGCACCACACGGGTCACGTGAAAGGTCTTCTTCTCCTTGGAGATATCTACATAACTCAGATGAAAAACTTGGATGGAGCAGAAAAGGTAAAAATGTTTGTTTAATTTATAAACTGTGGGTTCTTATTAGCTGCAGTGGAGCACAGACAAAAACCAGATAATCAAGGCAGTAATTTGTAAAGTATGAGTTCTAATTAGGTAGAGCTCTACAAAAACCAAAACCAGATAATCTGGAGAGTAATTTGTAAAGTATGGGTTCTATTTGGTGGAGCTCTACACAGACAAAAACCAGATAATCGAAACAGTGGAACCTGACTACTGATTCTTCCCAACTTTTGAACTAATGTTATATACGAAGCATAATCTGGTTATTTGTGAAAATATACATATTGTAGACCGAACTAAGATTTTTATTAGGACAATTGGAACACGTACAGTCGAATAATAAGAGGCTCACTAAACTAAATTCCCCATAAACTTTATTGCACCAACTGCACTCGAACACAAGTTAGTGTTCAAATTAATTATATCTCACCTTTATATCAAAATGGCGTGGTTCTTTCTTCGTAAGCAATGTTTCACTCGACTCTTCTAGTGAGGAAAATTATTTATTATATAGAGAAATAACTGAAACTTTTATTTATTTAGTCTTCAAGACATTGGTCATAAGTTAACGAACAATGAAGATAAAAAAAATAGTTTAGCATAACAAAACAACTGGTAGTAAAACATACAGTTTGAGAGTATCAGAGTTGTATTTGTATGTATATATATATATATGTATGTGACTAAAATACATACAGGACTCCATGAATAACAAAACAATACATTTATTACAGTGGTTTGTTGCTTCTCTATTATTTCATACCGTTATTGTGACATGAAATGCCACACTTCAAGATGTAATTTTATGGATCGTCTGAAGTAAAAATGTTAAAATACAGCTTTCCAATGAAACTTGAGCTAAACACATACTTTTCAAGATGTGTAAACATCAAATACAGTTCTTATATTTATCAGATAAAATTACTTCCTGAAATGTGATTTTTCAGTCAAGAAAATAAACTGTTTGACAATAACAGAAAGAAGAGGTTTGTTTGGTTTGGTTTGAATTTCACATAAAGAAACTATTAGAAAATAACAGAAAGAAGAGGTTATAGTAGTGTGCCCTGCATGGCAAAGCGTTTTAAGGCGTGCGACTCGTAATCTGAGGGTCATGGGTTCGCATTCCCGTCGCGCCAAACATGCTCGCCCTTTCAGACGTGGGGGCATTATAATGTGACGGTCAATCCCACTATTCGTTGGTAAAAGAGTAGCTCAACAATTGGCGGTGGGTGGTGATGACTAGCTGCCTTCCCTCTTGTCTTACACTGCTAAATTAGGGACGACTAGCATAGATAGCCCTCGAGTAGCTTTGTACGAAATTCAAAACAAACAAACAAACAATTATAGTACTGATTTTGCGGACCTAAAAAAACTTATAACTTCCAACTGTTTTCTTACTTGTGGTTTCTGAAAATAGAGGTCGCCTTATTTTCGAGATCGCCCTATAATCGGGCCAGTATGGCATATGCTCCCAAACAACTTCGAGCCACAACTAAAAAACAATTTTGTTATAATATTTTGTACTCTCACTGCTTTTTCACGTCATGTTGACTCGTCTATACCAACAAACAAGAGTGACATTATTTAATGTTATTGCACTAACACGATGTACAGCCTGTCTTTCCTTTCATGTGGCTTTCACGACATCTGTCGCCTCTTATTAGGCAAAAGAGTTGCAAAGCAAATTACCCTAAAAAGTACTATATAACGAAAAGACACGAAAATCTGAAATAAAGCAGTGGATTAGGATAGGGGGTTTGAAGGAATTAATGTGGATATCAGTCAACGTCGTGCTGTTTATTGCATCAGTAATAACGTATCACGAGATACTGCAGTTAACCAACCAATATGTAATAACCATGATCGGGTCCGTGTCCATCTGTTATAAATAGCAAACTAAAAAAATACTCACTATATGACTAAATAATTCATGGAACAGTTATCACTTTTATGCATGACCAACCTTGTGCATTCAACAACGTTACATGTACTGTACTCATGTGGTTAGACATTCTGACCTGAAAACTGTACATGTACTGTACTCATGTGGTTAGACATTCTGACCTGAAAACTGTGGGTGGAATTCACTTCTGTACTTATATACATGAATAGTAGTTACCAAACACGTGCTGTATATAATAAACAAGTTATTCATTTGCTCCGTTTCAGTGTTATCAGAAAATACTGGAAGTTGACCCCCGAAACGTCCAGGGCTTACACAACTTGTGTGTGGTGTATCTTCACAGGGGTCATCTGATACAAGCAGAAAAGTGCTTCCTTCAAGCAACAGATCTGGCTCCAAACGTCGAGTATATAAGACATCATCTTCAACTGGTCCGCTCTCAGATTTTAAAACAAAACGTACCGATAGGTGTCACTCAGAGTGATTTGCATCAGCTGAAGTATTCTGTGAGATGATTGGCTGGTTTGGGTGACGATGGATAAATAACAGATGAAATACTCAAATGATATTTCTTGTACCAATGAAAAGCTCCTATTTCTTTGTTTGATTTTTTTCTTTCTTCACTGAGAGAACACTCGTGACGCGCAACCAAGACAAATGGAATATTACATTTTATGAGCGTAAAACATAACAAGACTTGAAATTTGAATTGTTGTCCTATTAAAGGTCGAACGATATTGGAGCACTCAGAAGACCCATGGAAAATTTTAACGTAATATTAAACCTTTATGGCTTCTTGTTTCGTTCGAGATGACCAACAGCTGTCGTTGTTGTCACTACCTATCGTAAGCGTCACCTTTTTATCACTTATCAAAAAGAATAATATATGTGATCAGAGAAATGTGTCGTTTTTAACTATAAGAGTATTTCACATTGTCAGTGAAGGAAAATATAGAGAAACAATATCAAAAGGTTGACTCCAACAAATCAGCAGAAACAATGATTGTTCACGTCAGGCCTGCTATTATCTAACTATTCATCATGTTTTACAACTAACGTCAGGCCTCAGTTACACCAACAAACCTGCTATTATCTAACTGTTCATCATGTTTTACAACTAACGTCAGGCCTCAGTTACACCAACAAACCTGCTATTATCTAACTGTTCATCATGTTTTACAACTAACGTCAGGCCTCAGTTATACCAACAAACCTGCTATTATCTAACTATTCATCATGTTTTACAACTAACGTCAGGCCTCAGTTATACCAACAAACCTGCTATTTTCTAACTACTTATGTTTTGCAACTAACGTCAGGCCTCAGTTACACCAACAAACCTGCTATTATCTAACTATTTATCATGTTTTACAACTAACGTCAGGTCTCAGTTACACCAACAAACCTGCTATTATCTAACTATTTATCATGTTTTACAACTAACGTCAGGCCTCAGTTACACCAACAAACCTTCTGTTATCTAACTAATGTTTTACAACTAACGTCAGGCCTCAGTTATACCAACAAACCTGCTATTATCTAACTATTCATCATGTTTTACAACTAACGTCAGGCCTCAGTTATACCAACAAACCTGCTATTTTCTAACTACTTATGTTTTGCAACTAACGTCAGGCCTCAGTTACACCAACAAACCTGCTATTATCTAACTATTCATCATCTTTTACAACTAACGTCAGGCCTCTTGTTACTGAAAACATTATTTGAATAGAAAAACAAGTATTTGTTTTTACGTCGATTCTAAATGTATTGTCGGAGTGCAATCGAAATTACGTCACGTGAGTAAAAATCATGTTTTTAACGGTTTGAATTTTCATGTGATTTCTTTTGTGTTACTAAGTGCAAAATAATATCATAATTCAGCGATAACGTTCGAAATATGATAAACGTCACCTGGTGGCAGCAGTATTTACCACTCCCGTTTCGTTCAGGTCGCTAGTCAACTGTTTGTTAAGGCCGCCTTAGATATTTAGGCTTATCTACAAACGAGGGCTGATACGCCGCATAGATTAACTTATTGTCACTTAGTAGTTAGTGTTTGCTTTTTACAACAGTATTGTCACTTCTGATTGGAGCAAGTTAAAATAAAAGTACTCCCCCTTCCATGCCTCTGAGATATATTGAAGTAAACTGTTGTACCCTGATAATGAATCTTTGCTTCTCCTTTTCCTGTTTGTTCAAGCCAAACTTTGTTTTAATTTGTATCAAGAAACATATATAATATATGTACATATATCGTTTAAAATAAATTATTAATATTATCCATTTTGTTCAACCAATCTTTGTTTTTCTTTTCTTCTAATCATCTGCACATAAACAACGAAATCCGAACAATTAACTCTTACATTCTCATAAAACTCAGCATATTTATTTACAACTGACAGTTGTATCGTGGAATCCAGGACTTGGCTGTGGTTACCGTTGGACAGCTGTCTTCCCTTTAGCCTTGTTGTGTCGCTGTGTACAATCCTAGCGGTAGAAAGTGTAAACTCGATATAATAAGCAAATAAATATTAAATAGTTTTTCACTATGTTAGTTCGTTCAATGTTGTTAAAACAAAACTACAACAATTGTTTAGAAGCTCATATTACACTCGTGAAAATTATTTGTTCGACTTTATTTTAGCTGAATTAATTAAAACTATCTTGGTTAAACTAAAATGTCTTTAATAATTTGACATTTTTATTTGTTATTAAATAATTATCTTGCACTGGTGTTTAGTATATCAATTAATGTAATTATATATACATATATAAATGAATCTCTTATAACATTTCTTATCAGTGAGACATACTGTTATACATAAAATGTCTCTGTTTCTCTGGGATTAAAAATGTACAGTTACTAATCTTCTAAAAATAATTAAATATATGTAAATAATTTATTTTAATCGATTGTTTCTTAAAACTATATCAATCACGTCAGAGTTTTCGTGCTGGGCTTTAGTCTGCATTTTTACGGTTCGCGATGTAACTCCACAAAATACGTAACACACTAGGTGCGTCTGAATACAATAGTAACAGTCATTTCAGTTCTTTGCTTCGTGATCGATCAAAGTCCAGATATAGGCGGATAGTCTTTCCTGTTGTCAGTAGTACGAAATTGTGGTGAATCATAACACATTCCTGAGGGCCTAGATTGGCTCGTTTGTAAACAGTAATAACTACTAAAGAATACATAACATTTAAAATTATTTTAATTGTTTTCAGCCACTTACTGATTTGAGTTACGAAAATTGAAACTATTATTGTTAAAGCTGCCTGAGCTGAGTGTGAGACTGTGCAAATTTCAGAATACGGGGTTGAAGATAACAGAATCATCGTGCAATTATAAGGTCATAGCTAACGTATCAACGGGCAGTCCCAATTTTAATTGGATAAAATATGTCTGAAGTAAGAAAAGTAAGCGTTAATTATAACCTAATATGTAAAGTTTCAAAGTTAAACATATTTTTTAAAGAACGTAATACAAAAGCATGGTGGAAATTATGGTAACTCAGCACCACTAATTACATGTTTTGTCTGTTTGTTGTCCTGAGTTTAGTGGTGACCTTTCACGTGTTATGGGGACTCTTGAAAAGGTTACTGATTGGATGGCAATTTATGGCGCTTTGTGTAAAGGTTACAGATTGGATAACAGTTTATGGCGCTTTGTGAAAAGGTTACAGATTGGATGACAATTTATGGTGCTTTGTGAAAATGTTACAGATTGGATAATAATTTATGATGCTTTGTGAAGAGGTTACAGATAAGATGAACATTTAAACATGCATATTCTAACGATTACTCATAGATAGGAAACAAACTTTAGAGAGTGTACACAAGAAACAGTGTTTATGTCACATGTGACATTGTTGCTGTGTTGGTGAGTACAGTATGAAATTTAATTATTTGCACAACACAAACGGTAACAGTAAGTTACAGAATTAAAGTAAAAAAGAAGGCGAACAGTAAACCGCGAAAACATTTATTGTTGGTGGGTGTTGTAGGCATATAAATATTCAGTTTTGTTTTAACCGCGTTTTATAAATACATAAATAAAACCAGTGTCGACAAGGTAATATTCGGTATATTTCTTTTCTTACTGACTCATTAATATTAAGAGATAAGTACCTTAGTTTTTATCACATATTCAAAGTAATGGAAGGCCTGTTTTGTTTTTAATAGCTTGTTCACATGCGATCGTAAATTATGTTTTACACTAAGTTTTTCTTCGCCATATATTTCGTGGGGGGGGGGTTATCACCCAGTCCCTGCCCAACATTTGTGATCTTACAAACTCTGTTACGTCTTAATTATTACTGCAACATCGAGTTTTATGGGTTTTCACTCAGGGAAGTTAGAGAGAAAATCGTTTGTAATTTCCAGTTACAAGAAGGTTTAAAGGCACGTTGCAACCTCGCCGATTTCTCACCACTTATACGCGAAGTAACTAATTTCAATTACTTTTGACCTCTTGACCACAAAATTATATCTAAGTATTCGCGTTCAGAACTTGGATTTGCCACGTAATTAATTTTTCCAATATCTGGTAAAACTACATAGATACAAAATTGATCAAATCACAGACAGTTGATGAAAAGTTTTATTTATACCCTTCGTGCTGAGTGTTTTCTGATGCTGTCTGTAATTTTGTCATTTTTCAAGTGAGCTGAACACAATAATACTGCTAATTAGTCAGTTTTAACATTGATATATCTCCGCAATGGGTCGGGCGTGGCCTAGTTCTTAGCGAGCTCAGGCACTGAATCCGATGGTTTATGGTTCGCGACCCGTTTTCACAAAAACACATACAAAACGCGATAAGAATATTGTGGTCCTAGATGCACAAAACGAGTGACGGTTAAACCTCGCCGTTCTTTTAACAAAAATTAACGGTGGGTGTTACTGACTGACTTCCACTTAATGTATCGATCCGAAATTAGGAGTGGTCGGTCATTTACCGACAACTGTGCCAAATTGTGGAAAAGAAAACGGACAAAAATCATATTCGCCGACTGTCTCATTTAACGTTAGTTCCTGACAAATAAAAGTTTGAGAAGGAACGTCATTAGCTAATTGGCGTCACGTGACAGGTTTTATCAGAACAATGAACGTTTCGTGTACGAATAAATGGCTTGGAACGAAACCTAGCTTGAGGGGAATCGTTAACTGATTTTATCATCACCCATATTGAAAAAAACAAACTGAATATATTTATATTACGTGGCTTCGTTAGCGAAAGCACCACAAGCCATCTAATATTTCTTTAATTTTCTGTGTGATTTGTGGAATAGCTAGATATGCATGCCTCTCTCCAAATCCTGGAGGGTCCGGCATGGCCAAGCGTGTTAAGGCGTGCGACTCGTAATCCGAGAGTCGCGGGTTCGCATTCCCGTCGCGCCAAACATGCTCGCCTTTTCAGCCGTTTGGGTGTTAAAATGTGACGATCAATCCCACTATTCGTTGGTAAAAAAGTAGCCCAAGAAATTCAATGTTACCTAAGTTTAAAGTTAACAAGTAAAAATTCAGTTGCTATTGTATGGAATTATGTTGGTTAACAGGAATAATTATTTACACAGCTGTTACAAACAAGTGGTTTATTCGTCATCCATCTGTTATTCTAGATAATTAATATTTATGATTTATGACACACGGACGTTTTTTTAGTTCTGGTGTTTAATTAGTTATTTTAGGCTCTATTCTAACTAAATAATATGTGTAATCCCAATCAAATACACGGTGTTATCGTAACTAAACACACTGTGTTATCCCAACTGAAAACCATGTCTCATCTTTAATAAATACCTTGTATTATCTCACCTAAATGTCTGGTGTTATCGTAACTAAACACTGTGTTATCCCAACCAAATACATGGTGTCAACGTAACTAAACACCTTGTGTTATCCAAACTAAGTATCCTCTCTCATCTTAACTAAATACTTTGTATTATCCCAATTAAATAGCCAGTGATATCGTAACTGAATACCCTGTTGTTCTAAATCAATACACTGTGAGCAATTTCAACATGAAATCGTTTCGTGTTTCCGGAGGAAGCGACGTAGCAAGGAAAGCGAAGAATGTGGTGTTGAAACAAAATATGTGTTGCTGAATATAGGGCCCGGCATGGCCAAGCGTTAAGGCGTGCGCTTCGTAATCTGAGGGTCGCGGGTTCGCGCCAAACATGCTCGCCCTCCCAGCCGTTAGGGCGTTATAATGTGACGGTCAAAGAGTAGCCCAAGAGTTGGCGGTGGGTGGTGATGACTAGCTGCCTTCCATCTAGTCTTACACTGCTAAATTAGGGATGGCTAGCGCAGATAGCCCTCGAGTAGCTTTGCGCGAAATTAAAAAGAAAACGTTAACAAAAGCAATCAAAAACCTGGTGGCAAAAGAAAGTAATAAGCAACTAAAGTGAGTTTGCAAATGTTGTTCTACACTGAAAATGTAGCCTTAATGATTAACTGCACGTGATTAGTTGTAACGTCATTTCATGCTCTGTTTTCTAATTACCTTGGTCCATGACGTTGGAGTTGGGCGTGGCTTGAACTGCAGATGTATTCTGTTTCATTGTACATCCACGAAACAACAAATGCACGTTCCTTCCGTGGGCTAGCGTTAGGTTTATGGAGCTACAACATAAAAATCTAATGGTCGAGTCCCCCTGGTGGACGGAGCGAAGACAGCTTATCGCGTTACTTTGTGCTAAAACAGATTTATGTCCTAGTAAAAGTGGCTGATTTTAACTTGTTTCCTCTGTCGGTTACAGTGGAAATTATATTTAACGAGAAAATAGTCACTTCTGCACTGATGATACGACCTCTTTAATGGTCAGTTAAAGTATAATAAGGCACTAAGGACAGGATATTAAACGTCCTAAACTCAACCCATGATTAAACATACAAAGAAACGGGTAGCAACATACAGAAAACATTAACAGTAAACACGCAAGACAAACAAAACAGATATAAACACAAAAACTCAGCACGTGATAAAGACAGTGAGAACACACCACTTACAAAGTAAACACAAAATTAGCCACACATAACACAAACATAGGCAAAGAAAATTAAAACATAATAAACGTATAAGTCGCCTATAAAATAATCACAGATATAAACACTAAAATAAACACACACTTAACACACAAAGATGATAACACATAACAAACATAAACATGTAAATAACTGCTTTATTTTACACTGTTTACTTTGAAAACTATCTTGTTTCTATATTCACCGCTAGGGTCATTGGCGCCGTATTGAATATTGGTTATTTTTTAACAGGTAATTATTTCTCTCTCACATTTAAAAATAACTGACGTCATGTTGAATATTGGTTATTTTTTGCATTGCAGTTTACTTTTATATGCTTATTACATTTAAAATAACATCAAATATTCAATTTTCCCGTGTTATTAATTACTGAATATAAGTATAATTAACGTAAGTTAATCGTACTATATTAATTACTGAATGTCCATCTCGTTGTGCCATTATTTTGTTACCACCGGCTGTCTTCTGATGGTGATATTAATTTAAATGTTAAATGATTTTTAAACTTTATCAGTGTAATTATAAGTTCATGTTTGAAACTACGTTTCTCTGATAGACTTGATCTATGACACATGTTGGCCTGGCATGGCCAAGCGCGTAAGGCGTGCGACTCGTAATCCGAGGGTTGCGGGTTCGTGCCCACGTCGCGCTAAACACGCTCGTTCTCCCAACCGTGGGGGCGTATAATGTGACGGCCAATCCCGCTATTCGTTGGTAAAAGAGTAGCCCAAGAGTTGGCGATGGGTGGTGATGACTAGCTGCCTTCCCTCTAGTCTTACACTGCTAAATTAGGGACGGCTAGCACAGATAGCCCTCGAGTAGCTTTATGCGAAAATCCAAAACAAACAAAGACACTATGTTTTCTTGACACTTTGGGTACGTTAACAGTCGTTATGTAGTTAAACTAGTCTAAGTCCTTCAAACGTTTTCCTTTTGATTTTAATCAGATAACGTTGTGTCCACTTGACCATGACACATAGGTCACGTGATAACTTTCGACTTTTCCAAAAATGCTCCTTACAATTCAATTACCTTGAATTCGTCTAAACATTGTGTTTCTTTTCGTTGACCACAAGCTTGACTTTTCATTGTGTGTGCTGTGCCATCTTGAATTTTATTAGATCTCTCCAATTATGACTTATCTTTCAGCAGATATTAAAGACGGCTCCTTTCTCCTATGGATGCTATCATCTTGGATGGATCATCTGATTGTATACTTTTGGACATGTTATTGTTTTTCATCAACTGTAAACGAGATTGTAGAGTTAGACATGACATAATCCATTACGTATGTCTGTGATCTTAAAGGTTGAAACTCTTGATAAGGGAATAGATCAAGGGACCTTGTCCAACGCCATATTTACTACTAACATTATGCCACGCCCTGTCTATACCTGACAAGATCAACTAACTTTTGTTTATTATGTGAAAATATATATGAAGCTGGTGTTTAAAAGCAAACAGCAAGACAGAATGTTCCATGAAACATGGGCTCTGTCCAGTATAATTCTGCATATGAAAACAAAACGTTGAATTTTACAGTTTATCAGTTATCGGGTTACATTTCTTCATTTCAATCTTTAGAATGTGTATTTGTTTTTCAGAAGAAGTGTACCAAAAAGGGTTTGTTTTCGAATTTCGCGCAAAGCTATACGAGAACTATCTGCAGTATCCGTCCTTAATTTAGCAGTGTAAGACGAGGGGAAAGGCAGCTAGTCATCACCAGCCACTGCCAACTATTGGGCTTTTTTTTGCAAATGAATAGCAGGATTGACAGTGACATTATAACACCTATGAAAGGGCGAGTATGTTTGGAAGAACGAGGACTCAAATCTGCGACCCTCGTAGTGAGGGCCGAATGACCTAATGACCACCTGCTATGCCAAACATAAATAAGGACTTAGTACTTACTACATGGACTATTGGACTCTGTACTAGTAAATTTTGTTTGGTTAGTTTTTAACACGTGTTAGCTCTTCAAAAAATACTGAAAGCGAAGTTGGTGTTATCAAGTTTCTTAGAACTACTTACGAAGAAACGCACAACAGAAAGTTTTGCAGAAATCGTTTTATTTACAAAATACAAAGTTGTTTCACAAGCATTATTAATGATCATTACAGCAAGCAACTCGTATTACTGCATAATGTAACCTTTTCACGTACTACGTTACGTTGCCTGCTTCTTTCTCAGTCATTTCGACTGGCAGACCACGAATAGCTGTCCACCAGGACAGCTGTAAGTCTACAGAAAAGTCCTCCACTAGGACAGCTGTAAGTCTACAGAAAAGTCCTCCACTAGGACAGCTGTAAGTCTACAGAAAAGTCCTCCACTAGGATGTAAGTCTACGGATGTGGCTTTGTTATAAGAAAAACACACACAAAACGAAAGACATGTTTGATAGCATAAATGGAAAAAAGTGATGCCTATCCAGTAAGCGATCCCTATCCAGTTAGCGATGCCTAACCAGTTAGTGATGCCTAACCAGTTAGCGATGCCTATCCAGTAAGCGATCCCTATCCAGTAAGCGATGCCTATCCAGTTAGTGATACCTATCCAGTTAGTGATGTCTATCCAGTTAGCGATGCCTAACCAGTTAGTGATGTCTATCCAGTAAGCGATGCCTAACCAGTTAGCGATGCCTATCCAGTAAGCGATGCCTATCCAGTAAGCGATCCCTATCCAGTTAGTGATGTCTATCCAGTTAGCGATGCCTATCCAGTTAGCGATGCCTATCCAGTTAGCGATGCCTATCCAGTTAGCGATGCCTATCCAGTAAGCGATCCCTATCCAGTTAGCGATGCCTATCCAGTAAGCGATCCCTATCCAGTAAGCGATGCCTATCCAGTTAGTGATGCCTATCCAGTTAGCGATGCCTATCCAGTTAGTGATGCCTATCCAGTTAGCGATGCCTATCCAGTTAGTGATGCCTATCCAGTTAGCGATGCCTATCCAGTTAGCGATGCCTATCCAGTTAGCGATGCCTATCCAGTTAGTGATGCCTATCCAGCTAGTTGCGAGTTAATGGGAAATGGAATAATTACAGTGCATTGTGTTAAATTAAACTACTTTACATTAAATGTGTTGAGGGGGGTCTGTGTAATAGGCTGTATTGTCAACTCCAGAGACTGAACACCAGGTTTTATCACTGATAGGTCCGTAAACGTATCGTCCACCAGCCTACTTCTTTTATATATGTTGTTTTTTTCAGACACATAGCTAGTTTTCCTGGTTAAGTTTTAAATCCATCTGAGTTTCTTACTCCAAGTTCAAAACGAACGATAAGTTAGTTTCACTTGGTTTAGACACACCGTTAGTTTCACTGGTTAAGTTTTAAATCCGTGTTTGCGTTTGTTACTGTTACGTATTTTTTGATGTTTTAAGTTCTTCGTAGACTAAACGCAACAGAAAAACGCAGATAACAGCTTGTATAATTTATTACACTAAACTATTAACAAATATGACATAAATTGTATAATAACAGTGACAGATATTAAGTTACGACATTCGAAATTAATTACAAAACAAAATAATATTAGTTTCAAACTTCAAAATAAATCACAATACAAAACGGTACTGGCCTGTATCTAATGTAATGATCTAAAGTTAAAGTCTCAAATTCCAGTCTAGGGTGTGAATTTGGTCCCACGAAGAGATTCCGAAACAGTTCACAGTTCAATGAAATCGCCGTCTCTCAGCACAAGCGGTAATTCAGAAGTATCGTAGAGATTGACGAAATAAAATCACGGCTTCCATAGATCTAATTTCAATCACAAATCCAAGTTGAATATTCACAGCAAACACTTAATCTTTCTCAAATAACTAACTTTCTTCTTTTGAAATGAAACTGGTGTTTGAATCTCACTCTTTGTCTTCGAATAAAACTAATGACTGAATCTCTCTCCCTCGAATAAAACTGATGATTGAATCTGTCTCTTGTCACCGTCTTTTATACCGATAGGCCTATTTCTCGAACAATCTCGCAATTTCCATACAACTCCAGAGCTATCACGCATATCCGTTCTTGCACGAGACTACACATCTAGACAGGAAGTCACCAGCACTCATTTACAAACATGTGATTGGTCTACTTAATTCGAGAAAGTTCTAAAATGTTACCCGAAACGAATAACAAAATATTAGTTTAAACTTCTAAACAATAATATCAATATGTAAAAATGAATAATACAAATGAAAATTCAAACACAATACGACATGTTGTCGTTTACAAAATATTTACACATATACATAACAGTTACACAAAGTTCAAAATGAACAATAAGCTAGTTTCATATAACTGGTATTTACTGTTTCTAACAGCACGAGCTGTGTAACACCAGCTTTGATCAACATGCCATTTTAATAATGTATAACGTAAGAGTTTAATAATTCTGAACTAAGAAGAGACGACATCTATTGTTTGGATAAATCAATCACCAGACGAGTAGGTTATTATATGGAACCGGCTAGAAAGCATTAGCATTGTTATTGAATTTCTGAGTCACGTATCATCATTGAAGTTCTAATTAATATCCCCTGAAAGAAGACTTTACCTTCGAAGTGCTGCCGTAGACTTACCCGTAATGCCATTTACATGTCCTCACTTTGCCTTTGTCTACTGTAAAGTTGCCTGAAACCGTTTCGTACATGTAGAATGTACCTCATTGTTTTGAGTACAGTGAGTGTTCTCATGTGGTACGTTTACAATTAAACTTTGTCCGAGCCGCAACATTAGGTGGTCAGACAGTCTATCAGTAAATCGCGTCTGATCTCAGAATAATCTCACATTATTGTTTGATACGTTTATACCTAATGATTTAAACAGCCAATCAGGCATATCTGACCCGAACTCTAAGCTACCAACCAGAGAGAAGGAATCTAGTCGCTCATATACACTCATGAAATGGCTACTTTTAACATAATTGTGGGATTGGCTGTCACCCTTATAATGTACATAAAGAACCAGGGCTGTGTTGTCAGGTAGACTCAGGCCGTTTTGAAATTCAAACAGTGTTGTAATCGAACATTAACTAAATTCAACCTTTCGTATTTGGGTTTCATAGCTCCATCCCAGTGGCTAGAAACCGAGTTTCGATGCCAGTAATGGGCAGAGCACAGATAGCCCATTGTGGCTAACTTGAAACAAACAAAACTAGGATTCATAATTTATTATATAACTATCATTTCTGTTCCTTACCTAATTTTACTGAACTAATTCAGTAAGTTTCAAAACCTCATTACATTTAAATAGCTTTTCCTTTTCGTTAATTAGACCTGTTTTGTTTTTTTCTATTATGTATTAAAATAATTTATTATTTAGATATCGTGACTACGAATTTAAACTTTATAAAAGTTGTTTTGGTTTTAACAACAGAAGTTGAATTTTTTTTTGTGATACTCACAGCGACATCTAGATATTTATTATAAACAAATTTAGGAAAACCTGTATAAAAACTATCCGTTTTCGCCAAGGTTTTAAAGTAACGATCATAGGTGAAAATATTTAAATCAAAGAAACATTTCGTGTCGGTAAGACAGTAGACAGTTTTAAAGTGAAACTTTGCTTCGTGACGTATTAAATTTTATCTTAATTTAATAGTTTTAAATACATGTTTTTTTTTCTGAATTTACCACCAGTTAAACGCGTTAAGTATCTTTTCAAGTTTGAAGAACGTGATCTTGCACGAGCTTTGAATGGCACGTTTTTGCGTAGATGTTCGTGAGTAAAGTCAACAGCTAGAACATTTTAAACAGGACAAGGCAACAAAGATAACAAAGGGTTATGTTCCACAACTTAACTAAGTTTAGTTGGGAGGAAAGCAGTACAATTATTTCAGTGCTAACTGACCAACGTCAAGGCTACAAAATGACGTTGGTGTGTGTGTGTGTCCAGAACTGTAAAAATACCAATACCACATTACTTTAAAGTAAAACTAACGTCTTTTCACACGAGACTCAAAACGTTCTTAAGTGTGATTCATTATACAGCGTGTATTTCTAAATCTTCTGTTTTATCACAATTTGTTTCCCAAGGTCCTGCTTTATAACCGTGTGTTTCTAAATTCATTGGTAAAAAGAGTTCCTCTAGAGTTGGCGGTGGGTGATAATGCTAGCTGCCTTTTCTCTAGTCTTCTACTAATAAATTAGGGACGGCTGACAAGTGTAGTTTTTTTTTGGGGGGGCGAAATTCAAATAAACCATTCTCCCCCCACCCTACAGCTAAGCTACAACCAACATTTGTTAAATAAATAGTTTATTTGGAAGTTCGGTGTTAAATAAATATATCGCGTTTTTAGTTACGGAAATTTTATGATGACTAAATAATCAACTCAGTTATTGCGTTCTGTTTAAAATTTTGACTCGGGTTGTGTTCCGTTGCCGTTCGGAGCTGTGGTTACATTAAATTCCACTGTTCGATAAGGGTAGCCCAGTGGTTGGCGGAGGAATATTTCGCCCTTTAATTTCTCAGTCCAAAATCAGGGACTGCTAGTGCAAATAGAATATATGTAGCTCCGATAACTAAAACAAGAACACGGACACAAGAAAACAAAGTACCCTTTATTCTTCGTAAATTATGTACGTGTGTTTATATCTTTGAGCCAACGGTTCACTATTAGAAATTCATCAGGAGTTAAAAAATCTGAGCACACTTCATTTTGATGACGTGGGGCGTGAATATTTAAAAGTTAATTTATATAAATAAAAGTATCTAATATTATCTTCAAACCTTTTTACTGTTAACATTTCAATGTTCTTTTTAGACCCATTTTAAAGAGGCCTTTTAAAAACTGAGCGGAAAACCGTGAAGTGCTTATATCTTATCTCTCTCACCAGCAGAACCTCCGGCGGGCAACCAAAGAGGTTGTATTTAACCACACAATTTGTTCTCTTGACGTACAAACGCCCCTGGGAATAATTCTTTAACTTGGGCGATCACAATCTTGCAGTTGGTGTCGCCACCATTTCAAAGAGGCCGCTTTTCACAACTCTGAAACTGACAGTCACTACAGTCGTCTCTTGTGAAGTTCGCTAAACCCAAAGACTTGAAGCAACTGTTAGGTAAACAACCGAGTTCCGGAGGGTTATTTTTCAAGTTACTCATTCTATAAATTACATTATTAAGTGACTTTCAACTCTGCTGCATCAAATGTTTCTCTTCGGGTTACAATAAAAGTTAAAACCTCCGAACTTTGTCAGGTAATGAATTGAAAGATTAGATTAACTTCGTAATGGACCAGTGTTTAAAATGTGAATAAATTAGAACCCTTTGTAACGTGTCGTCGGGCTTCTAATATATTCGGTTTCCACCATAATTCCTTTCTTTATATGTGAGGGTCGTGTCATTTCAATATAATCAATAAACACTATTTTAATGCTGACCTACTGTTTCTTCGTAAGGACTTCAAAATTACAACACTAGAATCCGAAGTTCGATTCTCTGCAGTGAACACAGCAGATAGCCCAATGGCTTTGCTAAAAAACAAACAATAAACTGGCCTTTCCTAGCAGTTTCTGTAGGTAGAAACTATGTTAACAGTGCCCTCTACACGGAAACATTATGTTAACAGTGCCTTCTACAAAAAGAATTACAATATAATATATATGGTGTGCTCAGTTTTCTCACACATAAGATTCCTCATAAATCATTCCAACATTTACTGTATAGAACGATAAATCAGTTGGTAACATTTTAATTTAGTCTTTCTATAACATCTAGTTATGAAAATATTGTTTGGGTTTTTATGATTTCAGAGCCACATAATGTTCTGACTTACAACACCACAAACCAGGTTTCTATAGTGATTTATATAGTGATGTTCAGAGAAATATAGACTTTGAATTTTCAACAAGAGTAAAACAAAATAACGCATTTAAAAATTAGAAATTACAAAATTAAATTCAGAGAACTACAAAGAAAAGATTCGGAACAGTTGTGGCAACACTTCATGTTTGAGAGTTACAGCTGTGTCACTCCATCTTACTCTCCTAGATGTAGTCATTACTGTGTCACTCCATCTTACTCTCCTGGCTAAAGTCATTACTGTGTCACTCCATCTTACTCTCCTGGTTGTAGTCATTACTGTGTCACTACATCTTACTTTCCTGGTTGTAGTCATTACTGTGTCACTACATCTTACTCTCCTGGCTAAAGTCATTACTGTGTCACTCCATCTTACTCTCCTGGTTGTAGTCATTACTGTGTCACTACATCTTACTCTCCTGATTGTAGTCATTACTGTGTCACTCCATCTTACTCTCCTGGTTGTAGTCATTACTGTGTCACTCCATCTTACTCTCCTGATTGTAGTCATTACTGTGTCACTCCATCTTATTCTCTTGGTTGTTGTCATTACTGTGTCACTCCATCTTACTCTCCTGGCTATAGTCGTTACTGTGTCACTCCGTCTTACTTTCCTGGCTATAGTCATTACTGTGTCACTCCATCTTACTCTCCTGACTGTAGTCATTACTGTTTCACTCCATCTTACTCTCCCAGCTAAAGTCATTACTGTGTCACTCCATCTTACTCTCTTGGTTGTAGTCATTACTGTGTCACTCCATCTTACTCTCCTGGCTATAGTCATTACTGTTTCACTTCATCTTACTCTCCTGACTGTAGTCATTACTGTGTCACTCCATCTTACTCTCCTGGCTAAAGTCATTACTGTGTCACTCCATCTTACTCTCTTGGCGAAAGTTATTACTGTGTCACTCCATCTTACTCTCCTGGCTATAGTCATTACTGTTTCACTTCATCTTATTCTCCTGGTTATAGTCATTACTGTGTCACTCTATCTGTCTCTCCTGGCTCTAGTGACAACTGTGTCATTCCATCTGTTTCTCCTGCCACTACTGTGTTCCTATATACACCAAAGCTTACTTGCTGTTCGAGGTCTTCTCTACAGTTGATCACCTATTAGCTTTATCTTGGGTGTACCGTTAAAAGTAAAATCTAATTGTTTCACCCAAGTTTTCGAGGCAGGATGCGCGACAGCTATTGCACACACTCCTAATTTTGAACTGATAGACTGGAAGTAATGCAGGTGTCAGTAACTACCGATTAACTGTGTGTGACTCACACACTCCTACAGCACATCTAAAGTGATTAGTACGTTCGTTTTATGCAAAAGAACGCCAGTCCAGAACTTTCTAATTTATAGTCCGCTAATCATAAGTGCAGGTCTAGCCCAAAAACGAACATAAGTAACTTAACTGTTAGTAAAAATAACTTTACAAAATAACCACGTTCATAGATAAAGAGAAATCTAAACAATATATAATAATGTAGAGTAAAAAAATATTTTTGAAGTCCTGGTGGAACGGGATATATCAGAACTACAGTTTGACGTTGTATACCGTTTTGTTTTTAATGTGATGCCACCGAAAACTGGCCGCGTTTTGAAAGAGTATGTAATGACCTTTCCGAAGCAAAATATCTAAACCATTATATCATATAGATGTGTTTAGACTGAATATTTAGAATTTTTAAGTTAGGGATTTACCTCTTACTTAATGATATTGCCAAACAAAGGAATATGGATCAGCTTAGATCACCAGGACTATGTAGAAAGGGACCTACAACAAGTATTCAAACTATGATAAGCAAAGTGTGACATCTGGTAACATTAAGAATACACAAAAGGTCAGTGATTAAGGTAATTCACGTGTCACGGGCAACTGTAGACCACATAATGAAGTATCTCCGTCTAGAAAAGTGACATAAGTCACGTATACGTAAGTTACTCACACATCATATCGAAAAGAGGAAGAAAAACGAAAAAACTTCAGAAAATTGGTAAGAAATGTCAGTAAGAGGTGACACTTGATGGAACTCGTATACATTGTGATACCTGTAACAGTTTTTTTGGTGGTTTCTACAGATCATAGGTGAAAAGGGTTTCCAGAAGAAGTACACGGTATGTTAGAAATCTTTCTCGAAAGGGTTCATGGCAATTGCTGGATATCGCAAGATGGCAAGTCACAGATCAGGAGACTGTACAGAGGTCAAAGTGAAGTTGTTGTTTTTCTCACTATTAGGCCATTGTTTTATACCTTTATATTGCGCAAAATTCCTTTCCTCGTATAATATCGTCATGTGACGACGCTGCTAAAGTCGTCATAACTATGACCTTGCGGAGGTCAAAGAACATTTTTTCTTCTTAATTGTAAAGTGATGACGTAGTTAGTAAAAACAGAAATTCGATGTTACCTAAGTTTAAAGTTAACAAGTAAAAATTCAGTTGCTGTTGTATGGAATTATGTTGGTTAACAGGAATAATTATTTACACAGCTGTTACAAACAAGTGGTTTATTCGTCATCCATCTGTTATTCTAGATAATTAATATTTATGATTTATGACACACGGACGTTTTTTAGTTCTGGTGTTTAGTTATTTTAGGCTCTATTCTAACTAAATATTCTGTGTAATCCCAATCAAATACACGGTGTTATCGTAACTAAACACACTGTGTTATCCCAACTGTAAACCATGTCTCATCTTTAATAAATACCTTGTATTATCTCACCTAAATGTCTGGTGTTATCGTAACCAAACACTGTGTTATCCCAACCAAATACATGGTATTAACGTAACTAAGCACCTTGTGTTATCCAAACTAAGTATCCTCTCTCATCTTAACTAAATACTTTGTATTATCCCAATTAAATAGCCAGTGATATCGTAACTGAATACCCTGTTGTTCTAAATCAATACACTGTGAGCAATTTCAACATGAAATCGTTTCGTGTTTCCGGAGGAAGCGACGTAGCAAGGAAAGCGAAGAATGTGGTGTTGAAACAAAATATGTGTTGCTGAATATAGGGCCCGGCATGGCCAAGCGTTAAGGCGTGCGCTTCGTAATCTGAGGGTCGCGGGTTCGCGCCCAAGTCGCGCCAAACATGCTCGCCCTCCCAGCCGTTAGGGCGTTATAATGTGACGGTCAATACCACTATTCGTTGGTAAAAGAGTAGCCCAAGAGTTGGCGGTGGGTGGTGATGACTAGCTGCCTTCCATCTAGTCTTACACTGCTAAATTAGGGACGGCTAGCACAGATAGCCCTTGAGCAGCTTTGTGCGAAATTCCAAAACAAACAAACGAAGTTTGCTGAATATTTATTTCTTCCATCACTCAGTATTTGTTTAGAGGATACTGTTGGGATTATGGCTAACAATACCGTAACAGAAACAACTTATGGAGTAATACACCGTAATATAGAAACAACTTATGGAATAACACACCGTAATACAGAAACAAATTTCTGTTCAAATTGTATTTCCTTTAAATTTTCTAAACATTGTTACGTCACATCCGGTCTCTTATGTTGTTTTATATTTAGAAAAACACGAACTACAAACGAAAACATGCACCTCTTACGTCACTTAATACGTGTTCATTATCTTAATGGTAACTCTATGTGTGTTTCTTTTACGTTACAATGTGTCCGTGACGTCAAGTATTAAAAAAAATTTCGTATATAATTTTACACACAAGGGCATAAAAACTGCTTCTTATAAACGTAATATGTTACTCTTTACTATGTTGCATTTTGTTCAGAGGTTTTAGGATGTTACAAGTCAGGAAACAGCAATCCATATTTTTAGTTATGTTCACTTGCGTCGTTAAAACAAGAACTCTTTAACTGGTTACCTGTTCTTCTGTGTTAAAGGTTATTTGGTTTGAGTTTCGCGCAAAGCTACACGAGGACTATCTGCGTTAGCCGTCCCTAATTTAGCAGTGTAAAACTTGAAGCAAGGCAGCTAGTTTTCACCACCCCCCGCCAACTCTTGGGCTGATCTCTTACTAACGAATAGTGGGATTGACTGTAACATTATAACCGCTGAAAGGACGAGCATGTTTGGTGTTAGAGGGATTCGAACTCTCGATCCTCAGATGACAAGTCGAGTGCCTTAACCATCCGACCATGCCAGGCCAACCTTCTATGTTAAACCTAACTAAAGAAAAGTTTGACACACGTTACAACAACAAAATATAATTGATCAAAGCTAATATAAAAATTATATAATATATAAAATATAAAAATTAAAAAAATTAAATATCAGTATTTAAACCAATTTTACAAAGGTTTTGTGTGGTGTATTTTCAATAGAATTTGTAAAATGGAAACGCAAACCTACAACAGTAACTTCAGATGATTGTTCCTGTTTCAAATATATCCGTTGAATAAAATAACACAAATCACGAAAAATGAAATAAGTGTTATTACAATATCTACCGTAAGGTCATAACACTAAGTGCTAGGTCTTTCAAACACAAAGAAAAAAAATTGCTTCGCACAAAATTTAGAAAATACTGAAATAAAAAAATGAATGTCTTGTTTCTTAAACCTAACTTTAAAGTTAGAAATATTCTACCAGTAAATTGTAAATGTTTTACTGAAGATGCGGAACATTTCGTGAACACATTCCAAAGAAAAATCGAAACGTAATTCAAAGTGTCTTAGTCCTAGTTTCCTGAGAAAGTGATAATGTTTATCTTGTAGTTCTCTTTGAAGAAGATACTTTTTTCATGGTTTTCTCAGAGGTAAAACTTTTGTTGAAAAGGCCTCGCATGATTTGGAGGTTAAGGTGCTCGACTCGCAGTCTCAGGATTTCGGGTTCGCATCTCGGTCGCTCCAAATATGCTCGCCCTTTCAGCCTTGGGGGAGTTATAATATCACGGTCAATCCCACTATTCGTTGGTAAAAGAGTAGCCCAAGATTTGGCGGTGGGAGGTAATTAATAGTTGCCTTTCCTCTGGTTTTACACTGCTAAATTAAGGACGGCTAGCGCAGATAGCCCTCGTGTAGCTTTGCGCGAAATTAAAAACCAACAAACAAGCAATTTTTTTGTGCTTTTCTCGAAGAGAAAATTTTTTACTCGTGGTTCTCCTAGAGAGAAAATAGTTCCATTCAAGGTCTTTCATTTTGGTCGCGTATTAAACGACGTAAGAGGTCCATTAACACAAAGTAAATAAGAAGCTAGTCTCATATACATCAAGGGAAAGTGCCAGATGACGTAATAAGAAAGTAAACGTAAAGGATACATTAATGCTAACTTCGAATCAATATATATGTATGACAAAACGTCTTACATGTAAAAATACACCCAGGTTTTAGAAAAGTGTAAGACATGACAGGAAAGATAGGAAAAAATTGAGACAAATGATATAAAACAACCAGACTTGTAAATATGTCACATAAATATGAATAAATTAAGTAAAATAAACATAGAAAAAAACGTGATATCACTTGTTTTGCAAGAGACACTATCTATTGCAGTGTCCAATGTTTAACTATGTTTTATAGAGACACTAGTTGGTGTAGTGTCCAGTATTTAACCATGTTTAATAGAGACACTAGTTGGTGTAGTGTCCAATGTTTAGCCATGTTTTATGGAGGCACTAGTTGGTGTAGTGTTTAATGTTTAACCATGTTTTATAGAGACACTAGTTGGTGTAGTGACCAATGTTCAACCATGTTCTATAGAGACACAAGTTGGTGTAGTGTCCAGTATTTAATCATGTTTTATAGAGACACTATTTGATGTAGTGTCCAATGTTTAACCATATTTCATAGAGACACTATTTGGTGTAGTGTCCAATGTTTAAACATGTTTCATCGAGACACTATTTGGTGTAGTGTCCAATGTTTAACCATATTTCATAGAGACACTAGTTGGTGTAGTGTTCAATGTTTAACCATGTTTTATAAAGACACTAGATGGTGTAGTGTCCAATGTTTAACCATGTTTTATAGAGACACAAGTTAGTGTACTGTCCAGTAATTAACCATGTTTCATAGAGACACTAGTTGGTGTAGTGTCCAGTATTTAACCATGTTTCATAGAGACACTATTTGGTGTACTGACCAATGTTTAACCATGTTTTATGGGAACACTAGTTGGTGTAGTGTCCAATGTTTAACCATGTTTTATAGAGACACTATCTGTTACAGTGTCCAATGTTTAACCATGTTTCATAGAGACACTAGTTGGTGTAGTGTCCAATGTTTAACCATGTTTTATAAAAACACTAGATGGTGTAGTGTCCAATGTTTAACCATGTTTTATAGAGACACAAGTTAGTGTACTGTCCAACAATTAACCA
Organism: Carcinoscorpius rotundicauda; assembly: GCA_011833715.1. NCBI lineage: Eukaryota > Metazoa > Arthropoda > Merostomata > Xiphosura > Limulidae > Carcinoscorpius > Carcinoscorpius rotundicauda. Next base: position 71,406,683 of record CM022400.1, read on the forward strand.
TTCTTTATAGAGACACTAGTTGGTGTAGTTTCCAGTATTTAACCATGTTTTATAGAGACACTAGTTGGTGTAGTGTCTAGTGTTTAACCATGTTTTATAAAAACACTAGATGGTGTAGTGTCCAATGTTTAACCATGTTTTATAGAGACACAAGTTAGTGCACTGTCCAGTAATTAACCATGTTTTATAGAGACACTAGTTGGTGTACTGTCCAGTAATTAACCATGTTTCATAGAGACACTATTTGGTGTAGTGTCCCATGTTTAACCATGTTTTATAGAAACACTAGTTGGTGTACTCTTCAGTAATTAACCATGTTTTATAGAGACACTAGTTGGTGTACTGTCCAGTATTTAACCATGTTTTATAGAGACACTAGTTGGTGTACTGTCCAGTAATTAACCATGTTTCATAGAGACACTAGTTGGTGTAGTTTCCAGTATTTAACCATGTTTTATAGAGACACTAGTTGGTGTACTGTCCAGTAATTAACCATGTTTCATAGAGACACTATTTGGTGTAGTGTCCCATGTTTAACCATGTTTTATAGAAACACTAGATGGTGTACTCTTCAGTATTTAACCATGTTTTATAGAGACACTAGTTGGTGTACTGTCCAGTATTTAACCATGTTTTATAGAGACACTAGTTGGTGTACTGTCCAGTAATTAACCATGTTTCATAGAGACACTATTTGGTGTAGTGTCCCATGTTTAACCATGTTTTATAGAGACACTAGTTGGTGTACTCTTCAGTATTTAACATGTTTTATAAAGACACTAGTTGGTGTACTGTCCAGTATTTATCCATGTTTTATAGAGACACTCGTTGGTGTAGTGTCCAATGTTTAACCATGTTTTATAGAGACACTAGTTTGTGTAGTGTCCAATGTTTAACCATGTTTAATAGAGACACTAGTTGGTGTAGTGTCTAATGTTTAACCATGTTTTATAAGAGATACTATCTGATGTAATGTCCAGTATTGAACCATGTTTTGCAACAGCCGTTGGCTTATAGAATGTCTGTTGTTTCAATATGTTTACATGCATTGTGTCTACCAGTTGATGTAGTTTGGTGTTTTGGTGAAAATCATGTTGTAGTTTGTGGTACTCAAAGCTTGTGATACACGTCTCTCAAATCATACTGAACGCGAACTTTCAGTGTGGCCCACGCCACCTACAGTACAACGCCACATGTAGTGTAGAGATCAGGCGTGTTGGTTATTAGTAGCGCAAAAAAAAAGAGAGAGACAGAAGAGGAAAGTTGAAAGTTTCCAGTTGGTCGGTTCTGGTAACAATCTATCGGTTTCGATGATTAATAGAGAATGTCACGTGACCTGTAAAGAATTTGGGGTTCGATCGTGCAGAGAAAAAGAAATTGTTAAATCGCTTTAGTGTCATTCACTTTTTCGATTTGTTGATGCATAAATAAAGTAAGAGAAAAGAACTTGTTTCTTGTGTTTTCTTCTTACACTAAATCGGAGTTGTTTGTCTTTTCCACTTCGCTTGGCTGAGTACTTAGTTGTGAATATCTCGTGACGTCAGCGTTGTGACGTCAGGGAGGCTGACTGCGTTCTCTGTGTGTTGACAGAAATGATTATATTGTATTTCATACTCTAAGTCTGACGCTGACTGTTAAAAAGGTATAGAATTATGCCGGTATTGGCACTAGATCCCTGTCGGGTATATTTTGTTCCGGTCTAATTTTGAGTCGGTCGTGAAAACGTTCCGTTTTCTTGCAGTGGGAGACCAACGGTCTAACACTGGTTAAACTCTTGTCCGGTTCTAACTGGACATATTCTGTACGGACTGCATTCTTCTTTATTTAACTCTGTCTGTCCATATGTATTGAGCTGTATCTGGCTATCTATCTCAATGTAACTCTATTTGTCTGTCCATCCGTTCATCAGGATATCTATCTATCTGAACGTGTTTGTACCTTGACCGTCTGTCCATCTGGATATGCTTAATATATTTATTGGTATGTCCACCTAGATATGCTTCTATTTATCTCTCAATCTGTCCACCTGGATATGTTTCTATCTGTATTTCTATTTTTAATTATTTAATTTTATATCTATCTGGATATGTTTCTATCTTTAATTATATAATTTTATATCTGTCTACCTATCTGTCTATTTGGATATGTTTTTATCTTTAAATATATAATTTTATATCTGTCTACCTATCTGTCTATTTGGATATGTTTCTTTCTTTAAATATATAATTTTATATCTGTCTATCTAGATATGTTTCTATCTTTAATTATATAATTTTATATCTGTCTACCTATCTGTCTATCTGGATATGTTTCTTTCTTTAAATATATAATTTTATATCTGTCTATCTAGATATGTTTCTATCTTTAATTATATAATTTTATATCTGTCTACCTATCTGTCTATCTGGATATGTTTCTATCTTTAAATATATAATTTTATATCTGTCTATCTAGATATGTTTCTATCTTTAAATATATAATTTTATGTCTGTCTATTTGGATATGTTTCTATCTTTAAATATATAATTTTATATCTGTCTGGATATATTTTTATCTTTAAATATATAATTTTATATCTGTCTGCCTGTCTGATCAAAATTTGCTCTTATAAATTATTATGTTTTCAGTTGAACAAGTTATTTATCGACACTTGTTAATAAAGAAGTAACTTGTAGACTAAACTAAACTATAAAACAGTTTAGTTTCCATCAGTGAGAAATGGTTAAACGCCTGGGTATGTGATCGTATTTATAAACACACATGTGGCCAGCTCATTTTACCATTCTGAATATCTATTGTGAGCAAGAAGTTATGGTTCGTTGCTGGGTCTTCTTGTTATAAATTGAACTTGGGGATCATGAGAGTTGTCATCCGTACCCATGGTGGACCTGTGACCTCACTGTACGTATTTAAAACAACTTCTTCCAAACGTCTCTCTCTATCTGTCTCATTATGCTCATATTCAAGTGAAGTTTTTCCTTCTATCGATGTAATTATTTAGTAGTTACTCACGATATAACGTTCGTTATGAAAAAAAAACAAGTTTTAATATACTTACTTCTGAGTTCAGTGACAAACCTAGATTGTATGGAATCCATACTAACTGGTTTTCGATCCAGTTTGGGTAGCAAAACCCACACTAAGTGGATCCTAGTTCCTCGGTCCACCATGATTGTTCGACCTCTAAACCTTAACTCACCCTATGGGGATCATACCTGAGTTAGTCCAGTAATATTACCATCAAATTCTTTGGAGTAGGTCTTAGATTATTTTAATTATTCTGTTCTCACTGAAATAAACTATTAGGTCTTTCGTGGTCACTATAATTAGCATATTTGAATAATCCATCAGTTTTTTTTCATAGTCGCTTTAATTTTTCCTCTGATATTATAATAAACCATCGGTTTTCATAGAACTTCTTTAATTAATTTTTAATTATAATAAATCAGTCACTTAATGCGTGATTAACATTGACTTCAGTCATGAGATTCTTAACACCAGTATAACAGTCCGATTATTGTTTACATAAGATTCTTAACACCAATATAACAGTCCGATTATTGTTTACATAAGATTCTTAACACCAATATAACAGTCCGATTATTGTTTACATAAGATTCTTAACACCAATATAACAGTCCGATTATTGTTTACATAAGATTCTTATCACCAATATAACAGTCCGATTATTGTTTACATAAGATTCCTAACACCAATATAACAGTCCGATTATTGTTTACATAAGATTCTTAACACCAATATAACAGTCCAATTATTGTTTGCCCTCAAGGAGCAGATCCTTTAGGGTTATTTAACCAATTTATATATGTTAAGTCAACAATCAGGTTATTATAGAAGTTTACAAACATGAAACAACAAGCCATCAGATCCTTTAGGGTTATTTAACCAATTCATCCATGTTAAGTCAACAGTCAGGTTATTATAGAAATTTACAAACATGAAAGAACAAGTCATCAGATCCACTAATTAATAGTAAGGTGACATAAGCTAATATTAACCTCCGTTATAAATACTTATCCGTATAGAAGTAACAAACCTACCACCAGGTGTTTCAAGTTGTTGAACCACAAGGTTCTGTGGAGTCAATGTTATTATTTTACTGACATGAACTTGTGTTAATATGTCCTTTAAGGTCACTTTAACATGTTCGACCACCATGATGTCTAGATCAAATAGAATTTATCAGATTATTGTCAGATATTTTTAGAGCTGGTATAATTTGTTTACTGCTATTAGAATGTATTATCAGATCTTATAAGATATCTTTATTATCTCGTCTCTCAGGTAGTTTTCTTATCCCAAATTTAAGCTCATTCAACGATAGAAAACAAAAGAATCCAACATTTTAAGTCGAATATCGTGGTTGTATATTCCTATCACAAAGCTACACGACAGGCTATCTGCACTCTGCCCACCGTCAGTAATCGAATCTCGGATTTTAAAATTCCAAGTCCGTAGCCCCCTAGTGGCACAACAGTTTGTCTGCAGACTCGCACAATTAGAAATTGGGTTCCGATAACATTTATGGGCAAAGCACAGATAGCCTGACATGTAGCTTTGTTCGTAACAAACAAATCAAGTCTGTAAACTTATTGCTGGTCCACTGGGGCCTAACTCTAAGCTAAAAGACACCATGTTATATTTTATCGAGTGCTTACTTCGGCTATAGGTTTCTATGCTAAACAACCCGGAGTGCTACTTGTACTCAGATTTTAAACGTGCACGTTCCACATTACTTCAACTCGATATATTAGTTCCATGTTTCATAGAGACACTATTTGGTGTACTGATCAATGTTTAACCATGTTTTATAGGAACACTAGTTGGTGTAGTGTCCAATGTTTAACCATGTTTTATGGGAACACTAGTTGGTGTAGTGTCCAATGTTTAACCATGTTTTATAAAAAACACTAGATGGTGTAGTGTCCAATGTTTAACCATGTTTTATAGAGACACAAGTCTTGAGCAAGATATAATTTATCTGTTATTGACTTTTCTCAGAATACTTCATGAGTAATTTAATTCGATTTCTGACGTTTCATCCAAACCTGAATACATCTGTTGTCGTTAAAGCAATCGATATGTCGTTAAGTTTTATTCCAAGTTTCTCTGTTTTTTTTTCTGTCATCTGTTTAGTGTTATAAAAATTACTTTTTTGAATTCGTGACTTGTTTACTGTACGAGAAGCTGATAGGTTTGTACGATGGCTGAAACGTTATGACAATTCGTGACTTGTTTACTGTACGAGCTGACAGGTTTGTACGATGACTCAAACGTGACGACAATTCGTGACTTGTTTACTGTACGAGCTGACAGGTTTGTACGATGACTCAAACGTGACGACAGTTCGTGACTTGTTTACTGTACGAGCTGACAGGTTTGTACGATGGCTGAAACGTGACGACAATTCGTGACTTGTTTACTGTACGAGAAGCTGATAGGTTTGTACGATGGCTGAAACGTTATGACAATTCGTGACTTGTTTACTGTACGAGCTGACAGGTTTGTACGATGGCTGAAACGTTATGACAAACCTCAAAGTTTCGAATATCCTTAAACTCCTCTGAAATAGCCTATTCGGGAGAGATGAATCTGTCAATAGATGTATTTCAATACAGCTTATAAGCACCAAGTCGTTCGGTACTACATGATTTAATGCAGCTAAAAAGCACAGTCTTTCAGTATTACATGTTTTAATACAGCTTATAAACACCAAGTATTTCTGTACTGTATGTTTCTGTAGAGAACTCAGTATTATACTTTTTACGACAAACTTCACTAACTGACGAACCTGAAGCGTGTCTAATATCACAACGTGAATGCTAAACATAGAACATCCTGTCTCGGTTTGGTCCGCGCCATATCCGTTGGTCGATATCACAAGCTTTCTTTCTTTATATCTTCTACTTGGTCTACTGAATGTTATATCTGGGTCATTCTGTTTGTGACAAGATGGACTCTCGTGCACTTCAAAGCTAGCAAAAGTCATTTATTATTTCGACAGCATATTGTCCATCCAGGTGTCGCTAGTACATCAGAACTGTAATATTATTCCAGCAAATACAATCACAAACCGCACTCCTTTAAGAACGTCTCAAATTAAAATTAGTAACACTTTGAATATGTTATCATTACTACCTGCCGTGCGCTTTTTGACGTTATCCGAAACTTGCCTGTTCAGTTTTCCAAGTCTAGACATTCGTTATCCGTTAAAAGAAAAGAAATATGTTAACTCTACAGGGTCCACGTGCACTCAAAAGGCCGAATCAGCTATTCAGTCAATGTCTGCACGCTCTCTTCAGGATGAGTTCTGGATGTTTCTAATTCTGAGAACACGTGAGTGCATTAATAAAGCGCGCCATATTAGCCATATCCATCGTTCACTGATATAGAAAGGCAGTAATATTGTACACCAAAGGGGGGTCGAAAGAACAATTAACTTGTACAACAATGAACATTTTATAATCCACACATGACGTTGTTAGTTATATATTTCTATATTCTGACACCACTTATTCCTGGGCGTATTTTCCTGGACTTCGCTGGAAATATTTCTTACGATGGTCAGTCACACTGACAGTCTCCATCTCTCAACATTTAAATTATTTCTTTATCACAAGCCACAAATCTTCCATTTCTCGAGCGTAATTATCTGTCTTTACAGCGCTGTAAACCTCGCTTATATTTACCCGACTGTGATAATCACAACATCAATATTGTGCTTAAGTATTTAGCTATTGAATTTTCAAGATGCATCTGAGAGAAATATAGTCTTATTTGTTACCTATAGATGGCACCAGTTACAATATTACTCTTGGGAACATTTTGTTTTTAAACAATCTACTAAACACCACACGCTTCATCAGTAAACACTTCCGTTCTCTAATTAGCAGTTTCAAAAACAAATTATCGTTTTATATTGTAACTTTTCTCGGTTGAATATCTGTATTCTTCAGCGATTCGATTCTAAGAATATATAAATTACGCGTTCAAACCCATGAGTTTTATAAAACATTTTGAGTCTTAATGTGACAGTAAACATAGATTAACAAATACGGTTTAGAGCAAAGCTTGATGAAAAAAAAACCAAAATAACCACATTCCAATTATAGTAATGCTGGAACATTCTTGATGGCGAGAAACCCACTTGAGATACAACGTTGGAAGATGTTTAAGTGTTCTTATTACACACAGGAACACTGCTGTCCACCTCGCCCTATTTCAAACTCAAAATTCACGAGAAGAACTCACAATAACAAATCCAAACACGTTGTCGCCTCTTTCAAAAAGATAAAAATAGTAGATGTGTTCTAGTAGATTTTGTGGTCAAATTACCTTGATGAAATGCAACATCAGTAAGATATATTTGGTTTGTCATTCTGCACATTGATGAAATGCAACATCAGTAAGATATATTTGGTTTGTCATCCTGCACATTGATGAAATACAACATCAGTAAGATACATTTGATTTGTCATCCTGCACATTGATGAAATAAAATATCAGTAAGATATATTTGGTTTGCCATCCTTCACATTGATGAAATACAACATCAGTAAGATACATTTGATTTGTCATTCAGCACACTGATGAAATACAATGTCAGGAAGATATATTTGGTTTGTCATTCTGCACACTGATGAAATACAACATCATTAAGATATATTTTGTTTGTTATCCTGCACATTGATGAAATACAATATCAATAAGATATATTTGGTTTGTCATCCTAGACAGTGATAAAATACAATAACAGTGAGATAAGTTTGGTTTATCTGAATTTATGTTGATTTATATTTGGTTAATACACATCAAATATTTTCATTAAACTCTTTCTACGTATTTGTCATAAATTAAAGTTTTTTATGATAGATGTTACATTAAAATATCGATCTAATTCTCTGTATCAATTAATAATTGAATTGCTTACCTTTATGCAGAAAAATAAATTATATTGAAAAATAAATTGCTTCTAAAAATGATAGAACTTTTAATCAAAAGTGAGACGTTTTATCTCAGCAACGTATGGGATAATTTTAATTTCATGCCATGTTAATATTTCTTTTACAATTTATTTTGAATAAAGTACATATATATAACTTAATTTTTCATTTTGCGAGAATAACAAACAGGTTATGTATGATTTTTATAATTCATTCATACAAAAAGTGAGTTTACTGTTTTTGTTGTATTGTGTTGTCATCTAGTGAGTAGCACAGACTGTACAAAAATTATTTGTAGTTCTTACAGTTTAAAGGCAGGGACAAGTACGTGCAGAAAGTCCTTCAGGTACTTTAGATTCAATTATCGAACCTGAAAGTTATTAATATCTCCTAATGAAACTGTAATAACCAATAATAATAAAATTAATATAATGAATAGTGTAACGAATTACAAGGTTTAAAATCACGTGTCGATAACGAGGTAGCCACGGCACAGATGGGCTTAGAGCTCAAGAACATAAACGTAGGCCTACATTTTTCTTCAAAACACAAGTTTGTTTCTTAGCTCATAATACGTTTTTATTGTAAAAACAAAACAGTTTCACACGTTTAATCGCTGAATAGTCTGAAATAGGGTCAACTGAAGACAAAATTAAATCAAGTTGATATTAAAACTAGCCTATAAATAGGTTTTAATAATATTTAATTAGATCAAGTTGACATTAAAACTAGCCTATAAATAGGTTGTAATAATATCTAATTAGATCAAGCTGATATTGAAACTAGGCTATAAATAGGTTGTAATAATATCTAATGAAATCAAGTTGATATTAAAACTAGCCTATAAATAGTTTGTAATAATATCTAATTAAATCAAATTGATATTAAAACTAGCCTATAAATAGGTTGCAATAATATATAACTAAATCAAGTTGATATTAAAACTAGCCTATAAATAGGTTGTAATAATATCTAATTAGAACAAGTTGATATTAAAAGTAACCTATAAATAGGTTGTAATAAGAAAAGAAAGGTGATGGGAACATAAATTTTCAGATTTAGAGTGTGAACTCTCACTGACCTCAGATTCAAAATGTGAATTCTCACTGACCACAGATTGAAAGTGTCAACTCTCACTAACCTCAGATTCAGAGTGTGAACTCTCACTCACCTCAGATTTAGAGTGTGAACTCTCACTGACTACAGATTCAGTGTGTGAACTCTCACTGACCACAGATTCAGAGTGTGAACTCTCACTGACAACAGATTCAGTGTGTAATCTCTCACTGACCACAGATTCAGTGTGTGAACTCTCACTGACAACAGATTCAGAGTGTGAACTCTCACTGACCTCAGATTCAGAGTGTGAACTCTCACTGATTACAGATTCAGTGTTTGAACTTTCACTGACCACACATGTCAAGATCAGTCTTCACCCGCACCTCGTTCACTTTCATAACATTGTTAAGTAATATTCATATGAAAGTTGAGAATGGCCCTAAAGAAATAACGTTCTGTCAATAGGTACGTGAACGGTGACAACAACATATTTCTTCATAAGTTACTTGCAACCAACTTGACTAATTCTTTACGTTTGTCTTTAAAGCGTGATATGAATGAGATTCTGTCTGTGTGAACGGGAACTAAAATTGGTTCCAAATGGAGTATAGAAATAGGTGAGTATGTGTACGTCTTTAACCACTGCAGTCAGGGTGTTGGAAATAATTATGGAAACGGTAGGGAAAATATGTTTGAAAGATAATTACTACAGGCATCCCTAAACAAACTGTACCGGGCCAGAGTCTCGTGCTGGTGGTTTACACTGTAATTGTTAATCATCAACTCGAGAAAGAAATCCAGCATCAATATAAAGCTTACAAAAGTACTATGCCCACTAGTAGAAGGGTAAGTGCCAGTCTTGACATCAGACATTTAATTTTCTTTTAATAGGCATGTATAAATCACAGTTATCGATAGTCAAGGGAACTCTGGCAAAATATTTCAACAATAAATTTATAAATTTGGGTTTCATGGTCAACTGGTGGCTAAACTGGACATTAACTTCACGTGTGTTTAGTGCCTTATACATTAATTATCATTCAGAATCGGTCACACAAAGTATTTATTAGCCGTGAAGTTACTGATACTCCATGAAATGTAAATATGACGATTAGATCAGCACGAAACGTTGGTACATTTGAGACAAAAACATAAAGTTGGGGCACAAAACTGCAATGTTCATACACAAAATGATGTGATGATGTTACGATCAATTTCATTTTTCGTTGGTTAGAATAACCTAAGAGTTGATAACACGTATTAGCCTTCCTGTGGCCTGGCTTGCCCTGGTTATTAGGACATTCGACTCACGATATGTGGGTTAAGGGTTTGAATCCCGTCGTCGAACAAATCACTCTTTCAGCCACGGAGGTATTATAATGTTACGGTCAATCCCACTATTCGTTGATAAGAAGTATCCCAAGAGTTGATGGTGGGATGTGTTGACCAGCTGCCTTTCTTTAGTTTATCACTAAAAGTGGAGACGGCTAGCGCAGATAGCTCTCGAGTAACTTTGCGCGAAATTCACAAAATTTTTTTATTTTGAAGTTAGAAAGCGAATGTCGGAAATCATGTTTACTTATCAATTTCAAAAAATCATTTTGAGCGCCCTCTTTTATTAAATCACCTTTACTTGTTTCTCTGTCTCATTAGGAGCAACTGTCTCTTTAATACTACCTGTAGACGATACATAATAGTAGCATTACGTGTGAATGTAGTAGGCTTAAGAACCAAATTTTTCATAGTTTTCAATGCAGCTTAATTCTGATAGACAGTGTATCCCCATTGTCATAGGGTTCCTACTTCTCTAGATGTATCACTTTTGCCATACCTACATTGTTGTTTATATATAACTTTTATCTGTTTGCTCATTCTTACATAGTATTTAAATTAGCTTCATTTATCGTCCCTAACGTAAAAAATCTATGTTGTGCTTTAGTATACCCTAGTTTTGTTTGTCTGTTTGAAACGTGCACATATTTTATTTTATGTAGTTGTGTGAAATTTTCACGTTTATGTATATGTAAACACTTAAAACAAGAGAACTTAATCCATTTGAATGAGTGTTTTTTATCTTAGATATGTGACAACTACACACAGCTACTTGAAAACATTCTGGAACTGTAAACACTTGATTACGTAACACCTGGGTCAGTTACAACCAGTTTTAGCTTTGAACTTCTCAGCAAACCTTTCTCGGTCCGCTTTCTCGTTTTACCATTTTTCACAATCAGTGAGTTTCTCGACGTCTACAAGACATGAAAACAGTGTTTCGTTATGTGTCTACGGGTTTGTTTTTGTTATTCTATTTACGATTAATGTCGCTTTGTGTTTTTATTTCACTTATCGCTAAAGATCGTTTGGTCTAAAAATAAAGTTAACCCTAAAGTACAATACAAAACGTATTTTGGTATTTACACTATCTAATCCTGGTACAACGGTTGGCATGACGTCATTAGTAACGTTTTAAAGGGTTGTGCGTTTATAGGATTGCATTTCAAGCCAATTTCTTTAAGCTACTCTTTTTGAAGAAATCAACAGCACTCTGAATTATGTGCTTAGTATTCTGTATAGAGAAGTTTATTTAGGGGTATAATGGAATGTTCGGCACGGCCAGGTGATTAGGACTCGTAATCTGAGGCTCAAGGGTTCGAATTTCCGTTACATCTAACATGCTCGCTCTTTCAGCCTTGTGAGGATTATAAAGGTAATACAATCCCACTAGAAGAGTAGCCCAAGAGTTGGCGGCGGGTGATGATGACTAGCTGCCTTCCCTCTAGTCTTACACAGCTAAATTAACGACGATAGACCTCGTGTAGCTTTGCACGAAATTCGGAAACAAACGGTTTTAATGGAGGCCCAACACCTTGAATGGGCATGTGTTTTCCTAGTCTGTACACGAATATCTACAGCACAATAATCGTATGCTTGCCCTTTTAAGTGTGGTTATCTGTGGTGTTGTCAAAGTTTCACAGATATCAAACACATGTGGATAACGTTAATATATCATGTACTCCACACGATAGAATTTATCCAACTTTGTGATATTCGTTAGTAAAAAACACTTTGACGAATATAAATGTTGTGACATAAGCCTAGCCAATCAGAAGTAAGTTCAATGTCTGAAAAACCTCAGACGAATTATCTGTTTATTTGTTTGTTTTTTTAGATCTAGTTGAAAGAAATAGGAAGTGGTTTTGCACTCCTTGAAGCAGAACGAAGTTAAGCGGCCAGGCCACAGACACTTTTGATACAAACTACTGGTCACAGAGAGGCCAGCTGGACATCAGTGTCACGAGGGCGTTGTACTGCTCTTGGAACTGAATAACGTGTTTAACTGTCACTATTATAAAGTGCCCATAGCTGAATCCACAGAGTATATTCATGCACATTAACACCTAGGCCACGCCCAATATTTGGTTATTGCTATTGTAACATGTAACTGCTTGAAGCCTATGCAGGCTTTGTCTATTAATAGCATATTTCTTCCTTAATCTGAACAAATAAGAAGTTAGGGAGGGAAGGGAAGTAGCAGGAGCAGATAAAGATAGTAATGCAAAGTTAAGTAGGTGACTGTGATTCGATGGTGATAAATTTCAACAATAAAAAAACAGCACACAGTCCACTGATTTTAAATAATATATTAAAACTTAAGACATTTCAATCGGATATACAAAGTTTCCTTACTTTGTTGATTACCTTAGTTGTGTCCAGGGTTAAATAATTTTATATTTTCATCAAAGTCAACACAGGTTAGTCTGACCGAAACTTCGAACTTTCTACACACTACGAGGTTAGTATGCAAGAATACTTAATCAATTGTTGTTGTTTAGAATTAAGCACAAATCTGCACAATGGGCTATCTGTGCTCTGCCCACCACGGGTATCGAAACCCGGATTTTAGCGTGTAAGTCCGCAGACATACCGCTGAGCCACTGGAGGGGCTACTTAATCAAACCAACAAGAAAAGCTTAAAAAGTGTAAAAATACAGTAAGAATTTGAACTGCTCAATGTATGATTCATGTCCAAGTAACATTCGTAATGAACATAAAAAGTTGAAAATATTTAACAATGAGATAGTCTGTGTGATTAACAGGGAGGAAATAGATATATTTTATGATTCAGGGTTAGAACTAACAGAGTAAGTGATAAAATAAAGGATATTATAAGTGATACAGGCGTATACTTAAGGGTTAATAATGTACAGAAAGGTCAGGAAGTGACAGGTAAAGTGCAGGTAAAAACATTTTAAAAACCGTACGTTAATTCTGTCAGGAATTTTGCAAAGACTTAATAGTGGAATGAAATTACAAGCAGGTCACTATAATTAAATGTTAGGCTTAAGTTAGTACGTAAAGACGAGCATATCGGCTAATTGGAGTTAGGAGAGCAGTTTAGTTGGAAAACAAAACTTTAGGAATTTTTTGAAAGGGTGTTTTTTTTGTATAAAAATAAAGTAGAGGTTACTAGAGAGTGGAAAATTGCAGAATAGTGAAGAAAAATTAGGTAGAGAGGGATACAAATGGAGAAAGCTTTTGCTGGAAAGATAGTGTTAACGATAGGCTTAACTGTCAGTATTGTAACTCGAAGTATAAAAAATACAACACATGACTTTAGAACACAGGGTGGTATTTAGGATTTTGATATCAGAAGAATAACTGAAACAAAGGTTAAATGTAGATATTTTTGATGATAGAAATTTGTTTGAAATACATAGTTATTAATACATAGGGTATTAAAGAGAAGGGTGAGTTAAAGATATTAAATATAATAACAATTAACGAATAAAAAACTTTAAATTGGTAATTGGTACAGACAACGAGATTAAACGGCGGGACACTGTTAAGTATAAGGACCCATGACGCTAACAATCTGGATTCGATTCCCCTCGCTGGACACAGCATATAGCTTTACCCTAAAAATAAACAAAGGAATGAATACACCACCAAATAAAAATTAATAATAAACTTTGTACTAAAGTTAAACTTCCAGTTTTTGGTGACGTCATAATGATGAAGGAAATATTGGATAAAGGAGACAACTTCAACAACTGGTCAAAGAACTTATCAGGAACGATGCTTATTGTAAAGTTTTAGTGCAGAAAGGGTTCAGATTGGAAGACGTCTGGGTATCAGAATTCATTACTGAATTAGACTTGACGTTTTACTTCATATACAGACAGAGGGATATCAGCTACAAATTTCAACACATTAAAACTTGAAGAGACTCGACGAATTAACTGGTGATGCTGATTAAATGTGAAATTTGTTTTAACTACGTTTGTATATATTGGAAATGAACATGTTTTTTACAAGAAAGAGATGACTGATAATATAAACCCAGGTTGACTCACAACGTGAGCTTGTTTGTTTGTTTTTAATTTCGCACAAAGCTACTCGAGGGCTATCTGTGCTAGCCGTCCCTAATTTAGCAGTGTAAGACTAGTGGGAAGGCAACTAGTCATCAACACCCACCCCCAACTCTTGGGCTACTCTTTTACCAACGAATAGTGGGATTGATCGTAACATTATAACGCCCCCACGGCTGAAAGGACGAGCATGTTTGGCGCGACAGGGGTAGCGAGAGCTATTAAAGCATCATAAACTTAAGATGTTTAACTGTTATGGCTTTGATAAAGGAAGGTTAACATCTGATGACAACGAGATGATTGGGTTATTAGATTCTACTTGTTATCCGATAAGAACCAACGAAAAGGTAAACAATACCGATATTTTACAACGGGTGAAAACAACATCGAAAAGGTCGACCACGTAAAGCAATTAATTATGAGATTCTCGAGAGGACAAAAGAAGGCTAAAGCTGTGGACAAGACAGTATTTGGAAGGACTGGATATGTGAGTCGCTTGTTACTTTTGTTTGTTAGAAGGACTGGATATGTGAGTCACTTGTTACTTTTGTTTGTTGGAAGGACTGGATATGTGAGTCACTTGTTACTTTTGTTTGTTGGAAGGACTGGATATGTGAGTCGCTTGTTACTTTTGTTTGTTGGAAAGACTGGACATGTAAGTCACTTGTTACTTTTGTTTGTTGGAAGGACTGGATATGTGAGTCGCTTGTTACTTTTGTCTGTAAGTTCTTCATCTGAGCAGATACCAAACGATTGGAAGTTAGCTGATGTCACTTTTCTTTTCAAGGGAAGAGATAACTCTTTTAGTAATTACAGTTCATCGTACATTATTTGTGGGAAAAGTTTTTTTTTAAGTCTGATGAAAGTCATTTAACAGGGTTTAGAATTTTATTGGATAGTCAAAATGATTTTCACTGAGGTAAAATGTTACCTAATGAATCATTAACATTTTTTGACAAGGTTACTGTTTATGTAAAAGAGGTTAAAGGTGTAAATTTGGTGTATCTGGATTTTCAAAAGACACCTGACAAGACGGAACCACATTATTGAGGTTTCCGTTTGGAGTTTGTTAGTACAAATTTACACCACCATCTATGATATTGTAAGTCTACTAATTTGCAGTTGTACCAGTAGGGGGCGTTGAGGTGTTTAAGATGATTGAAGGAATTTGTGATGTTGAAACAGTCTTTTACGGTATGTTCAGCTAAGACGTGAAGATAAGAATGGTAGGACAAAGGGGTACAAATATATTTTTTTGTCTGGATGACATCATCGTCAGCTGACAGTTTCATTTCTCTTACAGGATGGTTGAATCAGGTTGTTTTAACAACATCTTTCTTACAAACACACTCTCCACATTTTCTGGTCGTGGGTACGTCAAACACTTACGGTCAAAATCCCTCTGTTCAATCTGACAAGAGTAACTCGAAAGGTGGCGTTGAACAAAATTTAATAGCCTTCTTTCCTTCAGTTGATTAGTTCAAAATTAAAGGCTGCTATTTGTAGAGGGAGCCTTTCCAACACAAAAACAAAACAAATCCATTCCTTGCATATGTTAAAGGTGTCAAAAATATACACAAATAATATAACTTGTTTCAATTGGTGAATCACTTTGGAGTAAGAAATTGTATATTTCTTTTTCGTATTTATGACAGAAGTTTTAACGCCATCTGCCGTCGTTCCTAATTCTGACGTAAGAGACTTGAGGAAAGAGATTCAGTCATCCGTGTAAAAGGATTGATTACAACTCTTATAACAAACCTACATGTGGGAATATTTCGTGGTATTGCAGGAATCTTAACCCGGATCGTCCGCTCCAATATCTCAAACTCGACCATAGGGTAAACCTGTACCCAAAATATTAAAAAAGACATGCGACATTCAACTATGTGTCAACACTTGAGGTGAATAAATATTGTGTGTGTAGTAATCAGTTTCACACAATAATCAATAATGAATTTCTACATATTTTAATGATCAGGAACTGAGGTCCAAATTGTATGAAAATAAAATATGGGTGTGTTTAGTGAGATGTTTATTCGGTAAGTTGAAATTTGATCGGGAAGTCAGAGTGTTTGAAACAGAGCTGTGTCGAAACTGGTGTTAACCAAGATGGGTCTCAGATATCCCTCAAGGTTGGGGACAATAAACAAGATCAAATTGTCACATAGGATTTTATAACTCGGGTAAGAAGATACGTCATTCTGTTCTCGTGCTCTCACGTTGCCGACTGACTCGGTCTCACTGTGGTTTTAAAAATATATAAAACCAAACGACATCATTGGTTTCTATTTTACATATGATCAAATAGATAGGCAGAGAGAGGACAAGTAAAGAAAGGTAGACAAACAGATAGAGAGAGAGAACAAGTAAAGAAAGGTAGACAAACAGAGAGGCAGAGAGAAGACAAGTAAAGAAAGGTGGACAAACAAATAGAGAGAGAGAACAAGTAAAGAAAAGTTGACAAACAGATATATATATATAGAGAGAGAACAAGTAAAAAAAGGTTGACAAACAGATATATATGGAGAGAGAACAAGTAAAAAAAGGTTGAGAAACAGGTAGGTAGATAAAGAGAACAAGTAAAGAAAGGTAGACAAACAGATAGAGAGAAAGATGGACAGAAATATATATTCTCAGCGTGTTAAGCTTTCATTTAACTATCAATATTTCTTAATAAGTTTTCTGTTCATACACATATCAAACTGCTGGTTAATCGAAACACAAGACAAGTATTAACTTCGGTCCACTTACCCAAACCGTTATTTGACAAAACCGATTCTCACCAAACTTGGCATGTATCTTCAGGATACTCCAGGAAAGTGATATAATGTGTCGGCATTCAAATCTCACATCATCCACTATCTCCGCACACACACACCCGAGTCTTGTCAGTTGAACGTTGCATTACACGTACGTCGAGAGGGCAAAGTTGGAAATGAACTGGTGTGGTCAGAAATTAAAATATTGGAGTTCGGGTCATTCTCTTCCAGATATTTGTATATTTATATTAGAGCTACAATATGAGTCTTTTTTTGATATGGATGTTGCAAAAACAATCAACTTACACCAGAAGCGTAGATTTTTTACACCCAATGGGGGGATGATTTTTGCAACCACTTATGTGGACTGTTCAATTTACAAATTGGTTATCTCTGGTTACGTGAACCTGAGAGCTGTAAACATGCAGTCACAGAGTAATCTTGTTGCTACGATACTTACATGTATACTTAGGCCTACTGACTGATACTTACTGAACTATTGCTTAGATCGAAAAGCTTAGAAGCACGCCTATATTAAAGATGTACATTTCGGCAACTGAAAAAGCCTACATCTAGGCCTAATTATGTAATTCGATTGGTAAGAACATGACAATCACAAGAACAAGAACACATAATTTGTAGGCCTGTGATGCAACAAAACAATTCAACATACAAAACTGTAGGGGGATGATTGTATGCACCATATACCCCACCTAAAATGAAGGGGGATGTATACTCTCCAGGATCTGTGCCCCTGAATAACACATTGTAATTAACGTACACAGTGTAATTTTTGTGCATGTTTACTTACGGTAATTAACGTACACAATGTACATATTTGTGCGTGTTTAATTATGGTAACGTACACAATATACATGTTTGTGTGCGTTTATTTACGAGCTAATACGCATAATTTTTCAACGTCCAATAACCGAGGATTTTTATGGGCACCACCATATGATATAAATACACAAATTGTTACAAAGCAACGCTTTGATTTTTAACATGTAAACATATTTTGAAATCCACTCAAGTTTATGTTTTATGTTGCTTGTAGTATTACTTTCGAAGGTCATATGTTGTCCAAACGATCTTATGTCACAAGTAATAGTGTTTTTTTTATCTTTTCTCAGTGACTGGATTCTTTGTAATATTTGACCGATAAAACCTCCATTGTCTTCTCAATAGCCAGATTACTTGTATTGTTTTACCCATTTGAACTTCATTATTTGTGACCCATGCTGGGACAATTTAAATTCCACATGTTTCTCAGTGCAGCAAAATCAACTTCCTCTGTGATGTTTTAACACTTCCATGGAAGATAATTCTTGGCATGTTTACATGGCCTGCGTAATCTGTCCAGTTTCTTTCTCAGTCGTCACATCTATCGTTTTCCTGTGATATATTACAGCTATTTATTGGCTTTGACCTTTATGAACTGCCTCGCGAGCACTCAAGGACGGTCTGACCCACATTTAAATATATTTTTGCGTAGGTAGCAGAGGCTGAATATTTTCTGCCCCCCCCCCACAAACATGCATAATCCGGGGTTATATTTTAAACATAATGACATCTTAAAGTAAAGATGATCTTAAGAGACCACTGGTCAGTTGTTGTTTTGCAATCTTCCGTTTACCGATGTCTTGTGACAGGTCAACAAATGGTTTCATTGGTTCTTCAACTGTTGGAAAAAATGAGTGAACCAGTTTTGATTAAAGAACATAATAATAAGTCGAAGGAGTTACAGTTGTGATACGTTGTAACTTATAATAACTTCATGTTGTGAATAACATCATATCACATGGCATTGTGGTCACATGGCGCGCTTTACGCACGTAATAACGACACACATTCAGTGAGCTGTATTTGTTAGCTTTTGTTTGTTTGTTTGTTTTGGAATTTCGCACAAAGCTACTCGAGGGCTATCTGTGCTAGCCGTCCCTAATTTAGCAGTGTAAGACTAGAGGGAAGGCAGCTAGTCATCACCACCCACCGCCAACTATTGGGCTACTCTTTTACCAACGAATAGTGGGATTGACCGTCACATTATACGCCCCCACGGCTGGGAGGGCGAGCATGTTTAGCGCGACGCGGGCACGAACCCGCGACCCTCAGATTACGAGTCACACGCCTTACGCGCTTGACCATGCCAGGCCATTTGTTAGCTAGTTATGCACTTGTTACATAATTTACCACAACTAATTGAATTAAAGAAAAAAAATTCTCCGTAAGAAAGATGACAAACAGGAATGTTTATTATCGAAGATAAATGGAATTTTCAACTTGAAGTGGTCCTTATGTACACGTGGATAAACTGAAAGGTCAGAGGTCATACTCTACTTCAGGTACAGACTTTTCTCGTTTAGAACTTCTGGCTATTAGAGCAGATCCTAGAGTTCATTTCAGGTCACTGACCAGAACAAAAGTACCCAGCCAGCACAGCGTACCGTCATAGAGACAAGTCATGTAATTTACTGGCTGTCACATTTGTAACACTTTCACAGCTAAAAGTGTGGAATGTACAGTATACCGAGATGTTTGTTTCTCTTTTTAACCGCTAGGTTATCCGTGCCCCATTAAATACAGCAAGTTATTCTGTAAAGTAAAAATTACATATATCTATTTTCACACTCGTGTATTGTAACGTATGGAATATACTTGTAAAGATTTTGAATAATCCAATAATCTTTCCTCCGGTGTGTTACATAAAGAAACCCAAACCCTCTGAAAGTGAGTAATTGGTCGTCTTTCCTTCTGTAGATAAAATAAAGAAACCAAAATCTTCTAAAAGTGAGTAATTGGTCATCTTTCCTTCTGTAGATAAAATAAAGAAACCAGAAACTTCTAAAAGTCACTAATTGGTCACTTTTCCTTCAATAGGTAGAACAAATAAACAGATAAAATAAAGAAACCAAATCCTCTGAAAGTGAATAATTGGTCGTCTTTCCTTCTGTAGATAAAATAAAGAAACCAAAATTCTCTGAAAGCTTCCAAATTTCTAAATATTTTCACCATCATTTTACATCTTTTTATTTAGTCTCGATGTCTTGTAAGATCTTATGTAACTGTATTTAATCATCTCATTTAGCTTTTATTCCTGTTTATGTATCACCAACCTGTGTACGTCTCAATATTTCCTGTTTATGTATCACCAACCTGTGTACGTTTCAATATTTCCTGTTTATGTATTACTAACCTGTGTACGTTTCAATATTTCCTGTTTATAAATCACCAACCTGTGTACGTTTCAAGATTTCCTGTTTATGTATCACCAACCTGTGTACATTCCAAGATTTCCTGTTTATGTATCACCAACCTGTGTACGTTTCAATATTTCCTGTTGATGTATCACCAAACTGTGTACGTTTCAATATTTCCTGTTTATGAATCACCAACCTGTGTACGTTTCAATATTTCCTGTTTATGTATCACCATCCTGTGTACATTTCAATATTTCCTGTTGATGTATCACCAACCTGTTTTCGTTTCAATATTAAATATCTTCTTGCCAGTGTTATTGTTTGTTTGTTTCGTTAGGGAAGGGAAGGGAAGGGAAGGGAACGTGGGTTGCTTGGTTACAGCGTAACATATCTCAAGTTGATGTTTTCTTTTTGAAGATTTTTTGATTTGCACGGTATTCAGTGTTTGCTTGTTTGTTTTGAATTTCGCGCAAAGCTTCACGAGGGCTGTCTGCGCTAACCGTTACGAATTTTCAAGTGAAGGACTAGAGGAAAGGCAGCTGGTCAGCATCACCCACTACCAGGTCATCTTGGCAATTGTTTTACCAGTAATGTCAAGAAAAACCACTTGTGTAATATAATAAATAATATAAAATTATATATTCAAACATCTAACACCGCCCTCTACATCCTGACACTCAGTTACACAACCCCTTTCAAACATGTGGTCAGCTTCCGGTCAGTTAACTCTTTCTTTCTTTGTGAAATAAGTCGGAACGTTGTTCGCTCCTCTACATAAAATATTTTCTCAATCCAAACGAGACGTTTTAACATATATAATTGTTTTACCAATGGATAGTGGGATAGAACGTCACATTATAATACTTCAATTTCTGAAAGTAAATCATGTTTGGTGATGGGACTCGAACCTGTAATCTGCGTCGATCATTTTTTCCAACAAATTCACTCATATTGAATACCACCAAGATCATCTGCGTTAATTTATGTTTTCTTCATGTTATCAGTAAATTTATTTACGTTAAAAAGCTTTTATTTTATTTTATGAAATGTTTGTTCTATAACTTATCTTGATAATATCAGAGAATTGATAAATCTCTTGCCAAAAACGTGAATGTGCTTACACATAAATGCATACCAAACTTATTATTACAAGTTCAAAACGATTTCCGCCATCTTACGTCGCGAATCACCGAGTCCGATGCGTAGTAACACTTGCGCAAGCTATTTCGTAACCTCGTACGTATTTAAGTCGAGTGAACAAAGTTTGGATCAAAAGATACAGGGGGCAGATTTGGGTTAACGTGTACATCCGTAGTAGCTTCACACACTCTAAATTTTAAGCTAATTTCTCAACAAAGGTAAGAAACGATTTGTTCATTTTCTACTTTTGTGTATAGAAAAGTGTGTAATTTAAACATTCGTGTTAACAAATGTTTTTGAAGACGGAACCAAAAACGTTTAGCTTTCGCTTTTATCATCGGAACGTCATGACGTATGTTTGATGTTCGTTTGTTGTTAAGCTGAAACTTAAACAGTGGGCTACTCAGTACTTCTATAGCATTAAACTAGACGCTGAGGGATGCTAAGTTTTAAAACATGTTCACTAAATGTTTTACTTGATTTGTTTTGAAAGTTAAGCGTAAAGGTCTATTATGGGCTACAAGTAATCTGCGGTTACTGAGCCCTCAAAACTGCTTTAAGTTCACTGATGGTGAGAAGAGATGGTTCGTGGCGCGAGACATGGAAGATGTGATGTATAAAAACGACATTATTTCAGACTGTCACAAGAAGTACACCGTCATTACAAAATAAGTAGACGTATTATGTAAAGAACGATAATAAAAACGTCTATCAGAACGAAACTCTTAAAACTTGGTACAAACTGTTGTCATATTTATCACATTCGTCTGACTGGTCTTATCCATCTTGAGGGTAGAGCAAAGCTAGACAAGGACTATCTGCCCTAGTCGTCCCTAGTTTATGAAGACAGACAAGAGGGAAGCATGCTGTTGACAGCACCCATCGCAAACTATTGGGATCCTCTTTCAACAATGATTGGCCAATATTTGTTAACAGTATTTTCAGTAGCGGGATTCAAATCCTCGAAATATTGCAAGTCGAGCATCTTAACCACCACACCATGCCCTATTCTGTCTGTTTTGATAACCTGATCACAACCAGTTTTAATTTCTAATCTAAAGTTTACATCTTCTCGTTAATAAAATAACAAAGAGAAACTATTCAACAAATAACATTTTCTTTTTTTCTTCGATTTCCTACAAACTACCCATGAAATTACGGAATAGTCTCTCCTAGTGATAGACCAGAGAGAAGGCAACAAGTGACAATCACCAAAGAGCCACCTCTTCGGTTGTCTTTACAGACCGAGTGGTGAAACTTGACTGTCTCTCCTATAACGCATGCATAACTCCAAGGTGCAGAAAGATTTTTTTTTCAGTAACAGGAGCGAACCCCGGTCTCCAGTCCAACACGTTAAGCACTTAACCACAGTAACATACACAATGGTTTATCCACATTATACACACTGTAAAGATCGAACTTTTAAATTTGTTCAGTACATTTCAAATAACTGGATTTCCAGACGATATTTCAAACTGTTCACTGAGTTCATCACCACGCGTCTCATATCCATTAATCCAACAATACATATTTACAAAAAGTTGACTCTTGTATCAAAGGTACGCAATACAATGAAATAGTAATAGTATAAAAACTGTTTATAAATGTGGAACCGGTGATTCATAGAGTTCCATTTCGTTTGATTGTAGATACTGTTAGGCTTACCTTTGATATATACTCAGTCATTTGTAGAGTTCCATTTTGTTTGATTGTAAATACTGTTAGGCTTACCTTTGATATATACTCTGTGATTTGTTGAGTTCCATTTTGTTTGATTGGAAATGCTATTAGGCTTACCTTTGATATATACTCAGTGATTTGTAGAGTTCCGTCTTGTTTGATTGTTGATACTGTTAGGCTTACCTTTAATATATACTCAGTGATTTGTAGAGTTCCATTTTGTTTGATTGTAGATGCTGTTAGGCTTACCTTTGATATATACTCAGTGATTTGTAGAGCTCCATTTTGTTTGATTGTAGATACTGTTAGGCTTACCTTTGATATATACTCAGTGATTTGTAGAGTTCCATTTTGTTTATTGTAAATACTGTTAGGCTTACCTTTGATATATGCTCAGCATATTTTTACAGGGAGACTTAATACTTGTGAAAATTGAAGGGAGACGATTTTTCTGAAACAACTGTTTAAAAATTTGTTAATCATTTGTGATTTTGTTTCCGTCGCCAAGCGCAAAGCTGCAAAAATGGGCTATCTTAAATTTGCTTATCACGAGGATTGAAGCCCGAGTTTTAGCGTTTTGAGCCCTCAGTGGAGATGGCTATATATTCATGACTTGGCTAAAATCCATTCTTATTTATTGGTCAGCCCTAAATACAAAAGAATCTGTTTAACATAGAACAACCTTACTTAACCTTTAATGTGTTCGTATACCATATTAGATATTTCACATTCACATGGATATACTATATTATGTTTATAGTGTTTCATTATTTTGTTAACTGCATTTATCTTATAGAACAAACATTTTAATTCTTTGCAAATATTTAGTACGGATTTTTTAGGAAGGTGAATACCTCTTACACACATTTTTGTATTGACTTACAACACTATAAACCGCTTTTTGACACTTGTGAGAGAGTCGCGAGTTCACATTCCCTTCGCGCCAAACATGCTCGCTCTTTCAGCCGTGGGGGCGTTATAATGTGACGGTCAATAGCACTATTTGTTGGTAAAAGAGTAGCCCGAGAATTGGCGGTGGGTGGTGATGACTAGCTGCCTTCCCTCTTCTCTTACACTGCAAAATTTGGGACGGCTAGCACAGATAGCCCTCGAGTAGCTTTGTGCGAAATTCACAAAACAAACAAACAAGACACTCGTGACGGGCAAATCACAGGTTGACCATTGTATAGGTTTGTACTTACCTTCAAACAAACTGTACACTGATGAAGTGTGACTGCACTATGTCTTATCCATCTTCGTTCACAGATAACAAAACAGACCCAACAAACACACACCGCTAGAAGAGGCTTGTGATTGGTCCAGAATAATCTCCAGCTATTCATTATTAATCATTTTTTGGAGGCGAGACCTTGAATATCGATTATATTACACTCTTCAGTGTGTTGGCTAATGTCCAACGTGTACATTAGTAGTGTTAATGTGAAACTAAACCACGTTTTTGACTTTGGTGTCATTCAGAAGGATAATTTATTTTAAAAAATTAACGTATTAATTAGTTCCTGTTTGTGGCCAACGGTCTTCTGGTTTGCTTGCAAATTATATTTGTACCAAATACCATAAGGTCTCTCTGTTGCTAGCCTATTCTGATTTGAACCTATGGACAAGAGGGAAGACAACTACGATATCACACCCACCGCCAGTTGTAACTGATTGTCATTATTACAATGCGCTTATATCCCTAATTTTGAGGCAACGGGACGCGAACCATACACCGTAAAATTCAAGATATGGCATACTAACCACACCCAGCTCAGTGAGCGAAATAAGCCTTATTAGAGCAGTGAAAAGCATAACAGTCATTTCCTAACGGATAAATTTGTTAACACTAAAACATGAGAACTGTATATCTTACCGGTTTGAGAACAAACAGTTTATAGAACATAATGACCCGAAAAATATTTCATTTTCGGTTTCTTGTTTGCTGTTAAACGTTACTTTATCTATCTTTTGTTTTTCTTTCTTTCGGCCTAGTATATAACAAATTGTGCTACAACAAACTACTATTTTGTTTGACTTAACCCAGTCAGCGTCGCGGGTTCGAATGCCGGTCGTACCGAACATGCTCGCCCTTTCAGCCGTGGGGGCGTTATAATGTGACAGTCAGTCCCACTATTCGTTGGTAAAAATAATAGCCCAAAAGTTGGCTGTGGGTGGTGATGACTAGTCTTACACTGCAAAATTAGGGACGCTAGCGCAGATAGCCCTCGAGTAGCTTTGCGCGAAATTCAAAAACAAAAATATGTTATTTACCATTCCTAGTAAACTTTCTTAAACTATTCCCCTCCCGCTAGTACAGTGGTATGTTTACGGATTTACAACGCTAAAATCATGAGTTCGATTCCCCTCGGTGGGCTCGGCAGATGTGGCTTTACTGTTACAAAACACACTTAAACTATTTCTGTAAAAACGAATTGCAGGTGTGGAGTACCCAGGAAAACGCATAACAAGAGACACCCCGTTATATCTGAGAGATACTGGCATGTTGCCAGGAAAGACAAGATTATATTTATTAAATTTGTTATTGGATGTTATCGTACCACGTTTGATCTGTGCCAAATGGCAGGTCAGAAAGATGGATGAAATCCTCCATTATGAATATACATAAAATAAACCAAAGAAAATGGAGGTTAATTTCCCTCATGCTGAAAGTCGTAATTTCAACCTTTCTACACTTTGTCAAACTTAATGTACAAGTGTAGTATAAACTTAACTTTAACTTATAACAGTAATAATAGTTCAGATACTGGCACAAATGGTGCAGCATTCTAAACTATTAAGACATTACATGTAGAATTATTTCTTTTAAAATAGCCAGGTGACTCAGGCGTTCGACTCGTAATCTGAGGGTCGAGGGTTCGAATCCCCGTCGCACCAAACATGCTTGTCCTTTCAGCCGTGGAGGCGTTATAATGTTACGGTCGTTGGTAAAAGAGTAGCCCAAGAGTTGGCGGTGGGTGGTGATGAGTAGCTGTCTTCCCTCTAGTCTTACACTGCTAAATTAGGAACGGCTAGCCCAAATAGCCTTCGTGAAATTCAAACCAATCGAAATGTTTAACTTTATTTCTCAGAAAAAGAAAATGAAAGATATCATAGCGAGGATTGTACGACTGACCATGGATAAAGCTGGTTTGCACAAGGAAGCTGCTATATTTGAAAGATCGACCAGTAACTCTTGTCACATTCCAATGTACACTCTAGCGGACGTTTCTGAACACTGCATCCCGAACGACTGCTGGTTGGTTATCTGTGATAAAGTTTATGACGTCACTGACTTTCTGAAGGAGGTAAGGATTCAGTTAAATGGTGTTTATAATGAGGTTTGAATTAGGTTTTGTTTTAGATTCAGTCGTGTAAAGAAACGTAGCGAATGTAACATTTTACCTCAGTACGAATTTAAAACTCATTTCAAACTTATTAGCGTTAAATAATTCGAGTTTTGTTTCGACAAGGAAACGCATTATGCTAATACAGTGGTAAATTAATCGACATAATTTGTAAACGTGATAAAGCTTGTGAACATAACACAATACGTATTTAAAAACAATATACTGGCTTGTGTATGTATTTAAGTCGTCTCGTTTCCGCTAAAGGCTAGAGTGCAACCAAAAGGCTAAACTCTCTTCTGCTTGGAGATGTGATAAAAAAAGTAAAAACAAAAAAACAATGTATGAACAGGAGGAAACTGACTTATGAAACCGTATATTACTATATTTTATATTCTGTCCTTTTAACAGGTTATAAAAGGTCGTGTTAAAAGCCTAAAACATTTGTTATTATTGTTAATTATTCGTTTATATATTTCGTTATTTTTGACGCAGCATCCTGGTGGTGACGACATAATACTCGAATATGCCGGAAGAGATGGAACAGTGTCATTTCATGGGACTGGACATAGTTCGGATACTATCCGAGAGATGGAGCGGTACTGCATTGGTATGTTGGTTGAGGTAAGCTCAATGTTTTTGAATGAAATACAAAGCCACACAATGGGTTATCTGTGCTCTGCCCACCACGGGTATCGAAACCCGGTTTGTAACGTTGTAAGTCCGCAGATATACTACTGAGCCACTAGGGGGCGGTAAGCGATATAAATTTATGTGTTCAGTAAGCTCTCATATTTGAGAAACGACTTTTTTATATTAAGTTTTATAGATAAACAATCACCCTTAAAAATAGAATATATCACTTAACAATAGTTTACGTGGTTATTCTTTACCCATTTCCTGTCATTTCATTGTCGTATCATCACTTAAAACATCAACCTTACTTCGATATAAACATTAATTAGACTTTTAAGGTTTAATGTTGCTTGTTTTAGACCAGTAAGTAACATGGTTGTATTTTCTCGTAAATAAACATTTCTAGAAACTGTTTGAACAAACAAGTCTCTTTCCAACATAGTATGCCCCCATAGCGGTAAGTGTACGGATTTACAACGCTAAAATCAGGGGTTTGATTCCCCTCGGTGGACTCAGCACATATAGCCATATGTGGGTTTGTTATAAGAAAAAACACGCTCCAACATAGTTTTTTAAAATTAACACTAACTGAATTATATTAACTTTAAATCGAAATTAATGTTGACATTTCACGTGTACTCTTCAATCCAACGTTTGTTCGTGGAATAAACACGTCGACTGCTTATTTTATAATGGAAATTCTAATTTCTTGAACACAATATAAGGTTAGAATGAGATTCAACTTAAAGTGACCTTCAGATGTGTTTAAATTTGGCGACATTTGGATAAAGAAACTTTCTAGAAATTTTCTTTTCACATAATTTGTGATTTTCTGTATTAGTTTGGCTGATTTTCCAGTTAATTTTGTGATCAATTTTCTTATCTGAATAACAACAGAATTATTTCCTTTTCAAATTTTTACGTTCTATTTACGTTACTTAAGCCTATTGTCCAAATATTTACCAATTCCACTCACATGAACTAATGCCAGGCTGCAGGTATAACATTAGAGCTTTAAAATGTTACTTAAAAAATAACAGTTTCAGTTGTTGTTGTTTTTTTATAAATATCCCAATACCATTAAAAATTTATTTTCGAAAACATTCTGCGCTACAAGATATAGGCCGTATACATACATAGATATATACCACACCTGTATAACACAAAATTAATATTAAAAATAACCAAACAAGTAATACTATTTTCCTACAGGTAAGATAATTTGATCGTAAAATAAGCTTGTCATTAACACATGGAGCTATAACTTTTGTCAAGAAAACAATTCTAAGTCTTCCATTATAAAATAGAGTGAAACTTTTTTGCAAACAAACATTAGACTGAAGAAGATGTGTGAAATAACTGAGTTGTTTAAATTTGGTATTGCTCCATTAGTATAGCTTTAAACTTGGTTGTGAATTGCTTCACAGTATGTGTTCATCTATCTGTCTTTCCCTTTAGAATGAAAGACTAAATCTGTACACTGAAGAAACTCCTCCGATATCTGTGGCTGTAGTTGCTTAGATACATCATGAGCCATCTAACAAGCCGAAGTGGAAGTGATATCAAATGTGTTGTCAGACTTAAAGTATAAAGACTCGAACTTTAAAAGTAATTTAACTGACTAGCTGTCATGGTTGTTGTTATTTTTACACACAGCTTATCTTTAAACTTTGTGAATACGCGACATCCGATTCTTTATATTGTCATAGTTAAACCATTTTTGTAAATTATTTTCATCAAGGTTTTTTGTAGTATTTTCATAATTTTTTGGGGGTGACGGTAGAAGGCTTAAAACTTTGTTTCAAACCCAAACTGAAAGGCAGTATGAATTCGATGGAAATTGAAAACATTTCAGTGATGATGAGAAAACCCACTTATGGAGAAAAATATATATTTAAAAACAGTTGGTACGGGTAGAAAAAACACTATGTAGAGGAGCGAACAACGTTTCGACAATGACCGAAGAAGGTCGAAAAGTTGTTAGCTCCTTTACATAAAACATTTTCTCAACCCAAACGAGCCGTTTTTACATGTATATTGAAAACATTTGTTTAAAATCAAACAAAAGACAGAAAACACTCACCATGAAACCCAAAACATCCTCTGAAAGCCAAACCAAAATGGAGGTGTCCACAAATGATACATTTCACTCATTCCAAAAGAGTATAAAAATAGTAACATCTTGAATATATATTCCTTTGCAACTGAATATTTTTATTATCGTTTGTAAGAGTTGTACTGCCGCAACGACGAAACTTATTGATTCGTCTTGACCTTAACGATAACTTTAAAGCAACGTTTTAATACGAGAGCCGTAAAGATTTCACAATACACATGCTTCGAGCTTGGCAGGTCACAAAGAAAAACACTTGAGATAAAAATATTTAATTTTTTTTCAATCAGTCTTCTTGGTACAACTTATTACAATCGTGAAATTCACTTACAGAGTAAACAAATCCAATTTTTTTAAAACTTAGACAGTTGCAAAGCCAAACAGAAGAATAAAGAATAATTTACGTCTTGTAAAACAAACAACGTCTGCTTACTTCTGATGGACGTAGCTTTTTACACAAATTAAGAGATGATAGGCGTTTTTTTCAAGGACGTCATTTTCCCTTTAAACTCGTTGTTTCATGATTTGACAATGACATCTTTTAAAGAGAACAATAGATTTATTTATTGTTCAAATACATTGAGAATAGTTCTTACCGTACTTACAATTAGATAATATGTTTATTGCTTTCAATATAAGGTTACACAAGAGACAATCTGCGCTCTGTCTCAACTATTAGCAATCGAGCCTTGGAATTAATCGTGAACTTAAAACATTATTCTTTTGGGTTTCTATTCCCCGTGGTGGACATTGCAGATAGCCCGAGTGTAATTTTGCTCTGAAACAAACAAACTGATCCACTGAGAAATAAATAAAGTTACATTGAACAAAAGTGTGTGTGTGTTTCTCATAGCGAAGCTGCACCTGTGTCCACCACAGGGAATAGAATTAATGATTTGTAAATGTGTTGTAAAGACTTGTCCACTTATCACAGTCCCAGTTTGTATAAGGGTAATGTCATAAGACCAGTGTTAGTCCAAAACAGCCACCATAATAACATTAAGTGTAGAATTATAAACAGTGTTCAAGTAATTTTGGTCGTCAATAATGTTATTTTGGCGCTTAATGACAATTCTAAAAATCCTTTGGAACAAGAACCGTCTCATAACTGGCAAATATGTCACTATTATATTTCATTCCATATTAGAGTTAAACAAACCAATTATTTGAATACTTGTTTCAGCGCCAACGGATATTCGATTTTTGCCTTGACCACCATATGACTAGAATATCAAATTTCAGCGTTATAAGTTCTCAAACTCACGGGGAAGGTCCATTTCGACTAATTATTATTCAGAAATTTACAATATTTTTAATTGATATAATGTATTATGTAAAATGGCTTGTGAATTAACTATGAGGCCAATGAATAATTCGTGGTTTATAAAAAACAACAACGTTAAAGTGCGCCCTCTCATGGAAAATGGAGTTAATTATCAGACTTTAAGTGTTAATTCAATAAAAATTATAAACACAACTCTCTGATATATTCTTACATGTTAAAGTTTATCATCTTAATGAAAGAAAGTTGATTATAAACAAATATACTTTAATTTTAATTACAGACTACATTAGGCTTAGAAACACTACGTCTATTGGACAAGAGTGTCGGCATACAAAGGAAGTTTTCTGTAGCTTCTGTAATGCGTCACTAGGGTACCACATTAATGATAAAAGTTAAAAACGTCATGATAATTTTCTTCACTGAGATTGAATTTTTAACACTGACAAAATGATCAATAACCACTGATTTTTTTCTTTTAGAATAATTTAATATGCGACTAAACAGTAACCTAAGACAAGATGGTTAACTTTCTTTTCGTCCACCATGCGTGAACGATAAACCCACTTACCGATGTCGTTCGTCAAAACTACTTTACGGGTCGATGGGATTTATTGAAAAAAAAATGAAATTTGGCATAATATTCACGTGGAAATTATAATGGTTTATAGTCGTCCTTTAATATTTTTTTGTTTAGCAACAGATTAGGGAAATAGCAAGATGTCCTCTGGTATCTAAGAGATAAAGAAATGTTGCCCTGTTTTGTTACTTCAAAATTAAGCATTACTGGTGTGATGTAGCCTTCAACTAGATTTGCACGAAATTCAAGAAAACAAACAAATCAGTTATGTATTTTTTTTACATGTATGTGTGGGTATTTTGTAAGAAAACAAACAAATCAGTTATGTATTTTTTTACATGTATGTGTGGGTATTTTTATGGCTCAAAGAATGTGAATGTAATTTGTGATATATATTTATCACACAATAAACATATTGAAAATAATATTTTGGTGTTAGGCTTATAACACATATTAAATGTAAAATAATTATTTACATGTTTCAGTCAGTGATGGCGCTAGTTTTGCTGTGTGTCGTATGAATGGAAGGTTAGTGTTGCTCATTACTAAAGTAGGGGTGAGCAATGAATTTTAGGTTTTTGAAAAGTATTTTACTTGGATAATGTTAATATTAGTATATTTTTAATGTTTCAATAAGTAAATTCATAGATTAACTGAAGATTCGTAATCAAAACACCATGTTCTGACTTTGTGACTTGTATTACTAGTTCTGTTCGTTCGTTATCTAAAAATATAAACATGGTTAAACTAGTCTAAATAGTTTTTTTAAGTGATAAGCCCGTTAATATGGAAATATTCATTTGCTATAAATTATAATGTTTACGATTAATCGCCGTTCGTTTTACGTTTATATTAAATTAGGTTTGGCGTAATTAAGGTGTAATTCTATTACACGAGTTATCTAGAACCGAGAAGAATGTGACAACACTCTGCATTTGTAACTTTATAGGTATTTTAAATATATTTTAGATGTTTTATGCTAACAAGTAAGGCTTATAATTTTTTTAGAATTTGTTTTAGACGTTAAATTTCTTTAATGTTCCATTATCTGTACCACTTAAAACAGTTTATGAATGGTTATTTTTCTTTCTAATTTGAACAGACATTCACTGTGATAACTCAATTGAAACAAATGTTAATGATTTAAAGTAGGTAAGAAATATAAACTGACTATTGTATTTACATCTGTGTTAAGTCTTCATTCATTGGTGTTTAGTAGTTGATGTAGAATCATTATGGTTATGATGGTGATTACAAAACTATTTTAAGAGAAACATTTCAAGTATTTGATCCTAGTTACTGTTACTGATTGGAACATATATTGTAATAGTACTGATATCTAACATCATAAATATCTGTTTTCATTTTTTACATCATTCTTTCCATCTGATATTTCAGGTTTGTCTTTTAAAGAACCATTATGCTACTATCAAGATGTTTATCAGGAAGCAGGTGGCCTTGTTTGAACAGACTAATTGGTTTCTCTTCAAACACTGTTCCAGTGTATGCTGCTGGTTTTGTGGGTGGATTTCACCTTGTTTACCAAAAAAATAATTTACATGTGTGTAACGTACAGCTCCTGACATGCATGGGAAGGAATGCAGGAAATCTGTGTGGTTTAAGTGTACGTGAAAGTAATCGTGTCTTAACTAATCATGTCACGTCTCCCTTTACTGTGCCAGTTCGGGGATTCAAAGATAAAGATGTCCTGAAGTTAAGATGTAAGGACTGTTACTTTAAAAAAATTGATGAACGTTGGTATGTTTTCTGTAACTCTTACGGTCGACACAAGCAGAGGCAAAAATTACCTGACCCTAGATCTTTCTGGATTATTACACATGTGACGCACGGGCCAAGAAAGAAGTTTTGATAGGAGTTGAACCTTTTGTTTTAGTATTCCTTAGATTTTCAATTAATAATTATTTACAGTAGATTAGAATTAGAAACTTGATTCAGCTAACCAAATACAAATAGTGGTTCAATTTTATGAACAGCCATACAGCATACAAGTGTAAGTAAAAATACCAATAGTTCAGTGAAGTGTTATACTGAAAAGTAAACAGTTTTATGTTTAGTTCCTGGACAGTTATTCACATTTAATTTTGTGCTATTATTTTTTTGAGAGTATTACTTGAACAGTGCCATATTAACTGTGAACCTACTAAAAATATTGGCTGTCAGCTTCACACTGTATTCAAATTGTAAGATTTATCATATTCGATATTAAACTTAATATTATGAAACTTGCATTTAGCAGCCCAAAGAATTAACCGTAGTAACATTTTCCTCAAACGAGAACTCAGTTTTCATAAAATGGTAAAATAATTTAAGTCCAGTTAAAATAAGGAACACAATTTAAATGTAAGACTACAAATTGCATCTTTTAAATGTCTACAAGTTGATTTTAACTAAACTTAAAGTGAAATTCAGGGATTTATTAATCCTCATGACATTGGACCACAACTCAGTTGACAATGTGCCCAATCATCAGACTGTCCAGTAGAGCTCCTTTGACAATGTGAAATCCTGTCCAGTTGTCATTGTGATGTCTAAATTGTCATACTTAATCAAACACAGAAATCATGGAAAATTAACTTTTGTTTTTGTTATGTTAGTGATGTAACAGATGAGCATTTTATCTTTTGACTTGAAATATATTTGTTTATTACTAATAAAACTGTTTAGAAGAATTATATCAAAGTTATTATGTAGGTATAAAATCTTATTGCAAGAAAGGTCAAAGTTCATAGTGTAAAATTAAATTTTAGGAAGATAAATCTGACAGTGTAACAATTTTGAATTGACCATTGAATATTTTACCGTTTTATGTGTTAAAGTCATACAAAGCTTGCCAATATCAGTTTCTAAACAAGAGACGAGCTTCGCATTACCATGCAACTTTTTCTGATGTGGTGTTGGGTTATGATACATCTGTCTTGACATGAGAGGCAAGTTTACTTTCATGTTTTATTTAATATACACATCTACCACAAAAAGTTTAGTTTAAAAATGCTTCTGGACATCTTTGACTTTTATAATACAATAATGAAATTAACTAAAATTTGAGAAAAGATGGTTTATATTATGTAAATGTTTGGTCCAATAGAAATGTAGTTAAAGAACTTGTATTGTTAGGGAATACGAAGTTCCACAGTTTTTCAATGTAATTTGATGATCCAAGTTTCAGTTTTGAGTATTGTCTTAAATCTTGCATATTTCATAAATTTTTCCTGTGTTTAAAAAACACAGAAACTGTTAAACAGCAGTTTGGTTTTGTGCTCTGAGATGTGATCTGTATTTACACGATGTTCAAATATCTTTCATTTCTAATCACAGTAAATAAAGTTTTTATTCAATACATTTCATAAACATTCTCAGTTTTGTGTAAATGTGGTATGTATATGTTATAAAAGTTAGAAGACACCTTGTATATGTAACAAAAACATGCAACGTTTTGATTATGGTATTATCTTTATGGTGTGTTTCCTTAAATTTGACAGGTCACAGATAGCACATTCTACATTTTCAATAGTTTTAATATTTTTAAAATGCTGGGCATACCAAAAATTTATATAAATGAGAACAACGTTTTTCTTTAAATAAAAGCTTCATGCTTATTACAATTGTTTTGTAGCTAGAACACTGCATAAAATCAAATATTTTTGGTATATTTTCATGCATGGTTGAAGTTATGTGGCTGTTATTGAAACTAGAAGTAATGATGCAAAGTTTTAACTATTTTATGGTAACAAACATGCAGAAATGTAGAAGTAATTTACTTTTTAAATATCTTGTTCTTTCCAGTGGAAGCTTTAACACAGGCAAGTGGTAAATGTGCTAGCTCTGGATATTCTTGGACATCGTTTGTATTTGTTACTCACACAATTAAAATGTTGTTTAAGCTACAGATGCATTAAGGGTAACACTTAGGCCTAACCCTTCCATTGAATAAACCAGCTCAAACGCTTGCTGTGGATGTTGGCTAACTTAGCTGCCTTCCTTTGAGTACGTTAGTTCAAAATTAGACAGAGATTCGAAATAGCCAAAAAAGAAGCATTTCAACTACTTCGATTATTTCAATTTAGGTTCAACTTATGTATATGCAAGTTTTCAATTGAACTTTATTCTCCATAGGTTGTTATTGCAAATGTATATCCAAAAACGGCTCGTTGGGTTGAGAAATTTTTTTACCTAGAGGAGCGAACAACGTTTCAACCTTCTTCGGTCATCATCAGGTTCTTTGTGAACCTGCGTTTGTTTATGTTTGTTTCTTATTTAGTATTTTAGTGTTTTCTGTAGTTATGTTGTGTTTATTTGACTTGCAGTGTTCGAAAACGTGTGAAGGTGACTTTTTGTGTTCTTTGAATCTGGTTTCCATTATTATACTTGTTTCTTCAATGTAAAAGTCGTGGCAGTTATCACCTTGTATTTTATAAATAATTAAATATGCAAAATTAAAGAAACCTTACTTATACAACAACTTAAACCCAAAATAAACCAATACAAAGAAACACCTTTATATCTATATTAAAAATACTAAAATAAATAATATAAAATTATGTATTCAAACATCTATGCCCACCCTCTACATTCCGACACTCAGTTACACAACCCCTTTCAAACATGTGGTCAGCTTCCAGTCAGTTACCTCTTTGTGAACATGACGATGACCAAAGAAGGTCGAAACGTTGTTCACTCCTCTACGTAAAAAATTTTCTCAACCCAAACGAGCCGTTTTTACATATATATTTCTCTACAAGTGGGTTTTCTCGACGTCAATGATTGGAAATGGTTTATCGTATGAGTGACCGTCGGCAGTGGTGAAAGTCGCACTTTGCAAGAGTGTAAAAGGGAAATCAACAATAATATAATAAAAAAATGAATGGTGGAAATTGAGTTTTGATTATTTATTCAAAGTGGATGCGAAGAGAACATCTTCGAAGGACCAGCTGATTCCTTGTCTGAAAATGATGTTATTTTGTGTAA
The DNA here is from genome assembly GCA_011833715.1 of Carcinoscorpius rotundicauda. Lineage (NCBI taxonomy): Eukaryota > Metazoa > Arthropoda > Merostomata > Xiphosura > Limulidae > Carcinoscorpius > Carcinoscorpius rotundicauda. The sequence goes on from CM022400.1 coordinate 71,442,798, forward strand.
AGCGTTACCTGTTGGTTAGCATGTTATGACTGTGAATCCAAAAATTAAGTTTCATATTATATTGAAAACATTCCGCTTTGCACATGAGTGCATCGTAAGTGTAACTGCCAAATCTCGATGTTCGTTTACAATAAAGTATTCGAAGAGTCGGCATGTTATTGTACTATTGTTCATTGTGGAAAGGGTTGTTGTTGTTTAGAATTAAGCACAAAGCTACACAATGGGCTATCTGTGCTCTGCCCACCGCGGGTATCGAAACCCGGATTTTAGCGTGTAAGTCCGCAGACATACCGCTGAGCCACTGGGGGGCTTGTGGAAAGGGCAAAACTACAGCAACTTGTATTCATCATTGTTACTTGGAGTGTAAAGGTTGGTTTTCCTCTCTTTATTGTTACAATTGAGTTATCTCAGAAATAACAGCCTTTCCATGAGTTACTAAAATAAATAAAAACTACATGCTAATTTCTAAATCAATCGTTATTGTTGAAGGATCACAGATTGCTCAGTTTGAAGACGAGAGAGGAGTAATTTTATGTGTAGTTGAAAAGTCAATGTTAAGTGTTTTCAGTTTGTTTTGGATTTCGTGGGCTATCTGCGCTTCCCATTCTTGGGCTACTTTTTTACTAAATAACAGTGGGATTTACCGACAAATTGCAACGCACCCACAGCTGAAAGTACAAGCATGTTTTGTGTGGTGTGCTTTGTTTTTGAATTTCGGGCAAAGCTGCAAGAGGGCTATCTGCGCTAGCAGTCGCTAATTTATCAGTGTACACCGACATCTCTTGAGTTGCTCTTTTACCAACGAATAGTGAGATTGATTGTACTATATAACGCTCCCACGGCTGAAAGAGCGAGCTTGTTTGGTATTGTGGGGATTTGAACGCGCGAATCTCGAGCGCCTTAAACATCTGGTAAGGCCAGGTCTAACATCATCAGTTTGACCTGTGTAGTAGCTTATTTATTTTCACTTTTTTGATAATCAATTGTTTTTGAAAATTAATGTGGAGTCACTTTAAGTTTAGTTGAATAAGTGGTAAATGTTAGCAGTTTGGCTTGCATCGTGGCTTACTTAATATCTTTTATTATTCTCATTATTAAATTGATTTGCAAATTTAATTTATTTCATTTGCAGCAGTATTAATTTAATATAAATTAAAATTGATATTTCTCATTTGTATTCAGCTCTCAACATTTTGTTTTATTTTCTCTGTCCTATGTAACTTAAATATTATTTTGTTTAATTTTCAGGAGTTTAAGATCAGTAACGTGTCGCTGTGGTTCTAGAGATGTATTGGAATTAGACTTTAACAATAACGTTTAAAAAAAATTAAAGAACAGCAAGAAATCTGGTTTTTAAAGTCATTTATAAGGTATCAAAGTTTCTGTTCGTTTGTAAACTTGCAAAAAAAAATGCCCTTTTGTGTTCCCGAAGAGTGTACTTCTATTCGATAATGTCAATGGATGGACAAAAAGGTGTTGTATGCGTTATACTATAGAGTATAGACTAAAGCATAGTGCATTTTATTATGTCAAAAGTTAATGACGTGCATTGAAATTATTATTGGTGTAATTAAAGTAATTAGATTGTAGTGCATGTTCACAATAACTATTTGTTTATACCCAGTATAGATACGCTGGCCTAATCAGTTCTATTACGTTGTTTTAATAGTCATAATTTATTAATAAAAGTAGTCTTATTATTACTAACAAGTAACAGTAGTACAACTAGTCGTAAATAGTGTACAGTGTTATTCAGTACTAATAATTTGCACAAAATATATACACCGTGTTGAAACATTACGTTTATTTTTCGAATCATAAATGTCAAACTACATACAGTACAGTCAATTATTAATCAAGAATTGTAGTTCACTTATTGTTATTTAGAGAAATTCTCTCTTTAAGTTAAACATAATTAATAGTAATATGACTTACACATTGCCCTATATAATAGATGCTCAATATTCTTTGGTAATATTTGGCTTTAGGCTTAGAAATCAGATTATGAGTTGTGTTGTTTCTTATATTTTTATAACTAATATTGATATCTGATTTTGATCTGAAAATAATTCTTTTCTTAAATATATATTAATCTTTTACAACATGTTCAAAAGCATACTTGCAAAAACAACACAAAAAAGCATTGTATTTAATTATCACATGACATCAATTAAAAATGAAATGCTTGATTCTGAGTTGAACATTACAGAAAAGATGTATTTTAAGCTTGATAAAGGTTCGTAGTTGTATTAGATTATCCAAAAATTTAGAATTTTAAAGACCAAAAGTTTAATTTTCTATTTTTGAAAGATATTACAAACTCCAAAATCTAACTGTAAAATTACGTGCCACTGTGCAAGTAAAGGGAATCTCCATTAAGGTTTCTTTATTTCTTGTTTAACATTTGCAGAAGTTATTTCCTGATTTTGATCATTGCATTCAGTTTTATAAATATATATATGTTACCAATCAGAAACTTGCATGTAGTAATTCCCAAATCTGTTATCTTCTTTTAATAACAACTTACTTTATCAATGAAAAGTCTTGTCTGATGATCTCAAATAAATTTTGAAAATTGCAAAATGAAATCTCTTTTCATTTTGTCATAACGGGTGACAAAATATGAAACCAAATTAAAGAATGATAATTGTTCTCAAAATGTTTCCCATCCCATTAGTGGTTAATAATAAATTTAAAACAAAGTCCCTTTGGAAGGTTCTCTAAGTCACTTCAGTATTCAGTTTTAACCTCCTTACTTAAATAAAAATATTCAACTGGTAGAAGTGGTGCATTATGATGACACCAGGGAGAGAAAAGTTGTCATAATAGGACTGGTTGAGCTCTTGGAAAGTTACTTTTTGAAAAGGAAAAGTTAGAGCAAATATCATTGAGAAGTTTAATGTTATCAAAGATGATAATATTAATTTATCATAGTTTATTAATGTAATCATACCTAGGGGACATGCATATAACTCTTGGCAGGGCAGGTGTCATTTCCACTTTAGATAGTTTTTTTTTTTTTTTAACAGAGTATTTAGTCTTTAGGAATGAATTGTTTTCATATGGGGTAGGTACAATAAATTCAGGGGGATTTTTGCGTAGTCTTCATAAATATTTGAACATTAAGGACTAAATCAAGGTCATTAAAAAATGATTTCAGTTAAATGTAACTAATTCTTATTTATATTAAGTAATTTATGTCATGTTGGTATGGTTTTAGTTAAATGTAACTAATTTTTATTTATATTAAGTAATTTATGTCATGTTGGTATGGTTTTAGTTAAATGTAACAAATTTTTATATTAAGTAATTTATGTCATGTTGGTATGGTTTTAGTTAAATGTAACTAATTTTTATTTATATTAAGTAATTTATGTCATGTTGGTATGGTTTTAGTTAAATGTAACTAATTCTTATTTATATTAAGTAATTTATGTCATGTTGGTTTTAGTTTGTACATATTAAGTAGTATTATGTCATGGTATGGTAGTTCAATGTACATTTTATTTAGTAATTTTCATTTGTATGGTCTCAGTTAATGTAACTAATTCTTATTTTATTAGTTTTTATGTCATGTTGGTATGGTTCGTTCAATGTACTATTCTTATTTATATTAATATTAATTCTTTAAAGTTATTCTTATTTATATTAAGTAATTTATTTGGATTGTCACCACTTTTTCTATTAATATACAAGTTCTTGGCTGAATTTCCTAAGTTTTCTATGAGTCCAAGACATATACAGATACGAGCAACTACTTATAATGTGTCAAAACATTTAATTACTGAGTTATAAAATTATAATGATAACGAGAATCCCATTAATTGTTGAAAACCTTCTTGCTTCTACTTGCTACGTGATGCTTCCAGAGGAGGAACATGTTTCAGTATAGCCCAACTGAGATAAACAGAATGAGCTTGTGAATGATATAATGTGAGCTAATATCTGGTAATGAATAATTTATGAATATTTCATGTTGTTTTTAACATTGTTTATCTTATTATTAACTTTTCACAAAACTTGGATTTCTGTGGCGACAGTTGTTTTCTTTAATTTGCTACTCCCACAGCAACAGACCAAACTGTTTGATATAAACAATCCTGAGTGACTGGTGTCAGGTTAGCTATCTTGATTGATATTAAGTAAATCTTTGTTCCATATCAATCTTTTTATGTTATTTATTTAATATATTTTAAACAATTCCTGTTCATATCCATCAATAGATGTTTCACATCATACCTTTACCATGTATGGTAAAATTAAACATAGGAACAAAGAACTTTCACTCATAAACTTAAAAACAAAGGTTTACAACATTTCTTTGTGCACCTAAAAATGGAAGGATACTGGACATAAATAAGTGAACAGAAACACATTTGTGTAGTAATTCAAGTGACAGAGCTTAGTAAATATTCGGGTTATGTTGGTTTATTCTTTTACTCAAGTTTACTAATTTCAGTATGTTCATTCTTGAACCCTTGAAAAACAAACTTCTTTATTTTAAATATGATTTAACATTGGCTCTAAAAATGTATCTTACTCAACAAGAAGGATGTTTGTAATGAATGTATTAATATTTTAGTGTTGTATACGTTACTGAAAAACAACCCATAGGTTAGAGAGAAGTGGCTTGTCAGAAATTCATGTGAAACTATAAATATCACAAATCTTTTAGTGGTAACTAGAAATACTAATTTTAATTGGTCAGTTATTCTCATGAGCTGTGACACTAATTGGTCATATTAACAGTGATAATCAAGTAATACTGGGTAATTGCCCAAAATAGTAACACTCAGTAACTTCAGTTGTTTTTCTTTTTGTAGCATTAATTGGTTCTAATAGGTAACTGAGTTTTTTTTATCAATTCTATTGTTTGATTACAAGTCAGAAAAATGTAATTATTACCTGGGTAGTTGCTAGTTAAGCCTCGTGTAGGGTGCTGTATACAGTTTTGATCTTGTCTAAGAAAGGAAATGGATTTATTGGTAGGATTTGGAAAAGAGGCTACTAGGATGATTCTGGAGATGTAAAGAGTTACCCTGTTGGATTCAGTTAATTACCCTTTATTATCTAATAAGAAAACAAAGATAACAGGTGATATTATTATTACAAAGTGATACAATGGATAAACTCATCTGAAGATTTCGTGACAAGAGGACACAAGCTAAGTGTGGAGAAGGCAGTTAAAATAGTGTTATGTGCTTATGAATTAAATTTCTATTCAGATTAGTGGAAGTTTTACATAATTGTAAGAAAGAAACTGATAATGATATGAAAATAAAAGTTGGGCTTGAATTTTCACTTGTCTCAAAGGAATGTGTCCAAGGCTATCCTTGAAGGATACAATGCTGTTATGGCTTGATGAACGTTATCAAGATGTATGTTCAGCTGCTGCCAGAATACAAGTATCAAGCAATAATTAATATTATTCATTCCCTTTTATTTTAACCTTAATTAAAAGTGTTTGATAAATTACAGACATTTCCTTATGTTTACTGTTTAGAGAGTTTGATTGTGAGGGTCAACATCCTGTTCAGAGAGTTTGACTATGGGGGTCAACATCCTCCTCAGAGAGTTTGACTGTGGGGGTCAACATCCTCCTCAGAGACTTTGACTGTGGGGGTCAACATCTTATTCTCTGTACAGACATTTTCATGAAAAATATGTCATAAACTAAATGTATTCATTGTATTGTTTTTTTAATGGGGATAATGTATTTGTTGTGTTATTTTTTTAATGGGGACAAACAGTTTCATTAAATGTCTTGTGTTTAATGTTTTAAGGAACGGGAAAAGATATAATTGAATAAAACTTGTAGAGTATTAATATCAAATACTATACAAAGATGTAATAAATGTTCCTCTTAAAAATGTTGTATTAAATAATATGAACTTTTAGTCTGTTTTTTTCAGGCTGAGGAGGAATCAACATGATTGTAAACTATTTTGTGGTTCGAAGATAAGGTCACGATAACGACTAATTTGTTAACATCTGATCTGCTGTTTTGTGTGATGGTCAAAGAAAGAGCAGAAGATTTCAAGCTAATTTGTGGAAAAGTAGGTTACAGCTCTTCAGTGAGTGTTTCTCAGACAGAATTAGTTGATTCGATGGTTACAGAGATGGCAACTAATGGTTCTCAGTCAGTCAGTTCAGACCTGAATGGCACAATGTTTGGCCCACTCATGCCAATCAATGCAGCTTTTCCAGCAGTGCAGAAAAGGACAATGTCCAGTACTGGTGCGTCTCTTTCGACATGGTTATCCTACACACTCAAAATCTCTGGAGATTCTACCATGTCTGATCCTTTAGCTCAGGTACCTGAATTTGACTCAGTCTTATGCTCTCAGGAAAATCAGTTTGATCTAACCTCATCTCAAGTTTCACCACAAACTCCTAAGAACTGGTTGCCAGGATTTAACACCATGCCATTAACTTCGTCTGTTTATCGTCAGTTGTCGCAACTTGCTCCTAAATCATCCTCAGAATTTGTACAGGTCTGTCAATCTAATCCGATACAGGGAACTGCCAAGTTGCCTTTTAAGACTCATGTGGCTAAAGTGGATTCACCAGTAACATTATCTCAACAAAATTTACCATCCAGTCTAGCTTTTGTACGGAAAGGAGACTCGTTACAAACTGCTAATGCCTTGATCTCACAGGAACTACAAGGAAATATGCAAGATAGCTTTGTGCCCATGAGTGAAAGTACAAGCTTGTGCCTTCTGGGGGGGCTGAATGTTATTTCAACACCATCGTCATCTCCGACACAAACCGTTTCATCTTCAAACTATTCTACGTACGATGAAGAGCCAGTGGAAACTTCACAAACACAACCACAGCTAATGCTAGACAGTACTGTTTTTGAAACTCAGTTCATTTCAACAAGTGTGCCCACTTCATCTCATTTTCCAGGCCTGCAAGTAATGTCCGGGCTTCCTCAGGAAGCTTCTACCTTATTTCAACTTTCTTCTTCCCCGTCAACAAGTTCTCCATTACTTCCAGCTAATACATCATCAGTGGGGTCAGTTGTTCTTGACTCGTCTGTTATAAGTTCAGTTAACACTCCAATGGGTCCAGTAACTCTGGCCTCTGCTCTGAATTCAGTTGACACTCCAATGGGTCCAGTAACTATGGCCTCTGCTCTGAATTCAGTTAACACTCCAATTGGTCCAGTAACTCTGGCCTCTGCTATGAATTCAGTTGACACTCCAATGGGTCCAGTAACTCTGGCCTCTGCTATGAATTCAGTTAACACTCCAATGGGTCCAGTAACTCTAGCCTCTACTATGAATCCAGTTAACACTTCACTAGGTTCAGTTACTTTGCCCTCAACAATTAGTCCAGAAAATAATTCAGCAGAATCTATAAACACTCATTCCCTTGGAAGCATAACTAATGCTTCATTGATATCAGCTACCTTGACCTCTGCCATTAAAGACTCGTTTCCAGTTGCATCTGGATCTCTTAATTTTTCTGAGCATCTACAGAATGTAAATATTGATGCTATGGATGTTTCTTTTGCTGTGGAAGAATTGAAGTGCTACAAATGTAAGTTTTGTACGTATGTGAACCTGCAAAGAGAACACATTGTCACACACATTAAAACTCATCACCAAGTGCAACTTTCAAACTCGGTTACAACAAGAACCAATGAACTGTCATCACAAAGAAAGACAACTAATCAAATGCTGAGTAATTCCGAAACTAGTCCTTTCTTCTCTACGTACTGTAGTCGGCCAGTAAATGAAATAAGAGAGGAAACCAATCATACAACAAATGCTCAACCTCCAAATAATTCTGGAGCCCGTTTCCTTTGTGGCAAATGTAGACAAACTTTTTCTGAGTTAGAGGAATGTCGAAAACATTTATCTGCAGTGCATCATGTAAATGCTAAACATGTTCAGTTAGAGTATCTTGATGAAAACATGGAGCCTCTGGACAAAAGAAAACTTACTGATGACTCCAAAGGAAAGAAAAACTCCACCAAAAAAATAACTGAGAACCAGGTTTTGAAAAAGGCAACTGTCAGTGATACAGAACCACTGAAAAGTTTGAAAGCTGCAATTCTTCCAAAAATGGGAGAGAATTCAAAGGTCGTAGTTAGCATCAAGAAGAAAAACAACAGGGAGATGTCTATTTCTCGAAAGGCGTGGCAGAAAAAGATGAAAAAAGAACAAGGTTCATACATGTATGTACTCTGTGGTTTTTAACGTAAATTTGTGTATAAAGGTGTGATATTTGATGTAAAGTTTCAATTTACGTTTGGGTGTAATTAAATGCTGACATTAATAATGGATGTGAGAAAGTTAAGTAAAACTAAAGAACACTGAGAAAAAGAGGAACATTGGTGGGCCTCTCTTTTATGTTCAAATGTTATGTATAGAAGTCCATGTGTGTGACCAAGATGATTAATATTTCTTTTCACATTTCTCTATTATTTGATTAGGTAAATTATCACTTTAGTCATAATTTATTTCAGTAGAAGTAACAAGATCAGTCATAGTACAGTCCTTTCAACATAATGTGCTTGGCAAGTAAGTAAATCAAGAAACACTGAACTGTACATAATGCACTCTGCACATAAGTACACACAGAAACACTGAGCTGTACATAATGCACTCTGCACATAAGTACACACAGAAACACTGAGCTGTACATAATATGCTTGGCACATAAGTACACACAGAAACACTGAGCTGTACATAATATGCTTGGCACATAAGTACACACAGAAACACTGAGCTGTACATGATGTGCTTGGCACATAAGTACACACAGAAACACTGAGCTGTACATAATATGCTTGGCACATAAGTACACCAGAAACACTGAGCTGTACGATGTGCTTGGCACATAAGTACACACAGAAACACTGAGCTGTACATGATGTGCTTGGCACATAAGTACACACAGAAACACTGAGCTGTACATGATGTGCTTGGCACATAAGTACACACAGAAACACTGAGCTGTACATAATATGCTTGGCACATAAGTACACACAGAAACACTGAGCTGTACATGATGTGCTTGGCACATAAGTACACACAGAAACACTGAGCTGTACATGATGTGCTTGGCACATAAGTACACACAGAAACACTGAGCTGTACATAATATGCTTGGCACATAAGTACATACAGAAACACTGAGCTGTACATAATGTGCTTGGCACATAAGTACACACAGAAACACTGAGCTGTACATAATGTGCTTGGCACATAAGTACACACAGAAACACTGAGCTGTATGAATGTCAGATGATAGTTGAACTTACAAGATAAAAATGAACTGATGAAATTGGATGATTTTTGTGGGTGACTTTGTGACTGTTTAAATTAGAGACAAGATCATAATTTGTAACTTTTTTCCAAGTTTTTACTCTAGAACAGTATAAATTATTTGAAGTTCCTCACATGACAAAAGCTTTCTAACTCTCTCAACAGCTGTGAGTATAAAGGATGCAATGTGCGGTTCAGAAACTTGGACAATCTTGATTTTCACCGTAAGTGCCACATTAAAGACGATTCGACCTTTTCTTGTGCTGAGTGTGGTATTGTCCTGAATCGTTGGGGGTCCATGGCTGGACACTTGTGGCGTACCCACCTTGTGGACCTGGAACTACATGCTTGTGATCAGTGCTCTTTCAAGTAAGTTGTACATAATAGTTTTGTGATTTTTTGGGCTCATAACTTTTACATTCTGCATGAATTATGTGTTTGGCATCACTATCTGAAATAACACTGTGTACGTACTGAGGGCTGTTCTTTCCATGTTGTAAAGTATGTTTTTTTTCTCCACATAGTGGTAATGTTGGAGTTTTGGTATATCTTACATAATGTTTAAAGGCTGTAACCTTAAGTTACAGCTCCTTTTAGCTCATAACAGCATTTTCAAAGAATGGATTTTCTTAAAACTATTATCTGTTGTTGTTTTCAGGTAAAAATAACTCCACAAAATGCTGAAATAAATATTGAGATAAGAATTGTGTGCTTCGAGAATCAGAACTCATTCTTTTGTCTCATACAATTTGTAATTCGATCCACCTGTGTTGTTTTTAATAGAACGTACAGTCTCTCCAAGCTAGAAAGTCTTCATAAGCGGATTCATGTGGATGAACGACCATACTTATGTGACGTATGTGGTAAAGGTTTTAAAACAAACAAACAGCTTCGTACACACAAGGTTTGAAATGTTCCTATATATCACAAAATTATTATGTTTATGGTGTTTCTACTTTGTATGATAACTGGTTGATTACTGGTATTATAAGTATATGTTACCTATAGAATTCTCATTTGAAGTAAAGAGATTCATGAAGAAGTCAGTTTTATTACATTTAAATTGAAAAATTATAGTATCTAGAGAAGCAATGGAAACTTTTACGCCCAATACATGTGATAAAAAATCACATCATAATGTCTCTACACTTGTGTTTATTCTACAACAGACATAACCATCCATTTCAGTATACTTAGCATGAATAACCTGTCTAAACAGTCTATCAAAGAACACACTTGATGCCATCCACACACTTATGGTAAGTTGTGACACTGCTCTGTAGTACCACCACACACTTATGGTATGTTGTGACAGTGCTCTGTTGTACTATCACACACTTATGGTAAGTTGTGACAGTGCTCTGTAGTACCACCACACACTTATGGTATGTTGTGACAGTGCTATGTAGTACCACCACACACTTATGGTAAGTTGTGACATTGCTCTGTAGTACCACCACACACTTATGGTATGTTGTGACAGTGCTATGTAATACCACCACACACTTATGGTATGTTGTGGCAGTGCTCTGTAGTACCACCACACACTTATGGTATGTTGTGGCAGTGCTCTGTAGTACCACCACACACTCATGGTAAGTTGTGACAGTGCTCTGTAGTACTACCACACACTTGTGGTATGTTGTAGCAGTGCTCTGTAGTACCACCACACACTTGTGGTATGTTGTGACAGTGCTCTATAGTACCACCACACACTCATGGTAAGTTGTGACAGTGCTCTGTAGTACTACCACATACTTGTGGTATGTTGTAGCAGTGCTCTGTAGTACCACCACACACTTGTGGTATGTTGTGGCAGTGCTCTGTAGTACCACCACACACTTATGGTATGTTGTGGCAGTGCTCTGTGGTACTACCACACACTTATGGTATGTTGTGACAGTGCTATGTAGTACCACCACACACTTATGGTAAGTTGTGACACTGCTCTGTTGTACCACCACACACTTATGGTATGTTGTAGCAGTGCTCTGTAGTACCACCACACACTCATGGTAAGTTGTGACAGTGCTATGTAGTACCACCACACACTTATGGTAAGTTGTGACAGTGCTCTGTAGTACCACCACACACTTATGGTATGTTGTGGCAGTGCTCTGTAGTACTACCACATACTTATGGTATGTTGTGACAGTGCTATGTAGTACCACCACACACTTATGGTATGTTGTGACAGTGCTCTGTAGTACCACCACACACTTATGGTATGTTGTAGCAGTGCTCTGTAGTACCACCACACACTTATGGTATGTTGTGGCAGTGCTCTGTAGTACTACCACACACTTGTGGTATGTTGTGACAGTGCTATGTAGTACCACCACACACTTATGGTAAGTTGTGACACTGCTCTGTTGTACCACCACACACTTATGGTATGTTGTGGCAGTGCTCTGTAGTACTACCACACACTTATGGTATGGTGTGACAGTGCTCTGTAGTACCACCACACACTCATGGTATGTTGTGACAGTGCTCTGTAGTACCACCACACACTTATGGTAAGTTGTGACAGTGCTCTGTAGTACCACCACACACTTATGGTATGTTGTGGCAGTGCTCTGTAGTACCACCACACACTTATGGTATGTTGTGACAGTGCTCTGTAGTACCACCACACACTTATGGTATGTTGTGACAGTGCTCTGTAGTACCACCACACACTTATGGTATGTTGTAGCAGTGCTCTGTAGTACCACCACACACTTATGGTATGTTGTGGCAGTGCTCTGTAGTACTACCACACACTTATGGTATGTTGTGGCAGTGCTCTGTAGTACTACCACACACTTGTGGTATGTTGTGACAGTGCTATGTAGTACCACCACACACTTATGGTAAGTTGTGACACTGCTCTGTTGTATCACCACACACTTATGGTATGTTGTGGCAGTGCTCTGTAGTACTACCACACACTTATGGTATGGTGTGACAGTGCTCTGTAATACCACCACACACTCATGGTATGTTGTGACAGTGCTCTGTAGTACCACCACACACTTATGGTAAGTTGTGACAGTGCTCTGTAGTACCACCACACACTCATGGTATGTTGTGAAAGTGCTATGTAGTACCACCACACACTTATGGTATGTTGTGGCAGTGCTCTGTAGTACCACCACACACTTGTGGTATGTTGAGGCACTGCTCTGTAGTACCACCACACACTTGTGGTATGTTGTGACACTGCTCTGTAGTACCACCACACACTCATGGTAAGTTGTGACAGTGCTATGTAGTACCACCACACACTTATGGTATGTTGTGACAGTGCTCTGTAGTACCACCACACACTTGTGGTATGTTGTGGCTTGAGATTAAATTTGAGATAAAGATAAATTGTACTAAGTTTAACTTGTTTCATGCAAGAATATCAATTTTGTTTGTGAAATATATTTTGTGATAAAATGAAAACTAAATTACAGTAGTTACAAGCAATGCATGTTTAAATTGTTAGAATTATTTTATCTTTCTTGAGTCGTGTATTTTTAACTAATTAAATACATGTAAATGTATTTTGTACAATCTTTGTGTCAAAGTTGTTAATTGCTTTAAAATAGTTTATGTGGTAATTTTGCTTCTATCAAAACATATAGTAGATGTATACACAGTGCATTATTATGTTATTAAATGTTTATAAAAACCTGACCTGCTGTGTACTTTTCAGAAGGATCTGTTTGAGATGATTCAGCTAACTTTCATTAGACTTCCCCCTGTTGATCGTGATGTGAAAATTATAACGTTTCTTGACAGTTAATTTACCAGATTTAAATATATCTGTGACTGTCAATCACGTGGCTTAGTATCACGGAAATCACCAAACAATCAAAATCAGTGTTTTCACAATTCCTTATTAGTTCTCCTTGATCTGTTTGTTTCACAACTGGTTAAAATAACTATTTTTACTTATTATTACTACAAATTATGAAAATCGTGAATTTAAAAATTAACAGGTTATCAAATTACACTGATGATCTAGCTTTGATCACAGGTGGTGAGATAAAAATTGTCTCTATTATGTATATAGTCTTTGTGAGCAACTTGTGTGTTTTACAGTCTTACCACCAGAGGGCATCTAGTTCATCACAGAGATCTGGATGTGTGTGTGAAATCTGCCAGAGACACTTCTCTGACAGACGGTTTCTAAAGATCCACAAAGATACAATTCACAACAAGATTCGACCTTTCTTCTGTACCTTCTGTGGTTACTCCACATCTTCTCGGGGCACCTTGAAAATGCATATTCGCCAACACACGGGAGAAAAACCCTTTGCCTGTGATGTTTGTGTTTATCGTACTAGTGATCATAATTCTCTTCGAAGACACAAAATGCAACATTCAGGAGAAAGACCTTATAAATGTCCTTATTGTTCGTATGCAAGCATTCAGGTAAAATATGTCTTTCAAAAGCCATTAGTTCCTATTCCAGGTTTTAATAAAGGTTTTTTAATTGTTGAAGATAAAATTGCATGTTGTTTTGTTTCATTGTTGTTTCTTCAAGTCAACGAACAGTAAACTATAATGTTGAAAATAAATATCTTATTTTTCACCACTACTAACCTTGTGAAAACTATATCAAAGTGTTTATATAAATAAACCCAGAATGTTTTATCAAATACTGTTATAGAACGTGTTCCTTTTTACGTCAGTATTATGAACATAATCGTCGGCACGTGAACCTCTTGTAGCAATTTCTTGGCATGATATCTCATTTAACCTTTTGTTTGCTTGGTTTCAGCAAGAGCAGCTGTGTGTGAGATTTACTTAGGTGGTAAAACTTGTTTTTAGTTCATGTAATCAGTAATATCATAATTAAAGAATGACATGTTGTGTTTCACTGGGTTAATAATTCTATTTGTAGCATTAGTTCCCATCAGTGTTTTATTATTTTGTAAAGCATTTGAGTGCTGAAATGATTTAGTACAGTCTGTGTCACCATGCTAAGTCATACTTGGTCCGATTGCTGTCTATCTTTGTTGTGCTATTTCTGAGTCCCCAATCTGAATGTATCTTTTTGATCTGAACGTCAGGAGTATCTTGTTTTGAAACGGTCGTTGCCTACCTTTCCCCCTTCTGCTACAGGTTGTCCTTTACAACTTTGTTGACTGGATGTCGTCATTGGTTTTTGCACCATTTCCTGTTTTAATTGCCATTTTGTTTGTATCTTCAATTACCTTTACACATTTTACTCCATTTACTTGACTTTTATCTTTTTACTGGACATTTGGCTACTCTTTATTATGATTTTGCTGAGTGTCTTTTTAAACTTTTATTCCATTACATTTTGATAATAGCTACTATGACACATAACCCAGAACCAGGACTGGAAAGGCCAACTTCAGGTGACTGACGGTGGGTCTTGTACCTGCCTGTTAGTCTTCCTGGCGGGTTATGATTATACCTTTTTGATAGAATACCCACCTTACAACTTTTTACACTTTGCCTTCTATCTTAACCTTGTAGACTAGGTGTCAACACTGGTTTTATACTTTTTTTGTTTTACCTTCATTTCCATTTATGTCTTTTACTACATTTTTACTGGTTGTTTGGCACAGATAGCCTCGTTGCTTTGTGCCATAAAACACTAAATCAATCAATCAATCAATCAAGCCTACCTTTCCCAAAAGTGAAATGTGATTTCAAACATTGGTCTGTGTTTGATCACTGAATGTAGAACAAGTCTTCTGTTGAATACGACATGTTTATAGTTACCTTCAGAATGTAAATTCTGCCAAATACATTTTTGTCCTATTTACGATGTCCTGAAAAATAACTATTTCTGTCATTCTTACCAGGTGTTTCTCTCTCTCAAGAATTTCATTTCTTCACATCTGGTTACTCTGTGAGAAAATTTGTTTAATGATAGACTCTGGAGAATTGTGTCTTAATTATGAATCACATACTGTACTCTGAAACTGTATTTACTAATTCTCAGCTCTCCCACTAGGTGATATATTGCATTGAAATAACAATATGGTTAACTGAAAACAGTTGTGTAAAGTTAAGTCTCTTAAGGTAAATGATTCCAGTCACCTGTTAAAACCTGCAATAATTTCATTTCTAGAAAGAACTTTATATTTTTCAGCTTATTTAATAACAGCACTGAGATGGAGAAATCAGAGTGAATATAAGCTGTTTGTGTTTTAGAAACTGTAAAAATGTTGTTTTCAAATAAAAATCACGTAAACTCTGACTGACTCAGTAAAAGGTTCATATCATCACGGACAAATCTATCATAAAAATGTTTCGTTAAATGATGTACTTTTTCTGTGTAAAACAGATCTGTAGTGTTTACTACAAGTTTACCAGAAGTCTATGAAATTAGGGTTAGTAGATTCTTTATTATATGTTGGTAAGATGGTAGTCACAGAATTTGTAAGATTGAATCTTACAATGAATCTTTATTCAGAGAACTAAAGCAAAGTATTAGAAACAAGTGTCTAGTGATTGACTTGGTTAATCAATAAAAGTAATTATCTATAAATTATGTGCTATGTCAACTATGCTGCCTCTGCTTTATACAGTGCTGACTAATTGATTACATCAGTTATTGTTATACAGAATAAGTGATTAGCTGACATCATAATTAAATGATGTATCTCAGTAGAGAACAATGCTTTGACCTTCCTTGGTCATATTTAGATAAATAAACCAGGTCAAAATATTGTTCTCTTCTTTATCAATAAAAGTTTTAATACCAGCCGTTCTGAAGTACGTTTTTAATTCAAGTGGGTTTCTCGTCATCAAAAATTAAATGATCTCACAAAAATAATTAATTAATCAAAACTACTTGTTAATCCAGTATATTGTCGTAAGTGTTTCATTATTTTCTGTGGGTTCAGTTGCATTCAGCTAACTACATGACTCTAAACATAATTATCATGGGAAGATCTTCTGTTATAAATATTTCCAGTTGTTTCAAACATCTTGTGTCAGAATCTTGACCAGTTGAATGGAATGTACATTACTGAACCCCATGATTGATCAGTTTTCACAAATCACCCAGTTCAGATGTTTGTTTGTTTCTAGGCAAGTACCTACAAGACTCACCTGAAGATAAAACATCCTGGAATGAATGACGGACTCATGTTTTCGTGTAAACAGTGCTCTTTCCGCACCCTTAAGAAAGACAACCTCGCAACTCACATCTCGTCGGACCATCCGAGGTCCCCTCCTGAAGCCACTATCGAACAGCTGAAGTCCATTGGCTTTTCCAAACTTTTACATTCCACGTTAAATCAGTCTCAGCCATCAAATTTCGCAGTGTTACCAAACACGAGCCAATCACTGTCTCTCGGTGAGGCCGTGGATATTGCCGTATCTCAGGGTTCTGACGAAACAGGCTCTACACCCTTGTTTGTTTTCAAAGCTATTGAAGAATTCAATAAGAAAATTGCATAGCAATCAACTAGTTAACCCTAGCAGTGTTTCAAATAAGTGTTAAAATATCATAGTTAACCCTAGCAGTGTTTCAAATAACTGTTAAAATCTAGTTAACCCTAGCAGTTTCAAATAACTGTTAATATATCAGTTGAAAGAAAACAAATTTGTAAGAATGTTTCAGACAAAGGCTCTTTGTCGAGTATCTCACAAGCAAGGAATTTAACTCTTTCTTGAAGTCAGTAATCATTGTGTGATGTAACAGCAAAACCTGACCTTTCTACATAACATGTCTGTTTTTTCTTCTATTAAATGTACTTATCATATGCAAAGAAAATGTATGACAAGTTTTTGTTTTTCCATTATCTAATAGCTTAGAAAATAAGATACCCAGAACTGAGGTGGTTTCTTCATAGATCAAACTAAAACCAGGTTAAGCAGTCATGATAAATAAATTCAAACGAAATTACATAGATTGACATCACTGAAATGTTAAACTAGTCCTAAGAAAGCAAGGAAACATAATTGTGTATAAAAGAAACATTATAACTGCAAATGATGAAGGAAATGTCACCCATCGGAAATTTATCAGCAGCACAAATTCTGACACCTAAATGTAATTGGAAATTTCTAGAACAATTGACACCATGAAGATTTTATATTTGAGGCAAAAAATGTTCTGTACAACCATCACTGTTCAAGTAAGCATTAATAAATGTACTGTTTTACCAAGTTCCATGCAATATATTTATTTAATACTTTGTGTTTTCAATAAACCAGTGACTTCCTTCATATATCTGAAAATGAACTTTCTTTTTTTATAAGAAAGATTTTAAGTATTCCTTATGAGTAGGTGACTTTTCTTTGTAGTCACCCAGCCATTATCTGTTTATTCAAGATTGAATGACTTCCTACTAATTACGTAGCAGTTTTCTATTCATTCAAGATATGGATACCCTACTAACAACTTGTCTGTTTTTTTATTCATATGAAAGGGAAAGAATTATGTCCAAATCTGTACAATTTTTATTTATTATGTCATTCGAAGTATTATTAAAGAAGAGAATAAAAGATAGGATAAAACTGGTGTTTAATGTTTAAAACCATTAATAAAGACATATTTTACTCATCCATATCTATTATATAGTTAAGACCACACTCAAAATGTGTGATCTGACATTACCACAAGGTTTAATAGTTCTGATTTAACTTGACCGCCGTATTGTGGTAACCAAATCTAAGTGAACTCCACAGTCAGAAATATCCATTTTTTCATACTTTCTTCAACCCCGTTTAACACATGATATCAAACATCGCTCAAAACGGCTGTTCTGTTTGTGTGAGATTGACGACCTAACTTCATCATATATTTTTAAATTAAATTTGAAACCTCCTTTTATATTTGTTTGTTAGAAATACAGCAAGATTTCAACATTACAACTTCGAAGCATTAACATAGATTAATAAATAATTTTCTCAATCCAGAATTAAAACCCCCAAAAAATAGGCGGTCGATTAAACTTCGAAATTTTACGTAAGGATCTAATGTAACTTTTTAAAAATGTTTATAAATATAGTTTTAATCTGGGAAGTGTAATTAGAGAGCATTTTCCAAGAACAAGAAAAATAAATTTCTCGATTTTTTAAAACGCAGAAGTTTTGGTAATTTGAACATAAAGTGCATATTTTGGTGGAAAAGTAAAGTACAAATGTTCGTTTTTGTTTATTTCTTAGAAAAAAACAGCAAATCGCTTCATTAACACTTTCATAACAATTATATAATTTTCACGGATATAAAAAAATTCCTTTTATGAAGAAAATAAAAAGAAGTTGGACTTCACGAGCAAGTATGTCGTACTGACCTCTAAATTTAGGAATGTTCATTCAAAATTCGTTTTCCCAATTTTTTTCTATTAAATTTCTTTTAATTACGTGTAAAGTAAAATCGAGACTATCCGGAATAATAATGACAAAGGAAATTTAAACTTGTTATGAAGAGTTCCAGAAAGTTTGTTTCTTGAATCTCGCACAAAGCTACTCGAGGGATATCTGTGCTAGTCGTCCCTAATTTAGCAGTGTAAGGCTAGATGAAAGGCATCTAGTCATCAACACACACCGCTAACTCTTGGGCTACTCTTTTACCAACGAATAGTGTGATTGATCGCACATTATAACGCCCCCTACGGCTGGGTGGGCGAGCATGTTTGGTGTGATGAGGATGTGAACCCGCGACTCTCAGATTACGAGTTGCACGCTTGGCCATGTCGGGCCCATTTCCAGAAAGAGAGAGACATCACTTTGTATCAGAATGTTTTTCTTGGTGTTATTATTCGGATGTATGTTACGTTGTTGAGTTTCGTTCTATGTACCGGTTGTTCTGTATCGCTTATATAACAATGTGGTGTACAAGCATGCCGTGCGTTTCTTACTTTATTATGATTCGGAATTTTGAATTTTCCTTCGTTTATTTTACGTATATTGCACTTTTGCATAACATGCGAGTTGCAGAAAATATGAGATTCCGAACCGCTTTTTGGAAAATAATTACTCTGATATATCAAAAAATAATTGCAAAATAAAAACAGCTGAAACATAAATAAAAATCGTTTTAAAATTACGAATAATTAAAAACTTTTTCTTTGCCCTGACCGATTTTCCCATCATCATCACAAGAGGTGAAGATAATTTATAAAAACCATCAAATCTAATATTACGACTTATTACTGTTTCCACAATCTTCATAAAAGAAGATAAGTTGTTGTTATTTGATGTATGCCCTCAAGATGTTTCTCATTTAATGTTTTTAAAAAATAGATCAGGTCAAACTGTATGAAAATCGCCTATTAGCACATGCAAAATTTTGTTATCAGATCGAATTTGGTTGAATTTTTTAGACAAAGTGTTCAACACCATCATGTAGTTTATTCAGTTTATCAGTTTCAATATTGAATTGACAAATGGAGTTTAAGTTTCTCCTATTTAATCAAGTCCGGCACGGCCAGGTGGATTAAGGCGTTCGACTCGTAATCCGAGGATCGCGGGTTGGAATCCCAGTCGCATCAAACATGTTCGTCCTTTCAGCTTTGGGGGCGTTATAATGTGACATATCAATCCTACTTTTCGTTGCTTAAGAATTGGGGGTGTGTGTTGATGACTAGATGCCTGCCCTCTAGCCTTACACTGCTAAATTAGGGACGGCTAGCGCAGATAATCCTTATGTAACTTTGCGCGAAATTCAAAACAAGCAATTTATTTAACTACACATTTTTTTATTAATATTACAAGAAAAGTACACTTCAGCATGAAGTTAAATGCAACTAACCTATATTTCAGTTTATAGTTAAAAGTATACAGTCATTATTATGGTTACGGGCATGAAATCTACATTTTTATCATAATTTTCTATTTCATTGTTTTTAATTCAGATACTTTGTGACCGTTTAATGAGTTTGTTGAAATTAAGAGAAAACTATTTAATAATTCATGAATTCAATGCAAAGTGAAGTATCGTATTCAGAAAACAAGTACCAAAAAATAAGTAGGAAGAAAAGGTTTTGGTGCCGTAACTAAAAAAGAAAATAGTGTTTTTTATATTTACTAATGTGTTTGTTGCTCGTACTTAAATTATTGTTTTATCAAAGTTTAAAGAAAGACTTTTAACTTAAGGAATGATATTTTCTGGAAGTAAAAGTGCTCACAGCTAAGAAACAGTCTCCTATTGAAAAGAGAAGAGTCTGAACATCAGACGACTTTCAAAACATACATCCCGAATAGCAGATTGAGTGTTGCCCATAATGATAGACCTTCACACAAAATTATGTTGTCTATTGGCTGGAAAAGAAAAATAACAAAACTGTCGCGCTCTGGGGTCGTGTTTTTGTTTTAAGGAGGATGAATAAACTCTCTCTCCCCCAAGTACAAAAATAACAAACATAACTCGACGTACTTTGTTATAATGGTGACATTCAACTGTTACATTTAGTTAGTGTAGGCAAGAAATTTATATTTGATGTTGTTTACTGGTTATTTATCCATGACACTATAAACTGAGAATTAAAGATAAATTGCGCAGATAAGCGTCATTTAACTTTACACGAACATATGAAACAAGCTTAACCAAATCCATTTGGTTTACAAATAATTTAAACAATTTAGAAAAAAGGAATATCATTTTGAAAATTATATGGATAACGTGCTTAAAGAAACCGCAAATTTTGCTTTTGAAGTTATTTTAGTATTTCACAAAAAATATAATTATGTTTAATTGTTCCAGAGCAACGCCACTTTTAGCTATTTTCTGTACCCTCCGAGGGTAATTAAACCCTGAAATATAGAGTTATAAATCGATGTAGACTAACCGCTTTCCCATCGGGGACAAAATATAATTAGTATAATATGTGAGTATAGTTTTCAAAATTAAAGTATATACATATATAGTTATTTTTCTAGATGGCAGTAGAGTAGATGGTAATAGAGCTATGGCGCTGGAAATTTCAATGGAACTGGAGGTAGTTTGTGGTGTCACGACTGTCAAAAAGACGTTAATATAATTTAATAATGATTTATATAACGTATTTTATGTAGGCTGATCAAGGTGTTAAGTATATGCCTTTTATATTTTAGGTTTACAATTCGCGACTTAGTTTTAAGTCTATAGTAATTAGGATAATGACAAAATAGTTCTTATAATAGTTGCTTAATAATAATAAATGAACCTCTCAAAATAATAATGTTTTTTAAGTTGTATAGATTAGAAAGTATTAGAGTGAAGTCATCATGAGGGAGATAGGTTTCGATTTTAGAAACTGTTCGGGATGATTTTCTTCAACAATTGGTTAGGGAACATAATAGTAGTAGTAATAGAAGTGATTTCCAAAGTATACTTTATATTATTAATACACAGTTACCTGTTCCCCAGCGATAAGTCTGTGGATTAACAATGCTAAAATCAGGGGCTTAATTACTCTCAGTGGCCAAAGCAGATAGCCCATTATGGCTTTGCTACAAAATACACACACGCAAATTAATAACTATAGTTCCAAGTCACAAAAGTGTGTAAATGTGAAATCACAGTTGTGAATATATAAATTTGTCATAAACAAAATATTACTTAATGAACACCAAACAACAAATGTCTACATTACTGGGAACTATTCTCCCATTAGTTCCTCTCCGTACCGATTGGCAGTGATGAATGAGCTGTTGTTAAAACTAAAAACTGTCAGTAAATATTGGATGGACCAGTGAAGATCAGTGATAGCTCTGGTCTGGATGGTTTCATGAGATCTAGAAACAGTTACTATCTGAAAACTCACAAACAAAACATTAAAACCATTTATAATTCTTTTTAATAATTTAATTTCTAGAAAAACAAGACCATACAGTAAACTCTTAAACTGAGAGAATTTTAAAAAATAATAAATGGATATTAAAAATAAATAATATGTTGTCCTGATTACAGTTTTTATATGTTGCCTTTGATTGTAGCTGCTACAAAAGAACATGCCCCACAATAGTCTGTGATAAAAATGATTTGAATAGTTTAGGACAAGTACGTATCTGTCAATCACAATATTTTAGATTTACTACCAGTGTGATTACAAAATGTATCCTCCACTTTAATAGGGGTGTAGGTTATCTCATACTTCATTGTTAACAGTTTTCATTTCATTTATCCATAATAATATGAATCCGTGTATGTGAGTTTGAAATTGGTGCACCCTGTTGGGACCACATTTTACTTTGCCTTGATGTGGGTTTCCCACAGTCTCAGGTTACCGGGTATTTAGATAATGTGTTATCATTTACTGATGTTCCAATAAGAAGGTGATGTAGTGTGATAGGTCAGTTTTCAGATGTGATTTTTAATTGTTTTCATTTTATAATTATTAACTATTGAACCTGCAGTATTTATCCACTACTTTTTGACTGTGAAATCTAATATGGTATGAATGTTTTTAAATGTTTGTTGTAGAGCAATCAGTGAAACCTCATAGCACTAATAACAATGTAGATTTACTGTCAAATTCTGATAAAGAAATGGTTGAATAAGGGAACATCTGGGTACAAGTGATAATTGCTGAATCACGTTTACAGATATTCTGCATATGGGGATTAAGAATGATACTTTGGTTGCAAATTTTAAAATAGTACATTTTGAACATATGATGATTAAACAACTTAATTAATCAGAGAAACTGATTGGATGATTTTCAGTATTAACTAAATACTGGAGTTCCTCACAGACAGGAAATGTTTGTTGTAAGTAAGACTGAGATTGTTTCCTGATGGTATGAAGAGTAAAATAGAAATAATTATAAATAGTTGAAGTTTAAATTGGCTACAGTGATGGAAAGTTTTAGAGGATTACAGAAAACCAAGAGAGTTGGTCAAATGGGGTATAAAAATGGGGTTGGCTAGAAGTGGGAAAAGTAACAAGTGTCAGTAGAACGTCAAGATGGACCTTTGAAGAAAGGATGATATCTGATTATTATGGGATGGCTAGGTTATTAAAACTACTTTTTAATTTTCTAATAATAATAATAAATAATATTCCTTGTTCTCAGTAACAACCAGATAGAAACAAGTTTGAACTAATCCAGGGGAAATCACAATACAAAGATGAACACATATATTTACAGCACTTCCATATTCACATTTTATAACTTTAATGATCAGCCATAAGGCTATTTAAAATAACGTGCATATGTTTAAGAAAAGTGGGGAATTTATTGAAAATATATTTATGGTTATGATGTATTTTTGTTCCTTTTTTTGCACATCTAGTATTTATAAAATAAATCTACAATGACTGCTAAATAATGAGAACATAAAATTGTTGAAGTTATGGTTCTAAAATAAAATAACTTCATTATTAATCAAACAAAGCATTATTTATTGTTAAAAATATGTTTTTAAAATGTTCCATTTTTTTTTTGCACACTAGTGTATGTGTGATGCCATCACACGTAATTTGTGTTGTCAATGTGTAGAAGTTGTGTATTGTCAGTTATCAACTGATTTAATATATTTTTTGTTTTCTTACTTTAGTTATTTAAATAAAATACAACTTTTTTTTTTCCCATGACTTTATTTCTGTTCACTGATTGAACAATGCGATCAAATTAATCCTGAGATTACCAAGAACAAATTTCAGGAAGTTCAAAGAATGATATGTCTCCTGGAATTTACTCAAGGGTTTCGAAAGAGCCTAAAGATTAGATATGTCAACCGCTTGTTACTATTTTTCTAAGACCTTGAATAGTGGGCTGATACCAGAAGATTGGAACTTGGTTAGTATTTTACTCATTTCAAGGGAAGTGATAAAAATTGTTAATTCACATTAGTGGTGGAAAATTTTCTGAAAGTCTGATAAAAGATGTTTTGCAAACTCAGTAAAGTTTGAGATGTCATTATGGTTTCACAAGGGTAATATCCTGCTTTATTTGTCTTTTGATATTCTTTGTAAAGATTATTGCTTATGCAGATCGGTTGTGGATTTGGTGTGCGTGGATATTTAGAAATCTTTTGATGTTTGCCATGTAAAATGCTTGTTTAGATGTGGGAGACAGGTTGGCTCATAAGATAAAAAAAACTGGTTAGATGGAAGAAAGCAAAAGGTTTATATATCTCACAATGGCTTTTGACTGATGGGAGCACAATTATTCCTCCTTACTTATTCTTGTCTGGTGGGAGCACAGTTATTCCTCCTTACTTGTTCTTGTCTGGTGGGAGCACAGTTATTCCTCCTTACTTACTCTTGACTGGTGGGAGCACAATTATTCCTCCTTACTTACTCTTGACTGGTGGGAGCACAATTATTCCTCTTTACTTATTCTTGTCTGGTGGGAGCACAATTATTCCTCCTTATTTACTCATGACTGGTGGGAGCACAATTATTCCTCCTTACTTACTGTTGACTGGTGGGAGCACAATTATTCCTCCTTACTTACTCTTGACTGGTGGGAGCACAATTATTCCTTCTTACTTACTGTTGACTGGTGGGAGCACAATTATTCCTCCTTACTTACTGTTGACTGGTGGGAGCACAATTATTTCTCCTTACATAATGTTGACTGGTGGGAGCACAATTATTCCTCCTTACTTACTGTTGACTGGTGGGAGCACAATTATTCCTCCTTACTTACTGTTGACTGGTGGGAGCACAATTATTCCTCCTTACTTATTCTTGACTGGTGGGAGCACAATTATTCCTCCTTACTTATTCTTGTCTGGTGGGAGCACAATTATTCCTCCTTACTTACTCTTGTCTGGAACATTGACCTTTCAGGTTTTTTACTGTATGAAGATGTACATTAACCACTGGAATATTGTCCTTTCAGGTTTTTTACTGTATGTAGATGCACATTAACCACTGGAATATTGTCCTTTCAGGTTTTTTACTGTATGAAGATGCACATTAACCACTGGAATATTGTCCTTTCAGGTTTTTTACTGTATGAAGATGTACATTAACCACTGGAATATTGTCCTTTCAGGTTTTTTATTGTATGAAGGTGCACAAAACTACTGGAATATTGTCCTTTTAGGTTTTTTACTGTATGAAGATGTACATTAACTACTGGAATATTGTCCTTTCAGGTTTTTACTGTATGAAGATGTACATTAACTACTGGAATATTGTCATTTCAGAACAGATGATCTGCCATTGCTCTTTTCATATCCAGACACAGTTGGATGAATTGGGTCTGTCCTTGAATAACATTGCTATATGCACTGGTCAGCCCATCCCACCATGGCTTCTTACAGTCCCCAAATGTGGCCTATCTTTATGTCATCTGAGAAAAGTAGACACTCCTGAGTGGAAATACTGTCTTTGGTGAACATCTTTCCAACCATCCTTCCATTCCTATTTATATAAATGGTTGAAAATCAGATGACTCTGTGGGCTCTGCCATGGTTTGTTGTGGTTCGGTGGTTGCACGCAGAATCCCCACTACAGTTTCTGTGTTCACTGCTGAACTGTATGCCATATTTTTTTCCTGGGTCACATAGAAGCTAAACAGTACTCAAACTGCACTATTTATACTGACTTGCTTAATTCACAACTGGCCCTGGAATCGCTTTACGTTAGTTCACACCTATATTCAAAACCGACTGGCTCATTTCTCTTTAACATCTACTTCTATCCAGTTTTCCTGGATACCAGGCCACATTGGTATTCACGGAAACGAGGTCACCGACACTACAGCTAAGTCTATCTACTCGGGCACTATCACTACTGTGCCTGTTCCATACATGGACTATGGTCCTGTATTCAAGGCTTGGCTCTGTACCAGCTGGCAGTCAACTTAGATTGAGCAACGTGAAAACAAGCTTTTCCAAATAAAACTCTATATTGGACTTTGGCCGTCTTGTGACCATAAGGATCTGAAAGAGGAGTTTGTTTTAACTAGAATATACCTTGGTCACAGTTTTTTAACTCGTAGTTTTATTTTATCTGGAACTGATGCACCAGTGTGAAGTTTGTGTAACACTCAGGTCACAATAAGCCACATTTAACTTTTTTGTCATCGTTACGACTCTCAACGACGGCACCATTTTAAACATGTTCTGTCCCAGGGTTTGTCTGTAACATTGGACAGTGTTATTGGTGATGGTGACTCTGTGTCCATCTTGGAAATATTTTTAGTTTTTTAAGGCCATTAATCTTTTTAATATCATTTAAGTTTTTAATTTATACACTAGATCTTATTTTAATGTGATTCCCTGTGATTTAAGAATCGCAGTCCATCTAGTTTGATTTGAACTTATAAACTGGCCGTAACATCAAGTAACACAGAACCAGGACTGGAAAGGTCAACTTCAGGTGACTAACGCTGCTGTGTGAACTACCCGTTAGTCATCCTGGTGAGTTATTATTATAATTTTACTTCACGTTTTTAAAAACTTTTATTACTTTACTTTTTGAAAACTACCATAACGTCAAACAACACAGAAGCAGGACTGGAAAGGTCAACTTCAGGTGACTGACGGTGGTTTTTGTACTTATCTATTAGTCTTCCTGGTAAGTTATGATAATTACAGTTGTGTTGCATAAAGTTCTTTACAACTTGTATTACTGTAGTTCTGTTAACGTTGTAGACTAATGTAAACATTGGTTTCATACTGTTTGTTTTTATTATGGTTTTGTTTTACCTTAACTTCCTTTCATTAATTTTACATTAATTTTAACATTTTACCAGGGGTTTGACAGAGATATCCTAGCTCATTTGTGTCATAAAACACTAACCAACTAATCTTTCGTACAAAAATTGTGCGAAACTCCGATTATGTAAGTGAATTACGTAATACACGAGCAGCCCACTTGCATACTTTGCTGAATTTTTAATTAGTTTATCTTTTTAAATTAAGTTTATAATTTTTAAATTTTAATAACTTTTATAAATAAAGAACAAGAAATTGAGTAGTTACCTTATTATTACTTTCATGATTTAACCCCTTTTTCAGTTTTTGCTTTCTTCCCGCTGACAGCGGCAAGTCTTCGGATTTACAGCGCTAAAATCATGGACAGGGTTCGGTGTTGCTTTGCGAAAAGAAAACGCGCGCACACACATTCCCGCTGATGAAACGGTTTGTTTGTTTTGGAATTTCGCACAAAGCTACTCGAGGGCTATCTGTGCTAGCCGTCCCTAATTTTGCAGTGTAAGACTAGAGGGAAGGCAGCTAGTCATCACCACCCACCGCCAACTCTTGGGCTACTCTTTTACCAACGAATAGTGGGATTGACCGTCACATTATACACCCCCACGGCTGGGAGGGCGAGCATGTTTAGCGCGACGCGGGCGCGAACCCGCGACCCTCGGATCACGAGTGCACGCCTTAACGCGCTCGGCCATGCCAGGCCTCTGATTAAACGGTCGCGAAGAGTTAAAAACTATTAATTACAATGGTTAGATATTGTTGTAGTTTAGGTTCGTGAACTTAAATTTGTCGATACCGTATTGTTTCTTGTGTATTTCTTCCATTTGGTATTGTTTAGAATATGTAAAGTATCCACTTGTATTGAAGGTTATTTTGTATTTATACTTCGACTTAGGTCTAGCCTACGTATGCTTCGTTAGTTCTTGGGATATGTTAAGTTTAATGCGTAAAGTTTTTTGTTAACACGAACAATAAGGTTACCCAGTTAATGAAATACTATTTAATCTTTGTAAGTAAGAAAATATACTCAAGTACCTTGGTTTATTAGTAACTTGCTTATTTTTTGTTCTAAGTAGGGAACTTGCTCTGATTAGAACTGACAGAAGTTACTATATGAACAGTCTTAAGAAAAGAATTGATTGGTTTAAGTTTGAGTGATGTTTTCAAAGACTAGAGGTATCATGAAGTGTTGTTATTTTATGAATACTTTCTTTTAATCTTGAGGTCTAGTCAGATAAAATAAATACTTTGTCTTATTGTAATTAACCAACCTGAAAAACGAAGTTGTATTGACAGTGCTACAACTGAGCAGTTGACAAAAACATTTGAAGACTTTGAAAGGGATGAATCAACTTTCTTAGTTAGTTTCGATGGAAAAGCTAAATAATAGTTTTATGAAAATTGTCTTTTTCTTACTAGTTTCTTAATCTTAGTTGTTTTTCCTATGAATATTAAAACTACTTTTATAATCTTAGTTTTCAAATTTAATTTGCATAATAATCCAAATATCAATTTTCTTTTCCACAGGTTTATATTTATCCTTTTTACGTTACGGAATCGGTCCTTTTGACGAACTTAGAAACACGTACAAATAAATTGAAATAAACAAAAGAAAACACGAAGTGAATCTCAGTTATTTCTTCTTTCTTATGTAGAATGACTGCAACTCAAAACGTATAATTACAGTTTTTATCCTAAAATATTCACTTCTTTACCCTCTTTGTAATTTTATTTCTTTTTGAGCTCGGTACGAATCCTGCGCACAAAAAATATTGTGCGCATCTACCGCGTAGGTCAAGTACCTGAATTGCATGGTGTACAAGCAGGTTATGTGTGGGATACGTTGAGAAATTTGTGTATGTATTTTTTCATTTTTGTTTTTCAATTCAGCTTTAATTTCTAATTTTGCATTTTTATTACTTTTGTAGCATTAAATAAACAAGAAATGTAGTAGTTGTTAGCGTGTTGTTCTTTTCCTGCCGTTCTGACAATGAAATAGTGGTATGAACTGAAGGGTTACAGTTGATTATGGTTCATTATAATTGTACATCAAGGTTCGTGAAGGAAATCGTATCTATACTTTATTTTGTTTAGTTCATTGATATTGTAATTTCGAATTTTGTAAAGTATTAATTTTTTTTATGTTTACTATATTTAAGGCTACTTTGCGATGATTTGGTATCGACTTAGGACTAGTTTACATGATATATTAGGTTTAACTTTAAGGCCTGAAGCTAACACTGACAGCAAGGTTACTCAGTTGATGAAATAATTATATTTCATCTTTGTAAGTTTTTATTAAAGAGTAGTATATTCAGTTAACTGTAGTCATTAGTTATTTAATCTTGTTTGAAGTAGGTAGCTTGCTGTGATCAGGTGTTAATATTAATTTTACTAGAATTGGTTTAAGTACTCTATCATGTTTGTTAAGTATCGTAGAATGTGCATTTTTTTACTGCTTTCTTTTACGGCTTAGATCTAGTCAAACAGAGAAAACGAAGTTGTATTAACAGTGTTTTACGGCTAAGCTGTTGAAAGAAACATCTGAAGACTGAAAAATATGAACCAACTACTCATTCACTGTAGGAAAGGTAATGATTAGTGTTATGTAAATATCATGTAAATGTTGTCGAGAGTGTTATGTAAACAACAACCATGTCCCATATCTATTATTTATATTTATATTTTCGAAGTTTAAGCCAAAACGATATGTTATTCATTTAAAATAATATTTAGAATTCATTTAGAATTATTCATGTAGAAATTTTTAAAACTAGATAGATTGATCACTTGTATTGGCCTGGTGTTTGTACTGTGGAATTCTGGGAAGTTACGCGATTAGTATATAAACAGTCGGCAATGCGAGGGAAAAAAATCATCCATTTTTACTCGGGTCAAGAAGTGAGTCATCCATTTTTTACTTGGGTCAAGAAGTGAATCATCCATTTTACTCGGATCAAGAAGTTTGTCTCGTTTGAGAAAGTTTAAACTGAATTTGTGAATAGAGCTAGATCGAATAAAGCGGTGAAATTTTTATTCCGTCAATCTATACAATTAAGTCGGATTACAGATTATACCGAAAGTCAATACGAATTGGACTGTGAATTTTGGTTTGAAATTACCCATTCAAACTTCGAAAATTTCTCCGTGGGACTAAATTCACCGCCTAGATTAGAACTTTGGATTTCGGATTTGGACACTTATTCTTGATCATATTATTAAGCACAGGCCAGTACCTTTTTGTATTGTGAGTTGTTTTGATGGTTGAAACTGGATATCTGTTATTGATATTGGATAATATATTTTGTGTCTATCACACAAGTAGATCATTATAATAAAGTATACAAGCTGCTATCTGTGTCTTTCTGTTGCGTTTTTCTAACACAATATTTAAAAATTATAGAATGTTCCCTTTCCTAAGTATCAGAATTACATTTTCTCTCTGAGTGTCCCTTCCCTAATTTATTTACCACTCCTCAAAGAAATATGACATTTAATGTAAATTAGTCATTATAATGTTGTCATGGCTTGTCATAATTTTTATAGCCTTCACTCTTATTCAGAGCCATGAAATGGAAAATCAGAGCCCTCTTGCCTCTTCCACACGTGAAATCCTGTTTTCAAGAAATCACCAGTTCTGTCTGATGCTTGTATTGTATTACATTATTTTTTATGTAGACAACTGAGTATTTCGACTTCAGAGTTATCAGAAAAAATTGTGATAGTTATAGAACATTGGCTGATTTTTGAAAATTGGCATTCTATCTTCTTTGATGCATTATTTAATTAAGTACAAATTAATTGGTATAGAGGTATGTTAACAACAAGAAACCATGGTAAGTATTTCTTTTCATGTGTATATTTTATTGTAAAAATAACTAACATTAAATATTTAGGAACATTTTAGGTTAGATAAGGTAGAATAAATAACTAATTTTTTTCACAAAGTATGCCATTGAGAAGCTTGCAAGCAGACTGTGCATAATGTAATTCAGTAGGGTAACTTGAAGTCCATATTTACTTTGTGAGCTACAAATTTTATGGTGGAAACATTATTTTCGACACATAAAAGAGAAATATTGCAAAATTTAAGCTATTTAGGACAGGCATATGTAGTCTTATGTTACTGTTTGAAATTATTCTGGAAAGAAAGTTATTTGGATTTTCTTTTCTGTTGGTTACAAAGTATAAAGTCAGTCAAACTGATGAACCAGTAGAGAGAGATATTCTAAGCAAATAACAGATAAAATATGTTTTAGAGATTACACAAATGAAATTTGAGATTTTTCATACACAGAAAGTATTTTTAAACTTCATGAACAATCACTTTGTATTCAAAGCAGTCAACAGTTTAACTTATTATTCTAATGAGTCTTAATGGAAGTACTTCAGTAAAATTTTAATATTTTTGTCTGCAAATGATGCAGTAATTACTGAAGACTTTCAGAATTTCATGAAGATACAAAAGCCAAAAGTTATAGCATGATGAGTGTGAAAATCATTTTGTGGTTACAAAGTTGGTTTAACTGACCAACCCTATAGCAAGATGGTGAACCTCCCTTGTGTATCAACCACATCTAAGAATAACTCTTACCAAATACCAACCACCCTTTTCAAAAAATAAAGTTGTCTTGGCCAGTAATTATATTTGTCACTCTAGGTTTACCAATGTCAAAATAATAATGAAAAAAAACAATTTATCAAATTATCCATTTCCTGAACAGTTTTAAACATCTCTATTAGATCCTTCCTAACTCTTCTTCCTCTAAGAGTTAAGTTCAGGGATTACTATCCTCTTTATATTACAGATACCATCCTTGTAGCCATCATCTGAACCATTCACAACAATTTAATATCCTTTCTAAGGTTAGGAACCCAAGACTGAACAGAATTCCAAATGTGGCCTAGCATAGTGAGATCATAACTTTTAGACTTTTTTAAAGTGTTTATGCAGAAACTAAGTGAATCTTATATTCCATGCCACTAACAACAACACATTTTAGATGGTTCAAGAAACTGATCATCCAATAAATCTGTCTCTTCCCTAACATCATAAAGGTTCTTCCATTAGTCAGTTTTCTATCCAGTGAACCAAGCTATTCTCCCAAAACATATAACTTATTTAAAATAAATCTTTTATGAAGCACTCTGTCACAAGCTCTCTGGAAATAGATATACCACATCTATAGCTACATTCACTTTCTCAGTGTGGACTTGGTCTGTTGATTGACCACACGATCTCTTTACACATCTTTTAAAATTTATACGTATATATAGTACTTCTATCTTTTAATATAGTGTCTATATCATCAAAACATTGGCTGGTCTTTCAGTTAACAGTATAATTCTTTAATATTCAAAAAACCTTGTTTCTCAGTGAAGTGATTTTAATAAACTAAAACACAGATTTGTCTTTGTGCAAAGCGATTTTCATGGTAATATTAAAGATCTGCTTCTTTAACTTAATCACAAACTTCACTTGTGTAATCTCTAAACCCTCTTTAATACATTTCAGACACTTGTTTTGAGTAGTTTTATATTTGATCTGTTATTTTCTCTACTCTAACTCTGTATAAAGTTGTTCAAATTGACTGACCTTGTAACCAACCCAAAAAAAGTCAAGTGTATCTGAACTACTTTTTCTTTGTCAAATGACTTGATTGTAATTTGAAACCACACTATTTTACCCAAAAAGGCTTTAAATTTGTAACAGTATACATCTGTTTATAATTGTTGTTTTATTGCACTTTGAATTGTATCTAACTTCCATTTCACCATTACAAAATGAAACTCAAGTTACGCTATTAAATTACATTTACCACAAGCTGCTGGCATGCATATCTTGTGAAGCACATTTATTTAACCTGTTCTAACCTCTAACCTTATTTTCTGTATTGTAGTAATGCTTCAAGTGACTCGTTTTCATTACATTTAAAAATTGTTCATCTTAAATCTGATAGCAATTTACTGGCTGTTTTATTTTCAGAAATGATCAATGAATGAGTGTTACGTACACCGTAACACTAAGGAACTGAACCTCTTTCATTCCACTTTGTAATTATCCACTCTTCCTCTATCTTTGTTGTGAGATAGTTCTGTGTTTATTAAGTCTCAGCCACACCACTGATTCATCTTCTCTTGTGTCACCCTTTTGACCCACTATTTTCATTGATTGTGGCCAAACAACTTAAATATTTGTGTCTTTTTTAATTAACTTGAGCAGTTTAGGTGTTTTATATCACCTTGTAATGCCAGTTAATACACTGATGCAAATAAAAAAGCACATTGAGCCCCGAAGCACCCCACACCCATGGCATTGTCTCATTGACAATGAGTGGGGTGGAATCTACTCATCTCATGACAGTGATAAGTCATTCTATTTCTTTGTGTTTTTCAACAAACTTTGCATATTATCAGTACTTCACACACAAAATATTTAAATTGAAGATTTCAACATGAGTATTTCTACACAAAATATCAGATTTTTTTCAAATTAAAGATTTAAACATCATAAGACCATATACAAAATATGATTTTTAATTAGACATTTGCTCGTGCGTTTGTTTCCCTTTTCAAATACTGATGACCCAACATGCAAAGTAATTTTAGTTTTGAGTTTAAAAATACGTTTACATACCAGAAAACTGTTATTTTATTTTTTAAATCTCTGTAAGCTCTACATAACTGTCAAACAAATCTTTCATTGTGTACATTGGTTTATCTTATTTCTGTGTGGGTTTGGATAATTTAATCAAACTGGTAACCACTAATTATAAATTGCAAAAGATATAAATTATCTTTTTATTCTATAATGACTACAAATTAAAACACACAACTACAAATGTTTTTCTAAGTCTTTTAATATTATTTAGCTGTTTTTAATGTATTTATCTTTCAACTGTGACTAATATTACAGAAGTTGTAATCATATGGTATATGGGTAGCTCATGTCACTATATCCAACAGTATAAAACTGACCTTTCTAAAGTGACCTCTCTGTTTTGTTCTAGTGAACTAGTACATTGTAAATTACAATCATATAAATTACACATTTACAAACAAGTTCTTAAAGTTCATTTATTTTTTTCTTGAAACAGTAAATAAAACAACAAATATCTGTGAGTGTTACAAAGTTTGTACTAGTTTATTGTTATGAACATGCTATGTCTGGTTGAATTTTGTATGTTGAGGACATAAAAACTAACATTTTTGTTTACTTTTTATGTACGTGTTTTGAAGTAGAAATTATAGATTACTATACCATCTATAGTATTTACATTAGCTTCCAAACCTTATTTTTGTTTGTTTTAGGTAAACTAACAAACATATCACTACCTGTGATGGTGTTGTTTTTATAAGCATGAAAAGACATTGTTGGTGTACACTGAAGATTTATTTATAACATAATAAACAAATCTACAAGTGGTATTAAAACAGAGAAATAAGCATTTATTTTTGGGTTATTTGTAAAACTTTAATGGCTAAAGCAGAACTATTTCTTCATTTGATATTAGTGTCAACCTGAGTTCCTTTACCAATGTTCATTAGAAGTGGGTCAGTCAGCATTGGAGACAAGCCACAAAGGTTTATAGAAAGGCACTGGATTGACCTGGCTGGGTGCCTCCAGGCAAAATGCAAAGTGTATAATGATGAAAATAGACCAGAGGGCAATTAGAAAATGCACTGTAATTGTGGGCAGTGTGCTTATCCTTGTTTTGAGATGTATAAAACTGTGAAGGACTTCAAAGATGTCACATGGATATGGGAAACTAGACTCGCTGGCAGATGGTGATCATAGACCTGACTTGGGTGAGTTCTATTTCTTTGTAATTTGATATATATGTTGGTTTAGATTATACAATGTAACAAAATGTAGGTTGGTAGATTGTGCATGTTTCTGTTGTTTGTTTGGATTAAATACAACATGAATAAACCTATGACAAAAGTGACATTTGGGGATTTTCCCCAAATTCAGAATGGCCACCACTTGACATCACAATGTGCAAATTAAGTGAATAAAATTACTTTTATGAAAAACCTTGGATCATCCTCGACAGACTTTCTTTACACCAGGAGTGAACCTTGAATCCTTCAAGAACATGTAGAAATTACCAGCTTATGGAATCTGTACAAACAACAGGTACATAATGTCAATACATATATATAAGGAATTGTTCTAAACCTAATGTTTATTAATATAAAACAAAGAACTGTTTGCAGTATTATTTGTGATTATTTTTATGGTGAATAAATAAATGAAGCATTGTTTGAAATTTAGCTGGTTCTTTTCAGTTTGTAGTCTAACTTGTGTCAGTAAGTAAGTAATCTGTGTGTTTGTCCATTGTAGTTAGTTTAGTAAAATAATGGTTTTGTATTGGTGATAAATAAGTTGTGTCACAACTGGTTTACTTATTTAACATGTTGATACCCAAATCTATTTTGCCAATAATTTCCAGGGTCCCACTAGTCATTTTACAGTTACTTTTTAGGAAGAATATATGTGTACTGTTGTGTCCCAGCCACAAAGTGGTCCTCACAAAAATAGACCATGACTCACCAGCAGGTTGTGTGGGAGCCAACATGTTAAATATGCCAACTTATGTATCAGTTGGACTTTGAAAGGACATGTAAAATTATTTTTCAGTTACCAAAAAATCCTTTACTTGGTAATAATAATGTTTAGACAAAATGGTGTAGAATATTACAATTAACAGATTTCTAATGAAAATACGAGTTTCTATTTTGATCTGAACTTCCTACATCTTATTTTTGTATGTTTGTGTTTTACGTAAGTTCCCCAGTGAGACAGCAGTAAAACTTAGATTTATGATGCTAAAATTGGGTGTTTTTTTTACCCTCAGTGTGCACAGCAGATGTTTCAATGTGGCTTTGTCATAAAAAACAATTGTATTTGAAACTACCAAAGGTACTTGTCACGTTTTTGTTGTTTTTACAAGGATGAAATGACAACATTCACATATTGTGGATATATTGAACATGATGATTAGAAAGTTATTTTTTGGTTTTCATCATCTTTGTGATTTACGTCCACTGAACTCGAACCATTTCTTATCCATTTTGAAGGGGTCAACACAAGTTCATCTTTATAAGTTAAGCTGAATATTATGGATTACATAATTAGTGAAATATTTGTTGTTAGAAGCACAGCCTACATGTGTAACTTCAGTGTTTAGGAAGAGTCAACAGATTGCTATTGATATCTGTAATAACCTCTGACCCATCAAACAACTATTTAAATTGAATGTTGTTGTGTACATGGGTAAACTTATGAAACAAAAGGTTTAAAGAATTCAGACTGACATCTAATCACTGCTAATGGACAACTTGTATGACAGCACAAGTGTCTTTGAAGATATTCAAATTTAACAGATTTAATTATATATAGACTGTCTTGACTTCATTCAAAGAGTAACTGTTTTTATTGTTCCATTCAGTGTTATAGGTACCTTCAAGATCACATTTAAGCCTGCTATCACTGCAGTTAGTGGTTTTGTTGTAACCAGAGGAATGACACTTGTGATGAACAGAATTGTTGTGATGGGAGTGTTCTGTCTTCAGTTTGGTAAGTTATTGTAACGTTATACCTGTTGGAAGATTGGTCAGTGTAAATGCACTTTACCAACTGTTATATTAGTTATTGGTGGCCCTACAGAAGTATTAAACCAGTACAATTTATACATATAAGCACTTGTCAGTCACTGTACATTCATTGGAAGGTTTATAGATGCATGAACTCTTCAGCAATATTATTAATAATATTGTCTGAAAATAATCTCTCTTGCCTAAACTACAACTTTCTTACAAACCTGTATATTAACCTCTTTAAAGTATCACATTTCATGAGATTTTTATTTAAGAACATAATTTAACAATGAACTTGTGTACAAACATTTCAACTCGATAAAACTATGGTATATACATATGAATTAAGTAAAAATATATTTAACCAGAGATCTATATATACCGTTATCCAACAATAATTTTCAGTTGTGACTTCTTTGTTCTGTGTTGTGTGTATTTGCCTGTATCTGGTAAACTACATTACATCTGTTATTCATTCAACCTATCTAGACTGTATAGGTTTACCTTATCTGATGTCTTCTGTTTGAGAACAATTTCTGTAGTTGTCAAGCAGATATAATTTAACTTGCACATACTATTAGAACAAAACCTTCACACATCTATGTATTAGTAAATGATAATCACGTTCTTTCTCTGTTTCATGAAGTTAAAAATTTCCATAACTGCTTTAAAAGCTTTGTTTTATCATGAAGCAAACAAACTGTATGATGTGTCATCATATCAAAATTTCATCAAAGTGTGATGGGCAAGCCAGAAGGCTTGTCATTGGAGTTTCAGAGTATAACAACCAGTCAAAATTTATTTATATTAAGTTCAGAAATTCAGTGAAGAGTGGAGCACACAGGCACCAACTCAAGGAAGTTTATGGTTAAAGCAAAAATTCTGACTGAGATTAACAGTCAAACACTTTTAATATACTTTGTTACCAGCCATTAGTTACATAACTGAAACAAATTTATAAATAACAAGTACTTTCAGTGTAAATAGTAAATACCCTTTAATTATAGTAACATTCACTATACTGTTTACACTACTGACGCACATTGATTGGGCCATATCTTAACATCATATACTCAATTTTAGAAAGAGAGCTGATAGAAGAAATGTTTGGTCAGTTCATTATAACTGTAGTCATGGTTTATTATTAAAGATGTTAGAAACTGCACTTCCTTACTTTCATTTTGTGAAGTAAATACTGTTTACACTTGATCCTTCTGGCTCCAAACATGGGGTTTTATATTGATCTTTTTGTCTTCCAAATAGTGTAGATAGCTACCCATAAGTAGGCCTGATATTGAGTTTTCTTTGAGAACCAGAATCACTTCATTAGTTATAGATAAAGTTGGTGAATCATGTCTTCTTACTTGTATTCTTATATACACTTGATACAACATCAAATTTTCAACTTATTACTTACTTGGCAACAGTTGACGACATAATGTAAATATCTGTAACTTTCCCAGTCTGTATATTATAATCTAATTTCCAGTATTTCTAATGAGGCTTTTGTAATCTTTATCCTGATATTAGTGATGGTGTTTGTACAAACAAACAAATTTCTCTTAGTCAATCATTGTATATTTTTTATCTCCTCACTGCATCTGTCTGTTTAATGTTTGAAAATCCCCAGATGCTTCCCAAGGACTGTACAAAAACTAAGGGAGAGACTAGAAAATCAAAAAAATATATATTTAAGGGGTCATAGGTAAAACAATGAAGTTTATTTGTGGTGATGAGGATGTAGTTTAACATGTAGCTTGTTATTTTGTACAGACTAAACCTTAGTTACAAGACTTAACAATATATTCTAATGCATGTGAAAAGCTAGAGAAAGTTGTTTATCCTAAACCATTGTTCATCAAAGTACATTATACATGAATAACATAACTTACAACAACTAGTGAATGTCTCTTGATGAAAATATTAATCATGTGCAAGATAGTTGACAACTGATTTAAAAACAAACACTACTGATAGATCAGTGTCAGATACTAAATCTATTGTAAATCTTACAAAATGATTCAGTACTTACGTAACATATCTTTATTTGTATTTGATATAAAAATAAATTTCAAGGTAAATCTAGTAAATAAAGTTAAGTTTATATAAAACAAACTATAGGTGTAACTAGTCAAGACCGATTTAATGTTATAACTTCAAAATGATAACAGATTGATTGTGTTATAAGGTGTGGTAAGTGTAAGCTGGCACTTTTTATTAATGTTATTGTATTCTATTTTGTGCCTAGTAACAGTAATTAAGAACCTTAATTTTAATTAGTTGATAGGATACTAATTAATGACATTAATCAACTCTGTTTCTAAGGCCTGGTAACCCAAAAAACAGACTTTATATTAAACCTGATTATTTGTGTAAAAACAACTTGTAATCTTTACTACAATTCTGCCAAATACTTTTAAGGTAGTTATTTACCATGTATATGAACTAGTGTATTTTAATAGTCTGTTGTGAAAGTGCTAAGAAATTAATGTATAATATGAGAATTTGAATTGTGATCTTCAGTTTGATACCAAACTTAATGACAAATTCATTAAATAGGTGTTAGGACAGACATGTCAATGTCTTTTGACCCATGACCTGTAGCAGTACAGCTGAAGTAATGAAATTGTCAAACAGAGCATTCATAATAAGTTTACATTCACTAGTTAGACTGTGCTTTGTTTCAGACTCCATGGTTCATAACACAAAATACATAGGCTGGCTAACTCATGAATGAATATCTGATGTGAGGTTCTTAAGTGTAGCTACCAGTTTGGGTGTTAATTTTGATTTAATTACTCAAGTCACACCTGAGGTTTTTTTTTTTTTTATTACATATTATTGTTTTCTCAGTACACAACAAGAATGTGACATTTTATAATAACCACCATTAGCTTCAGGGCCACAACCCTGTTATTTAAAACATCCTAATACTTTTAAAGAATATGGTTCATTCTGTAAATATATGTCAGTAGCTCTTCTATCTAAAATGACAAGAAATTAAAATTAATCCATTTTAAACCTTAGATGAAACTGTTGTAAAATTTTCAAGGTAATAATTTGTGATTTTGTTCTGTTGCCATGTCTAAATATGACATTTGGAGGCTATAAACATTTATCTTAATTTAATATGTTCTTTTGTTAAATAAACTTTGTGTGAAATTAAATCACAACTCTACATTTTATATCTTATCTGTCTGAATGGATAGTCTGGTAAGTAAAGTAATGGTCCCTAGAACACTTTCACTGAAAATATAGGATAGTTTGTGTTACCACAGTATGAGTTACAGAATTGTGAAAACTGTTACACTATCACTCCTGTTTTGTGGGTTGTTTTAGACACATTATGGTACGTCTTAACATAGTTTTGTTCTGTAATTTGTAAGTTTTTCATCTGTTAAATTAGTAACAGTTATATAGACTTGTATTTTCTCAAGTAAAGGACACATGCATACAGTTACAACACAGTGTTCGTACCCCTGGGTCCCGAGTGATGGTTTTGCTCATAACTTAAAATGTATCATGATTAGGCTAAGAGGAGTGTGGTATATTATAAATATTATACAAACACACATCTACATAAATTTTTATGTAAATTAAACAAGAATAGGAGGAGCAGAAAGTGTTCGTACATTTCAGAACGTGAGAAAAAAACTGATATTCCTGGAGATGTTCAATTTGGCAAATAAACCATATTATACCATTCCAGAACTAGACACTGGGTTCATAATGATTGGAATTTAGCCAACAGAAAACGGTGCTGTCTTGGTCATCATGGTGAAAAGGAAACAACTGTCCAGTGATTTAAAAATACAAGTCTCGTGTGTCTCTTTCTTCAGCATTGCTACAAAGCATACAGGATCAACTGCTAACCTCCTCGTTCCGGCCTCCACATCAAAATTCAAAAGAGAACCACGAGGAAAGTTCTCAGAGAAGTTAGTAAGAACCCTCATTTAACACATAATGACATGTAGAAACTGAGGTTGAAGTAAGCACCTCTACAGTTACGAACATGTTACACTTCTGGGTTCAAAGAACTCTATATTTAAAGCCTGTTCATTGAGAAGTGCAAGAAAGCATGTAGATAAACCCTTTACCTATTAGAAGAATATTCTTTGTTCAGACAAGACTAAAATCAAACTTTTCAGTTACAATGATGTTTGCTATATTTTCTGCAAGAAGGGGGAACAAAATCTTCTAAAGAACAGTGTCCCGAAATTTAAACACTGCTAGGAGGTTCCTTTAGCTCTTCTGGTGTAAGTAGCCTTCACCACGTCAATGGAATCATGAAAAAAGAGTATGTTGAAATATTATGCACCTATCAAAAATGATGCTCAGAACTTGTAGCTTCAGGGTCGTTGGATATTCCAGCACGACAATAACCCTGTGCACACTTCGAAATATGTGCAGTCGTGATTGCAGAGGAACCATCTAAGCATTCTGAAGTGGCCATCGCAGTCACCCAATATCAATTGTAAACATTTGGAATGAGTTGAAGACAAGGGTTCATCAGCGTCATCCAAAAAAACTTGCAAGAGTTGGAGACCTTCTGTAAAGAAGAATGGAAAAAAATACCAGTCAAGTACTGTCAAACAATCATGGAGGACTAGGAGGAGAGATTGTGCCAAGTGATTCACCTGAAAGGCTACATAATTGACCATAAAAGTAGAAACACAAAAACATTCTGACCCTCTTATGTTTGGTTATTTGTCATTTAATGTACATGTGTTAGTATAATACTTAAAGTATCACTATTAATGAAAGTACATCATATTATGAGGAAAAAACTACTCCCAATGCAAGGATAGAATACTTTGTCGTAACTGTATGTTTAATTACATTGTTTCAAATGTCTTTCTCTTGTTATTTACATGTATTGAAATATGTTCTAAATACTTCCAGTATGTGAGAGTTGATGTCTGTCTATTAAAATATATGTTAATGTAACACCAACCAAACCTTGAATTGGTATTATATGATAAGTTACTTGTTTTATCTAGGTAATTTCTGTACTGACTGCAGGAAAACATTCCATCTTCTCTTCAACCATCAAATAAATATGATGCAACTGCGTGTTTTTTGTAACAGTTGTATAACTAACTCTGTGGAAGAACTGTGAAAAGAAATATTTACAACGTGGACCCGAACCCCTACTTCAGAGTGAAGCTGTTCAGTAGCCTTATGCTAATAATTTGTACCTTTCCACC
The DNA here is from genome assembly GCA_011833715.1 of Carcinoscorpius rotundicauda. NCBI lineage: Eukaryota > Metazoa > Arthropoda > Merostomata > Xiphosura > Limulidae > Carcinoscorpius > Carcinoscorpius rotundicauda. Next base: position 71,484,451 of record CM022400.1, read on the forward strand.
TTACAATTTTAAGTTCTAGACAACTTCACAAGTTGTTACAACGTGTTAAACAAATATTTAACTACAGCTTAGAGTGAACAAGCTAGATACACATGGACAAATGTGTTATAATAAACTACATACTGGTTAAAACATTTAACCACAGGAATATTAAACTATATGTTGGTAATCAGGGATTCTTAATATACCATCTAGTTGTAACATTCTGTGAAGAACACAAGGAGCAAACTGTCATAAGGTCTATCTATACACTTCACACTAAAGAATAAGAATTATTATATATGTACGTTACCCATTTGAAGCAATTTAAATATTAGAATCTAACAACAGAACAATGACAAGTTACCACAGTTTAGTGACATGTTCTACAAATTATCCTGATGTATTAGTATCTATCTCAACATTGTATCATTACAAAATATCAAACTTACTTTATAACTGCTTTAGGATTATTAAAAGGACAACCTGAGATACCCTGGCTAGAAGTTATGAAAAGTTGTTTCTTTATATATATATAAACAGCACACACTATATGTGAACCTTCACATGCAAATTTATATCCTGATGTATCTGATAAAAAAGTATTCACATGGACACACAATAGTAGTACTATTATATTTATGTAGATGGCGCCAGTGCATTATATTAAATCTGCATACTTATTTTACCCTATGGAGAACTTTTCTCCATTATAAGGTAAAACGATAACATTGTGACTCCTATTGAAACATACAAGCACACTGGATAAAAATTTCACGAAATTGGAGGTTACACATAACATGGTAGTAAGAGTTCCAGCGATTAATACCAGGATACAGTGTTGTACATTTTGTACAACACTAAACACATACCAAGACAATCAGTGATGTCGAGAAAACCACTTGTTGAGAATTTTATATGCAAAAACATACCAAGACATTTCCTACAGACCACAAGATGTTAACAACAGTGTATTGTAATAACTTAAAATAAATTCTACATTACAAATCTGCTATGCTTGTGTGCTTCCTTCATGGTAAAGTACGCATGACAAGACTAAGGTTTTATGTTGTGTTCACCTATTCAGTATTTATACATAACATAGTGTTCGGTGTTATAATAAAGTGGAATCCTCTGATGATGGTTGTTGATTATTTATTGATTAGACCAAAAGGTAACTAGTATTGCTTTGAACCAAACTGTTTCTTTAATGTAATAACAACTTTTAATGTAAATGTTTTGCTACCTTGTTAAGAAAGACATTTGGTATAGAACATGTATACATAATAAACACTGAAAACTTTCAAATTAAAAATGGATATTACTGTAAGAATGTAATATTATAAGTTGATTTTCTCAAAGACAAAATAATATGAAATATAACTTAACACAAAGAACCTGTACACATTAAGATATTACTTTTGCTGGAAATAGATCTCTATATTAACTTGAACTTACTGAATGTAATAAAAATAGCACTGTGTGTGTTTCCCACTGAAACATAAGGAAAACTAATACATGACCTGCCCCTGGTAAAGGTCACACACTGTCCACAGTGTTGTAGAAACTTTTCCAAAGGAACAAAATGTGATATCTCAGGTGAATGACGTGGAACATTATGCAGCTAGAGTGGGAGAAACTTTCTTGACTAAGATTCTATGTGAAAACTACAAATATAAAAACATGTAGTAAATACAAGGTATGCCTGAACACCTGCACAATGTTAAAATTTTGTAATAGAATCATAGGGCAGCATAAGCCAGTACAGTATATTATAGACCTACATTTTGGTTGTGATGAAACATGTTTAACAGATGTTTCCTCTTTAGACATTAGTATTGATAAATAGCTACAGTTTCCACTTTGTAATGATTTTTACAAGTTCATTGTGATGCATAGCATGTAGTGCTCTCTGGTGGCATGAAACTAGAGTTTGATTTAATGTACATTTTTAAGTGTAATTGTACAAATTTTATCATCACAGTTTTATAATGTTGACTACTAAAATTACAAAATTATCTTCATGAACTTAATATTAGAAATATCTCAACACAGCTCAGATCTGTGTTTTGGCTGGAAATATCATGCAACTTGACATGGTAGTGCCATCTTTCTTTAAAATAGTCAACTAATAAGAAACGTATTGTGATGGTAAACTACTAATGTGACTAAAAAAATTACATACGTTGTTGTGGGATCCACAATAAATAGAGAATGATTCAGTGTCCACTGACCTCACCCACCTTTGGTCCTTCCTTTGGAGTTAATGTACTGAAAATACTTAACGACACCAAAGAAACTTACAAGATCCATGCCCAAACATCCACTCACAACATACAACCCTGATACCCAGTCAAATGACCCTGAAGGAGGCCACCCACCTACAGGAATTCATGGTCAAAGTGATGTGTTGTAGTTCACACACCCTTCAACGACCTGCATCCTGTCTTCTCTTCATGGGTCACGTTATACTGCAAATGTGTGGATGTTCAGAACCACTGGAATCTACTTTGAGGGACAGAAAGTTGTGACACTGTAGCAGCTGTTCTCACAGAGACAGTGAAGAAAGTTGTGACACTGTGGTAGCTGTTCTAACAGAGAAAGTTGTGACACTGTAGCAGCTGTTTTCAAAGAGACAGTGAAGAAAGTTGTGACACTGTTGTAGCTGTTCTAACAGAGACAGAAAAGTTTTGTGACACTGTAGTAGCTATTCCAACAGAGGCAGTTGTGACACTATAGCAGCTGTTCTAACAGAGACAGTGAAGAAAGTTGTGACATTGTAGCAGCTGTTCTAACAGAGACAGTGAAGAAAGTTGTGACATTGTAGCAGCTGTTCTGACAGAGACAGTGAAGAAAGTTGTGACATTGTAGCAGATGTTCTAAGAGAGACAGTGAAGAAAGTTGTGACATTGTCGCAGCTGTTCTGATAGGGACAGTGAAGAAAGTTGTGAAATTATAGCAGCTGTTCTAACAGAGACAGTGAAGAAAGTTGTGAAATTATAGCAGCTGTTCTAACAGAGACAGTGAAGAAAGTTGTGACATTGTAGCAGCTGTTCTGACAGAGACAGTGAAGAAAGTTGTGACATTGTAGCAGCTGTTCTGACAGAGACGGTGAAGAAAGTTGTGACATTGTAGCAGATGTTCTAAGAGAGATAGCAGATGTTCTAAGAGAGACAGTGAAGAAAGTTGTGACATTGTCGCAGTTGTTCTGATAGGGACAGTGAAGAAAGTTGTGACACTGTGGTAGCTGTTCTAACAGAGACAGAAAAGTTTTGTGACACTGTAGCAGCTATTCCAACAGAGGCAGTTGTGACACTATAGCAGCTGTTCTAAGAGAGACAGTGAAGAAAGTTGTGACATTGTAGCAGATGTTCTAAGAGAGATAGCAGATGTTCTAAGAGAGACAGTGAAGAAAGTTGTGACATTGTAGCAGATGTTCTAAGAGAGATAGCAGATGTTCTAAGAGAGACAGTGAAGAAAGTTGGGACATTGTCGCAGCTGTTCTGATAGGGACAGTGAAGAAAGTTGTGACACTGTGGTAGCTGTTCTAACAGAGACAGAAAAGTTTTGTGACACTGTAGTAGCTATTCCAACAGAGGCAGTTGTGACACTATAGCAGCTTTTCTAACAGAGACAGTGAAGAAAGTTGTGAAATTATAGCAGCTGTTCTAACAGAGACAGTGAAGAAAGTTGTGACATTGTAGCAGCTGTTCTAACAGAGACAGTGAAGAAAGTTGTGACATTGTAGCAGATGTTCTGACAGAGACAGTGAAGAAAGTTGTGACATTGTAGCAGATGTTCTAAGAGAGATAGCAGATGTTCTAAGAGAGACAGTGAAGAAAGTTGTGACACTGTGGTAGCTGTTCTAACAGAGACAGAAAAGTTTTGTGACACTGTAGTAGCTATTCCAACAGAGGCAGTTGTGACACTATAGCAGCTGTTCTAACAGAGACAGTGAAGAAAGTTGTGACACTATAGCAGCTGTTCTAACAGAGACAGTGAAGAAAGTTGTGACATTGTAGCAGATGTTCTGACAGAGACAGTGAAGAAAGTTGTGACATTGTAGCAGATGTTCTAAGAGAGATAGCAGATGTTCTAAGAGAGACAGTGAAGAAAGTTGTGACATTGTCGCAGCTGTTCTGATAGGGACAGTGAAGAAAGTTGTGACACTGTGGTAGCTGTTCTAACAGAGACAGAAAAGTTTTGTGACACTGTAGTAGCTATTCCAACAGAGGCAGTTGTGACACTATAGCAGCTGTTCTAACAGAGACAGTGAAGAAAGTTGTGAAATTATAGCAGATGTTCTAAGAGAGACAGTGAAGAAAGTTGTGACATTGTAGCAGATGTTCTGATAGGGACAGTGAAGAAAGTTGTGACATTGTAGCAGCTATTCTAATAGAGACAGTGAAGAAAGTTGTGACATTGTAGCAGCTGTTCTGATAGGGACAGTGAAGAAAGTTGTGACATTGTAGCAGCTGTTCTGATAGGGACAGTGAAGAAAGTTGTGACATTGTAGCAGCTGTTCTGATAGGGACAGTGAAGAAAGTTGTGACATTGTCGCAGCTGTTCTAATAGACAGTGAAGGAAGTTGCGACATTGTAGCAGCTGTTCTAATAGAGACAGTTGTAATAGAAACGATACTGATAAACAGTTCCGAATAAGGTACTCATTGGAAAAGATACAGCCATAACATAAAAGTTAAAATAACAATATTTCTATTAATTCTGATAAACATACATACACGAACTTAGACTGACATTAGTGATTGTTCCATATACATTGTCACTATAACAAATAGTAACAAACATATGAATATAAACATCTTCACATATTACATTTTAGAACGAGTTTAGTAGCTCCAGAGAAATATTATTAATTTTAAAATACTGTACAGTGGATCACAGCAAACAGCTTTCTGGATTTAAAAGCTGGCACTTGCTACGAACATCAGATCGAGAAATCACAACTCTTAAATAACAATAATAAAAATTATTTGAAATTAAGAAATTACACCCTTCATTAAACCATATAAACTATCAAACTTACACCCTTCATTAAATCTGATAAAATAAACAAACTTACACCCTTAATTAAATCTGATAAACTAACAAACTTACACATTTAATGAAATCTGATAAACTACCAAACTTACACCCTTCACTAAATCTGATAAACTATCAAACATACTCCCTAAATTAAACCCGATAAAGTATCAAACATACTACCTTAATTAAACCCGAAAAAGTATCAAACTTACACCCTTTATTAAACCCGATAAACTATCAAACTTACACCCTTCACTAAATCTGATAAACTAACAAACTTACACCATTCATTAAATCTGATAAAGTATCAAACTTACACCCTTCACTAAATCTGATAAACTAACAAACTTACACCATTCATTAAACCGGATAACGTATCAAACTTACACCCTTAATTAAACCCGATAACGTATCAAACTTACACCCTTTATTAAACCCGATAACGTATCAAACTTACACCCTTTATTAAACCCGATAAACTATCAAACTTACACCCGTCACTAAATCTGATAAACTATCAAACTTACACCCTTCACTAAATCTGATAAACTATGAAACTTACACCATTCATTAAATCTGATAAACTAACAAACTTATACCCTTCACTAAATCTGATAAACTATCAAACTTACACCCTTAATTAAAAACATGATAAACTATCAAACTTATACCCTTAATTAAACCCGATAAACTAACAACCTTACACCCTTCACTAAATCGGATAAACTAACAAACTTACACAATTCATTAAATCTGATAAACTATCAAACTTACACCCTTCATTAAATCTGATAAACTATCAAACTTACACCCTTCATTAAATCTGATAAACTATCAAACTTACACCCTTCACTAAATCTGATAAACTAATAAACATACTTCCTAAATTAAACCCGATAAAGTATCAAACATACTTCCTAAATTAAACCCGATAAACTAACAAACTTACACCCTTCACTAAATCTGATAAACTATCAAACTTACACAATTCATTAAATCTGATAAACTAAACTTACACCCTTCATTAAATCTGATAAACTAAACTTACACCCTTCATTAAATCTGATAAACTAACAAATTTACACCCTTAATTCTGAGAAACTAACAAACTTACATCCTTCACTGAAGCGGATAAACTTCCACCCTTAATTAAACCTGATAAACTATCAAACTTCCACCCTTCACTAAATCTGATAAAGTATCAAACTTACACCCTTCACTAAATCTGATAAAGTATCAAACTTACACCCTTAATTAAATCTGATGAACTAATAAACTTAAACCTTTAATGAAATCTGATAAACTATCAAACTTACACCCTTCACTAAATCTGATAAAGTATCAAACTTACACCCTTCACTAAATCTGATAAAGTATCAAACTTACACCCTTCACTAAATCTGATAAAGTATCAAACTTACACCCTTAATTAAATCTGATGAACTATGAAACTTACACCCTTCACTAAATCTGATAAACTAATAAACTTAAACCTTTAATGAAATCTGAATAAGTATCAAACTTACACCCTTCACTAATTCAGATAAACTATCAAACATACTTCCTAAATTAAACCCGATAAAGTATCAAACTTACACCCTTCATTAAACCCGATAAACTATCAAACTTATACCCTTAATTAAATCTGATAAACTATCAAACTTACACCCTTCACTGAACCTGATAAACTATCAAACTTACACCCTTCATTAAATCTGATAAACTATCAAATATATTCCCTAAATTAAACCCGATAAAGTATCAAACTTACACCCTTCACTAAATCTGATAAACTAACAAACTTACACCTTTAATGAAATCTGATAAACTATGAAACTTACACCCTTCATTAAATCTGATAAACTATCAAACATACTCCCTAAATTAAACCCGATAAAGTATCAAACATACTACCTTAATTAAACCCGATAAAGTATCAAACATACTACCTTAATTAAACCCGATAAAGTATCAAACTTACACCCTTCACTAAATCTGATAAACTAATAAACTTACACCTTTAATGAAATCTGATAAACTATGAAACTTACACCCTTCATTAAATCTGATAAACTATCAAACATACTCCCTAAATTAAACCCGATAAAGTATCAAACATACTACCTTAATTAAACCCGATAAAGTATCAAACTTACACCCTTCACTAAATCTGATAAACTAATAAACTTACACCTTTAATGAAATCTGATAAACTATCAAACATACTCCCTAAATTAAACCCTATAAAGTATCAAACTTACACCCTTCACTAAACCGGATAAACTATCAAACTTACACCCTTCACTAAATCAGATAAACTATCAAACATACTTCCTAAATTAAACCCGATAAAGTATCAAACATACTCCCTTAATTAAACCCGATAAAGTATCAAACTTACACCCTTCATTAAACCCGATAAAGTATCAAACTTACACCCTTCATTAAACCCGATAAAGTATCAAAGTTACACCCTTCATTAAACCCGATAAACTATCAAACTTATCCCCTTAATTAAATTGATAAACTATCAAACTTACACCCTTCACTAAACCTGATAAACTATCAAACTTACACCCTTAATTAAATCTGATAAACTAACAAACTTACACCCTTAATTAAATCTGATAAACAAATTTACACCCTTCACTAAATCTGATAAACTAACAAACTTACACCTTTAATGAAATCTGATAAACTAACAAACTTACACCTTTAATGAAATCTGATAAACTATGAAACTTACACCCTTCATTAAATCTGATAAACTATCAAACATACTCCCTAAATTAAACCCGATAAAGGATCAAACATACTCCCTTCATTAAACCGGATAACGTATCAAACATACTCCCTTCATTAAACCGGATAACGTATCAAACTTACACCCTTAATTAAACCCGATAACGTATCAAACTTACACCCTTTATTAAACCCGATAACGTATCAAACTTACACCCTTTATTAAACCCGATAAACTATCAAACTTACACCCGTCACTAAATCTGATAAACTATCAAACTTACACCCTTCACTAAATCTGATAAACTATGAAACTTACACCATTCATTAAATCTGATAAACTAACAAACTTATACCCTTCACTAAATCTGATAAATTATCAAACTTACACCCTTAATTAAATCTGATAAACTAACAAATTTACACCCTTAATAAGATCTGATAAACTAACAAACTTACACCCTTCACTGAATCTGATAAACTGACAAACTTACACCCTTAATTAAATCTGATAAACTACCAAACTTACACCCTTTATTAAATCTGATGAACTATGAAACTTACACCCTTCACTAAATCTGATGAACTATGAAACTTACACCCTTAATGAAATCTGATAAACTATGAAACTTACACCCTTCATTAAATCTGATAAACCCTTTACAATATGAAGAGTTTTGGTACATGAACCATGAACCTTTGCTGTTACAGTTTGGCACTCTTATCACCAGGCCACGACGAGATATTACATCCCTGACTATATAGGGCACTGTGGAAGGCTGCAGGTCTGCGTTTGTTTGAAACCCTTAGTAACAAAGTAATTTTAGACAGCAAACACAAAAGTTGGTAACCTCTGTCCGACGAACAGTGATCCACGGAAAATGATCTTGGTGGTGGGAGGAGGTAACAGTCTAATTTGCATCCATGTCGGCGTAAGATGTATTTTAAGTGTGTGAAGTGAGGCTGCAATTAAAATTAGAAAACGTTTTTCACGAGGGTGCATGTCTCCCCCCTCCCAGTATACTACACTGTTCACACTTCCTTTTTCCAACAAGTACAGTGTCATCAAATTTAACATTTAAACTATGAGTCCTGTTGAATCCTAGCTTTCAATTCTTACCATGTGTGTTCACGGCCCGCACCTCAAAGTTGGAACTGACGTGTATCGTCTTTATAAGCTCGCGCCCTACTTTCACAAATAATGTTCATCACTTCACATGCTTGACCTCTGCTTAGTGTATCTAATTATTTAAGTAAGGCAATACTGGATATTTGACTTGTACGATATTTTTGCCGTTAGTTAGAACTCGAGTCACCTTCGTAATTCTCTTACCTACAAATATTACATTGCAGGTAAAGAACCTGCCCTTAGGGAAGCACGTTCTATCTAGAAACTGGTTTAGTTCTATTTCCAGTGAAGATGAAACACTAATGAAGTGCAAACAGTCTGTGAAAAACTACGAAAACTTCCGAAGACGTTACAAGTGAGAAACGTTAGCTGATATAATAATCTGGAGAGAATTGGCCGTTTAAACGAAACTTAGAATAATACATATTATTTGGAAATTAGATATCATTTCATTTCAAAACTCACTCAGCCAAAATAGGCATTTAGTTGTTAAATGTTCCGTATGGAGGCGCTATCCACTGTGCATTACAATACAGTTTTATAGTTCGTTTGTAGTTAAACAGAATGCTACACAATGGATATTTGTGATCTCAACACCAAGGGTTTCGAAACCCGGTTTGCAGCGTTGTAAGTCTGCAAAATAATCGCTGTTCCATTGAGAGCAGCACATATCTTTGAACTGTTTAATTTTAAGCACAAAACTACACAAGGTGCTATCTCTGCTGTGCTCGCCATCGGTATAGAAACCCGATGTTTTGCGATATAAACCCTCATAATTACCTCTTGGTTCCCAGGGGGCACTTCCAACTGTATTCTAATTATCATTTGAAAGATGTTCATACAATCGCGTGCAGTTCTTACCTGTTGTTCCCAATTTTCAAATTGTTATTAATTTAGTATCGTTAGATCCTTCAATTACACATCACCAACTGTGATTTTTATAACATTTTAAATAACATCTGGTCTAAACTGCCACTGTGAAGAATATAGCGGATTATTTTGACAAAATATATGAGTAACCAACTGACTTGCTTACAACTAAAAGCGATCACTGGTTTGCAATGATTACAAAATAACATTTCAGCGCTTATTAAATTATCTTATATTTATAAACTAGACTATTTATCGTCTTGAAAAACAGTAAATGTGTAGTTCTTGGTTTGATTTCCGATTCGCACAAGTTAAGCTTTCACTCGAGTTACTTCCTCACAATTACTTTATTTATACGAGACTTTCAACTTTGTTCTACTTCGAGACAAAATTGGTGTAGTAGTCCCAACCAGAACAAGTTGCAAGGGCAGAAAAACGACTCCTCGTTTGAAACTTGGTTAAAGTTCCGAACCTGCTGCCCTCTAACAGCCTGGAGCAAACAATAACTGGGGTTCATTGGACTTCAAGATCTATTCAATTTATTGTTTTGAGGAAAGAGTTCCAGCCAACATATTACTACCAACTTGTTTTAATAACAACTGTAAACATGTTATTTAACAATGATGTAACATTACAATTAGTTACATCACACTAATTAACTGTTTTAATATCTTACCCCTTTACCGACAAGATGTAAACCTCTTATTTAACAATCCTACAATGATGTAGCATTACAATTAGTTACATCACACTAATTAACTGTTTTAATATCTTACCCCTTTACCGACAAGATGTAATATTACAGCTAGTTACATCGCAGTTTAAACAACTTTTCACTTTGCCCAAACTTCCTCTGTTCACCAGTTCACATGTGAAGCTATGCTGGGTATGAAACTAAAATGATGTTTGATGTTTTGCATAAGTGAGTAAAACGTCCGTATTCTTCGTACCTACTATAGAATACTGTAGACTAAACTACTTTCGTTATGACTGTATAAATATATATATTACTAATTCCCAATTATTAAAGGACATTATTTATACTGGAATTGTTATATTACAGATAGAAGTACATTAACAAATAGATAAATATCACATTTTTTGTTTCACTTGTAATTTGTGTTTTACAGTCAATAAGACGCCCCTGTATGTAATGTTGTTTCTGGTTTTTATTAACTCGTTCTATACTTTCACCAGTCGGAATTTATAACACTTTCTGTGAACAGTCAAGCATGGTGTCATTCTGTGGTACAACGAAAGGCTGCAACATATCCACAAAACATTTATTTCGTTCAGTATTGTTCCTGACAAAAATGTTTTTCGGTTGACCACCTTTCCAGATAACTTCCAGGAACAAACTCCAGATATATCGTAACAAATATGAAAAGTCTTTATGTAGAAATTTCTGCTTTAAACGTTAATACGGTTGAATTTCACCATAAAACACTTCTACTGTGCTTACTTAGTACGAAATAATTTAACACACACTCTATTATGTGATCTAAAATTAGGCTTACCTACTTTTTTTATTATCGTACACATACAACTTATTTTAAATTCCTTATTTTAGAAAAAACGTACTAGGGTGAAAGACACGAAGTTGTGAGGATTCAAAGTGAAAATTCACGAGCGAAACATTACAGCTTGTATCTTTCAATTTGGTCAAAGTTGAAGTCGTAACCCTAAACCTGCGGGCAATTTTTAACTCATTTAACTTGATTTTCTGGCTTCTCAAATTAAGTTTCGAACCGTAACAATAAATTCTGAAAAAAAACAACCAAAAACAAACGCGTGATTCTTCAGTAACAGACGGCGCTAAATTGGGTCAGGAACATGATAACCCCTATCCGTTACAGGAACAGAAAGGGAAAAAAAATCCGTCACTTTGGTGAGTAAGATTTAGGTCAGTTAACCTAGTGGTGTTTATAAGACCAACAGATGATCTCTTCTCGCTTACTCGAATACCGATGGTTTAGAGCAACTTCATAAAGAACAACATCTTTAGGTACTCACGTTGTGACGAATAGTGTCAAGCTACTTCATTCCTTGATGTCACTGCCGAACCAAGATTATTAGGTGAGTGAATTGTAAAGATACCTGTGAGGACAAAAACACATACGGTGACTTGAGGCGCTATTCTAAACAACTAATTTAACAAGGCTTTATTAAAATATCAACAAAGGGTGTCCAAGAAGACAGTGGACTGACCACCTTGGGGCCTAGGGCTTGGTGTTTGGAAGAAACATACAATATCCATGGGTAAAGATATTAGTATTTTGGAGGTATACGTACAATACACTCGGGTAAAAATTCGCTGTTGGTATATTCTTTTACCAATGAACAGTCAGATTGATCGTAACATTATAACGCCCCAACAGCTGAAAGGGTAAGCACGTTTGGTAGGATGAGAATTCGAACCCGCAAGTAAAGCAACGTTTTGGAAATAAGTGAACAGCATTCAGAAAAAATACACGATATATTCATTATTTTGTATAAAATATGCAGCACCTCCGGGTAAAGATTTGTTGTTTTGGGGATAAATATACAATGTCCATGGGTAATAGGTAGTTGTGTGTTTATTATAGAATTTCTTACCAATTTAAACATTCTGAATTCAACCAGAAGTATATAAAATACAGCAAAACCTTTCTAAGCCGGAAACTGCAAAGGGCGGAAACCGGAAATAAACATTTTGCAGCATTATTTTAAGATTTCTCTTATAAAACGCCCTCTATACGGCGGAACCTGCGTAACGCGGACGGAAAACAATCACTTACCTCGTCTATCAACAAACTGAGTAAGGCGGAAAAAAGTTTTGTATTAAATATTAATAACTTGTTTAAATATTAATAAATTGTCGGACATTTTGTAACAGGAAGTATTGGTTAAACTTTTTAGAATGGACAGCAACTGTTTGTTGTATAGGCACAAGTGTAGAGGACGACGTTTTTCCATCAGCAAATGTGACCAAACACACAGCCAATCGAAAGGCGGAAGACTTTCGAAACGTGGTCCTTTACACTTGTGCTTCCACGCCAGGCAGCTGTCGTCCATTCTACAAAGTTTCATCACGAATACTCTGCCTTAACACTATCTCAAAATATTGGTTAAATATAGTTATCTTTTCTGCCGTCATTATTCCAGAGGTCGCTATTCTAAAGAATGATTGACTGTACTTTTGGTCACATTTGCTGATGGAAAACTGGAGAAAACATGGATAATAGGTAAAAGTAAATATCCGCGCTGTTTCAAATATTTCAGGAAGTATGAACTTCCTGTGGAATGGAAAGCGAATAATAAAACCTGGATGACAAGTGTTATATTAGAGGAAATATTTTAACAAATTAAACATAAGAATGGAACAAGAAAATAGGAACATTCTACTTTTCATAGATAATGCAACTTGTTACCCAAAAGTTCAACTTTCAAATGTTCGTACAGTCTTTCTACCTCCATGTACATCAGTTCTACAGTCATTAGATAACTGAATTATACAGTGTATAAAATTGAAATACAGAAAACTGATGTTTCAGCATATTATTACAAACATGGACGACTGTAGGAGAGCATCTGAAATGACCATGAAATTTGACGTGTTAGATGTAATTACATTTTGAAGTTATTCATTCGAATGCGTAAAAGATGAATGTGTAATAAAGTGCTTTCGAAACTGTGGATTTATTCTTCGTAATGGTGAAGTTATTTGTTGTGACGATTCTAGTGAAATCCAAACTGTTTGATGCAGATGATTCTGTGAACGTTGACAGGAGTGTTTTAACAGAAACTGATGAAAATGATTTAAAAACAGTGTGAGAGATTCAGAAGATGAACAAAATGTAAAAGATAGTGAGGAAATAGAAAGCCCTACTTCATCACCAGTGTTAAGTTATATTAATTCTATTAAGTGGGAAAATGAAATCAGTGTTCTCTTTTAACCACATGAGAAAACCCATTACAAAACCGAAACAGTTGAAATTGGACGTTTCCTTCAAATGAATTTAAGATTTTCGGTACTTATTTATATTTTGAAAGTCTATTTTTGTTCAGTGGTGGAGCCAAGAATGGGGGCTTGAGCCCCCCAAAATGAGCCAAGTCCACATCAGCCCCCCAATATTGTAACTTACATATATTCATAAAATATAGAAAACACAATCGTCGTGTCTTCATTAAGATGAGAGATAGTTAACCTGATGGTGACCTTACTTTTCCTCAGTGTACTAATTTCACATGGGATAATTTTTAAGTTATATTACTTTTGATTTGTAGCTTTACTCTTAATGGTATATCAAATGTTCAATCTAAGCTTATCTTGATTTTCTTTATTATTATGTATTACCTTGGGTGGAATTTAGGTGAGCTTCCTCTTTTAATAAACAGATTATTTCTAATTTGTAATAATAAATTATTAATCAGAGTACGAGTTTACAAAGAAAACGTAGTTCAAAATAGCACATCTTTCTGAAATGTACCTTGGTATTTATATTATTATAATATACCATCTATACATTATATTGAACCCCTCCAAGTTCACCTCAGCCCCCCCCCATGACAATATCATAGCGCCACCTCTGGTTTTGTTCTTATACTAATAAATATATCGTAAACAGTATAACTTTATTCACAAACGTCTTTCTTCAGTCAAGCAAGCATAACGTTCCGCTCAAAAATTAAATATAATCAAGGAAGTGTACCCAGCCCTGTGCGATTCTGCCTTATACAGGTTTTACTGTAGTTGGTTATATGCCTATCTTAGGAACATAATGATCTGATGTAAACAAATAACAAAAGCCTCCAACAGAACCACAAGTAAAAATTTGTTCCGTTACCACTGTTTATCGTGAAAAGTTTGTAAAAACAAATGGTATTGTAGTTAGTTTTAGAAATTACAGTAATGGTACGACTGGAAACATTGTATTTTTGAAGGTTTTTTTTAAAAAAAAAAACTCTTAGTACAGTAAGTACAACCTTTGTTATTACTGTTTGTACAATATTTTACTATTGTTTGCCCAGTAAGTATAATATTTACTACTCTTTTTGGAGTAAGTATAACCTATTTTACTAATATTTGTCCAATAAGTACAACCTTTTATTATAATTTGTTTACAATAACTATACAACGTAAGAAGAAAACGTCCCTCTCAGGATTCCGATAACATAAAGTTGTTTTTGTTCTACAGTCACTTGATAACATGTAATGTTTCTTTGTTCTAAGCTTAAAGGAATATCAAATAAAATATACGAAATTACTGGTGTAAAAATGTGTCACAACCACACGGCAAATGAACATATTACAGCTCACAATACTGACCAGAATCTGTGACGAAATCTATGTAAAAACATACTGAGAATAAGATGGATTTATTATACATCATCTGGTGTAACATCAGTTATCCAAATCTACGTATTTGTGGATCATCCAATCAATATCAATATAGTGATCACAAAATATTCCCATGTTACAGTCTGTTTTACGGGACCCTCACTGTGTTAGTAATTATCAAACTCACACAACGTTACTAGAACAACCTATCTGGGATTTATTTCTGTTGCTAACCGTCTTTGTGTAACTTGTTTCACTCACATCTACAATCTGTACAACTAGACTAAGTTTTATTGTTTCAAGAAATGTCCCTTTAGAATTCATAGACACGAAAGGAACAAGGAGAGAGTTATATATGTACCTTATCTGTTTTTCTGATTTATGCGCGAAGCTACACAAAGGGCTATAATCGACCATAATTTTAATTGATAAAGTTGAGGAAAGTAAGGTAATAAAAACACCCACCGCCAACTTTTAGGCTATTCCTATCTCAACCAATTGTGGCTCAACCAAAATTGAAGAGCGTATATTTGCGACAAAATGCAAATCGAATGGTTTTTCTCGCAACACGAGCCACAAGGCATCTCTCTGGTCGACATAGAGGAAAATATTAACTCAGTCGACTGTGAACAACACGAATGACGATTTTTAAGAAATCTGTCGTCAGAGGAATCCAATGACGTGTTTGTCCTTCTCAGAACGCACCGAGGTCTGCGTGGGGTCTTGCAACACGTGCATACAAGAAGTGAAGTGAATGGAACAAAGCAGCTGTAAGGCGTTGAATGCTATTGAAAAGCCTAATGTATTAAACCACTCTCGGCATGCGTTATTTCAACGTGTTATGCATTCTTACACTAGCTAATAACCCATAATTCACGTCACCCATATTTACAGACAACCCATGCTTTTATACAAAACAATTCTGCTGAAGAAACCTACATACTTGGCCAACACGAATAGTATCACCGACTGACAATTTTTCAGTTCCTGTCTTTTGTTCATAATTTTCTGTTATTATGGATTATATTTTTCATTAATATTAGAATCCTAAAACAGGTCAGATAAAATGCAACTCAAACGTCTGGAACGTTTCTCATAAAGACAGATCTGTTTTATATATATTAGTAACGAACGAAGTTCACTGTAGTTCAACTTTGCCTGTCCGATCAAACATTATTCATTTTTGTGTAAGAATTTTACAAAAAACGTAATTAATTATTAAACAAGTACAAAATTTCGTTTCACCTTTGCCCTAGTTGTTCGCGTTTCGAAACTCGATTTCACTGAAATATTAAATAAATCATGATAGTAAATCTAGTTAAAACAAATTAAAAACGTATACACTCTTGGAATAACAAAAATATCCTTTGTTATCGTGTGTTCCAGGCAATCATGAGCCCTCTACAATTTACAAACATGCAATACCTAAGCCTAAGTTACAGAGGTGCCAGTTAGGTCATAAAGGCCTAACTTTCACGAACTTGAGGAAGTTAATAAATATATCAATTTATCTAAAAATAACTCAAGACTTGTAGTGTAACTTATTCGGTTAGGAACTACTGAATATTAAAACTTGTTTTTCATGATAAGGGTATCTTCTTCGATTGGAAGTTTCTTTATAATAGCGAGTAATAAATATATATTGTTTCTTACAATCAAAAGATCCGGACTCATTGAAAACCAGATATGAAGTGTTTGGCTGTGATTTTCATGTTTTTTGGGGTAAGTAAGACAAATCTCTGAATATACTTATAAAGTTTTAATGATCTGTATAACTGTTTGGTGGATGTATTTACTGTTACTAATATAGGATAAATTACGCTATATTAAGACAATAGAATCAACTATTAAATAAAAACTTTATGGTTTCTTCGTTTCTAGCGCAAAGCTGCACAATGGGCTGCCTTCACTATTGTTTTCCACGTGTAATCTAACCCCAGATTTCAACACTAAGTCTGTAAAGTTATCACTTCTCCGCTAGGAGAAGATCAACTACTCTTATCTGATGGAATAGTGAGATTTGACCGTCACTCTTATAACGCCCCAATTTGTGAAGAGCACTTATTTTTGCAGAAGCGAGACGCAAATCACCTGAAAGTCCAAGGTCCGACATACTAACTTGTATGCCACGCCCAGCACTTCGTTAGTTATTAGTTAGCTATTACATTTTTGTAGTGACGTACATAATTGGCAAGTGAAGACAATTTTAGTAAGTTCGGAAAGACTACTTTTACTTTCGACCTACACTGCCCTTTACACACGTACAAAGGCTAAACGCCCAGGGCAAAAGTTTTAGTGTAACTTCCTTACCACCACACGGGTTATATCCAACAAATTCACAGATGAACAACTCCTACACCCACGGTAAGCAGCCCAGCACAGTAACTACCAGACCATTTGACCTTCAACTATAATACACTGGTTATACTTCTTGATGTGACGTATCCCCACTCTAACAATACAATCATGTATCAGCCCACAATTCATCCGAGACTGTGTCAAAATTAACTTTACTATTTCTGCCTTTAACTTAAAAAAACAAGAAATCTAGAAGAGATTTCAGCACATACAGGGTGGTCGCTAGAAAAGCGGAACATTTGTCAAACAGATATTTATTTTTACAAAGTTTTTTTAAAGGCATGTTATATTACACTCATAGATGCTCAAAATTATTAAAATCATGCATTTTATTCATGATGTAAAGAAATCAAAATAGGAATGAGTAAGCACGCATTTTATTCATGATCTCATCTGACCCTCAAATTTTCCGCTTTTCTAGCAACCACCCTGTATTATACACCATCTTATCTTTACATTTGTTTTGTGGATATTCTAATAGACTTGCTTTTTTTTTACGTGTTTTTATAGGTGGCTGTTGCTCAGAATGCAAGGGGTTATGGTTCTCCCCCTGCCGGGCAAAGCCAGGTTTTTTTGCGGGGATTCTCTGGTGAATCCCAGTTTAATGTAAATGGTCAAATCCCTCACCGAAGTTCCGTGAGTGGAATATCACAAAACGTCCCTCTTCGGAGACCAGGATCCCACCAGACCAACTCTGACTTCAATCTGAATCCTGTTGTCCAGAATAATCTTCCAGACAATCAACTCCTACCCTTACCACCAGGGGGACAGATGGCTCAGATTCTCAATATTGAAGTCCAGTGTGAGAAAGAGACCATGGGGGTAAAAATAGAATTCAGCACGCCCTTCAATGGAATAATTTATTCCAAAGGATTTTACAGGTGAGATCTTTATGTCCACGACACTTAAACATGTATGGTTCAAAATACTGCCATTGTTTCCGATCATCGAACAAACTTTTGTGGACCATAACATAGTAATTACAACTACATGACGAAACTTTAAAAAGCATTACTTTACTGAAGACTACAATAGCCACACTTCTGTTTATTCAAAGGACAAGTTTTTATGGCAGTGTTTTACCTTCTCGTCGCTGGATTTTTTTTTCACCTAATTCAGGGTAGGGGATTCACATGTATATTTCTACACCATGGGAGTTTATATGGATATTTTTAAAAAATTGAAAATAAAACTGATTTGACAAACTTTTTGAGAAATTAATAAAGAAAATTCAAGTACAATCTCTCAAGAACTGTAGACGGGATATTTTATTTTTTTCAGACACATCTGTATATGAACGACATACGTCAGCACGTTTCAGTTCACAAACGTATCGTGAGAACATTTTTATAACTGTACATAATTTACCATTAAGTATTAGTGAAGTGAGGAATAAATTAATGTATTTTCATTCATTCAAAAGAGACAGACATCAAGTTTCGCTCTCTTTCATTTTACAATGGTGCAATCAACAAATATTGTATTTCATTTATTCAAATATTTACGTGAAAATAGAGATTGTAATTCAAGGATGTTTTGATACGATTTGTATGTACTTCATATTAACTTATACCATTCTTCTATTTTTTGTTTCCACGTATGTCAATATTTTGTTCTAACATTATACTATCTTCCATTCTTTAGTGACAGTACCTGTCTGTATGTGGTACCAAACAGCGGTCGATCCGTTTACGAATTCACTGTTCACCTCGATCGTTGTGGTACCCAGTTCGTAGACCAATTCAACCAAGGTGGCCAAGCTTACTTGGAAAATACTATAATAATCCAAAACGAACCTGGTTTTCAAGAAGTGTGGGATACTGCACGACATATTCGGTGTCTCTGGACAGGCCAGTTTGAAAGGACCGTTACGTCCAACGTTAACGTGGACATGTTGGATATTATCTCCATCACATACAGTGGAGACTCGGTGGACAGTTATATGGATATTCAGGTTGGGCGAGGACCATTCGCTGCTCCTGTTACAGGATTGGTCAGAATCGGAGATACCCTCACGGCGATAGTTTACGTGCAAGGCGCTAATGACTTCGATATACACGTGAAAGAGTGTATTGCTCATGCTGGTGACGTCAGTAGGAGTGTGCGGCTGACAGACACAAGAGGCTGCGTGATAAAGAAGAAGTTGATGGGTCCGTGGCAGAAAACAAGACAGACAGGAAACAGTGGAGCAGGGATCATTGCCTATGCTTTTTTCCAGGCCTTTAAATTTCCAGACACAATGGAAGTATTCCTGGAGTGTAACATCGAACTCTGCAAGTTCCAGTGTCAAGACTTCTGCCCCGAATATCCACAGCCTCGATCAGGAAGGAAAAAGCGAGAGTCTCGCCAAAATCTTCAAATGGTGGAGGAAGACAAGGACGGCATTCTTAGACTTAACGACAAAGTGGGGTCAATCCGTTTACTTCGTGGTATCCGGGTCGTTTCTCCAGAGGATATCACTGTTTCTGAGAGCAGAAATGGAACAATGACCTTGTCCACAGGAAAGTTTACCAACGGAAGTTTTTGTTTGTCTGCATCCAGTTTCGTCACAGCCTTGGTGGTTATTCTTCTGATCCTTGTCATCTCTTGCACAACCACTATCTTCCTCTGTATCAAAGTCCGCAACACTTCTTCCACCCAGTCCTCTGTACTACACGCTTACTCCCACCGCGATTTGCTGGGTAAACCTTAGTTTAGCCAATGGCTTTCGGTTTGTTTACCACAAAAAGGACGGTATTACTCGATCCATACATATCACCAGAAAAACATTATATTCAACTGACAAGCCAGAAATACTTTCTTTGTGTTACCACCGAGGTGGAAAAACATATCGTGACACGTTGTATGCTAAATTTATGGTGCTGGTTTCTACTAGAGTTTGGAAAATTACAGAGAAATTAACATAATGTTTTGGTCATTGTAGTAGCTTTCTAAACACAACATTTACTGACATGTCTTTAGTTCCTCATATTTCTTGAATAATAATTAATTGAAAACTTTTCTATTAACGAACAGAACTTGTAAAAATGAGCAAAAGTGTTGTGTCGGTTAAAAGGAATCCATGCATTGTGGTCGTGAATAACTGTTTTTATCATAACGTTACATATCGAATCATTAGAATTTACAAGAAGCACAATGTTCCTAACAAACAGAAGTTGGTGTTATTGGTATACAGCTTATAAACAAGTGTGATATAAGGTACGTTTATATTAACAAGTCAACATCTGTGTTAACACGACAACTTATATTAAATATTAACTTACATGGTCTTTATTGCATTTGTTATAAAACTATCTAATATATCACCAGGACGTTAACAATTTAACAAATGTGTAAGGAATCACCTTTACATAAATTTAACATGTATAGAATTTAGTGAAAATTTTCTACACAAATCATTCCAATAATATCGAAATATTTGCATAATGGATCTTGCAATTACACCTTCAATACGAGAACATTACTCGATGAATAATAGTTCTTAACTTTGATTTCACCTGGTCGCTTGATGGGAAATAATTAGTGACAGGTGTTTCAAACGTTTATTAGAAAATTGAGTATTTAATTTAATTAAAAGCTGTATTATTGTTTCTTCTTATTTGTGTTAAAATGCATCTTATAGTTCATTAGCATCCGACACAAATTAACAATGTCCCCCACCGTAAGTCATACAATATTTCTTCGCCCTAAGCCTTCGCTAGATTAATAAAGGAAAAAAAACATTTAACAACGTAAACTAATTAACTGCTTAAACATTACTAATAATTAACATTTAATTTCGGAACACAAGTTTAAGTCACCTGAACAAGGTTCATAATATTAAAAAAATAAAACGAATCATTAAATCTAATTTAATCACGTTATTACTAAGCCTATAATCTGTACAGTGTATTGTAGTTACTTATCCTATTTAAAACTGTGATCTGAAAGTAAATGTAAGCACTGACAAAAACTACACAATAGAAAACTTTGACAGAAAAAAATTTCATTTCTGTGGACAACATTTCTACAAAAAAAAACAACACTTACTGTTCATTTTTTGTCAATCGCCCAGACGACACAATAAAACTTCGTTAGTTTTAAGCCTAGGACAGAACTAACACTATTAGGCACAACAAACATGCACATATTTATACAAACAGTAATAATTTACAGGTGTTCATGAAACTAGGAAATATATATATATATTTTAAATAATGAAACAACACAATACCTGATATCTGACATTTTAAACAAATATGGCAGATATAAAATGAAATCAGTCCCCATTGGTAAAACAACGATGCAAATAACGATATTACCTTTAGTACAATGCGATAGTTCTAGTTTATATCGCACGACGACGTTGCAGATGACACACAAATTTCAATTCCCGGTTATACCACGAGAGAGCATGTGATTTTATTACAATTATTTTACAAATTCACATAATACAAATGAATGTTATAGTTTTTGAACTTATTTGCAGAAATTATAAAAAAAAATCTCAGAACAAATAAGATTGGTAGAGCCTACACATATTTCTAATGGTTTTTCACAGTTTTAATAGAAAAAAAAACTTTCAAACAAAGAGGAGATAAAATCGATTATTATAACTCGCTAATTTGGAACTTTTTATTATATTTTAGTTAAATAACTAAATAATTAGTACCTAATTCTCTTAACTAGTCAACAAGAATGATTTAAATGTGCTCTTTATAATAACAGCCACAATAAAGTCACAAAATATATATTTTTTTTATTTTGGCCTTCGGTCATGAAATTAATTTCGTCAAATTCAAACACTTAACAATGGTTAAAATAGAGATTGTCGGTAATATACGAGTAACCAGTTAGTTAGATTTGCTAATGGCTACTTCTAGACCTAAACATTCTATTTGTGATTTTAAGACATATTATTTATAGTAAAAAGAGACCCATACAACGATTTAAAACAATTCCTTTAAGGTGTTTGATGAATCAAATACTGTGGCGATACGTCTTTGCACATACCTTTGTAGTTTGGATAATTAAATATTATTAAAATTCAATAACGTAACCCATTTTATTTTACAATTTCTCTTGACTGGAACTTTGAAGACATATTTATAATGTAAATGTAATGTACGTTTTTATTTTGTTTGAACGATCATGTAGGATGGTTTGTTTTTGAATTTCGCACAAAGCTAAACGAGGGCTATCTGCGCTAACCGTCCCTAATTTTACAGTGTAAGACTAGAGGGAAAACAGTCATTACCATCCGTCGCCAACTCTAAGACTACTCCTTTACCAACGAATAGTGGGATTTACCGTCAGGATGAAAGAGTGAGCATGTTTGGTGTGACGGGGATTTGAACCTGCGACCCTCAGGTTACGAATTGAACGCCTTAACCCACCTGGCATTTATGTAAGAGGGTAAACGCTGAGTAAATTTAATTTGAAATGTTTTAATAGCAGCTTATTTTTATATTTAAGGGCGACTATATTGTTTGTACACACGTTGTACCTTGAGAATAGAGTTCTCAGCAGAACTGTGCTGGAGAACAAACAGCACTGTTGACATCATATCAGAGTTACGGAAGGATTTTGGAATCGGGATAATAATTATAAACAAAGATTCTGAGTGACGTAGCAAAAATGTTCAGCCACCGGTAATGAAGAAAAAAAACTTTGTTTACCAAGAAACAACTTGTGAAGAGAGCGTAAAGTTAATCACAAAGACAATAAGAAAGTGTGAACGTTTTTACGTAAATGAACAATGAACTTCAAATGAGTAAAAAATTTTATTAATATTAAACGATATTGCTACAAAAAACACGTAAAATATAAAAAAACAATAATATTTATTAGAAAAAATTTAATTTTCTAGTCACTTGATTATCCATTCATCAGCTCACTCTACATGAATAGGCAAAACAAACAGAGGATCAAACAGTATTTTAACCATAAGACAAGAACATTTTGTTTTTTTTTAGTAAAGGTTAACTGTCTCTTAGTTTAATATATAATTTTTATGATAAGTATTGTGACACACACGTAACTAATCTAATCATAATACTTCTTTCACAGTTTACTCATGGCATCACCTCATAAGTTGTATTACACACATTGCAAACCAATTTATAAGAGCAAGTTACAAAACATATATTCACTGTTGTTTTTTTACAGAATATTTTATCACTTGCAAGAGACTGAAGGTCAAAGTTGAAAGACAAGGACCTTCTACAAGAAACTGTGTGTGTGTGTGTGTTTGTCTTAAGTGTACCATACTCACTGACATTGTCTCATTTTAATGGACTACCAAAAGATTTGTTACTCACCTATAAATTGGAAAAACAAAAAATTATATCAATGGACATTCTCAACCAATGTTACAAATATCAAATGTTCAATACATGTTTGTTGAAATTCATACACAACAAATAATATTATCCAATAACAGAAGAAATAAAAACAACTGACACATCAACTTATTATCAATTGCATAAACAGGAGACATAAAACAAACTAGCTTTTACAAAAACAACAAAAAAATGGCCATATAATGACACAATGCCCAGTGTTTTATTAAAATTTGCAAAGAACAATACCTCACAGCAGAAAAGTAAAGACTAGGGATTAACCACATGTTAACTGTGGTTGTAAGTTCAAAATATTTTACATACATTTACATTATTCTAGTTATTTTTTGAGAAACAAAAACATCATACGATTCATGAATTAGATATTCCACTTTTCCAACATCAGACATCCAGGATTATTTTCAAATATCAAACATCAAATTTAACAGAAGTTGAACTTTTAACTGAATATGTTTAGATTACAGATGTTATTACATGTAAAACTGTCAAAATAACTAATGAAATTCCAGTTTTTTAATCAGTTAATCTGAGAACAAGCTAAATTCTAAAATCACTTAATAAAACAAAGAATCAGCAGCCATCTTGTAAAACTTGTTTGTGTTGTGAGTCTGTTTGTCAAGTGACAAGTGGTCACTGAAGTTACCTCAACAGCTATGTTGATTTCCAAAACAAATAAAATAATATTATAACATATCTTGTATGTATCCTTTTATAGAATAAAACAAAGATAAATCAAAAATACATTGAAAAAATCAACTTTATCATTGGGATGAGTTACAGATATGTTTCTTTCACTTCTCAGATTACAAAAACACAAAATATATAAATACACACAACCACAAAATAGCCATATCACACAAACCAATAGAGAAGTATTAATAACTATGACTAGTTATCCTAACATTTCCTGTCTTGTTAGGTGATGTAGAGTATAAGAAATTCACATATTTCATGTGTTTTAAACTGTGGACAAACATACAGTATGAAATTTGAAATATTTTCACATTTCCTTAGAATTGTGTCCACTTGGAAGTAACAAAATTTTAATTAAAAAGTAACAACATTTGAACAATGAAGTAAGACATTAGAATAAACTCACTATGAAATATAACTAGATATACTGGTTTTATACTTGGAAATAATCAACTTCAACATTATCATATCTATAAAATGAACTTCGTGTTATTTGTTTTGTATTAAAACTTACAATTAAGAGTTTTATGAAACAGAAGATATCACCCACCATCACCAATAAAATATTAGTATGAACTTCATGACAAAGAGGAACAAAGATCTGATAAACTCGTGTTTCTCCAGAAGCCGTAAACACAACTAGGTACTTTATGTTCTGAGGAGAGCACTGTAGTTATAGAAACACTAAGAACAGTACGTTAACAACATGGTAAAACTCACCATTCAGATAATTCCAAGTATTAAACTCCACAACTGGTTATGAACAGTAATATTCTATAAGTAACTTGCTTTAGTAACATAAACATAACAACAATAAAACAATTAACTTCACATCAAATCTTGAATAGTACAAGTTTCCAACTAGCTTGAGACACGTACTATTAGATTTATATACAATTGAATGTCCTTACAGGTTGAAAGTTATGGAACTAGTCTAATTCACTCAAAGTGTAAAAATCAGTAATAGACTGTTTTCAAAGTAAAATACTTTCAGTAGAGAATAAATACACCTATTGTGCTAAACGTGATTATCACAGTTCAACCAAGATTGATGAAAAAAAAACTACAAAAACCTCAGTTATACAAAACGTACTCTCTTATTAAACTGTACTTCTGTGAACTCTATCTTCACATTACTTTACTGGGTCAAAGTTCGTTGTTGAGACTCATTTAAGTTTTTTAGCACTAGCTCTGCTGATGCCTGTAGTTTGCTGGTTGGCTCGATGTATTACCATCAGTCCTAACACAATCATCATAATGCCAGTCCACCATAAGAAAGTAAGGGTCTCCCCAAAAAACACCTGCCCAAAGACAGCCTGGAAAATGTCAGTTTAAATAAAGTTGAACAATTCCTTGACCTCAGGTTTTATTGTATTCAGTACAAACTATTCATACATGAAACTATATGTAAAACAAATTAATGATTGTCTTTTAAACCAAAACCATTTTATTTTTAAAACAAACATGGCAACAAATACCAACTTTAGTCTATATTATTTCACAAACATTTTTATTTTGATAAAATGTTTTGATTTGTCTCACCAAACAGTAACACATTCATGAGTGTAAACACAGGATAGTTTATTGCAAAACCTTCTATAGTATATGAAACATGATGTCTATAGGCTACAATTGGTTAATAAAATTACCTTGTTCCACTGAACATGTGCCATTAAGTTTTGACAAACAATGTTGACAAATTGTTACTTGTAACTTGCCACCACTTAAGCCTAAGTTAACAACAGAGCTAATGAAAGTCAAGATAGACCTTACCTTACAAATCCACTTACAAAACTAAATATGTTACAATATGTAATCAGAGACATTTCTGTATACCAAATATTGCAGAATAATTACAAATTTAAACACCTAACTCTTGGCAATACTCACAAAAGGGTCACAGAAAGTAGAATCTCTTATTGTAATCAGATGTTAGCTATGTGTTAAGAAATAACACATCTCTAATTTACCTCCTGATGCTGGTAACCGTGGTATTGTAACTAACAAAGGTTTTTGAACTATTAAGAAGCAATAGTTTTATATTTTAGGAATGTCATAAAAATTAATCTGGAATATAAAATTAGTAATTAGTTTATCACTGAGTTCTTACATTTAAATAAAACAGTTTATAAAATAATACTGTTTAGAAAATGGATTGAGAAAGTTACAGATATAATGTACAGCGTACTTACAGAAGTTCACTATTGACAACCATGAGTATGGTAAAAGAAAGAAACAACTTTGTGAAAGTTTAGACTATTAATAAGTAGATTTACTGTCATGCATAAAGCAG
Source organism: Carcinoscorpius rotundicauda (assembly GCA_011833715.1). Lineage (NCBI taxonomy): Eukaryota > Metazoa > Arthropoda > Merostomata > Xiphosura > Limulidae > Carcinoscorpius > Carcinoscorpius rotundicauda. The sequence goes on from CM022400.1 coordinate 71,511,221, forward strand.
TTATTGGCATTGTTTTCAAATAAAACAAGTTTTCTATTACAATTCTGTGTAAGTAACAAAAATAATTAAAGCATATCAACACTTACCTAAACACATGACCATTTTATTATGTTGTGAGTTACATTATACGAAGCCTTACAAGATATACATAATATTATATTATGAGTTACATACAAGTTTTCTATTACAATTCTGTGTAAGTAACAAAAATAATTAAAGCATATCAACACTTACCTAAACACATAACCATTTTATTATGTTGTGAGTTATATTATACAAAGCCTTACAAGATATGCATAATATAATATTATGAGTTACATTATACTGAGCCTTACAAGATATACATAATATTATATTGTGAGGTGCATTCTACTAAGCCTTACAAGATATACATAATATTATATTGTGAGGTACATTCCACAATGCCTTACAAGATGATACATAATATTATACTGTGAGGTACATCAGACTGAGCCTTACAAAATGATACATAACATTAAACTGTGAGGTACATTCCACTAAGCCTTACAAGATGATACATAATATTATATTGTGAGGTACATTCTACTAAGCCTTACAAGATACACATAATATTATATTGTGAGGTACGTTCCACTAAGTCTTACAAGATGATACATAATATTATATTGTGAGGTACATTCCACTAAGCCTTACAAGATGATACCGAATATTATACTGTGAGGTATATTCCACTATGCCTTAGAAGATAATACATAATATTGTATCGTGAAGAACATTCCACTAAGCCTTACAAGATAAAACATTATTATATTGGATCCTGAAACTATATAAAAAAACCACAGTTAAAAAAATACAACCAAGGATAACTTATTTCTGATAGGTAATGGTTGAAATTACCTAAACAAAGATTTAAAGAAACATTGTAAAAGCCATTTTATAATTCCATTGAATGTAACATGAAAAACAAAAGAGTTTGAAGCTATAACAACTTGACATCAGTAATCTTTACAATGGACTTACTGTTGGTCAAATTATTCTATCACTAACATCTTTCAAGTTCTTTTGACAATTATGGTAAACTAATACTTTGTAACAACAAACAAAGAATGTTCTAGGACAACTTCATTTTTAAAAGTTAAAGTTGTCAAATAAATGATTACATGCCATGTATTTGTTTCAAATGACAACACCTTTGTGCAATGTGAAAGGAATATCTTTCAACAGATACAAAGAATTCTAATAAGGGTTATGTTGGTTCACAAATTGAAAATTAAGATTTACTAAAACTGTAATATTTACATGTAAACCTTGGTCAGAATGACTAGTGTGAAGCTTACATGAACAAACTTATTTAGAACACTTCACTATGAAACAAAATACTGACTAATATACTGGCATTGTTGACCAAATATTCCACAAAATTAATTCAATCTTCTAACAATTCAACTGTATTCTTGTTAGAAGTTGTGGGTTTCAAACAATATAACAACAGATCAGTCAAAATGGAACGTTTGTCTCTATCCCACATAGATCAGTCAAGGTGGAACGTTTGTCCCTATCCCACACAGATCAGTCAAGGTGGAAAATATGTCTCTATCCCACACAGATAAGTCAAGGTGGAACATTTGTCTCTATCCCACACAGATCACTCAAGATGGAACATTTGTCTCTATCCCACATAGATCAGTCAAGGTTAGAACATTTGTCTCTATGCTACACAGATCAGTCAAGATGAGAACATATGTCTCTCTCCCACACAGATCAGTGGAGGTGAAACATTTGTTTCTATCCCACAGAGATCAGCCAAGGTCAGAACATTTGTCTCTATCCACACAGATCAGTCAAGGTGGAACCTTTGTCTCTATCCCACACACATCAGTCAAGATGAGAAAATTTATCTATATCCCAGACAGATCAGTCAAGGTGAGAACATTTGTCTCTATCCTACATAAATCAGTCAAGATGTCAACATTTGTCTCTATCCCACACAAATCAAACAAAATGAGAACATTTGTCTCTATCCCACACAAATGAGTCAAGGTGAAAACATTTGTTTCTATCTCACACAGATCAGTCAAGGTGGAATATCTGTCTCTACCCCACACAGTTCAGTCAAGGTTAGAACATTTGTCTCAATCCCACACAGATCAGTCAAGGTGAAACATTTATCTCTATCCCATAGAAATCTGTTAAGGTGGAACATTTGTCTCTATCCCACAAAGATCAGTCAAGGTGAGAACATTTGTCTCTGTCCCACAGAGATTTGTCAAAGTGAAACATTTGTCTCTATCACACACAGATCAGTCAAAATGCAACATTTATCTCTATCCTGCACAGATCAAACAAAATTAGAACATTTGTCTCTATCCCGAACAAATCACTCAAGGTGAAACATTTGTCTCTATCCCACAAAGGTCAATGAAGGTGAAACATTTGTCTATCCCACACAGATAAGTCAAAATGAGAACATTTGTCTCTATCCCACACAGATCTGTCAATGTGGAACATTTGTTTCTATCCCAGACAGATCAGTCAAGGTGAGAACATTTGTCTACATCCAAGAGAGATCTATCAAGGTGGAACATTTGTCTCTGTCCCACAGAGATTTGTCAAAGTGAAACATTTGTCTCTATCCCACACAGATCAGTCAAGGTGGAACATTTATCTATATCCTAAACAGATCAGACAAAATGAAAACATTTGTCTCTATCCCATACAGATCAGTCAAGGTGAGAACATTTGTCCCTATCCAATACAGATCAGTGAAGGTGAGAACATTTGTTTCTATCCCACACAGATCAGCCAAGGTGAGAACATTTGTTTCTATCCCACACAGATCAGCCAAGGTGAAACATTTGTCTCTATCCCATACAGATCAGTCAAGGTGAGAACATTTGTCCCTATCCAATACAGATCAGTCAAGGTGAAACATTTGTCTCTATCCCACATAGATCAGTCAAGGTGAAACATTTGTCTCTGTCCCACATAGATCAGTCAAGGTGAAACATTTGTCTCTGTCCCACACAGATCAGTCAAGGTGAGAACATTTGTCTCTATCCCACAGAGATAAGTTGAGGTGAAACATTTGTCTCTATCCCGCAAAGATCAGTCAAGATGGAACATTTGTCTCTATCCCACACAGATCAGTCAAGGTGATAATATGTCTCTTTCCCACACAGATCAGTCAAGGTGAAACATTTGTCTCTATCCCACAGAGATCAGTCAAGGTGAAACATTTGTCTCTATCCCACAGAGATCTGTCATGGTGGAACATTTGTCTGTATCCCACACAGATCAGTCAAGGTGAGAATATTTGTCTCTATCCCACACAGATTAGTCAAGGTGGAACATTTATGTCTATCCTACACAGATCAGAAAAAATGAAAACATTTCTCTGTATCCAATACAGATCAGTCAAGGTGAGAAAATTTGTTTCTATCCCACACAGATCAGTGAAGATGGGAACATTTGTCTGTATCCCACACAGATCAGTCAAGGTGAAACATTAGTCTCTATCCCACACAGATCAGTCAAGATGAGAACATTTGTCTCTATCCCACACAGATCAGTCAAGGTGAAACATTTGTTTCTATCCCACACAGATCAGTCAATGTGGAACATTTGTCTCGATCCCACACAGATCAATCAAGGTCAAAAAATTTGTCTCTATCCCACACAGATCAGTCAAGGTGAAACATTTGTCTCTATCCCACAGAGATCTGTCATGGTGGAACATTTGTCTGTATCCCACACAGATCAGTCAAGGTGAGAATATTTGTCTCTTTCCCACACAGATTAGTCAAGGTGGAACATTTATGTCTATCCTACACAGATCAGAAAAAATGAAAACATTTCTCCGTATCCAATACAGATCAGTCAAGGTGAGAAGATTTGTTTCTATCCCACACAGATCAGTGAAGATGGGAACATTTGTCTGTATCCCACACAGATCAGTCAAGGTGAAACATTAGTCTCTATCCCACACAGATCAGTCAAGGTGGAACATTTGTTTCTATCCCACACAGATCAGTCAATGTGGAACATTTGTCTCGATCCCACACAGATCAATCAAGGTCAAAAAATTTGTCTGTATCCCACACAGATCAGTCAAGATGAGAAAATTTGTTTCTATCCCACACAGATCAGTCAAGGTGGAACATTTATCTCTATCCTACACAGATCAGACAAAATGAGAAAATTTGTCTCTATCCCACACAGATAAGTAAAGGTGGAACATTTGTCTCTATCCTGCACAGATCGGTCGAGGTGAAACATTTGTCTCCATCCCACAGAGATCAGTCAAGGTGAAACATTTGTCTCTATCCCACACAGATCAGTCAAGGTGGAACATTTATCTCTATCCTACACAGATCAGACAAAATGAGAAAATTTGTCTCTATCCCACACAGATCAGTCAAGGTGAGAAAATTTGTCTCTATCCCACACAGATAAGTAAAGGTGGAACATTTGTCTTTATCCTGCACAGATCGGTCGAGGTGAAACATTTGTCTCCATCCCACAGAGATCAGTCAAGGTGAAACATTTGTCTCTATCCCACACAGATCAGTGAAGGTGGAACATTTGTCTCTATCCCACAGAGATCAGTCAAAGTGAAACATTTGTCTCTATCCCACACAGATCAGTCAAAATGCAACATTTATCTCTTTCCTTCACAGATGAAACAAAATGAGAACATTTGTCTCTATCCCACACAAATCAGTCAAGGTGGAAACATTTGTTTCTATCTCACACAGATCAGTCAAGGTGAAACATTTGTCACTATCCCACAAAAATTTGTTAAGGTGGAACAGTTGTCTCTACCTCACACAGATCAGTCAAGGTGAGAACATTTGTCTCTATCACACAGATATCTGTCAAAGTGAAACATTTATCTCTATCCCACACAGATCAGTCAAGGTGAGAATATTTGTCTCTATCCCATGCAGATCAGTCAAAATGCAACATTTGTCTCTATCCTGCACAGATCAAACAAAATTAGAACATTTGTCTCTATCCCACACAAATGAGTCAAGGTGAAAACATCTGTTTCTATCTCACACAGATTAGTCAAGGTGGAACATTTAATTTCTTTCTATCCCGCACAAATCAGTGAAGGTGAAACATTTGTCTCTTTCCCACAGAGATCAATCAAGGTGAAACATTTGTCTCTCTCCCACTCAGATCAGTCAGGGTGAGAAGATTTGTCTCTATCCCACAGAGATCTGTCAAGGAGGAACATTTGTCTCTATCCCACACAGATCAGTCAAGGTGATAATATGTCTCTTTCCCACACAGATCAGTCAAGGTGGAACATTTATCTCTATCCTAAACAGATCAGACAAAATGAGAACATTTGTCCCTACCCCATACAGATCAGTCAAGGTGAGAACATTTGTCCCTATCCAATACAGATCAGTGAAGGTGAGAACATTTGTTTCTATCCCACACAGATAAGCCAAGGTGAGAACATTTGTCTCTGTCCCGCACAAATCAGTCAAGGTGAAACATTTGTCTCTATCCCATACAGATCAGTCAAGGTGAGAACATTTGTCCCTATCCAATACAGATCAGTCAAGGTGGAACATTTGTCTCTATCCCACATAGATCAGTCAAGGTGAAACATTTGTCTCTGTCCCACATAGATCAGTCAAGGTGAAACATTTGTCTCTGTCCCACATAGATCAGTCAAGGTGGAAAATTTGTCTCTCTTCCACACAGATCAGTCAAGGTGAGAACATTTGTCTCTATCCCACAGAGATAAGTTGAGGTGAAACATTTGTCTCTATCCCACAGAGATCTGTCAAGGTGAAAATATTTGTCTCTATCCTACACAGATCAGTCAAGATGAAAACATTTATCTCTATCCTGCACAGATCAGTCAAGATGAGAACATTTGTCTCTATCCCACACAGATCAGTTAAGGTGAGAACATTTGTCTCTATCCCACAGAGATGTGTCAAGGTGGAACATTCGTCTCTATCGTACAGAGATCTGTCAAGGTGGAACATTTGTCTCTATCCCACACAGATCAGTCAAGATGAGAAGATCTGTTTCTATCCCACACAGATCAGTCAAGATGGGAACATTTGTCTCTATCCCACACAGATCAGTCAAGGTGAAACATTTGTTTCTATCGCACACAGATCAGTCAATGTGGAACATTTGTCTCTATTCCACACAGATCAGTCGAGGTCAAAACATTTGTCTCTATCCCACACAGATCAGTCAAGGTGAGAACATTTCTCTCTCCTACACAGATAATTCAGGGTGGAACATTTGTCTCTCTTCCACACAGATCAGTCAAGGTGAGAACATTTGTCTCTATCCCACAGAGATAAGTTGAGGTGAAACATTTGTCTCTATCCCGCAAAGATCAGTCAAGATGGGAACATTTGTCTCTATCCTAAACAGATCAGACAAAATGAGAACATTTGTCTCTATCCCACAGAGATCTGTCAAGGTGAGAATATTTGTCTCTATCCTACATAGATCAGTCAAGATGAAAACATTTATCTCTATCCTGCACAGATCAGTCAAGATGAGAACATTTGTCTCTATCCCACACAGATCAGTTAAGGTGAGAACATTTGTCTCTATCCCACAGAGATGTGTCAAGGTGGAACATTCGTCTCTATCGTACAGAGATCTGTCAAGGTGGAACATTTGTCTCTATCCCACACAGATCAGTGAAGTTGAGAATATTTGTCTCTGTCCCACAAAGATCAGTCAAGGTGGAACATTTATCTATATCCTGCACAGATCAGACAAAATGAAAACATTTGTTTCTATCCCACACAGATCAGCCAAGGTGAGAACATTTGTCTCTGTCCCGCACAAATCAGTCAAGGTGAAACATTTGTCTCTATCCCATACAGATCAGTCAAGGTGAGAACATTTGTCCCTATCCCACATAGATCAGTCAAGGTGAAACATTTGTCTCTGTCCCACATAGATCAGTCAAGGTGAAACATTTGTCTCTGTCCCACATAGATCAGTCAAGGTGGAAAATTTGTCTCTCTTCCACACAGATCAGTCAAGGTGAGAACATTTGTCTCTATCCCACAGAGATAAGTTGAGGTGAAACATTTGTCTCTATCCCACAGAGATCTGTCAAGGTGAAAATATTTGTCTCTATCCTACATAGATCAGTCAAGATGAAAACATTTATCTCTATCCTGCACAGATCAGTCAAGATGAGAACATTTGTCTCTATCCCACACAGATCAGTTAAGGTGAGAACATTTGTCTCTATCCCACAGAGATGTGTCAAGGTGGAACATTCGTCTCTATCGTACAGAGATCTGTCAAGGTGGAACATTTGTCTCTATCCCACACAGATCAGTCAAGATGAGAAGATCTGTTTCTATCCCACACAGATCAGTCAAGATGGGAACATTTGTCTCTATCCCACACAGATCAGTCAAGGTGAAACATTTGTTTCTATCGCACACAGATCAGTCAATGTGGAACATTTGTCTCTATTCCACACAGATCAGTCGAGGTCAAAACATTTGTCTCTATCCCACACAGATCAGTCAAGGTGAGAACATTTCTCTCTCCCACACAGATAATTCAGGGTGGAACATTTGTCTCTCTTCCACACAGATCAGTCAAGGTGAGAACATTTGTCTCTATCCCACAGAGATAAGTTGAGGTGAAACATTTGTCTCTATCCCGCAAAGATCAGTCAAGATGGGAACATTTGTCTCTATCCTAAACAGATCAGACAAAATGAGAACATTTGTCTCTATCCCACAGAGATCTGTCAAGGTGAGAATATTTGTCTCTATCCTACATAGATCAGTCAAGATGAAAACATTTATCTCTATCCTGCACAGATCAGTCAAGATGAGAACATTTGTCTCTATCCCACACAGATCAGTTAAGGTGAGAACATTTGTCTCTATCCCACAGAGATGTGTCAAGGTGGAACATTCGTCTCTATCGTACAGAGATCTGTCAAGGTGGAACATTTGTCTCTATCCCACACAGATCAGTGAAGTTGAGAATATTTGTCTCTGTCCCACAAAGATCAGTCAAGGTGGAACATTTATCTATATCCTGCACAGATCAGACAAAATGAAAACATTTGTCTCTATCCCATACAGATCAGTCAAGGTGAGAACATTTGTCCCTATCCAATACAGATCAGTGAAGGTGAGAACATTTGTTTCTATCCCACACAGATCAGCCAAGGTGAGAACATTTGTCTCTGTCCCGCACAAATCAGTCAAGGTGAAACATTTGTCTCTATCCCATACAGATCAGTCAAGGTGAGAACATTTGTCCCTATCCAATACAGATCAGTCAAGGTGAAACATTTGTCTCTATCCCACATAGATCAGTCAAGGTGAAACATTTGTCTCTGTCCCACATAGATCAGTCAAGGTGAAACATTTGTCTCTGTCCCACATAAATCAGTCAAGGTGGAAAATTTGCTTTGTAGACACTTTACTGCTGTTTGAACTTTGGTTTTCTATATTTTACATTTAATGCCATCATAGCTTCATTGAAAATCAATATTATAGTCACGTGTTCTGCAATTCATGTATTTTTTAAAATAAAAATCAGTTTTTATCTATACTCATCTCTAATGTTCTGTAGTCACACAAGCACCATGCCATGGTATTTTCTCTCAACTACCATGTTATTCTGAAAATTACACTGTCGGAGATATTCAGTAGGTTTTCACTGGTCAGAAGGCATTTCTAGAGAGAACTGTATAAACATGATTCAACAAACAGTGAGATAGAAAGAACTAGAAACTCACAATAGCTACAGTGTGTAGTGTTTCTTTATGGACACTTTCATTGACAGTGTTGGATTAAACATTTAATATATGTAATTGTAAGTTTGTTTGTTTGTTTTGGAATTTTGCACAAAGCTAATCAAGGGCTATCTGTGCTAGCCGTCCCTAATTTAGCAGTGTAAGACTAGAGGGAAGGCATCTAGTCATCACCACCCACCGCCAACTCTTGGGCTTCTCTTTTACCAATGAATATGAGATTGACCGTCACATTATAACGTCCCCATGGCTGGGAGGGTGAGCATGTTTGGCACGATTCAGGCGTGAACCTGCAACCCTCAGATTAGAAGCGCACGCCTTAACATGCTAGGCCATGCCAGGTCTTTTAATTTTAAGAGTATGTCTGTGATGAGAAACTTATTTTAAAATACGACCAATAATTACTGATGATTGAGTTTGATCATGGCTAGAAGAAATATAACTGTCAACTACTTCTGTTAGAATACAGATAACTATCAACTTCTTTAGTTAGAATACAGATAACTGTCAACTTCTTTAGTTAGAATACAGATAACTAACAACTTCTTCACCTAGGATACAGATAAGTATCAACTACCTCTTATCTGTTTTCATTAGAACATTTTCCACATCACCCTCTCTGTGACAAATAATTATGTCAAGTACATCACACATTTATCCCACCCTCTCAAACAAGTTTTTAAAATTCTTTGTATGTCTGACTAGCTGACAACTCCACTTCAATAGTAACAAAACCTAAATATTCAGTTTCTTTTCTCTGTAAAACAACAACTCCACTACAATAGTAACAAAACCTAAATACTCAGTTTCTTTTCTCTGAAAATGAATATAGCATCCAGAAGGGCTAATTCACCTGCAACCCTGGAAAAACATCTTCACACGTAAATAATGATTAGAAACACTGGAATTTAACTGTTTGAAATGAATATTTCCTGAAGCATTCTAATCCAATGTTAGTTTAAACTGTGTAAAACTTACAGTAAATAGGAAATTTGCTGCCGTGTTCGTTAGAGTTGCTTCGATTGTTGTCGAACACAAACACAGGGCTTTAGTAAACAACATCCACATCACAGCATTAGAAAGTACCATAAGAAGGAAAAACCCAAGTCGAACTGCAATCAGAAACTGATATAACAAAAATGTTAATCTAAAGCTATTGTCGTTTTACATGTATAACAACTAAAACATACGTGTATAACAGAACATGACTAAAACTATTCACTTTAATACATATCCTGTGACACACTGATAATAGTTATATACTGATATATTAAAACACCAACAATAAGACACACTGATAATAGTTATATACTGATATATTAAAACACCAACAATAAGACACACTGATAATAGTTATATACTGATATATTAAAACACCAACAATAAGACACACTGATAATAGTTATATACTGATATATTAAAACACCAACAATAAGACACACTGATAATAGTTATATACTGATATATTAAAACACCAACAATGAGACACACTGATAATAGTTATATATGGATATATTAAAACACCATGAATATTTATACAAAAACCAATGCACAACTTTGTGTACTACTGGACATGTTAATTTTCAGTAGAACTGTAAGTGTATTGTGTTTTCTTTAAACTGCTACAAGAAACAACCCCCTGATACACAATATCAAAACAAAATATACAAACTACATACAACAAGGATCTTATCTTTTTTAACCCACTCTTTACTTTTCAGAAAGTCACTGATTCTCGTTTCACAACTTTCATGTACTGAAACCATCCAAGGAGCCCTCTTTCTGTAACATTTCCTTATCTGTAGTTGTCCTAGTAGCCCTCTTTCTACCATGTAAGGTAACACTTCCTCATCTGGAGTTGTCCCAGAAGACCTCTTTCTACCATGTAAGGTAACACTTCCTCATCTCAAGTTGTCCTAGTAGCCCTCTTTCTACCATGTAAGGTAACATTTCCTGATCTGGAGTTGTCCTAGTAGCCCTCTTTCTACCATGTAAGGTAACATTTCCTTATCTTGAGTTGTCCTAGTAGCCCTCTTTCTACCATGTAAGGTAACACTTCCTCATCTGGAGTTGTCCCAGAAGACCTCTTTCTACCATGTAAGGTAACACTTCCTCATCTGGAGTTGTCCCAGAAGACCTCTTTCTACCATGTAAGGTAACACTTCCTCATCTCGAGTTGTCCTAGTAGCCCTCTTTCTACCTTGTAAGGTAACACTTCCTTATCTGGAGTTGTCCTAGTAGCCCTCTTTCTACCATGTAAGGTAACATTTCCTCATCTCGAGTTGTCCTAGTAGCCCTCTTTCTGTCCTATAAGGTAACACTTCCTTATCTCGAGTTGTCCTAGTAGCACTCTTTCTGAACTATAAGGTGACATTTCCTCATCTGGAGTTGTCTTAGTAGACCTATTTCTACCATGTAAGGTAACACATTCTTTATCTGTAGTTGTCCAAGTTGCCCTCTTTCTGTCCTATAAGGTAACACTTCTTTATCTCAAGTTGTCCTAGTAGCACTCTTTCTGTTCTGTAAGGTAACATTTCCTTATCTGTAGTTGTCCTAGTAGCCCTCTTTCTGCCATGTGAGGTAACACTTCCTTATCTGGAGTTGTCCAAGTAGCACTCTTTCTGAACTATAAGGTAACACTTCCTCATCTGGAGTTGTCCTAGTAGCACTCTTCTGAGCTATTTATAATAAACTGGCATCTTTTCTCAAATAAAAAAGCCAAAACTGTAAAGAGTGAACACTAATTAACTATTTTAGACTGTTGTAGATTACTGCTGTGAATGTGTTAATGTCCAGTGTCACATGAGATGTTTTATACGAAGAAACTGTTGTAGATTACTGCTGTGAATTGGTAAATGTCCAGTGTCACATGAGATGCTTTACATGAAGGAACTGTTGTAAATTACTGCTGTGAATGTGTTAATGTCCAGTGTCACATGAGATGTTTTATACGAAGAAACTGTTGTAGATTACTGCTGTGAATGTGTTAATGTCTGTATCACATGAGATGTTTTATACGAAGAAACTGTTGTAGATTACTGTTGTGAATTGGTAAATGTCCAGTGTCACATGAGATGCTTCACATGATGGAAGTGTTGTAAATTTCTGCTGTGAATGTGTTAATGTCCAGTATCAAATGAGATGCTTTACATCAGTGGTTCCCAAACTTTTTCAGCTTGTTACCCAATTTAACATGCCACATTAAGCATGTTACCCCTTTCACAAAATGTTTTCAACATTGATATATATGGCTAAATTAAACTAGAGATATTTTGCACTTTATTTATTTACACTGAATTACACTTTTAATTATTGTATTTGATCATTGTGCATTTCTAATGAATATTGCCAAAGATGTCAAGAACATCAGTGGGATGGATGGAGTTGCATACTTAAAGCTAGTTTAGGAATTCTTGGTTTTGTGGTTGAAAGTGCCAGCCTGGCATCGTTTGCAACATTCAAGCGAGTCCTCTTTTTTGTTTTCATCCCCAGCACGGTTGAGAACCCCTTCTCGCACAGATGCGTTGTTGAGAATGATACCAACAAATTCAAGGCTCTCTTGGACAGAGTTGGCGAGTCAGCTAGTTGTGAAATCCAAAAGGAATCTGCATTTTGGTTTTAGAATTTGACTTTCAAGGCTTCATTTGCTCGCATTGTGATCCACTCCTCCTTTGCAGGGAAATCATCATCATGAATGGCCTCATCAGGTACAGAAAAGGGATGAATGATCCACTGAAGACTGGCTATTTTTAGGTCACTCTCTGGAAAGTAGTGCTGCATGCTTGTTTCAAGCCCCTTCAAATGGTTGCTCATCTCTTTGTTGATGGTCTGTAAAATTGATCCAGTATCATAACTATTCTCCTCAACAAACTGGTCTAGGGTGGGAAACTGAGAGATCACTCCTTTCTCCAAGTGTCGAATCCAGAGTCTCAGTTTTCCCAGAAATGCAGTCACAGTGTGATGAGCATCAATGACAGTCGTGTTTTGGCCCTGGAGTTGCAGATTATCTCTGTTCAGCTCCGCAAATATGTCAGTCAAGTAACAAAGTCCAGCAAGCCACTCCTTATCAGTGAACTTGGTAGCAAAAGGAGATTTTTCTTGTTTCAGAAATTCCTGAAGAGCCGTTCAGAGCTCAATGACTTGACGTACAACCTTGCCTCGTGACAACCAGCGGACATCGGTGTAGTAAAGCAGAACTTGATACTGCTCTCCCATTTCCTTGCACAGCTCCCTGAATATGCGCGAATTCACATCCCTGGACTTGTTGAAATTGACGATTTTCAACACATCTTCAAACACTAATTTCAGATTACCAGGCAGGCTTTTTGATCCAAGAGAGTACCGATGAATGATGCAATGATCTACAGAAATTTCTGGATTCACAGCTTGTATGAGGCCCCGTAATCCATGATTACGACCCATCATCGACAGTGCTCTATCGACGGAGACCTAGATTAAAAAAGAAAAACTATTATAGATTGCATCAGTTAGTCATTCTTACTTATCTTTTGCGTTATAATTATATGGTTTTAATTTAATTTAATTTATTTTGGTACTTTAGTATTTCAGTACGACAGGCACGATACTTTTTGGGAATTATGTATAAAATATTAGCTACACTACAGCTACTTGTAAAATAAATAAAACTATATGACTATATGCCATGTAATTCATTGTATTTATACTAATCTAGACTTTATATAAACATCTCTCCCTACTTGTTGAACGCTGTTCCAATCCAATCCATTTGTGGTAAAGAAACTGTTGGTGATATTGAAGATATCTTCTCCCTTTGCGGTTGTCAGCAGATCTTCGCGTAATAGGAACTCTTCTTTGATCTTGTCCTGATGGACGTAACAAACGAACACAAGAAGAACAACACAACTGGCTACGTCACAAGACTCATCAAATTGCAAGGAGAATTTGCTATATGAGCTTTCCTTGATCTCTGTTGTAACTTGGGACAGAATATCTGATGCCATGTCATCGACTGGTCGGCAGATTGTGTTGTTTGATAGAGATATAACACTCAGTTTCTTCGCTTGATCCTCCCCACATACCTTGCTTACCATCTCGTATGCACAAGGCAAAATCAGATTCTCTGCAATGGTGTGGCATTTTTGTTGTTCGGCAACTTTATATGCAACAAAGTAAGATGCTTCAACTGCAGCTTGAAGCTTTTGGGCTTGAATTCCAGATGAACCGAACTGGATATTCTTCAGTGCTACAGCCCGGTGCTGAAAATAAGCCTGATCCTCATTTTAAAGATTTGGATAGCACTTCTGGAGGTGAGCTGAGAGTTTTGATGGCTTGAGGCTTTCATTTGTCAACACTTTGTGACATACTACACATTGTGGCCGATCCTCTTTACCAGAAGGTAAATTCACAAAGCCATAGCAAAGAAAGGCGTCAGAGTAGGTGTGCTTTTTGGACATTTTATTGTTTAATCTGCAGAAAAAGAAAAACTGCATAAAAAAGTGTGAACAATGTGAACTTATTATTTATTTTTTCATGGCATTCTAGATAGCATTAAAAGAGCTTATTCAGCATAGGAATAATGTAATAGTAGGTAAATACTAACTATACTGCACAGGGCAGTACACATACATACCAGGTTTTGTCTACCTCGGCTGATGCTCACATAGAAACTGACAGTGTGAAATAGAGGCAACCTTAGGCAGTGAGTGACGCATACTGGACACGTCGATGCGTCATCAGGGTTACTGAGTGACTTGTGTTCTGAAGCATACTTGTCAAAATACTTGTAGGTTACCACACACTTAGATGCATATTTTTTCTTTTCTACAACTGTATATTAGTTTTTGATGTTTATTTTTTTATTTGGTTTAACTTTATTACATACTTAAAATAGGTTTAATTTACAACTTTACATACTAAGACTAAGTTAACATTAATCCTAATACCAGCTACCTCAATGTTTTCTTGATTTTCAGAATTTTAACTTTTTTTCTGTCACCCCTCCATTACCCCCAGTTTGGGAACCACTGCTTTACATGAAGGAACTGTTGTAAATTACTGCTGTTAATGTGTTAATGTCCAGTGTCACAAGATGCTTTACATGAAGGAACTGTTGTGGATTACTGCTGTGAATGTGTTAATGTCCAGTGTCACAAGATGCTTAACATGATGGAACTGTTGCAGATAACTGCTGTGAATGTGTTAATGTCCAGTGTCACAAGATGCTTTACATGAAGAAACTGTAGTGGATTACTGCTGTGAATGTGTTAATGTCCAGTGTCACAAGATGCTTTACATGAAGGAACTGTTGTGGATTACTGCTGTGAATGTGTTAATGTCCAGTGTCACATAAGATGCTTAACATGATGGAACTGTTGCAGATAACTGCTGTGAATGTGTTAATGTCCAATGTCACATGAGATGCTTAACATGATGGAACTGTTGCAGATAACTCCTGTGAATGTGTTAATGTCCAATGTCACATGAGATGCTTAACATGATGGAACTGTTGCAGATAACTGCTGTGAATGTGTTAATGTCCAATGTCACATAAGATGCTTGACATGATGGAACTGTTGCAGATAACTGCTGTGAATGTGTTAATGTCCAGTGTCACAAGATGCTTTACATGATGGAACTGTTGTGGATTACTGCTGTGAATGTGTTAATGTCCAGTGTCACAAGATGCTTTACATGAAGGAACTGTTGTGGATTACTGCTGTGAATGTGTTAATGTCCAGTGTCACAAGATGCTTTACATGAAGGAACTGTTGTGGATTACTGCTGTGAATGTGTTAATGTCCAGTGTCACATAAGATGCTTAACATGATGGAACTGTTGCAGATAACTGCTGTGAATGTGTTAATGTCCAGTGTCACATAAGATGCTTAACATGATGGAACTGTTGCAGATAACTGCTGTGAATGTGTTAATGTCCAGTGTCACAAGATGCTTTACATGAAGGAACTGTTGTAAATTACTGCTGTGAATGTGTTAATGTCCAGTGTCACAAGATGCTTAACATGATGGAACTGTTGCAGATAACTGTTGTGAATGTGTTAATGTCCAGTATCACATAAGATACTTCACATGAAGGATCTGTTGTAGATTACTGTAGAGAAATTGGTATATGTCTTCTTTATGGGCTTTTGTCAACTTACTTAAATGGAAGTAATATAGCTGTTGTCTGATGACCAGAGGGCTGGTGACATTACAGGAGTTTAAAGGTTAATGTTCATTGTGAAGTGTCTGAAAAGTAAAATTCTTCAGTTAAATATCGTATGATAAACTAAAACCAACTTGGTTTCATTGAAAGGAAATTTCCACCAATCTGTTTGTTTTTTATTTTTAGACTGTTACTTGTAATCAGTAATGGAAAGGAAATGGATTTATTATGACTAGATTTTTCATAATTTAACAAGGTATCACACAAAATATTAGCTCCAAGAACATCTCTCCAGTTGGAAGATAGAAAGCAGAACATAATGAAAGTGAACCTTTGTTACTGTTAGAGTGTGTGATGATTGGGTTTTATATTTATTTATGTTGAAATGAGAATCTAATTAGTGAACTGGTAACAGTTGCTGATGACATATGTTATAGTGAAATATCAAAGGCTGAATTAGTAACTAGTTAATATCTGGAAAACAACTTTCAACTGCATAAAACTCGATGATTACGTGTTTAATGTAGACGTGAACCAACTCAACGGCATAACATATAAAAATGTGATTGTAGTACAATTGTTGGTAACTCACTAAAAGAATGCTCTATTGTTAGTAGTAAAAGCTAACAGAATTTCATGTTATATTTATAGAAGTACTAAGTGAATACCAGTAACTACATTTACACAATTTGAAGACTGTGTTCAGTCCTGACCTCATTCTAAAAGAAAGGATATTGGCTTATCCACAAACAGCCATTACAATGAGTCCAGTAACAAAAGAAGGGTTATCTCACTGCAAATTGGATAAGTTAGAAGTTCTTAATTTTAAAAAAACAAGGTTATCATATCGAGGTTTACAGATAAGACTTTGATTTCTTTATGTTATAATTCTCATAACAACAGAGAAAGAAGAGACAAGCTAAAGATGTGGATATACCAGTTAGATCTCATTCTGAATGGATATTTATCCAGCAAAAACAGTGGTCACTGACTTGTGGGATAGGCTGCCTTATGCAGCAATCAAGGTCAATACTTTACACACATTTTATAAAAAACTCAGAGGACATTTAAATTTTTAACTTTCTTAAAACAAGCCATGAAAAAACTGTCATTAAAAACAAATAGTCTTTAACTGACCATATCTATTTTGTTATAACAATGTTTTGAATTACTTAGGAGTGTGACTGACCATATCTATTTTGTAATGAACAATGTTTTGAATTACTTAGGAGTGTGACTGATCATATCTATTTTGTAATGAACAATGTTTTGAATTACTTAGGAGTGTGACTGACCATATCTATTTAGTAAAGAACAATGTTTTGAATTACTTCGAAGTGTGACTGACCATGTCTATTTAGTAATTAACAAAGTTTTGAATTACTTAGGAGTGTGACTGACCATATCTATTTTGTAACAAACAATCTTTTGAATTACTTAGGAGTGTGACTGACCAAATCTATTCAGTAATGAACAATGTTTTGAATTACTTAGGAGTGTTCAAGCTGAAACTAAAAACAGTATTTATGATTTGTAACACACTAATTTTTTTCAACATTTCATAAATGTAAAATAACTAAAGTGCTAAAGACAGCTTTATAAACAACTTATCCACCGTTTCTCATAATGGGTTTCACAACAGTGTCTTGAACAGTTTCTCATATACCAAAAAAATTAAAAAATTGAATTCAATATTTACTTCAGTAAATATGACTACACAACATAAATTATACTCAAGATTGGTTTTAGGTTTTTTTCAGAAAATAAACTGCAATAATAATTCCTTTTGATTGGTTATTAGAGTTATAAACAAATGAGTGGTGACCTCAAACGTGTTTTATGATAAAAATGTGTTATTTGAATTTTGTTTTCTCAGACTCAAGTGAACTCAATATTATTGTTGCTACTACTAATACCAACTTGCATTTTTCCCACTAAACAGCCTGCACTGGAACATCAACCTTTTACTGATAAAATCATAATTTATGTTATTAATTTAGTTTTATGTTTTCATAAAAGTGAGATATTTGTGACGAATTATCCAAATTCTTCATTTGAACAAATAATAGAAAAAGTGCTCACATTTTGACAAAGAGGAAAATAGTCTGAAGTTGGTAAGGGCTTTAAATCATGTTCCAAGTCTAATACGAAGAAATTAGATTTTTCTAAATAAAACTGAACTAACACTTCACATAAATATTTTGTTTCATCAACTGCCATTGACAACTTCCCACACAGAGAAGCTATTGCTGCTAAAAGGCCAGACATAATAGAATATGTAATTCCTTTCATTTTGAAAGTAAATAAAACAAATTTACCACAACTTAAAAAAACATAACCGAATTCGCACTACATTATTCAATAAAACTCAACAATTTGACACTAGATGACGCTAAATATTACTTCAAAAATAAACGCAAAACTTTTAAATTATTTAAATTCCAATACGAAAATGACAAAGAAAATACTTATTATTATTAAATGAAATAAAAAATATTATTAAATTTTGCAAAACATTAGACTAACAAATAGTTTATGAGCTTAATATTTGTGATTATACCTGATAAACGTATCATCAATGTCCAACCAAATTGGTTTAAAAAGCCGTTAGTCGGATGTTAAAAATAATTAAAAGTTAACTTTTTTTCTTTGTCACCAAATTGCTTGTCACTTTTATTAAATGTATCTTGACGAAAAATTTGATGTACTTCTGTATTTCGGGTTTCTTAGTAATCAAGCCTATTTCTTTGTTTTGTAAATTGCAAGCTAAAGTTTAATTTTCTTCCTCAAATGCGTCGGCATGGAAAGGTAGTTAAAGCATTACTGCTAGTAATCCGGGGGTCGCGGGTTTAAATCCTCGTCACACCAAACATGGTCGTCCTTTCAGTCATGGGAGCATTATAATGTTACGGTCAATCCCACTAATCTTTGGTAAATAGAGTAGCCCAAAAGTTAGCAGCGGGTGGTGATGACTAGCTGTCTTCCCTCTTGTCTTACACTGCTAAATTGGGGACGGATAGAGCAAATAGCCCTCGTGTAGCTTTGCGCAAAATTCAGAACAACCAAACTTTTTCAAAGTTTCAGACATTCTCCGTGATAAATCACTTTTCAATTTGCAGTTCTTAGCATGGTGATTTTAAATGTTTTTGATCACTAAATACGAAAAACAAACAGATTGTGTAACTTTACAAACATCGAATTGCTATAAATTTACTGCAAATTTATAAACAACAAACTCCGTATAAAAAACTGAGTATTATTTCTAATTGTTTATTAATGTATTGTATTTCTCAAGTATTATCAAACTCTACAATGAAATAAATATCGTCCAGAGAGAACCGTTTCCAAGGAGTGGGAGGCTGAGTTTGGCTGTACAGAACACTCGGTGGGAGGCTGAGTTTGGCTATACAGAATACTCGGTGGGATGCTAAGTTTGGCTACACAGAACACTCGGTAGGAGGCTGAGTTTGGCTATACAAAACACTCGGTGCGAGGTTGAGTTTGAATATATAGAACACTACGTTAGATACAAAAAGTAAATTCAGTCTTCAGTTAAAACTTGCACGGAATCAACATATTGGTGAACTTTAGAACTCTTTGCTGTCTTATCAGTAAAATAACAGCAGTAAACACTGCACAACAATTTTTTAAAAAGTTTTTGCTGATTGTTACAGGTACCTGGTTAGTGTGCACAAATATGGTTTTGGTTTTGCTTCATCACGTAGGAACTTTGAGAAATAGACAGTTGACTGTTCACCGGCAATAACGTATTCAATTGCGTTTATGTTTATAATACGTTATTAAGCTCAACAAAATTAAAAGTGTTTTGCTCCTGATTTTCGTTTGTATTCAATGTTCGATGCATCACGTTGCAGCGTCCAACAGTAATCAAGAAGAATTGACGGATTTCAGTTGCTCTGATATCATTTTTTCATCGTAGCAATATCCTGGGGAAACCTTTCTCCGTGTTTGTCACTGACAACGCTGAGATTTGTGGGGAAGAATTCCAAGTGTGAGTGGAGGAAATGAATCTTGAGTGACATGTTGAATTTCATTGTTTTGTATGCTTTGAGAAGTTTGTCTACCAGCTGAATGTAATGTGGGGCTTTGTAATTACCAAGAAAATTGTCAACAACGTCTTTGGAGGCTTTCCAGACAATCTTTTCTGGCCCAACTAACAGATCTTCGAGTCGCTTGTCACTCACAACATGTCTGATCTGAGGGCCAACAAAAATGCCCTCTTTGATCTTGGCTTCAGTTATTCTTGGGAACATCTGTCTTAAATAACGAAAACCTTCGCCTTCTTTGTTGATTGCTTTCACGAAATTCTTCATAATTCCAAATTTTATGTGAAGAGGAGACAAAAATATCTTTGCCGGATCGACAAGCAGTTCATGCGCCACATTTTTCTGTCCTGGAACTAACTTTTTACAGAGTGGCCAGCTCTGTGTAGAATAATGTGACTCTTTGGCACGACTGTCTCATTCACAGACAAAACAACAATTCTTTGTATAGCCGAGCTGCATTCCCAGTATCTCAGATCTCCACAAATATTCCAGCTGTACTTGTTGTATTGCACGTGCTTCAGCAACATTTCCATGTTCTCCTAGGTTTCCTTCATGTGTGCTGCATAGCCAACAGGTATTGAAGGGTGAACATTGTCATTGTGTAACAGAACAGCTTTGAGGCTTAACACTGATGAATCAATAAAGATACGCTACTCTTGCGGGTCATGGTCACAACCCAAAGCAGAGAACAATCCGTTGATGTCAACACGGAAACAGAGACTGTCAACTTGTGCAAAGAATTTGGTTATATCATCTTGGTGGCTTCAAAAAGCAGAAATTTTCGTACCTGGTGACAGCAAACACCATACTTGCAGTCTCGAACCCAGCAATTCGGCTTTTGCTTTTGACAGACCCAAATTTCTGAGCAGATCATTTAATTCTGACTGTGTTATGAGATGTGGATCGCCTGAGGTGCACGGCTCAAAATCCGGATCAATGTCAGTTTCCTGCATTGCAGTTTCTTCTTCTGGTTCGTCTAAGGTCCATTCCTCTGGTGGTTTCGGAATTGGAAGACTGTCGTCATGTGGCACAGATCTAATTGCTAAAAGCAGGTTTGGGTATTCAATTGACTTCTTGTTTTTGGCAGAGAAACCAGACATATTAATCAAAAAGAAGTAAGAGTCCGTCACATGGTCTTTCTGTTATCGCCATATCAACGGGACAGCAAACGGCATTGTCTTTCGAGTGCCTCTGAGCCAAGCTCTCTGACAGACAACACATTTCGCACAATAAATGTGAGGCGCCCATTCCTGGTCTTGATCACCAATTATACAGTCGAAGTACAGATGATGTGCTTTCTTCACAAGAACAGTCATTGAGCGTCTCTGATAAACAAGCGTATACTCGTCACAAATATAGCAGAATGTATCGCGGCTGTTACAATACTGACGAGACATACTGACCGGCACCAATCGTCCTGTAAAACGTTTATAACATCTAACTTACTTGTTACAGTGCTACTGAGGCAATGATATATCCTGAAACAATACGTACACACTATAAGGTCTATATTAATCCAATGAACAGCATATGTGTATGCAAGCCACTTTTATAGCCTGCTGAGACAGTGTGAAGCTGGCTCCGGCCTGCCCCAGGCCTACTCGGGCTGCATACTTCCACAGAACAGCTTCCAACCTGGCCTGATTTCACGCCTGGACATGTCCAGACTGCACAAAACATCGTTCATAGGTCTCTAACAAAAACGAAAATCTTTGGACACAAACATAAAAAAAACAAGACAAAACTGAATATTACGATGAAACTGTACGTGATGGGCAAATGTGGGTGTGATTTTCGTGATCAGCAATCAAAAATGTATAAAGAACACCCAATAGTGTTCAACTTTGTGGTGCAGTGTTATAATCCGACGTACGCCTGCAGGAAATTAGCTCTTAAATTTCGAACTGGTATTTGTATTACTGAGGTTACGTTTGTAATACTAAAATTATTTTGGATTTCGCCACGTGGTTACAGTCCGTGTCGACACGTCGGTCATGTTCTGTCAAACAACAGCTTCTCGTTCAAAGCTCTTGTCTAATTACTTTCCATGATCCGTCTAATTTCCTTGCAACAACGGTTTCAACAGTCAGGTAACAAAACAAATCACAGACAATGTGTCTGTAGACTTTACATGTGTGTCTGTAGATACTACCTGCGTGTCTGTAAACTTCACCTGTGTATCTGTAGACTTTACATGTGTGTCTGTAGACTTTACCTGTGTATCTGTAGACTTTACCTGTGTGTCTGTAGATACTACCTGTGAGTCTATAGACTTTACCTGTGTGTCTGTAGATACTACCTGTGAGTCTATAGACTTGACCTGTGTGTCTGTAGACTTTACCTGTTTGTCTGTAGACACTACCTGAGTGTCTTCGTAAGGAATAGTATGAATAACCGTACATTTTCTAGTTGGTTTAGATATGAAAACAAATCGTGTTACTTTTCCTGTCTGTAAGATCTTTCTTCACCACATTACGAACTGTTGCCTGGAGAACACTGACTGCGTTTACTTATTGTATTACTTTATACATTGATTCTAACCACAAGACGCCACAGTTTGCTTATCATAGCTGGAAAACAACTTACAACTTAATGGAACTCTTTGATGGTGTAAGGTATTTTAGTTCAAACGTAATGGTTACGTAGACAAGTACAAATACATAAAGAAAACACAAAAACTTACACTTCTCGTTCAATCAGTGATGAAATAATAATAAATGATGTCCAGAAAACCACCCGAAAAAAACTTATATATGTAAAAATGGCAAAGTGAGGTTGACAAATTTGTTACGTGAGGAGCGAACAACCTGACGATGACCAAAGAAGGTCGAAACATTGTTCTCTCCTTCAAGTAAAAAAATTTCTTAACCCAAACGAACCGTTTCTACAAAAAAAGTAGACATCAGTTGTTAAATATGTATATGTAACACAGTACATACTTGTCGAAAACACAAAGAGAAAAATCATTCAACATAACATCAGTCACAAAAACACTAAGAGAAAAATCATTCAACATAA
Source organism: Carcinoscorpius rotundicauda (assembly GCA_011833715.1). Lineage (NCBI taxonomy): Eukaryota > Metazoa > Arthropoda > Merostomata > Xiphosura > Limulidae > Carcinoscorpius > Carcinoscorpius rotundicauda. The sequence continues at coordinate 71,534,217 of CM022400.1, forward strand.
CATCAGTCACAAAAACACTAAGAGAAAAATCATTCAACATAACATCAGTCACAAAAACACTAAGAGAAAAATCATTCAACATAACATCAGTCACAAAAACACTAAGAGAAAAATCATTCCACATAACATAAGTCATAAAAACACTAAGAGAAAAATCATTCAACATAACATCAGTCATAAAAACACTAAGAGAAAAATCATTCAACATAACATCAGTCACAAAAACACTAAGAGAAAAATCATTCAACATAACATCAGTCACAAAAACACTAAGAGAAAAATCATTCCACATAACATAAGTCATAAAAACACTAAGAGAAAAATCATTCAACATAACATCAGTCATAAAAACACTAAGAGAAAAATCATTCAACATAACATCAGTCATAAAAACACTAAGAGAAAAATCATTCAACATAACATCAGTCACAAAAACACTAAGAGAAAAATCATTCCACATAACATAAGTCACAAAAAAACCAAGAGAGAAATCATTCCTCAAAACATTAGTCCCAAAATCACTAAGAAAGAAATTATTACTCATAACATCAGCCACAAAAACACTAAGAGAGAAATCATTCCACACAACACAAGTCACAAAAACACTGAGAGTGAAATTATTCTTCATAACATCAGTCACAAAAACACCAAGAGAGAAATTACTCCACATAACACAAGTCATAAAAACACTAAAAGAAATAATTCTGCACAACACAATTCACAAAAGCACTAAGAAAAAAATCATTCCACATAACACAAGTCATAAAAACACTCAGAGAGAAATCATTCCTCAGAACATCAGTTCCAAAAACACTAAGAGAAATCATTGCACACAACACAAGTCACAGAAGCACCAAGAGAAAAATCATTCCACATAACATCAGTCACAAAAAACTGAGAGAGAAATCATTCCACATAACACAAGTCACAAAAACACTAAAAGAGAAATCATTCCACACAACACAAATCACAAAAACACTAAGAAAGAAATCATTCCTCAGAACATCAGTTCCAAAAACAGTAAGAGAAAAATCATTCCACATGACACAAGTCACAAAAACACTAAGAGAGAAATCATTCCACATGACACAAGTCATAAAAACACTAAGAAAAAATCATTCCTCAAAACATCAGTCACAAAAACATTAAGAGAGAAATCATTCTTAGCTCGATTTCCATTCGTTTAATTTTTCCACATTGTGTAATAAGTCACATGAAGTACGTCATCCAGACGTTTAAAATTCACAACAAAATTGGCTGACAGCCAATATGAGCGTTTTAAAATATATTCCTGTTTTTATTTATAAGTTTCCTGAACAAGTTGTATCAACTGAATTGTAACGAGAATCATTTTGTGAATATAATTAATTACCGCTGTGTTCCATATAAACTTAACGAAGTGAACACAATCACCATTATTTTGTAACGTTTAAAATATTTATGTGTGTGTATTTTCTTATAGCAAAGTTACATTCAGTTATTTGCTGAGTTTACAGATGGGAATCGAGCTCCTAAGCTTAGCGCTGTAAATCCGTGGACTTACCGCTGTACCAGCGGGAGAGTAAAATCTTCATTACTACTGGTTATAGGTTTCTCTCGACCAATCATGACGTGGGAGTCTCATCGATTGTTCTAGAATCCACGAGAAACACACCATTAATATGCAAACGGTTAACAGTTTGGTTTGAATTTCGAGCAAAGCTACACAAGGGCTATCTGCGCTAGCCGTCCCTAATTTAGCAGTTTAAGACTAGAGGGAAGTCTGCTAGTCATCACCACCCACCGCCAACTCTTGGGCTGCTCTTTTACCAACGAATAGTGGGATTAACCGAAACATTCTAACGTCCCTATGGCTGAAAGGGCGAGCATGTTTGGTGAGACGGGGATTCAAACCCGCGACCTTCAGATTACGACTCGAGTGTTTTAACCACCTTGCCAAACTGGGCCACGGTTAAAGGGCCGCATAACGTGTCATTTCTGAAGAGTATTTGTTTGTTGGTGTAATCGAACATTTATTGTTTTATTTTCAACATTCGTTGTTGTACCATTTTGTAAATAACCCCAAAAATTTTCTGTTACGTCTGTGGTAAATGTAAATTTAATCTAAGTAAGAGTTTTGTCTTCCCGATTTGTAGAAACGTCCTTACCTGTCAGTAAAGAATGAATTCCATTCTAGAAATCTTCATACCTATATCTTCGAAAATCCGTTATTAAAACCAACCTAACTTTTATAATGTACAAATTAGGCCTGTTTTAACAACCCAGAGAAGCAAACCGCGTGTCGCAAAACTTGCACGTGCTAGTGGATTACCTACCTTTCTTTTTTATATTGTACGTTTTGTTATAAAAGTTCTGCTTAGAATTACTTTAGTGTAAAAACAGTTTTCACTTGCGAAAAAAAGAGTTATGTGTTTTTATTTTTCAAACTATGAAGTTTTTATTGTTCCTAAGTATTTCATTTCAAAACATTACTTCCTTTTCAAATGACTGTATATAGTTTACGTTTTACAATGTTCAACTAAGGTAAACTTTAAAATACAGGGATCTCTAGTTGATTAGCGACATTTGAAAAAATAAAACAATGTACCACAGATGTAGTCCTACACACTTAGACGTCACGAAGAGCTAATGTTAGATACATGAAATTGATATAAACAGATACACGTGTGTCTGTGTAGACTCAACGTCACCTATTTGGCAGGCTAACGCTTGTGGATAACGTTACGTCCCAAACTCTTCAACTTGTCTTAATAGATTGATTTCGAACAATTGTATTTAGAGTAATATAACAGTAAGGTTGTTTTGAATTAAGCACAAAGCTACACAATGAGCTATCTGTGCTCTGCCCACCACGGGTATCGAAACCCAGATTTTAGCGTGTAAGTCCGCAGACATACCGCTGAGCCACTGGGGGGGCTGTTGTTAAACAATATAGAACATGATTGTATCCAGTCATAATCCTAATTATATTTTCCAATTAAATACAAAAACCGGCCGAGGACACGACCTGCGTGTCATCAACTTTCTCGTGGTATGTAAAGGTACATTATAAACATCTTTTTTTCCTGTTCAGTTGCCCTTGTCCAGAGTTAATTATAATGAGGGTGGGAAGATGGAATTCTCCGAAACTAATACAACTCAGTGGAATGTAGCTGATGAAACTGGGTTTTTTTTTTATCGATTTTCTACCAGAAAAAACAACTCTGATGAAATCTTAATGGTTTTAAGATTTAGTAAGTATGTGGTTGTAGTCTATATGCACGTGCGTGATCTGGTGTATGTTAGGAAAAGATCTAAAGGAGTTATCAAAATTATTCTATGTTCTCATGTAGTTTTGTACGAAACACAAAATTCTTGGCACACTGTAAAAACCACGAGTTAATTATCTCTTGTGGTTGTTTGTATTGCAGTGACACAATTTTGCGTATTGTATCATCTAAGTTTGTTCAAAGCCAGTATCAAGTTCCGATAATTTTGGTGTCTGTTGGCAATCCAGTATGAATAGTGTTAATTTACAGTCATCATCTACAAGCTGAAAGAAGTTTAGTATTAAATTCGATACCAGGCTGATATCACGTGATTTCAACACCCGAGTTCTCAGAATGTTTAAAAACGATGCCTTGATCTAAGACCAATCAAACTGTAAGTTACCTCATTAAAACTGCTTGGGCACTTTGCGATAAACCAATTGAAGATCTCATTCAAATATTCAGAGGAGTGGTTGTCAGTAGGCCTCATAAAGCTATCAAGGAATCTTGTGAAATCACCAATGACGACCTTGAATATTAACAGATCTGAGTATAGAGATTTCTTCTTTTAACCATTCGCTCCATTCTAAATCTAAAATTTGATGATTCTCCTTATAACTTCATTTCAGTTGTGAATCAAAAACACAACGTAACCCCTTGGACGACAGTCCCTTATGAAACTTTTAAAATTCTAGTTTTATTAGATGGCAGATCACACGGTAAGACTTACAACACTAAACTTCATTCTTCACTGTGTACTCAACAGACAGCCCTTTGTGGCTTTGTTCTATAAAACAACAACAAATAAATAAATACATGACTAAACATTAACAACTAACGTTTGCTTCCGTAGGTGACAATTTATTAATTATTTTTCGAATTGCATGAGACTCTTCGAAATGGCCTGGCATGGCCGAGCGCGTTAAGGCGTGCACTCGTAATCCGAGGGTCGCGGGTTCGCGCCCGCGTCGCACTAAACATGCTCGCCCTCCCAGCCGTGGGGTTGTATAATGTGACGGTCAATCCCACTATTCGTTGGTAAAAGAGTAGCCCAAGAGTTGGCGGTGGGTGGTGATGACTAGCTGCCTTCCCTCTAGTCTTACACTGCAAAATTAGGGACGGCTAGCACAGATAGCCCTCGAGTAGCTTTGTGCGAAATTCCAAAACAAACAAACAAACAAACTCTTCGAAATTAATTGAGATTATATCAAAATTTCATGTTCATAGGTTTTAAATCATTTATAACAACACATGTAACAAAAAGAAAACCCCTTCTCATAGTTCATTAATAAATACGTTTTATTTTCATTGTAATTTTAATAATTTACAAAAATACTTTAAAATGAGTATAAATAACAACAACGTATAAACACGTGATTTTATTGAGTTTATTATAATACTATTAGGCCTAGAGTGTTTCATCAGATCTCTTCCTTACTACAATTTAGGCACACAGGGAAATTCGACATAACAACTAATAAGACAGTTCCAAATTGTAACTCACATTAATGTTACAAAACAATTTATAGTTGGTTAGTTATTAACAACAACAACAAAACAACCAACTAGTTCGCAACAACCAAAGTTTTAGATCGTGGTACACTTCTGAATGAGACCCGATTCAACAGTCACAAGCAAATGTGTGTTACGTCACCAGAATGATCGTGGTTCGTCATCAGTGTTGTTGTTCGGGCAACACTTTCAAACAAGCACAGGCTGTGTGATTTGTAAAGGTTAATTTCTGCAGAGAAGGGCGGGATATTCCACTGGGTAAGAGCCTTAGAATGAAAACATAAATAGAAACTTTTTCTTCTCTCACAGCCCTACAACTCTTGTTAGAAGAGCGACAACACCCTACGTCATCACCACAGCGATGTAGAACTGTGCACGAGGGTTCGTACCTCTTGTCAGGGTCGTTGTGTAAGTCTCGTATCTTGAATACTCTTGGCCTAGGTGTTTTACAGTGCCAATCATTCATCATGAACATGTGTTCCAGTGCTTTCTGGCTAGCAGTATCGTCAGGAACGATGGAGTTCTCGTCATCATCTTCTCTTTCGTGATGCTTATGACGGTGTGGATAGGAAAGCACAGAACTCAAGGTGACTACTACCAGAACCAAAATTACTGACAACCTGTTCTGCGCCATGTAAATAAACAAGCGAATCGAATCCAGTACCGAACTGAAAACTCCAAAAGGGTAACATGAACCCAAACTGTTGCACTTAGACAAAGATAGCGACTTATATACAAGCAGTACACGAGTTTGTGAGAGATATTTCATGTTTACACGCAACCCTCTATAAAGAGGCCACCAAATCAAAATTTTACTGGCTTGTCTTCTGTAAGATCTGCCCACTAACACTCTGATTGGTTATACATGACGTAATTGTTGGGAATTGCTATCTGATTTGTAGTGAAAAAAATATTATTCCCAGAAAACTTAAATTTCATTTTTTAACAAATATACAGCGCGTTATATCTTGATATCATAAGATATATCAATTATCAGGAGTGAACTTGTAATCTAGATAACAAATCTAGTGAATAGAAACATTGGAATCAGACTGGATGAGCTACGAAAGATATGGAAAATATTTCAGATATTTTTAGAATGGTTAAATAGTTAATGTTGCTTTCATATACACGAATAAGTCTGATTACAATATTAACTGTAAATAATGAAAATTATCAAGTGAGACCAGAAATTATGTTGTTATATTCAGGGGCTGCCAAAAGTCAGTTTTAAGTAAAGCCACTCTCTACGTAAATAAACAGTGATTTCGTGTATGCTTCTCTCAACAACCAATCGTTGGACTCAGGTGGCACGCGGAAGTGTCAAAGTTTGTACCGAAACAGTAATTGAAAACATTACTTGACCCAGTGTTGTCTATTACTTGCAACTCAAACATTAATATTCTTATAATCGATTTAAGAAAATCTAAAAAATCAGTTTCATATTTTTTATATTGTGTCGTACTCGTTCGAAACGAGTTTATTCGTTAAGCATTTTCAACACGTTAATGTTGTTTCACTGTATTATAACGTCGTCGTAAAATAGAACAGAAAACACACAGAGATAAAACAACTGAAGTTTTACACAGCGGTGAGAAAAGATACAATTACACGCCATAATATTTTATTATCTTAGCTGTTTTAGGATATATATCATACTTCATTTTCCTTTGTTGAAATTTTCAACGTTTTCATGTTAAAAATGAACATTTTTTAAACATAGGTTGTTTGTGAGTTTCAAAATCTTAACTGGGTAAGTTGCTTAATTTATCTATTTCGCAAGATCCAAAGATAATTAAAAATTCATAATTCTATCATCACACACTGGACGTGTGACTCTGCCAATTATTTCTGTGTAGTTGTTATGAAAGAGGACATTTTAAGATGGAAGACACGCTCCTTGGAATGAAATACCACAAGCGGTTGTACATGGCCATGACCGAGTCTAATTAGCTGTTTTACTAATAGGTATGGAATGAACTAGCTGATGTATAACTTGTATATAACGTTTCTCAGGAATATGTTAGTCCTAAAACGTGTTTATACAACTGTTCACGATTGAGTAAACTCTAAGAACGTATTTGTACAACTTTTCAGGATTGAGTGAGCTCTAAAAACGTGTTTGTGCAACTTGTTAGAATTAACTGAACTCTAAAAACGTGTTTGTGCAACTTTTTAGGATTGACTGAACTCTAAAAACGTGTTTGTGCAACTTGTTAGGATTGACTGAACTCTAAAAACGTGTTTGTGCAACTTGTTAGGATTGACTGAACTCTAAAAACGTGTTTGTGAAACTTGTTAGGACTGACTGAACTCTAAAAACGTGTTTGTGCAACTTGTTAGGATTGACTGAACTCTAAAAACGTGTTTGTGCAACTTGTTAGGATTGACTGAACTCTAAAAACGTGTTTGTACAACTTGTTAAGATTGACTGAACTCTAAAAACATGTTTGTGCAAGTTTTTAGGATTGACTGAACTCTAAAAACGTGTTTGAGCAACTTGTTAGGATTGACTGAACTCTAAAAACGTGTTTGTGCAACTTGTTAAGATTGACTGAACTCTAAAAACGTGTTTGTGCAACTTGTTAGGATTGACTGAACTCTAAAAACATGTTTGTGCAACTTGTTAGAATTGACTGAACTCTAAAAACATGTTTGTGAAACTTGTTAGGATTGACTGAACTCTAAAAACGTGTTTGTATAACTTGTTAGGATTGACTGAACTCTAAAAACGTGTTTGTGCAACTTGTTAGGATTGACTGAACTCTAAAAACATGTTTGTGCAAGTTTTTAGGATTGACTGAACTCTAAAAACGTGTTTGAGCAACTTGTTAGGATTGACTGAACTCTAAAAACGTGTTTGTACAACTTGTTAGGATTGACTGAACTCTAAAAACGTGTTTGTGCAACTTGTTAGGATTGACTGAACTCTAAAAACATGTTTGTGCAAGTTTTTAGGATTGACTGAACTCTAAAAACATGTTTGTGCAACTTGTTAGGATTGACTGAACTCTAAACATCGACCTTGATACCAAACAGACAAAATGAAAACCTAGAAAGTTGAAGTACATCAAAGAAGTTTTATAAAAATCTGGGTTAAAACATAAGTGTTTCTAAGTTTTTTTTGTATCTTACAAAGAAACAACTGTAAGATGTGTAACTCTTGGTTTACAATTACTTGTCATGACCAAATTTTATACGATCTGTTCATATGTCCAGAAGCTATCCAAAGTGATAAATGTATCAGAAACATGATCAGTTTAAAGAAGAAAATCATCTGATATAAATATGAACAATTTGTAGGTATAACACTGTGCAACATTCAAAAAAGTACAGGAGATATGTGGACATTTTTATGTGCAAAATGACATGGTAAATCCATTTCTGGCCTATGTGATGTGATAAATAGCACAGTGCAGTTTAAAATCATATTTTTTGTTTTATTATTGTGTGCTTATATTTGATTGAGTTTATCACTTAATACTTTATACTTCAAAGCTTGTGTTTAATGTTATTTATTTTTTTCTTTCAGATCTTACTTGTTTTGAACAATGAGTGCAAGACAGTGCAAAAATGATCCAAACAGATTCTGTAACATATGTGGGGAATTAACTTTTGCTAAAGAAAAGTGCAGTATTACACGCCACATCAAGAAAATGTACAAGATGTACTTGGTTTGTGACTTAGAAGATCAGGACAAGTCATGGGCTCCTCATGTGTGTTGCCTTACATATGTGAAGACATTGAGTGCCTGGTATGCAGGAAAAAATTTTCACATGAAGTTTGGTATGTCAATGATTGCTATTTCTGTCAGCAAGACTTTACGGGCTGTACTACAGCAAAGAAAAAGAAACACATTGTTTACCCAAATTTGCAATTAGCAGTGTGCCCAGTTGAGCACTCAAAAAATTTACCTGTGCCCAAACCTCCAGATCAATAAATGCAGAGTTCCAGCAGTGCAGATGAACATTCCAGTGGTGAATATGTGGAGCCTAATCATCCATAAAGTGAGAATAAACCAATACCATTTTCTCAAGAGGCTCTAAATGACTTGTGCAGGGAGCTCTATTTAACCAAAGACAAAAGTGAGTTTCTGGCATCAAGGCTTCAAGAACGTAATCTTCTTGAGAAAGGAGTGAAGATAACACTGTACAGGAAACGTACAGAAGATCTGCTTGCATTATTCACCATGATGGATGACTTGTGCTTTTGTAATGACATCACTGAACTTTTTGAGCAACTGGAAATACCATATGATAACACCAACTGGCGACTTTGCATAGATGCATCCAAGGACAGAATCAAAGCTGTTCTGCTACACAATGGTAACACTCTGCCTTCTGTTCCCATAGCTTATAGCACAACCATGAAAGAATCATATGAAAATCTGAAAGCAATTCTAACAAGCATACAGTATGATGACCACAACTGGCATATTTGTGCAGATTTCAAGGTTGAAATGCTTAGTGGCCTTCAGTTTGGCTATACTAAATGTTGCTACTTCCTGTGCTTATGGAACTCCAGAGCAAAACTGAACATTATGTACGCAAGGATTGGTCGATCCAAGATGAAATTGAGCAAGGAAAAC